>JAHZTW010000004.1:60607641-60870628 GCA_020283515.1 Alliaria petiolata | reverse complement strand
TATATATTACTTGGAGATAAAGCTCAAGTAAAAAGGAAGCTAGAAGACATTTGGAAGTTCCTTGTGGAGAAAGAAAATAAAGGAAAAGGTATATGAAGGTAAAAAGGAAACTTGTCTTTTAAGGAAAAGGAAAGACAAGTATTATAAAGAGGCAAAGGGGGCGCCTCATGAAGACTTACGCGCCTAGGGCATGGCGTCGTCCCACCATGTTAGAAGACTGGTGGTATTGGCTATGAATTCTGCAGCCATTGAAGATGGTGATGCACCGGTGAAGCCGGGTGGTAGTCAAGCTTGCGGGCTTGTTACTGTTTTCATAGTGTTCCATGTAGAAAAGATTACTAAAAGTACTTGTTATCTTATTCTAATGGAATCATTCTGGACTAGGTCCCGGGGATGTAGGGAAACTGAACCTCGTGAAAAAACTCTATGTGTTCCTTTATTTTATGCACATCGTATGTCTGTCATGATCACCATCAAACGTAGTCAAGGGCCACAAATCTACACTTACAATTGGTATCAGAGCGGGACTCGATAGAGATCTGTTCTTATTTTCGGGTATGGTCCTGGAGTGGATTTGTGGCTAACGGAGAAGAGAATCAAGTTGAGAGCGTGATCGTGTGGAAGGGTCGTTTTGCTTCGTGGTTGTCGCCAAGGAAGAAGAAGCCTTTGTCTTGCTGCCATGATGGAAGAAACGTGAAGAAACATGTGTTAGTGGTGCTCTATGAGGTACAACTTGGTTGGAGTTTTTAACTTAGTTGTGCACTCAAGCAGGGGGAGAAGACAAAGAAGACGACACTTGAGCTTGTCATATGGGGGATTTTTGCTTGGTGTCGTTGCTGATTGTTGATGATTGAAGAATGGAGTGCTTGAGTATCAAACTAACCTAAAAAAGGGGAGATTGAAGATGTTAGGTTTTGTGAGATCTAATGCAATCAGAAGCATGAAGCATAACGTGATTTGAAGAAGTCAAAGTGGAAGCTTCAGAGGATGCTCACATGCTTGATGATCGATGTTTGAGGGGGAGTTTGAAGTTCTAAAACTCAGTCATCAAGGGGGAGATTGTTGATGTTTTGCTGACTGGTTTGAGAAGCTGCATGACCACGTCATCAGAAACATGATGCAGACGCATCAGACGCGGCAACAGGAAGATGATGCAGATGCGGCAACAGAAAGCTGATGCTTCGGACGCATCAGACAGGACAACAGAAGACATAGTTTTGTGGAAAGTTTACATATTCAAGAGGGTCTTGAATATATATTACTTGGAGATAAAGCTCAAGTAAAAAGGAAGCTAGAAGACATTTGGAAGTTCCTTGTGGAGAAAGAAAATAAAGGAAAAGGTATATGAAGGTAAAAAGGAAACTTGTCTTTTAAGGAAAAGGAAAGACAAGTATTATAAAGAGGCAAAGGGGGCGCCTCATGAAGACTTACGCGCCTAGGGCATGGCGTCGTCCCACCATGTTAGAAGACTGGTGGTATTGGCTATGAATTCTGCAGCCATTGAAGATGGTGATGCACCGGTGAAGCCGGGTGGTAGTCAAGCTTGCGGGCTTGTTACTGTTTTCATAGTGTTACATGTAGAAAAGATTACTAAAAGTACTTGTTATCTTATTATAATAGAATCATTCTGGATTAGGTTCCGGGAATATAGGGAAACTGAACCGTGAAAAAACTCTATGTGTTCCTTTATTTTATGCACATCGTATGTCTGTCATGATCACCATCAAACGTAGTCAAGGGCCACAAATCTACACTTACAATAGGGAGAAAGAGCACAGCCTTGTCTAAAGCCCCTTTCACTTCTGAAAAAACATAGCTAACTCACCATTTACTTGCATTGAGAATGAGGCGGTTGTGACAACTAGAGATCCAATGAATGAACTTTGCCGAAAAGTATGAATTGGTAATCTTATGAACGAATCATGACTTCAAGGACAAGGCATGGTTAATCATACAAGAATTGGTTAGAATAACGAATTAACGAAAGATCATATGTCGTAGCTATAGAGAAATGAAATTAAGGATTTGTTTACGAATAATCTATTATTTTTTAATCAAGTAACAAGCTACAAACCTTTAATATTTATAAATCATGTTCTCATGATGCTCCCAGTAAGTAGAAACGTTAGAAACAAAAAATTTCTTCTTTATTGATTTGATTAGTTCAACACACACTGTTTAAGACATTTGCTACACTCAATAGACAAAATGTCGGGAGTGCATTGCATCATCATGTAAACATCTGCAAATTCTGGTGAACTCTGCTCTTATGACACTATAGAACTTGAGCTCAACCGAGGAATTGTCAGCAGACTGCATTGTTAGGTTAACCGTTGCATCCCATTCTCATCGAAAAAGCGCAATGCTCTTAGCTGCCTCTATGTTCAAAAGGATTATCTGGCAAAGTAAGTGGCCAAAGCTCGAGTTTCTGGAAAACAGAGTGATTAGCGTACCGGACAAGGCAAGAAGCATTGTCACTGTCTCTGGTTGTCCACCTGAAAGATTTCAGTCGATGTTTAACAAAAAAAAGATTTCATTCGATTTTGACATCTTTGTTGTGATTCTTGAATCGCTTGCTCCACGCAATTCACACAAGGTTGCTTCTCGTAGCCTCGTGCACAAAGGGCAGGACCATATTTTTTTGTTGAAGCTTTCTCCTATTGAAGTGCTGTAGAAACCGTCGTTAGCAACGATGTTGCTTGCAAGAGAAAAGAAAAGAGAGTGTAGATGAAGATAAAGATTTATGATTTGATTCCATAATCACACACGAGGCATTCAGTCTTTGTAAAGAAAACACAAAGCATTCAGTCTTTGTAAAGAAAACTTTAACGTTTAATTGATTTCCGAAAACTAAGTGGACTATATTTAATAGCTATACTCATCACTCTGTATTTTAATAATTAGTTGGATGATAAAAAATCGAAATAATTTCTTTATTATTTAAAAAAAGAATCTATGGTGAGATTACATGTTAAAGCTTACCACTGGATTTCCAAACGACAAGAAAGCAACGCGTGTGACAAATGGACGAATAGAAGCAAAAAGCTTACGCCAATAAAACCAAAAGCCTTTTCATAAACAATATAATCTCGTCAACAATGTAAGCCGGCTCCTACGGCTAAACAGTATATTTTATTTGGTGACAATGCAATGCAAAATGAAACACATTGTCAAATTTGATATTAATATAATCATATAGGCAGCGAAGTTGACAACCAAATCGTATTATGTAATCCGTACAACTATAAGGTTACTTGTTTTATATATATTTTCATTATCCTCTTTTGACTTCTTTTGCTTAAGCTTTTCATTGACCGTTTATAAAATAGTTTAACAATACCGAAAGTTCACAAAACACTAAAAAACTTTAAATTATCTTATACAAGTATCAAGAAAGTTTGTTTTCCTAGCTAAAACAACATTTATGTTTAGAGACACATGTTTATCAACTAATTGTAATTTTGTTATTAGATAAAAACTCATTCACATTCTTCAGAGCCTTAGGAGCATATCTAATTCACATTCTTCATAGCCATACTTGTTAGGAGCATATCTAGATTCTATACGTTTGCACAAACAAATTTTGATGGCTCTAACCCGAATCCATATCAAGTTTTTCAAATTTTTGATAGTTTAATTTTTAGTGACAACAATTTCAGTAGACCAATCCCAAGATCTATTTCAAAGTTAGTCAACCTCGTTATTTTCGATCTTAACCACTGTAACACTCGCCTCTTATGTAATCAAGACGGCATGTTCAAGTGTATTAATTTTCACCATAAAAAACCACTTGTTAGTTCAATACCACTTTATTCCCAAGAATAGTATCAAAAATGTCTTACAAAACCATTTTAACTTAAATATCAAATCCGAATTTAAATAACAACGTCTTTTAAATAAATAACGGATAATAAAATAAAACCCGTGTCTTCCCAAAATTATCACCAAGCCGAATGACTACTCGTGTATGCCAGCGCGCTCACCTGCAAGAAAGAGGGATGAGTAATTTGAATTACCCAATGAGTACATGTCCTAGGGACCCACGATATACATCTCGCACATGCATAACCATTCCAGACGAGTCCTAAGCTAATACACACATACAATCTTGTCCGAAGACACTCACAGATCAATAAATGATATCTTATACCTAACTAGTGCATCCACGCCCTCACCGGCGCACACCCCGTGGCATATATCGGCACAACACGCTGTCCGTCCTCACGACGCAGGGCTCGTCAAGCCAACGACTATGGACTATGGTGCGCCACACACCTTCCATATCCAGCACAGACTCATAACGTAAGAGAATCCTCTATCTTACTTATGACGTCACACATGCAAAACCGCCTCAAAAGCCTACAACTTATCCTAACCCGCACAAGTGATTTCCCTCACACAATGCCAACACCCGCAAACACTATTCATAAATCATCAAGCATTTTCCGTTTAACAACGTATGTTACTAAGTCCATCAATCACAACAGTCATAAAACAATTAATATTATATTATTAATACAGCGCTTGCCAGTCAGGTTCAGACAACAAACAAATACGCGTATTCATATAGATACAGCGCAGGTATGCGCGCATTAACAAAAGACTACTCAGACTGAAACGAGTATGAATATACGAGAGAATAAATCACGACAGTCCTCACTTAGTCTCAGATCTGAAGTCGCCACGACAAACGAGTCAGAAAGGCCTTCGAACGACGAAAAACGGTCAACGGGCAGTGGAGGTTAACGGTAAACAGAAGTTAACGGTCAATGAAAGTCAATGCCGATCAACGGTCAACAAAAGTAAATGCAGGTCAACGGTCAATTCTGGCGACGGCAGTGGTCAGCGGCGGCGGCTGCGGCGGTTCGGAGTGACCGTTGACCGGCGTTGACTTTCATTGATGTTGACTTCTGTTGACCGTTGACCTCCGGCGGTGGTCGGCGACGGCTGTCCGGCGGTTGCTCCAGTGACAGCTCCGACGAGAGGCTCTGACAGAAAACGGGGCAGAGCTTCGCTGGAAATTTTTGAATGAATTTTCAGAAGGGAAGCACCTCTATTTATAGGAGAAGGGAGGGAAACTGTAAGACCGCGATCTTCGGATCGAACGGTACAGACGCGGTACGAGTGCGGTACAGGCGTGGTACAGACGCGGTATGGTCGCGCGGTTCGATCGTGGAATCAAAGTTTAAAGGCCAGGATTAAGAAAAATCAGGGCGTTAGCTGGATATCCGAATGTTTGAGCTGGCTAGAAGATTGGCCGAGTGAATGGGCAAGTTTGCCGAGTGAAAATCAATATGGCCGAAGGGAAATGGAGCTGGCTGTGAAAATTGGAGCATGGTCGGATGAGAGCTGGACTTGAGTTGGGCGAGAGTGGCTCAGACAAATGAATTTCAGACAGTTTGTGTTTTTCGGAACACTTGGTCGGAATTCGGACAGGACGGTTAGCATGGTTTGAGCTAAGCTGGAATGTTCGAGAGTCTTCGTGATTTATTCGGATGGGAACGAAAATATGCGCCAAGTTATTCGAATGGCCGAGCGGGAGCGGTTATTGCCGAGGGAAAATGTTATCTGATCGGCTAAAGCTTGGCGGGAACGGTTACTTGGTTTATCGACAAGTTTGCTCGGCAATTATCGAGCAGAAACGGTTATTAGGGCCTAGGAAGCGCGCGCGAGTAAAAGTGCGGGAAGGGTTAAGCCTGGCATGCGCGTTGTGAAGCAAAACGCAGAGAATTGATTATTGAGCGGTTTCTGAAGCAGTTTATCGACAAAATCCGTCTAAGTGTCGAAAACATTCATTTTTACAGAAAAAGAAAAGAGAAAGACTCGAGAAAAAACACAGAGAATCGTCGTGAGAGATTTGTTCGAGAGAAAGATATTTCACCGTGAGAATTATCGAGAGATTTTGGATCCGATCGTGAGACAACTGCGTGATTCCATTTATCGCCGAGAGAGTTCGTGTATGCGTCCTAGAGAACCGTTACTGGATCGAGAGATCATCGAGAAACCGCGGTACAGTTTGTCTCGTCAATTTCAAGTATTCTGCGATCCAATTGACTAAGGTGAGTGCGTGACCGTGGGCTTCATGTCTAAGGTCGTTTTTATGCATAGATTCGTTGATCTTTGACTGATTGACTTAATCTGTGAGTGTTTACTGTTTAATTCATTCTCTGCGAAAATAGTGAAGGCTCAATGGCCATGGTTTAAGACTCGGAAGCCAAGTACGGCTCGATGGCCATGCATGGTTAGGCTCGTGAGCCGTAATGATTGATTAAGCGTGATTGATTTATTGGATTGATTGTCTGGATGCGATTTTATTTATGTGGCTAAGTGGGGACGGGATGACCGCCTCACTAAGCAATTTGTTTGCTTATGCCTCCTTTGTGGATGCAGGTAAAGAAGTTGTTCGTGAAGGGAACTAATCTGTGGAGTCGCGGCATGATGATGGCAGGAAGGAAATGATGGATTTGTACTTGGGTAGTATAAGTCGTTTTTATGCAACGTAATAGCTTATTAGCAAACATTCATTGTATGACTCGACCCTCAGTTTTCTATCTAAGTTATTTATACTAAAGTACTTGTCTGGATCATTAAAAATCTCTAAGTCTTGGAAAAACACGCGAAAATTTCACTAAGTATGGAAAATGGTAGAATTACCCAAGGCCGGCCAGGAAGTGGCCGAGCCAAACTGTACTGCAGTACATAATTTTTGGGTTAGGACGTTTCAGAAACCCTAGGTCTAAATTCATATGGGCCTTGAGCTTTTCTGCTTTTGCTCCAAAAATCACAACAATTTCATTGGGTTAATCCCCTAATCAAATTTAACCACAGTTAAGTCTCGTGATCTCTCCAACAATAAGTTGGAAGGCGAAATACCAGGTTGTTGATCTCAGAGCGCTAAATTTGTAAAACAACAATTTCAGTGGAATTCTTCTTCTGGATATATTTGTCCATGATACCGATTTAGTCAGTTGACGTCAGCGACAACCAGTTGGAGGGAAAAATTCCAGACTCATTGATCAAGTGCACTTTGTTGGAGTTTTTGAATGTGCAAGGCAACAGAATCAAAGACAATTTTAAATCTTGGTTGAGTTCTATGCCGTCATTAAAGGTCATGATCATACGATCAAATGACCTTTGGAGGGAAAACTTCAAGAATCATTGATCAAGTGCACTTTGTTGGAGTTTTTGAATGTGCGAGATAACATAATAAAAGACAAGTTTACATCTTCGTTGGGTTCTATGCCGTCATTAAAGGTCATGATCATACGATCAAATGAATTCCACGGGCCGTTGTGTCATCCCATGCGTCCATTAGATTTCAAAGTTTAAGAGTCATCGATATATCACCTAATGACTTTACTGGAACTTGCCACCTTTCTATTTTTACAACTGACATGAAATGACCACTTTAACTGGAGAATTTGGTGACATGTACATGGAAGATCCCGTGTATCAAGGTTTCTGCCGTTATTCAATGGAAATAGCGAATAATGGAGTCGATACAAAATTTGAGCTGATCCAAAAAGACTTCAGAGCTATTGAGTTTTCAAGAAATAAATTTTGTGGAAAGATCTCGGAATCCATTAGATTGTTGAAGGAGTTGCGCCTTCTTAACTTGTTAGGTAACGCATTCACAAACAATATACCTCAATCATTGGCAAATCTAACAAATTTCGAGGCATTAGACCTATCCTGGAATTATTTGCCAGGTCAGATTTCTCGAGATCTTGGCAACCTCTTTTTGTCAGTTATGAACTTCTCCCATAACAATCTAGAAGGTCCAATACCGCGAGGCACGCAGTTTCAAGGGAAAAATTGTTCAGTATTCATGAACAACCCCAAACTCTATGGTCTCGAAGATGTGTGTGAAGAAACTCATGTCCTGACTCCTACACCACAAGAATTCGAGGATTTGTCTGAGTTAGAAGAACAAGTGCTTTGTACCATAATTCGATGGAAATGGTGAATAAAGGAGTCGATACAAAATTTGAGCGGATCCGAAAAGACTTCAGAGCTATTGATTTTTCAAGAAATAAATTTTGTGGAAAGATCCTGGAATTCATTGGAGTGTTGAAGGAATTGCGTCTTCTCAACTTGTCAGGTAACGCGTTCACAAGCAATATACCTCAATCATTAGCAAATCTGACAAATCTACCTATCCTGGAATCAGCTGTCAGGTCACATTCCTCGAGATCTTGGCAGCCTCTTTTTTTGTCAGTTATGAACTTTTCCCATAACAATCTCGAATGTCCAATACTGCGAGGCACACAGTTTTAAGGGAAAAATTGTTCCGTATTCATGAACAACCACAGATTCTACGGTTTCGAAGATGTATGTGGAGAAACTCATGTCATGAATCCTACACCACAATAATCCGAGGATTTGTTAGAGCCAGAAGAACAAGTGATTAGTTGGATAGCAGCGGCGATAGCCTATGGGTCTTGTGTGTTCTGCGGATTGGTGACTGGACATATCTTTCTCTCCAGCAAACACAAGTGGTTCATGTAAAATGTAAAAGTTCCGTCGAAACAAGCCCACAATAGTCGCTAGAAGTACCCGTTCAACATCATCTCTCTTTAAGTGTTTGTGAAGCATATATGTATGTGTGACAGTCTGTGTTCTTTAAACGTAATTTTCTATTTTATGGTTTTTAATAAACGTATTTGGTATCTTAAACTAAGAATGCATTCAGAAACTTCTTCCTACGTAAAATCACAAATCCGTGACAGTACGAATGTTTGAATTATAGACTCCGTAGTTAATGTATAATCGGATTAATTCAATAACCAGGCCCGGCCCAAACAAATATTGGGCCCTGTGCCAAAAAATTAAAAATCAAATTTAGTTATAGATCTGAAAATTTTGGACCCTAAATTGCACAATTTTAAAAATTTCAGGACCCTAAAATACACTAAAAAAACCAATGAAAAATGATTGGACCCAGTGCAAAAGCACTGTCCGCACACCCATAGAACCGGGCCTGTCAATAACCTATGGTGTGTATAGTTATCTGGAATGCTATATGCTTTTGGTGGTTTTGATATTTTCATTTGTCTCTTTCATGGAAACCATTTATTCACGTCGTTTTGAGTCTTCCTTACTCCAAAACCTTTTTTCTGGGCTAAATCCTTACCAAAACTTTCCAAATCAAAAACGTTCCAAGTCAAATAGCCCCTTTTCTTCTTCTAAATCACAAAAGATGAAAGTCTCTAACACTCTTGCTTCGCACACACGTCACTCTTGTTGTGCTATGCTACAATAAATTCGATTGGGAAATTAAAGATATATAAGAATTGGAATACTGAAGGGGTTGTTTTGCACGATAGTTATCCGCACTCACTTGCTCTCTGAGCTTCTTGTGTCGTGTGATTCTCCTGCTATCGCCGGTGATGATTACTCTGACCCTTTCGTCGCCGTCTCTGAATTGGCTCGTTTTGTTCTACGGTGAGTATGTGCAATCTATACATGAACTCTTACCACATGATTTCTAAACGACAAGAAAACGACGCGTGCGACATATGGACGAATAGGAGCTAAAAGCTTACAATGATTTTATAAGAAATGACAGATCTGAGAAGAATCTGACGAAGAATCATGCGAAAACTGACCCTTCAACTATGCAAAGCCAAACATGCTAACAAAACCTGTCTTACTAGAACAAGACTTACCTTCAGTCGTCAGTGCTTTACTTTTCAAAAATCCCTAATACCATACAAATAGTTTAAAAACAATTTACTTTCATAGGACCGCCTTCTGGGACAGAACCGGCTTGGCAACCTTACGCTCTGGTACCAAATTGAGACACCCTAATCTCGTTATCTTAACCGAGAGTGTCCTCATGCGTTTCAACAACGTTTTAAAATATAACTAACTAATAAATATGTATTTAATGTCAAAAATCCATTTATTAAAATCGAACCGGAAACTCTGATATGCTCAAATTTACCATATAGCTACTCTCTCAAATTAAGAGATCGATAGCAGTACTTAGGGATCAAATCTACAGAGAATTATATTGTCACACAACAAAATTTTAAGTTCAAATTATGCTAAGAGAGAATATAATGCAATGTAATGCAAATAACTAATGAAAACAGCATGTGATTGATTAAGTTCTTAAAATCAGGAAACAAAATGTTAGGCTATGAGAAATTCGCAAGTATGATTCCAAATTGCATAATAGAAAACTGTCAGGATATTTATTAAGAACCATTTCAGAACTCGAAACACAATTGTAAAATCAATCAACTCTCGTTGCAGAGATTATATATGCCTAAATTCTAGAATTTCAAATCTCTTTGCGAATTCTAACAATTCAAACAAGCATTAATAACAGTTTCGATTGTTCACAAAATTCCTAAATCAAATCTTTTTGCAGATAATAATTTTGCTCATCTAAGATTAGTTCATGTGATTTAATATTACTCTCGCATCTATTAAACAACCTATGATCAGATTCTAGGTCAGGAAGCTAGAATAAGCATTAATCACAAATTCAGATGAAGAACAAACATATTAATCCCAACAGTAGTTCAATTCTAACAACTTATCATCAACCCTTGAATAATACAAAACCTTTCTAGCAAACTACTCAGACATGATCAATGTAACACAAATCATAATTTGAATAGAAATCATAAAAGAATAGAGAAGTGATATAAAGGGGTTGAAAATCTCTCAAGAACAGAGTATATGATCTATCTCCCCAAAAGCTCTCTAAAACCAAACTTGTCTCTCGATTATAAGATAATGGCCGAACAATGGCTCTGAAAACCTAAATATAGTCTAAAACACGAATGGGGCACTTTTTGCAATAAGTGAAACTTCTGGGCAAAACCTGCAATTCTTCTTTCATCTTTTAAAACCCGTGATTTGCCTTGGCTCGATTGGTGTCTATCGACACCAAGGGTCAGTGCCGATTGACACCCATGGTGAATTCCGACTCTTGATTTCATCTCTTCCGCAGCTCTTCAGTTCTGCTCTAGAATGCTCCAATATCTCCAAATATGCTCCAAACATACTTTAACCTGTAAAGACTCTAATAAGACTCTAAAAATACCCAAAAAAAACTCTATAAATAGAACTTATATCATGGTTAAAAACCATAAAAACCATGATATATCAAACTCGAAGCGTCATAACAATAAAATCAAAGTTTAAACTTAAAAATAGAAATAACTCAAAATATTTTTTAAAAGTTTAAAATAAAATCAAAGCACCCTTTTGTTCCCGGAAATACCACCGCTCCGACTTTAACTCAAATCTACTCATCAGAAAAGGGAAAATAGGGGTTAGTAACAAGTTACTCAGTGAAACGATCATACCTTCCTACATAATCTATATGAAGCATTAATCACAACCACATATGCATCTACTCAACCTACCGATTAGACAAACATCAATCAACATGCAAACACAAGTTCAGAGAAAAGTTATTAAACAAGTTCCCACTCACGAGAATGTCACACCTTTAAAATCTAGCGACTCGTCAGTCGAAATCTCACAGGCCCGTCAGCCCTTGTATTGGCTACACTTCCTTTGTGTGCAATCCAAACATGGTCCTACTTCACGCAACGTCCTTCGTGACGACCAGCAAACAATCCGTATATAGAACGGAATCAATCATGCGCTCTAGTGCGTCTATTCTAACACCAATCAACAATTCAAACATCCATTCTCAATCATCATTCATGTTCATTTTAATTAACATTCAATCTCTAATATCTAGGTTCAGCACACACATACTTAGCTAAACCAAACACAACTTATAGATCAACAAGTCTCGCCTCACATTTGCCTTTCAGACAGGATGACACGCGCAAACGAAACGGCCATAACTCTCATGATACACCTCAGAATCACAATCGGAAGGACGATATGGAAATGTGACAGCAAGGGCTTTCCAACGGTTTCTAGATCGGCTCTTGAAGCTCTGTATCGTCGGGAAAATGCTTCCAAAGTCGACGACTTATAGGTTCGATCTACAGAAATCTTCCTCGGGAAAACACGCATAACTTTCAACATACAACTCTAAATGACCAACCGCTTTCTGCCAGAGATCGGTCTATGAGTCGAGAACTTACCCTCAAATTTTCATGCCAAACAAATCCGATCTGACCACCCGTTTCCCTATTGCAACAAAACGGGTCGGAACTGCCTCCTTTGGCTTTTTAGGTTGCTCCTCCTTCAAGGTCGCTGGTGTGGCTCGGTTTCGGCAGGGCTTCACCGAGGTCTCACTTCTGCCTCCTCTTCTTTTCGTGCATCTTATTTTTATATAGAAGGAGCTGCCCTTCAGGGTTTCACTTAAGAAAACTTTTGGGTATTTTCAACATTGTGGGCTTGAGAATTCTTTGGCTTAAGTTCTTCTACTTCTAGGGCCACGGAATTGAGTCACAAAGCTCTCACAACATTTCAAAAATGGATCTCGATCTTCACTTTTTCTTATGGGTTTTCTGTAACCCGGTACAAATCCACTGTTTTTCCGACACTTTCTTTGCAAGCTAGGATTAGAGTTCTAACAGAAAAAGCCATAAATCTTGAATCGGGGATGCCACATGAAAGATTTCATTCGATTTGGACATCTTTTGTTGTGATTCTTGAATCGCTTGCTCCACCCATTTCATACAAGGTTGCTTCTCGTAGCCTCGTCCACAAAGGGCAAGACCATAAATTTTTGTTGAAGCCTTCTCATATTGAAGTGCTGTAGAAACCGTCGTTAGCAATGATGTTGCTTTCAGGAGAAGAGAAAAGAGAGTATAGATGTGATGATAGAGATTTATGATTGATTCCATAACGTTTAATTGATTTCAGAAAAATAAGTGGACTATATTATATAGCTATACTCATCACTCTGTAATAATTATTTGGATAATGAAAAATCGAAATCATTTCTTTATTATTTAAAAAAAGAATCTATGGTGAGATTATATGTTAAAAAATTTACCACTGGATTTCCAAACGACAAGAAAACAACGCGTCAATAATGTAAGCCGGCTCCTACGGCTAAACACTATATTTTATTTGGTGACAATGCACAATGATATGAAACACATTGTCAAATTTGATATTAATATAATCATCATAGGCAGCGAAGTTGACAACCAAATCGTATTATGTAATCCGTACAACTATAAGGTTATATATTTTTCATTATCCTCTTTTGACTTCTTTTGCTTAAGCTTTTCATTGACCGTTTATAAAATAGTTTAACAATACCGAAAGTTCACAAAACACTAAGAAACTTTAAATTATCGTATCAAGTATCAAGAAAGTTTGTTTTCCTAGCTAAAACAACATTTATGTTTAGAGACACATGTTTATCACTTTACGATCAAATGAATTCTAAGGGACGTTGTATCATCCCCATGTGTCCATTCAGTGGCGAGTGCAGGAATTTTTTTTGCCAGGTTCAACTTAAAACTTAAAATTACAAAAAATAATATTCCATATATTATTTTACCATAATTTTTTTTCCTGATTCAACTTAAAACTTAAAATTTAACTTTGATCTTTCTAAATATGTTTGATAATAAAACCTAATATAAAATATGAGCTAATATTTAGATTTTGCTTATGGGATCACACTAAATAAAACAAAATTAGGAAAAAAAAAGTTTATGGGTTCAATTATAATTTTGTGCTGGTGTCAATGTTACTAAATCCTTATAAACTATAAAGAAATTTCTAATTATTATGGTGTCAATTGACCCCATATGAGTCTTAGTAGACTCGCCTCTGTGTCCATTCGCGTTCAAAGTTTAAAAGTCATCGATATATCACATAATAATGATCTCACTGGAACTTTTGCCACCTTTCTATTTTTTCAACTAGCTTGAAATGACCACTTTAACCGAAGAAGTTGGTGGCATGTACATGGAAGATCCCATGTAAGATGGTTTCTATCATTCGATGGACATAGCGAATAAAGAAGTCGATACGAAATTTGAGCGGATCCAAAATGACTTCAGAGCTATTGACTTTCCAAGAAATAAGTTTTGTGGAAAGATCCCGGAATCCATTGGATTGTTGAAGAAACTGCATCTTCTCAATATGTCAGGTAACACATTCACAAGCAATATACCTCAATCACTGGCAAATCTGACAAATCTCGAGGCACTAGACCTATCCTGGAATCAGCTGTCAGGTCAGATTCCTCGAGATCTTGGCAACCTCTCTTTTTGTCAGTTATGAACTTCTCCCATAACAATCTCGAAGGTCCAATACCGCGAGACACACAGTTTCAAAGGCAAAATTGTTCAGTATTCATGAACAACCCAAGACTCTACGGTTTCGAAGATGTATGTGGAGAAACTCATGTCACGAATCCTACACCACAAGAATCCGAGGATTTGTCAGAGCCAGAAGAACAAGCGATTAGTTGGATAGCAGCGGCAATAGCCAGAAGAACAAGTGAGCCACAAACTTTATTTTAATACTAAAGTTTAATTATTAAAAACGATATTTGTGTTTCTATTAAATTCTACTTCCTCTGTTTTTTAAAGTATGATGTTTTGGTTTTTTTTTTAAAGGTTGATATTTTAAATTTAAATTAATATATTTTTAGTTTTACAAGAAGCTTTATACTAATTGGAAAGAGAAAAGTAGTGTTAATATAGAAATAGAAAACATAAAAGTAGTTAAAAAAAAAATATGTGTTTTAATATGTGAAAAACTAAAACCTCATACTTTCAAAAATAGAAAGAGTATCTTTTATAAGTTAAATTTTGAATTATTTTATATTTTTAAAAAATTATTTTAGTATTTTACGGAATAGATTGGATATCGGGTGAAAAATTTGGATTCTAACGGATATTTGAAGACCGAATAACCGGTTAGTAGCGGAGCAAATACGTCGATCCGGAAGAAGCGGAGCAAATCATGAAAATTTTCAAAACCCCGGATATCCGCTCCGTGTCCACCCCTATAAATTTGTTATACAATAAAGAAAAAAAAAATAGGAAATTCAAGAAAATTGAAATTTTTTTGGTAAGCGACGACTTGAGTCAATCAATCAAAAATCGGTCTCTGTGGACAATTTTGAGACAAGTGGCACAGATCACTGATGCTTGAGAGGATATTGCAAGACTTGACATATTTAACGACGACTTGACGCAAGAAGACTTGCTAAACTCAAGGCAACATAATAATCATAAAAGCCTAACACTTCCAAACAAACACAAAAGAAAAAAAATAGAGGGTAATGACGATTCCAAGCCAATCTCATTGCTTTTCTCGTATTGTTAACTTGTATTTCTTCTTCTTGGTTTCCTTCGTTCTACACACTCTTCCTTCTCCGATGCTCCACTATTGTCGCCATGACCAGAGGGATGCTCTTCTGGAGTTCAAACACGAGTATCCGGTAAATGAATCCCACTCAAATCCATCATTAAGTTCATGGAACAAAAGTAGTGATTGCTGTTCTTGGAAGGGTGTCGTGTGCGATGCTAAATCTGGCGCGGTGATTTCACTTAACCTTAGTTCCATCCCTCTCAACAACTCTTTGAAACCAAATAGTGGTCTTTTCAAACTCCATCATCTTCGTAACCTATCTCTTATAGAGTGCGATCTCTATGGAGAGATTCCTTCTTCATTAGGAAACTTTTCTCATCTCACAGATCTTGACCTTGGGGATAATCATTTAGTAGGTGAAGTTCTGGCTTCAGTGGGAAACCTAACCCAACTAAGATCCCTATGGCTTGGCAATAACAAGTTTAGTGGAAATATTCCTGTTTCATTGGTCAGCTTAACGAAACTGTCCTATTTACACATCTCAGGCAATCAATTCACGTGTGAAAATATCCCTCTTGTGCTACAAAACTTAACCAGTTTGTCCGTCTTAGACATTGGCAATAATCTATTTAATTCCACGCTTCCACCTGACATGAGTGGATTCCACAACTGGGAGTATTTTGATGCGAGTGAAAACTCATTTTCCGGGCCTTTTCCTACATCCTTGTTCATGATTCCTTCGTTATCATGGGTTCGTTTGGGAGGGAACCAGTTCAAAGGACCTATAGAATGTAGGAATACATCTTCGTCCTCTAAGCTTCAGTTTCTAGACCTTGGGGAAAATAAATTCGATTCTATCCCCGAATCCGTATCAAATTTTCCCAATCTTGATAGTTTGATTCTTAGTGACAACAGTTTCACTGGACCAATCCCAAGATTTATTTCAAAGTTAATCAACCTCACTGTTCTCGATCTAAGCCACAACAATTTCATTGGGTCAATCCCCAAATCAAATTTAACCAAACTTGAGTCTCTTGATCTCTCCAATAATAAGTTGGAAGGCGAGATACCAGGTTGGTTAGAAAGCTGCTTTCTCACAACTCTTTCAGCAGTTTTGAAAAATCATTTAAAAATATTTGGACTTTGGATATTAGTTCAAATTCTTTCCGAGGACCATTGCCCCATTGGATCTGCAATCTTAGATCGTTATTGCTCTTAGACCTCTCCAACAATAGCTTCAGCGGCTCCATCCCTCAGTGTTTCAGGAATATCGTTGTTGGTCTCAGAGAGCTAAATTTGCGAAACAACAATTTCAATGGAAATTTAGATGTATTTGTCAATGCTACCAAATTAGTGTCTGTTGACGTCAGCAGCAACCAGTTGGAGGGAAAACTTCCAGAATCATTGATCAACTGCAATGAATTGGAGATTTTGAATGTGCGAGGCAACAGAATCAAAGACAAGTTTCCATCTTGGTTGGGGTCATGATCATACGATCAAATGAATTCTACGGGCCGTTGTATAAACCCCATGCGTCCATTGGGTTTCACATAATGACTTCACTCGAACTTTGCCACCTTTCTATTTTTCCAACTGGCATGAAATGACCACTTTAACTGAAGAAGCTGGTGACGTGTACATGGGCGATCCCGTGTATAATTTCTACCTTTATTCGATGGAAATAGCGAATAAAGGAGTCGATACGAAATTTGAGCAGATCCGAAAAGACTTGAGAGCTATTGACTTTTCAAGAAATAAATTTTGTGGAAAGATCCCGGAATCCATTCGATTGTTGAAGGAATTACGTCTTCTCAACTTGTCAGGTAACACATTCACAAGCAATATACCTCAATCATGGCAAATCTGAGAAAACTCGAAGCACTAGACCTATCCTGGAATCAGCTGTCAGGTCAGATTCCTCCAGATCTTGGCAGCCACAAGAATCCGAGGATTTGTCTGAGCAGGAAGAACAAGTGATTAGTTGGATAGCAGCGGCGATAGCCTATGGATCTGGTGTGTTCTGCGGATTGGTGATTGGGCATATATTTCTCTCCAACAAACACAAGTGGTTCATGTAAAAGTTCCGTCTAAACAAGCCCACAATAGTCACCAGAAGTACCCGAAGTACCCGTTGAACATCATCTCTTTTAAGCGTTTGTGAAGCATATGTATGTGTGACAGACAGTGTGTGTTCTCCAAATGTAATTTCCTATTTTATTGTTTTGTAATCAACGTATTTGGTATCTTAAATTGAGAATGCATTCAGAAACTTCTTCCTACGTAAAATCACAAACCTGTGACACAGTACGAATGTTTGAATTATAGACTCCACAATGAATGTATAATCGGATTAAATTAATTGAACCTATGGTGTGTCTATGCTTTTGGTGATTTTGATTGATCATTTGCCTCTTTCATGGAAACCATTAATTCACGTCGTTTTGAGTCTTCCTTACTCCAAAACCTTTTTTAAATCCTTAATTACCAAAACTTTTTTTTGTTTTTGTAACTGGATATTAATTACCAAAACTTTCCAAATCAAAAACTTTCCAGTTTCCAAGTCAAAAATCCCCTTTTCTTCTCCTAAATCACAGAAGATGAAAGTCACTAACACTCTTGCTTCTCACACACGTCACTCTTGTTGTGCTATGCTACAATAAATTCGATTGGGAAATTAAAGATTTATATATATAATTTGGAATACTGAAGGGGTGTTTTGCAATTTTCGATAGTTATCCGCACTCACTTGCTCTCTGATGAGCTTCTTGTGTCGTGTGATTCTCCTGCTATCGCCGGCGATGATTACTCTGACCCTTTCGTCGCCGTCTCTGAATTGGCTCGTTTTGCTGAGACCAATGGTCTATATTTATAGTGATTACACAAAGGAGAGAAAAGGAAATAGTCTTTTTACTACTCATACATGAAATAGGAAAACTTCTACTAATCCTATTGGAAAAGGAAATCCTATCTCTAATGGGACTTGGTCTTCACGCCGAGACTAGACCATGAATTGGGCCTTATGGACTGAGCCGGTTATGGACATCCAAACCTCAATGGTTTATAACACTCCCCCTTGGATGACATAACCGTATGTGATGATGATGGGATCTCAGTAATACGCTTGGGGAATGCTGCCTCATTAAAAACTTACCAAGGAAAACCCAGTGGGACAAAACCTTAGTGAAGGAAAAAGAGTACAGCACGTATTACTCCCCCTGAAATGAACATCACTGAAAGTCCTTCAATCGGCGCATGCCAATCTGATGCATAAGCTTCTTGAGCGTGGAGGTTGGAAACGACTTTGTGAAGAGGTCGGCTGAGTTGTCACTTGAGCGGACTTGGAGCACCTGGAGTTCACCGGCCTTCTGTAGGTCGTGAGTGAAAAAGAACTTTGGCAATATGTGCTTCGTCCGATCTCCTTTAATGTATCCATCCTTCAACTGAGCTATGCATGCGGCATTGTCTTCGTACATGCTGGTCGGTTCTTCTTTCCCTTCTGTCATCCCACAATCTCGTCTAATGTGTTGAGTCATTGACCGTTGTGTGGATCCGAAAGGTAACCTGCATCAGCAAAACCAACTAATCCTTCTTTGTTAAGGTTAGTATAAAATAGACCCATGTCTTTCGTCCCTTTCAGGTAACGAAATATGTGTTTGATCCCATTCCAGTGCCTCTGGGTCGGACAAGAACTGAATCTTTAAAGGAGGTTCACGGCAAAGCATATGTCCGGCCTAGTGTGACTAGCCAAGTACATTAACGCTCCTATAGCACTGAGATATGGCACTTCGGGACCAAGGACCTTTTCGTCCTTCTTTACTGGACCGAATGGATCGTTGTCCAGGCCAAGGCTTCTCACCATCATTGGGCTAGTCAGTGGGTAAGCCTGGTCCATATTAAATCGCTTGAGTACCCTTTTGCGATAATTACGAATCCCTTATCGAATTTCTTTATGAATATGCATGGGATCGTCTTTATAGCCCTCTTTCACTAAGTACTCGCTTAGTCTATTGTTTCAATCCATAGAGCGATTTATTCAGCTTAATACAATGCTGGTCTCGAGAACTTCTTTTATCTTTCAGCTCTATTTCGTTATCCAGTGGACCATAGGCTGCTTACTATATCAATTTGATTTCTTTCTTATGTGTCCAGACATCATAAACTTTCGAGTTTGTAGCAGCACCCACCACATTTGGAGTATATCTCCTTATAATTTATTCCTTAGTCTCTGTGAGTATCCTTATGTAACCAAGCTATCTCGAAATGCTTGTAAAACATGAACACTTTAGATCATGTGGTCTCACGATTTTCTTTTCTTCACAGGACTTATTTATCCACTGGTTTAATCATCTGATGGCGTTTTCTTATGTGGTCAATACGCCTGCCACTTTCATAATCCCACGTTTCCTTTTATCTTATGAATGCATTCTTATTCGTGGGTTCTGATCCTCGCTTGTTTCTTTATTGTTCAAGTGCTACTATCTTGTACGCGCTTTCTTATACATTTTGGTGTTAACACTCTTATGTAGTTCCTATTTTGATCCAGACATGATTTGATCGATCTGAGATTTCATAATCCAGGACCTTTATTACCTTGCAGCTTGGCGTCCCAAGCTACATGGTTTGGTACCTTAGATGTTCAGCTGGCCAGCCTTTATATCTCTATGTCTGGTCTGGTTTCCTTAATAAAACCCGGATTTATATTATGCACCATTTTCCGAGGTTTCTTATCTTATGGAACTTATAGGTCTATCTTGTATAGACTCTGTAGCAACTTGATTGTGTCTCTAAGACATCAATTTCGTGGTGTTTAAGCTGATATGACTTAGTCATTCTTTTCTTTTCGGGTCAATTTGTCTGACATCTAATTATGCTAGCTTTATATGATCTTTGTATTTGGACGTCCTTAAATCTTTTTCTAATCCGAGGATCTTGCCAAGACACCGATGGTTGATACCATTTCATTTCTCTTATCAACTTATTACGTTTCTCCTTATAATGTTGAATATTCGGATTCACTTAAAAACTCATGTAATCCGTGTTCCTTGGCCACTAAATAGATCACCCATATTCGGCTCAAAGGTTTCTTTAAAATTCGTAGGAGAAACATTTCTTATCCAACATATATATATTCCCAATCTCCTTATGAGATTTCATCTTAGACGGCACATATGTATGTGGTGGTTTTATTCAAAATCTCTTAAGATGGTATATGCCTGGCTCATGACCCGTATTCAATCTGAGATGGGAATATCTATGCTCACTTATATGGCCTGATGCATATTGATCTTATATACATGTAAAACTTGTGATGTCTCCAAGCTGATAAACTTTAGGGTCTAAACCTTATAGGTAATGACTTTATAAAACTCGGCCAAGTCTTCTTATGATCATCGAAATTGTAGTATAGTCATGGACCACGGGTTTGTCCTCACTCCCCCTCATGAATATACTATAATTTCGTGATGCTTGAGACAATAAATCTGATGAGTTTCCCTTGTGCACATGTAACACAACGTGAGACTCTATGGGATAACTCTTTGTGCCGTTTTCATGATCAATCTTTGCATCAAGTTTTGGACTTGGATGGCTAGTCCAGTCATGCCATATAGTGTAAATTTCGTGGGGTATACCAATTTTGGTTACCATGGCTTTTGCCTCTATCATACTGATCTTTGGCATAGTCTAGATCAGTAGAGTATAGTCTCGACCATTTTCTTTTGATGCCTTAGACGATCTTGAGGAATTTTCATTTCCTTTTGCCCATTGTTTCTATTTAGAAACCATTCTTATAACTCAATGGGCTTTGTATGGGTGAGAAATTCATGCCCTTTTAGGCAATGCCTTTTGGTCGAGATTTTATACTTGCAATAAAACAAGCAATAAAACATTCATATTATCAAGCAAGAATCAAACAAGATAATAGCAATAAAATAAACTCAAAGTAGTTTAATGCCAAACAAATCGAAAGACATAAAACCAAAGCAAAGTAAACATAAAAGCAACAAAGCAAATAGAACTCAAAGTCTAAAATCATTTTAAGAAATCGGAAGTCTCATACTTCGTGAGATCATCATTATCCATAAGATCATCCTTTTCATGATCAAAATCGCCCTCATTGTCATGCTCATGTTCACGCTGGATCATGTTGGCCTCGGGATTCTTCCCTTTAACACTCCCTTGATAAAGATCCACAAGATGTATGGGAGTTCTACAAGTCTTGGCCCAATGATTGTCCATCCCACAAAGATGGCAAACGGACTTGGTCGGGCCGGACTTGTGTCCGGTCTGGTTCCCGTGGCCACGCCCTTGGCCACGGCCTTGTCCGCGGTTAAAGTCAGATCCGCGGCGGATAAAATCAGGTCCACGGTTAAAATTAGATCTGTGACCATTTCCTCGACCATATGGGTGGTAGCGACCACGCCCTTGTCTCGTTCCACGCCCACGTCCTGGCCCGCGGTTAAAGTCAGATCCGCGGCCATTATATCTTTGGTATCTCTGGACATGGTTTGCCTCGGTTTCCATCTTAGTGTCCTCGGCCACATGGGCTTCTGGAAGTGGGGTTGATCCAGGAGGTCTCATCTCGCTGTTTCTCATTAGCAATTCATTGTTTTGCTCCGCAAGCAATAAACAAGAGATCAAACTTGCATAGGTCGTGAAGCCTCTTTCACGATACTGTTGCTGTAGCAACACGTTGCTTGAGTGGAAGGTCGAGAAGATCTTTTCAAGCATATCCTTCTCTGTCACAATCTCGCCACATAACTTCAATTTTGAAACTATCTTGAACAGGGCAGAGTTGTATTCATCCACGGACTTAAAGTCTAGGAGCCTTAAGTTAAGCCAATCATATTTGGCCTTAGGCAGTATAACCATCTTCTGATGATCATATCTCGCCTTTAACTCCTTCCAGAGATCAAGAGGATCCTCAAGCGTCAAGTATTGATCTTTGAGACTCTCAACGAGATGGTGGCGTATGATTAGAATCGCCTTATACTTATTCCTCTCGGATTCGTTATTTGCATCATTAATGCATTCACCGAGCCCTTCTGATTTCAGCATGATCTTTGCATCTAAAGCCCATTGCAAGTAATTATCTCCCGAGAGATTAAGGGCTGCGAAGTCCAAATTGTTGACTTTCGCCATCTGAAATCAAGCATCGGTTTTTCTTAGGCTTTTAGGGTTTCTTCCAACCGATTTTATTTTTATGCATCATGCGATTTTAATTCAAGCAAGTTTCCCAAATTCAATCCTAACATTTAATTCTAGGTGATAAAGGAAAACAGGAAATTTTTCAAATTCAAAATAAGGAAATCATCCCAATATCAAATAAGGAAACTTTCCAAAATAAATAAGGAAATTTTCCTAACCGATTTTAATGTGGTTAAACAAAAAGAAAATTTTCCAATTTCAAAAATAAGGAAATTGTCCAAATTTCAAATAAGGAAATTTTCCAAAACAAATAAGGAAACTTTCCAAAACGAATAAGGGAATTTCCAATTTGCGATGTTAATGTTTAGAAACAATCCATGCGATTTTACCAAAACAAGCAATCAATCCTTTACAAGCACATGAATCGGTTTTAGTGTTTATGTATGATTAATGTTCAAATTCGATTATGACATGTAATGCTATCATGCGGTTTTAAACATCAAATAAACAAGCTAGATAAACGGTTTTAATCACGCAAGCAAGTTCCTCAAGCAAACCGAATTTTAGGGTTTGATATATGTTTAAGTCAAATTTCGATTTTTAGGTTTTAATGAGATCAAACAAGTTTAAACACACAAACCGATTTTAGGTCTTGTCTTTAGTTTAGATTCAAATTCAAGTATAGGTTTTAACAAGACCAAACAAGTTTATAAGAGAATCGGTTTTTAGGGTTTAGGTTTATTAAGATCCAATTCGATTTTCTTTGTTCTTAGTTTAGGGTTTTACCTTGATCTCCTTTTGGGGTTGAACTGGTATGGACCGGGAGCTAAAGACCTCGGTATCAAACTTGGAACCTCACGCTAGATTAGAAAAACGCATTTGTTGAAGACGGCGGCCGGCGGCGGCAAACACAAGCGGCGGCGGCGGTGGTTTGGCGTTTTGGGTTTATGCGCGGCTGCTAGGGTTTTTTTTTTCTAGAGCAAGCTCGTGCTGATAACGTGTTGTGAATCGAATGAATTGTGTTATCTTATTGCTGAGACAAATGGTCTATATTTATAGTGATTACACAAAGGAGAGAAAAAGAAATAGTCTTTTTACTACTCATACATGAAATAGGAAAACTTCTACTAATCCTATTGGAAAAGGAAATCCTATCTCTAATGGGACTTGGTCTTCACGCCNTGTTGCTACTATTGGTCGAGAGAAGATCATAAATCTCCTCATTGTAGACCTCCTGTCTCTTATACACATCTAGATGTGTATAAGAGACAGGAGTTCACCTCGTATTTCCATTACTGTCGATCATTGAGATTTGAGGACAAACCAGACTATTCATATCTGAGAAGACTTTTCAGGGACCTTTTCATTCGTGAAGGTTAAAAACTTTCTTCTGTGTTTGCTCTTTGTCTACTCTCTATTGTTAAATCAGTTATGGTCTATGCATTTTGGTAGGACTTATCCATAGCTTGTTTGTTCATGTAGGTTATCAGCTTGACTACGTGTTTGATTGGACAATCTTGAAATATCCTCAGAGTGGCTCTAGTTCGAGACCAAGGGTTAGTTCTTTTATTGGTTTTCACACGTGGAGATCCGAATTTCATTACAATTCAATAATCCAAAATCTTATCCTGCTATTGTTTTGTCTATTGTTCACAACAGCCAACTCCAAGGCCAGCATTGGACCCTCCAGGACCACCTGCAGAAAGAGCTGAAAAGCCTACAGGTAGGTACATTGTTCTCTGTCTTTATATTGGAGGGGCTAATAAAAAGAGAAATATCGAAAATGTCTTATAGCTAGTAAATTTATGAGACTTGAGTGTTGATAATTTTGGTGATGAAAAACTTGGGCTGCTTCCCTGAACCTTCAGATATTTATTAATATTCATATGATTTCTCCCTTGGAAGAATTTTGAATGTGTGTCCAGAGATTAAACAAACACTCTCAAATACTGGAAGATCCGAAACTGAGAACTTTATTTCCTACTGTGTTTAGTGGGACAGGACCTCCGAGAAAGATTTTCAGGCGCAATTGAGGCATTCACCAGACGAAATGTATCAAGCCAAGGCGCTCATTGTGACCGCTCTAGACACAGATCGTCTGATGGTATACCCTCTTCCGTCAAAGAAGTGGTTAGTTTTTTTTTGCTCTTTCTTTCGTTGGCCATCTTGAAATTTTCCCTACTTAGTGATCCAAAGTAGTTCTCAGGTTAAGTAGGAATGTGAGAAAGTTTGTATGTTTTGATTTGCTGGCTTCACTTCAGCTCGAGTCTGATAGACACCATTCTTCGTCTCGAAATGGAAGTACTTCAAAGAGAGGTGTGATATCAAGCAGCAGACCTGGCTCCTCAGCTGAGCCGAGCGAGAACCGCTCAAGCCGATTATTTTCAAGTNTTACACAAAGGAGAGAAAAAGAAATAGTCTTTTTACTACTCATACATGAAATAGGAAAACTTCTACTAATCCTATTGGAAAAGGAAATCCTATCTCTAATGGGACTTGGTCTTCACGCCGAGATTAGATCATGAATTGGGCCTTATGGACTGAGCCGGTTATGCACATCCAAACTTCAATGGTTTATAACATAAATAAAGTTCAAAAAAAATTAGAATGGAAAATCCGAAAGAATTTCCCAATTCATGAGTTATAAATGTAGTCACTCTAATTCGTACGTGAAAATATACAATAAAATGTAGTTATTAATTGTTCGGATATGAAGGAAGATAAAGTATCAAGTGAGGTGATATTTGTATTAATTTTTTTACGACAAATTGTCTTCCAAATAATTTGAAATTATTTTTGATATAGCTTTTTAACGAAATTCTTGTTTTTTAATATAGGAAATTTTAAATAATTTCATAAATGACTAATCTAATTACATACTTTGGATTTTGAATTTTTTTGATAAATACTAGATCCAATAAGATAGAATTATAAAATATTTTAGAAAATCACCAATTAAAGAAGAAAAGATTTGAAGAAAACTGAAAATCATCTCAAATCATTGATTTTGATCCAATATCCCCTATATATTATTTGAGAAACATTTTTAGAGAATACCCATATTTTTTAAAATATTTACAGTGGTGTCATTTTGCTGATGTGTCACCACCACATTCATTCTCACCATCCTTCTAAAAAATACTTATTTCAATAAATTAATTACTTTATATGCTATTATCCATTTTTAATTTTTTAATATAACCAAGAAATTTATAATTTATTTTCTGTTATGATTCATTTTCAAAAAAAATTCATAACCAATAATTTTATACAAAATAATTAAACGAAATTTTTAATTTTTAATATAACCAAAAAGATTATAATTCATTTTCTGTTATGATCTATTTCTTAAAATTTTATTCAAAATAATTAAACGAAATTGAAATTTACTATGATTTAATATTATATTATACATATTCAATTACTATGATTTACTATGATTTAATATTATACATATTCAATTACTACTTTACTTAATTTTGTTTTCTCTTATCAGAAAATATTTTTTAAAACATATTATATTGTTAACATAACAACTTATTATATATAAAAAAGATTGGATTAAAATATTTTACTATGGTTTAATTTTTAAATTATACAAAACTAAATAAATAATAAATTACTCACCCTGCACAACGCATGTTATCACCTAGTATACAAATCATTAAGATAAATGTGTTTTTTTGTCGACCAAGTTTAAGATACATGTGTTCGTTTCAAAAGGTTTTTAATACATATTTTCTTAAAAAAATCTCCTAATTATTATTGTTTGTGATTGATGTTATAATTGATAAGTACACGAATTAGTGTGTTCGTTTCAAAAGGTTTCTAATACATATTTTCTTAAAAAAATCTCCTAATTATTATTGTTTGTGATTGATGTTATAATTGGTAAGTACACGAATTAGAATGGAAAAATAGAAATAATTTATGTTAAACCGTGCACGAAAATCACGTACTAGTTTCTAAAATAAAAAGGCCGTATATATTACGTCCAAGTCTCGTCTTTCTTCGCCTCTCTTTCTCTTCCTTATACATAGAGGTTAAGTCCATTTTCCATATTCTTCCTCTCTCACTTCTCAATTCTCTCATTCTTTTATTATTCCTTCTTCTCTTTTCTTCCACAAAATCTCCAGAAACTTTCCCTGAAAACTCAGATCCGAATAATTGATCCTACTAAATTCCTTTTCCTTCAAATTCTTTTCGCCAATTTTTCTTTTTCCCTAGATTCTTCTTCTCTCTTCTTTTCTCTCGCACTTATAAAGAAACCACTAAGCACACTCTCTTTCCCTTTCTTGCAAAGTCCTCAACTTTCAGCTTCAAACACTGTTGCTTGGTGGGTTCTTGTTACTTCACCATCTACTGTTTTAGCTTTTGCGAGATTGGGCAATAAGAAAAATTTCCGAATTGGGTGTATGGCGAATTGGGTTTTACTGATGGGATTGTTATTTAGTCGTTCCAGCTAGTGAAATCGGATTGTGGGTTCTTCTAAAGTCGTGATTTTTTTTCTTCGCATCGGGATCAAAAAGGATGGATAGGAATCAGAAGATGGATCACGTCATCGGCGGAAAGTTTAAGTTGGGCAGGAAACTCGGTAGTGGATCGTTCGGCGAACTTTATTTAGGTATAACTAATCAATTCTATTGACATCTTCTTCTTTTTTTTGTTGGTTCTTGCATTGGGTTTGTTTAGTGGTTGTTGGTGTGTAATTTGATCTTTTTGTGTATGTGTGTGTGTTTCAGGGATCAATACCCAAACTGGGGAAGAAGTCGCAGTTAAGCTGGTAAAATTTACATTCAAAGTTATAAACTTTTATGCTGAGAAAGGTTTCAATTATGAATTCTAGATCCTGCCTGTTGCAGTCTTTGGTATTTGACAGTTTTAGTAAGACTAGTTTTGTTGTAATTCAATGGTCATGGTTTATCTTTCCTTGTGAATTGAATTTTTCTCTTCTTCTTTCTGATGGTTGCTGCGATGTCATCAAGCTCTATTTCTGTTTTTTCCCTTTCTAATGTTGCTTTCTCTTTTTGCCACTTAGGAACCTGTGAAGACGAGGCATCCTCAACTGCAGTATGAATCGAAAATATATATGTTTCTTCAAGGAGGAAGTGAGTTGGGTTTCTCGGCTAAGTTTAAATGAAGTTTTAGTAACAACACTCTCTGTCTATGTGTAGCTTGACATGTTTTCATTCCTTTGAATAGCGGGTGTTCCCCATCTCAAATGGTTCGGAGTCGAGGGCGAATACAGCTGCATGGTTATCGACCTTCTTGGGCCTAGCTTGGAGGACTTATTCAATTACTGCAATCGAAAGCTTACTTTGAAATCTGTCTTAATGCTTGCGGATCAGTTGGTAAGTACTGAGTACCCCCCCTTTTAGTTTATGACGCTAGGCTGGTCTTTGAGAACGCTGCTAATCTGTTCCTTTTGGATATGTTGTATCAATGCAGATATGCAGAGTTGAGTACATGCATTCGCGGGGATTTCTTCACCGCGATATTAAACCAGACAACTTTTTGATGGGTCTTGGGCGCAAAGCAAACCAGGTAATCTTGCTGTTGCAGCATGAGTTGGTCTATGTCTTGAAGGTGTCCTTAGCATAAATTCTCTGACTAATATTAAAGCCTTCCGGTTGACTGAGTTAATATTTAACCTCAGGTGTATATCATCGATTATGGACTTGCTAAAAAATACAAGGATCTTCAGACACAAAAGCATATACCATACAGGTGAGATCTGCAAACTCTTACCCTTCCTTTTCGGATATACTTGCTTGTTGAATCTTTTTATTAATGAAACATGATTTTATGCTGCACTGGTGTTTTCTTATAATTTCTCTCCCAGACCTTTATCCTGGTGCGAGAATAGAAAATATTTTTTATTCCTCGCTAAATTCAGGACCTGTGTTGGATGCTTTCCTTTATACACCATTCTTCCTGCTTGCTTTATTAAAGTTCCTTGTAAATTTTCAGGGAAAACAAGAATCTTACAGGAACTGCACGGTATGCAAGTGTGAACACGCACCTTGGGATTGGTAAGAGCTGCTTTCATCTCAGCTGTGGCTTTCTTGTCTGAAGCAATTGAAAACCCTTGTCTTCCTTGCTGACTCATTCTTTTATGCATGCTTACAGAGCAAAGTAGAAGAGATGATCTGGAGTCACTTGGTTATGTGTTGATGTATTTTCTACGAGGAAGGTAGGAAACCTTATGCATTGTGCATATTAAGGTTATAACTTCTTAACTAAAATGAAATCCTTAAACTTGAGTCCCTGTCTCCTCCTGTCTCAGTCTTCCGTGGCAAGGTTTGAAAGCTGGTACGAAGAAGCAGAAGTATGACAAGATTAGTGAAAAGAAGATGCTTACTCCTGTAGAGGTATATCATTGATAAGGTTTTGTATGCAGATAATATTTTCAGATGTCCAGTAGATTTTGACATAGCTTGGTTTTACTTTTTGGAGATTCTTTGCAAGTCCCAGCCATCAGAGTTCACCTCGTATTTCCATTACTGTCGATCATTGAGATTTGAGGACAAACCAGACTATTCATATCTGAGAAGACTTTTCAGGGACCTTTTCATTCGCGAAGGTTAGAAGCTTCTTGATGTGTTTGTTCTGTGTCCCCTCTCTATTATTAAATCAGTTACGGTCTATGCGTTTTCGTAGGACTTATCCATAGCTTGTTTGTTCGTTTTGATGAAACGTAACTATGCGTGTAGGTTATCAGCTCGACTACGTGTTTGATTGGACAAGCTTGAAATATCCTCAGAGTGGCTCTAGTTTGAGACCAAGGGTTAGTTCTATAATTGGTTTTTACGCGTGGAGATCCTAATTTCATAACAATTCAATAATCCAAAATCTTATCCTGCTATTGTTTTGTCTATTGTTCACAACAGCCAACTCCAAGACCAGCCTTGGACCCTCCAGGACCACCTGCAGAAAGAGCTGAAAAGCCTACAGGTACATTGTTCTCTGTCTTTATATTAAAGGGGCTAATAAAAACAGAAATATCGGAAAATGTCTTATACCTAGTAAATTTTGGTGATGAAAAACTTGGACTACTTCCTTGAACCTTCAGATATTATTAATATTCATATGATTTCTCCCTTGGAAGAATTTTGAATGTGTGTCCAGAGATTAAACAAACATTCTCAAATAGTGGAAGATCCAAAACTGAGAACTTTATTTCCTACTGTGCTTAGTGGGACAGGACCTCCGAGAAAGATTTTCAGGTGCAATTGAGGCATTCACCAGAAGAAATGTATCAAGCCAAGGCGCTCATGGTGACCGCTCTAGACACAGATCTTCTGATGGTATACCCTCTTCCGTCAAAGAAGTGGTTAGTTTTTTTTTGCTCTTTCTTTCGTTGGCCATCTTGAAATCTATCTTGAAATTTTCCCTACTTAGTGATCCAAAGTAGTTCTCAGGTTAAGTAGGAATTCTAAAGAATGTGAGAAAGTTTGTATGTTTTGACTTTTTGGCTTCACTTGCAGCACGATTCTGATAGACACCATTCTTCGTCTCAAAATGGAAGTACTTCAAAGAGAGGTGTGATATCAAGCAGCAGACCTGGCTCCTCAGCTGAGCCGAGCGAGAACCGCTCAAGCCGATTATTTTCAAGTGGATCACGTCTGGCCACAACCCAACGGGTTCAACAGAGCTATGAATCCAAGCCATCATCTGCAGCTGGAAGGCCTGGGCATGATGATGCCATGAGAAGCTTCGAGCTTCTTAACATTGGCTCTAAGAGGAAATGAAATTAGGGAAGGAGAACTCGATGGTAGTGAAAAGACATGTCCATGCTTATAGATCCTCATCCTCTGAACAAAAACGCATTGTTTCCCAATCTAATCTGCCTCTCCCAATCTCTCATTGTCTGTGTTTTAAGAGAAATTGTTCATATATCTTTAAAGTGTAACTTGTGATGAGCACTTCACCTTTTTTCTCTTTCTGTTTTCTAACACTTCAATGTAAAATGAAAATATGAAAACCTACCTCGTCTTCGCAGAATAAATTTAAAACTGTAATATGAAATACGTATTGAAGCTGTCAAGCATTGATGAAGATGTTGTGCACATAATAGATTGGAGACAATGGCTTCTGCCAAAATATCGTAGAATATATTGATAATGTGGTCGTACATATAGCTTCTTTCCCAACACAGAGAAATAGACAAAGGTTACATGTCTTAAGGCTACCGTTTGAACAGAGAAAAGAAGAAGACATAGCGACTAATGTCTTCTGAGAGTGATGAATGGAGTGGAGCTGAGATGAGCTACGATGGGTGATGAAAGTTCATCATCAACTTGGTGGTTTGGTGTCACTCTTGAGATGGGCGTGAATTGCATCTTGTTTTCTATGGGTGTGAGTGGAAGTGGACTCGCCGGTGTAAGACTCTGAAGTTGTAAGCTCTTTCCCGGTCTCAGAGTAGCAAGGTAAGCGTGTCCATTGCAGAAGGGCAGGCTCGTAGCTAGAACTGTAGATTCCTTCTCTTTTGCCACTTGAGCTCCACATGGTTCCTTCAGACATTGAAATGAAAACTGCATTAAGGATCAGGATATAACAAACAGAATGTTGGAAAAGCTTTCTTTACTTGTTGGGTTACGGGTTTTATTACCCCAAGCTTGAGAAAGGTGAAAGCTTGGTTATCAGATCCAAGGTAGATCTCAATAAGCTTCCTCAAGTCAGCTAGTGTTGCGTCCTTTGTTACTCTCAGTGTTGTTATGAGCTGCTTCTTTAGAGGGTTATCAGTAGTTGCTTCCCATTTAACATAGATATCTATCTGCCCGTTTTTACTTTCATCAACTGAGACATTGTTTTCCTTTGCTTCTTCCTTGTGCGTTGTAGGAAACAACTGATCGTTCTTGGCTTCAAGAACATCCTCTTGCCCAGTGTGTTGAGACAGCTCTCTCTGATTGCCACAGAGGGTGAATATGTTTTGAATCCTCAACTTTCTAGACGACGCTGATTCTTTGTAGTCTGTACCGTTGAAGCAGTTCTCTTTACCCGAACATTCAAAGTTCAAGCTAGGCGTTGGTGTTGTGATCGAGCAGATGCTTTTATCCTCGACTATCACTTTCTCTTCATCTTCTTCAGCCTCTTCTTCTTCAAAGACAGTGCTCAGGCAAACTCGGTCAGGGTACATTTGCGCAAGCATATTCTCTGAAGGCTTTGGTTGCAAAACGCTAGACAAATCACTTGGTTGGTATGAAACAGCAGGTCCCCAGACTTGCTTGACTGGTTCTGGATCACCCATGTCAAGATCCATTGACTTCACCATGTCTTCATCAGAGTAAAGACCCCTGAGTCTTTTGGCAAACCCACTAGTTTCATCTATACTTCCTCTTCCTCCATCCTTTGAGCGCCTGAACTCAACCTCGATTTCCTCCAACCGTCTCCTCATCATCTCCAGCTCCTCTTGCTGCTGCACAATCCTTTCCTCCATTCTCCTTCTCTCCATCTCGACAAACTCCTCAGCCATTCTCCTGCATTCCTCAAGTTTCTTCTCTAGCTCTGATTTCAAAAGCTGGGTTCTCTCGTTTACTTTCTCTTTTATCTCCTCTTCTTTGGTAGCACATGCTTCCTTCTGCGTTAGAAGGGATCGCAAAGCAGCAACTTCCTCTTCCTTCTTCTTCAGCTGCTTTTGCGCATCATTCCTTTCTTTTTCTTGTTGCCTCTTCTCAGACTGGAGTTTGCAAATAAACTCATCCATGGCAGCGATTCTCGATCCCAAAATCATAGCAGAGGAAGACTCATCACCTCCATTCTTATCTCTGTTCGGAGTATGAGACCCACGAACTATGCACTTTGCTTTTGCCCCATACTCTAGAGTGCAGAGAGTCTTGTGCATTTCCTTCGGATCCGGGCTCGCACAAAGGATCATAAGAATCTTTGACTTGTCATCTTCAAAAGAGTCCTGCATCCACAAAAACATAAATATCTCCAAGCAGCCACATAAAACACCTTCAGGATCAAACAATAGAACAAGAAATTCACCTGAAGCAGCATGGTCAGCTTGCTGTCTCTAAAGGGCACGTGAGAGTCTCCATTTGCTATAGATTCCACAACTCGCTTCAACGCAATATTTCCCTGGTTGATCTTAGCAGTCTGTTGAATAGAGAGAGACATAAGGTCACTCGATTTTCATAACCATAAGAACTTTGACAGAATCAAAATGGATTGAGAGAAGTTAGAGAAGCAAACATTACTTGCATCTTTGCCTCAAATCCAGTCTGTCCAGCTTGGTCTATGTTTTCAGAACCAGCCATGTCAACAAGCATCAACCTTCCGCCAACAGTTGGCACATCAAGTATGATCTATACAGACAGAAACAATCAATCACTTGTAAGATTGTAACATACAGAAACGAATATGCTTCAAAATCAAGTTGTAACGTACCATGCAGTGACTCCGGGAACTCCTTTCATTGCACAGTGTGCTTTTCACAATCCTACGTTTCTCCACTTTCACAATCTCTTTAGAGATCTTCCCAGCCTCTGTCCCTGAGATAAAGGTTGCGTTTTTCGCCTTCTTCCCCATTACTTCAAGCCTCACCTGTTAAAACAAACAAAGCACAAAATCATTTAGACCAAGACTAATCTAAAACGATTCCTCAATTCCAAAGCCAGAAAACCACAAATTAGACCTTAGTGCTTGCTCCTTTTGGCCAACCAATCCCTAAATTGTTGCTACTATTGGTCGAGAGAAGATCATAAATCTCCTCATTGTAGACCTCAAGAACAGTGACCTGAACAAACGTGACGCCATCTTGATCCGAATCTCCCAAAATGTCCCTCAAGGACCGATACACAATCCCAGGTTGCTTCCCGCATCCGAACATCGTGTGGCTCTTTCCGGCACCAGTAGGTCCGTACATCATGATTGTGCATTTATTCCCGACCTTCACGCCTTTAATCCTCTCTTCTATGAACTTCTTGTAGAACGATTCGAGACCTTCTTGCTCCGAGAAAGAAACTCCGTCGAGGGTGAAGTCTCTGTACCCGACGTCGGCTCTGACTCGGACCGTTTGGTTATCCGGGTTTACTTGCAGGATCGAAGCCGGTTTCTCCTTGCGATCCGGGTAGTCTCGGATCCGGCCGATCACTTCGACCGGGTGCTCCGGTGGGATCTGGTCCTTGGATGCGTCTGGGTTTGGGGTTTTCGAGTGGAAATTGAGGCGTTGCTTGGTTTGTGGGGTTCTGATTAAGGTGAATTGGGTTTGATTCGATCTCGCGGATGATGGCGTCGGAGCCATTTTAGAAGTTTTTCAAGATTTGAAACTTCAATTTTTCGGATTTAGAGAGAGAAAGAGCAGAGAGAGAGAGAGTGAAATTGAAATTGAAATGGGATTTAGGGTTTGAGAATCTCGAGGTATGAAGTTTGAACAAACAAAACATAACCGTTGTATCTCTAAACGGCTAGTTTTTGTCCACGGGCCAGCGAAATAAAGAATATATATTATCCTTTTATTTTCGGCAACTAAAATATATTTACTCTTTATATAAAAAGGGAAGTGACATTTTTAAAATTTCTGTACTATGGGCTTATTGTTTGATTACATAATGGGCGTTGTTGATATGTTAAAACAAAAAAACAAATGGGCTTTAATATTTATTGAAGCCCAAATTTTGCATTGCAAAGGTCACTAGGGTTTCTTACTCTCTCTTATAAATTCTGTTCCTCAAGTTTTCTGGTGAATTTTGGCAGCGGACGACGACGGCACGAGCTTCACCGAAGAGCGAAAATGGTGACTCTCTTCTCTTTATTGGCCTCTGTTAAATTTCTCGTAGTTTAGGAGGAGCTTTCGTATTTCTTAGAGGTCTGTTTGGTTGCCGAGTTATTCAGAATAACACTTTTGAAGAAACGAGATTACTGTTTATAGATCTGTTGGGCGATTTTTTCCCTTGAGTGATTCTGCTTCTGAAATTGCGAATTAGAGTCTAATTCTCAGTTCAGAAATCTGATATGTTACCTTCTCTAATGTACTCTTGAGGATTTACTATTCAATGCACTTTGTCTCTAGGAACGGGTTTAGTCCATTCAATCTGAAGGAGAATTAAAATGATCTAGTGTTGTGGACTTGTTATGTTTATTCAATTGTGTTGTGAAGCTCTTAGGTTTCCCCAAATAGTTAAAAAACATAACAAGTATAAGCAGCTTATTAGTCTTGGCTATTTGAGTAGTTAGATCTTATGATTGCAAACGATTCTGTTTGGTGTTGAAGCCATTTCTTGTGGAAGTTAACTCAATGTTGGGTTTTGTGAATGGTAGGTGAACATTCCCAAGACCAAGAAGACTTACTGTAAGAACAAGGAATGCAAGAAGCATACTTTGCACAAGGTGACCCAGTACAAGAAGGGTAAAGACAGTCTCGCTGCCCAAGGAAAGCGTCGTTATGACCGCAAACAATCTGGATATGGTGGTCAGACCAAGCCCGTCTTCCACAAGAAGGTAACCAATAAAAGCGATCCTTAACACTGACAATCAATTTTGAGTTGCCTTATCGTGGCTTTGTTTGTTATATCGATCCCTAATTACTTCTGTCTACAATCTGAGAACCATCTGACTTTAGTTTAGAGACTATCGACTCTGTGAAATGTCGGTTAATTCATCTGTGCTTGTTATTTAAAAAATCTTTGAAACAGGCTAAGACAACCAAGAAGATTGTCTTGAGGCTCCAATGCCAAACCTGCAAGCATTTCTCTCAACACTCAATTAAGGTAATGAGAACAATTTTGTTTTTTTTGTTACAATTTAAGTCTCTTAAGATCTGTTTCTTACATTTGTGTGGTTTTTTTTGCAGAGGTGCAAGCACTTCGAGATTGGTGGAGACAAGAAGGGAAAAGGAACATCTCTCTTTTAAGTTGTTTCCTCTTATCTACCATTTTTCTTTCTTGTTTTGTACTGTCTTTGCTTCGATACTCATATATTTTGAATCTTCCAGAAATAGTTGTGGTGTTTTAAGTTATACGACATTGTCGTATGGTTATCTTCCAAGTTTGTGAACCAATCTATCATGAGGTTGCAGTTGAATTTTCTCTTCAACTTGCTACAAAATTTAATCGTCACACAGATATAATAGGAATAGTGTTTTCAGTACGAATCTCACAAGTCAAATTCATTAACAATTTATGTGGCGATACGCATTGGTGTTGAATCCAACTTTCTATATTTGAGCAAAGAATCAATGAAAATTATAAATATTTAAAAAAATAAACATAAAAAGTTATTACCAAACAGCTCATTTACCAAATGGTTATTAACCTGTTCTAATTATGTTATATTCCAGCATTTCAGAATCATCAGTTCATCACTTTTTTCCAATCAAAACCACATTTTTCTATACTCTTAAACAATTTTCCCAAACGCTCACTTCATCTGCATTTCATTTATAAGAAGAAGATCATACATAGTTATTTTAATTTAGGGTGCCATCACACTTACTAAATACTTTATATTGCATAACTAAACTCCATAAACCCATTAACCCTCAAGCAAGAGAGTGTGCCTCTGTGGGTAGGTCTTAATAAAGTAGCTGTATAAATTGGAGCTTATTATCCAATCTACTAAATTGATATGTGATTTTAACTAATATATGTAACAAAGATAACAGAGTTGTTGTTTTGTGTACATCGATTTGTTGTAAGTGTTGCGCTTTCAAATTAATTAGTATCAATTTTACTAAACTACAAATAATTTTGTATCAGTTGTTAAAAGTTTAATTAGTAATATTTTCTGCTTTATTTTAATCAAATATTTCCACTCTTTTTTTTTTGTAGTAGTGATTTACTAAATCAAATGAAATTAGAGAATGTATATTCTTGTTTGAACATTACTTTCCTAGAAGTAATGATATTGTTTGGTTTAGAATGACATGTGTTTAATGTTGAGTTGTGAAGTCAAAATTCTCAGTCGCATTGTAGTAAATTATACGGCCTTCTTCGATGTTTATAGTAGGAATATTTGTTTTTACATAACTACATATTCGTATTTTTTTATGATGAATGTGTGTATTTGTCGTACTACATATGTAAAATGTCATCTATCAATCATTCTACTTGTTTGTGCAATATAAATCGAAGTCTCGAATAATATCGAAAGAAAAAAAGTGGTAGAAAAGATAATTAGACTTGCAGTTCATCGATCAGATCCAAACAACGCTGGTGTAAATCAACGATTTAAAGAGGTTACTTAACTTGGAAGTAAAATGGTAATAGGAAACACACAAAATTCTGCAACTCTGTTTTTGTCTTCTTCTGCTAGTGTTATACATGCAAATGCAAGTCAGAGCCTCGACTAATATTAGAATAAGAAGTGGTAGAAAAGATAAGAGCAAAAAACAAAATAAAATCCAAGTAACGCATGCGTTGATCAACAATCTGAAAAATAATATATATTCCACACAGCGAATACACGATATATGGTTTGTCTGATAAATTCAGATATTACATGATTACGATTATCATAAAAACATTCACTTAGAAGTAAAATGGAGATAGAGAAACACAAAAAGCAAGATGACCGGAAACATCAAGATAAGCGGTGGAGATGGTGGAGCCACTGGTCCCATCATCAACGGAACCAACAGTAACATTATCGCGACGATCACAACCGCCAAAATCGATCCAAATCCGATCCCACACTCATTCGCCATCTTTTTTACTTCTGATTCGATTTGTTGTAAGTTTTGTGTGTGTTTTAGTCCCATTTTGTAGTATTTATAAAAATATTTAACACATCAATCAACAGTTGTGTCGTTTGCCCGAAAATGTAACACAACGGTTCGTGTATCTATGCATGAGAACAAACCCTTTCACGTTAATAACCACCACCAAACTCAAAACACTGCGTTTCATTTCTTGTTTATTGTTGTCGCGTGTAGCCATGGGGAAATTACCCCGAACTGAAGAATCAAATTAATCGAACCGAGTTGGAAGATACCGAACGGAACTGGACCGATGTAAATACCTGAATGGATCTAGTTTCTTATATTCAAAAAATCAGAACGAAACCAAAACAGAATCGAGAACCAAATAGATACTTGAAATATTTGAAATACAATTATATATCAAAAATATTAGTTATATTTAGATTTGAAATAATCGAAATACCCAAAATTACAATTATAAATCGAATATACGTATTAGTTAACTTTAAATCAAAATAACCAAAATATCTAAATATATTTAATCATATTTGTCAAAATTAAATATTTTTTTTATAAAATTCAATCAAATAACTGAAATATCCAAAATATTTTTTGGATATCAAATAAATTTCAAGTAATTCGGGTATCCGGAACCGATCTGAACCCAAGCGAAATCGAACCAAATCCAATTAAAAAAAAAGAAGAATATCAGAATGGGTTCTACACCGCTAATACCAAAATACCCGAAACCTAAAAGAACCGAACCAAATCCGAACCGAACGTGACTCACATGTTTATCAAAACGCAGCGTTTTCTCGCAATCTATAGTTTTATTTTTTTTATTAAAACGCAGCGTTTAGAGGAAACAAAATTTCGAAATCTGAAATTATTTTGTTTATTTATTTATTTCCGAGATCCCGCCAAAATCACAAAAGCGAATTTTGAAACTCTTATTTTTGTCTGCTAGTGATTACAATATCCTCCATTTATTGTTTTGTGCTTTTTCTTTCAAAATCAAGAGACTTTTTTTTCTTTCCCCCAAATATTTTTTATTTTCAAAATCCTAAATCATTTTGCCCTAAGATTTTACCGATGTCAGCTCCATCGAATCGCCGCCGGCTAAATGATATCAACTCCGGCGCCGGAGAAAACCCATCTTCTGGGAAAAAAACCTTGAGGTCTGTAACTCCAGTTCCAATCTCTAGCAAAAACCCCAGTCCTGCTCTCCAGAAATCATCATCGACCAAAGAGAATCCCAAGCCTAGTCACCGGACTTTTGGATCGACGCAGAAGCCAGCGCTCCGGCCAGTACCGCGCATCGATAAGTCCGCCGTGAGAGGTGGTGTCGGTGATGGAGAGGGTCGGGTTACGCGATCCACGTCTTCTGGGTTACGAGGTAGGAGTTCTAGCCCATCTGATCTAATCAAGGTTTTCTCGGATTTGAGAAGGAGAAATGAATCTAGGGTTATTGGGGAAAAGGGTGAATCAGATCAGGATAAGAAATCTGGGTTAAAGGTTTCCGGTTTCAAACAGGGTGAGAGTGAGAATAAGGTCGGCGATGGAGTTTGCGAGGAAGCAGATGAAGAAAGTAAAATTAAGCCGAATTTAAGCTCTGGTCCAGTGAAATCAAGCAACTTCGAGGGTTCTATGACGGCGAGAAACTCGATTTCTGATCCGAAGGCAAATGATTTGCTTAATTTTGGAGAAAAATCTGCTGCTGCTTCAAAATCTGATTGTAAAATTGAAAAGATTGGGAAAGGTACTAGTGTGACTTTAAGAAGAAAGTCTTTGGATAATGTTGGGAAGGCGATGGAGATGTCAAAGGAGATCAGAGGGAATGAAGGAAGCAGCAATGTCACTGCTAAATACCCAAGCAAGCTGCACGAGAAGCTTGCTTTCCTTGAAGGTAAGGTTAAGAAAATTGCGTCGGATATCAAGAAGACAAAGGACATGCTGGATTTGAATAATCAGGACTCATCTAAGGTTATAATCTCTGATATACATCAGAAGATCACAGGGATTGAAAAATCTATGAGTCATGTTGTTGGAGGTTCAGATGAAGGGAAGAAAGAATCAGAGAGAAACAAAACAACTCAAGTGACGAAAGCAAAAACTTCGGTTAAAGGATTAAATAAGGAAGAGCTGGAAGACAGACTCTTTCCTCACCAGAGGTTGCTAAGGAGCAGAACACAGTCGAAAGCACCGTCACAAGTCTCGAAAGGTCATGGTTCTACCGAGTCCAACAAGGCAGTAAATGTTGAAGTAAATCCCTCAGGTCCTGTGGAGGAGAATTCAATAGCTCGAGAGTTCTTGGCCTCACTTGACAAGGAAAGAGACACATTTAGTAGTGATCAGAATGCGCTGGAAAGTCTGGAAGTGCAGGAGATGGATACGGAGGAATCGTCAAAGGAAAACGATTCCTCAAAAGACGTCAATCTGACTTCCAACTTAGCTGAAATTCTCAGAGCGGACGAAGCCCTCGAGGAAATTGATGTGGAAGAGAATAGAGACGAGATGGAGCTGGAAGAGATTGAGGATGGATGCATGTACCAACTCAATGACATTGGATCCAAAACTTCTACTGGAGGATGGTTTGTATCAGAGGGCGAAGCAGTTATACTCGCTCATGATGATGGCTCATGTTCGTATTACGACGTTGCTAACTGTGAGGTACTATGCTTTCATTTTCTCAATGCATAACTTCGTTTATGGAACATCTGCCCTGTCTAAAAAATTATAGTACCGTGCTTGATCTAATCTAAACAATACTGGTGTCGAACATTGATATCAAATTGTCACATTGACCAGAACATACACATTTCTCAAGTTACCACGATGACATGTTTAACATTGTGTTTCTTGGTTCAGATTGGTTTTCATTTTAAACTTGCAGAAATACTTAATAACTAAAGCTTTATTTTGGCCTATATGGTGTATGCAATACTCTAGGGTAATTGATGTAATTCTCTTTCAATCTGGGTGGCTTTGTATGGAGTGACTGAAATTCGTGTACTGTCTATACATTGTTATCTTTTACATCAAAGACCTGAAATTTCTTTTCAGGTGAAAGCTGTGTACAATCCTCCAGATGATATCTCACCAAACACTTGGAGAGATTGCTGGGTAGTTCGTGCACCGGGTGCAGATGGCTGCTCAGGCAGATATGTTGTAGCAGCTTCTGCTGGGAATACACTAGAGTCTGGATTTTGTTCATGGGATTTCTACACCAAAGACATAAAGGCACTCCACATCGAGGATGGATCTTCAAGAGTTTCAAGGACGGCTCTTGCTCCTCTATCCAACAACACATCGCATGGTAGGAACACTTTGGCTTGCTCACTGATACCAGAAACTCAACAATGGTGGTACAGACCATGCGGTCCTCTTATAGCTTCAACCGCTAGTTTCCAAAGCGTAGTTAAGGTTTTTGACATACGAGATGGGGAACAAATCATGAGATGGGAGGTGCAGAATCCTGTGTCAGCTTTAGATTATTCGAGCCCTTTACAATGGAGGAATCGAGGAAAACTTGTCATCGCAGAAGCTGAAGCAATTTCTGTTTGGGATGTCAATTCCCTTCACCCTGAGGCACTGCTCACCATTTCCTCTGCAGGGCGAAAAATCTCGGCTTTTCATATCAATAACACAGATGCTGAAGTTGGGGGAGGTGTTCGTCAAAGGTAAAAACTATACTTCATCATTTTAGCCTCGTCCTATTATCCTCGCTTTGTCTCCTAAATTGATCATATCTGAACATGAAGAAGCTAAAGCAAGTGGATACTTTAGTATCTCTTTCACTTACTTATTAGTTTGTCTCCATCTGAAATGCAGAGTCAGTTCCATGGACGCTGAAGGCAACGATGGAGTCTTCTGCACTACTGATTCAATTAACATCATGGATTTCCGTAACCCATCTGGGATTGGTGCTAAAATCCCCAAACTCGGCGTTAACGCTCAATGTGTATCATCTCGAGGAGATTCAGTATTTATAGGATGTACCAATATGAAACCATCATCTGTCAAGAAACAACATCTGGCTTCTTCTTCTTCTTCTCAAGTGCAGCAGTTCTCCTTAAGGAAACAGCGTCTCGTGAGCACTTACAGCCTACCTGACTCAAACTCTCACGCCCACCACTCTGCAATAACCCAAGTCTGGGGAAATTCAAACTTTGTCATGGCTACTTCTGGTATGGGGCTTTTCGTGTTTGATACTGCGAAAGAAGAGACCTTGCAACAGCCTTTGACAGGCGACTATGGAAGCCTCCAAACCGTAAGAGAGATTATCGGTCCAAACGATATGTATTGCCCTTCATTCGATTACTCAAGCTCTCGTGTCCTCCTCATCTCAAGAGACCGTCCGGCTTTGTGGAGGCACATCTTATAGGTAAATCAATATAACTTTTGAATCCATTGCTTTTAACAAAGTGTGTCAGATGTTTGATGGTTAACATTTTGATTTTCGTGTGATTTTTCAGATAAGTAAAATCAAAGAGATCAAGCTAAAGATGATGGTGTGTTCCCACGATCGTTTGATTCTTCTCTTCTGTGAAAAGAGTTTTTATAGCACAGCTTGTGCTGCTTCTCTTGTGCTGTTTTGATACTTTTTGCTCTCTGGTTACTACCAACCATGTATGCTCTTCTGAATTTTCTTTGTTGCTTTCTGCTTTTTTGGCTTTAGTCTGTACATACATCTGGTGTTTTGATCAATTTCACATGTTTCTTGAGACTAAAATGATTTCTAGACTTAGGAAAAAGAGTTTAATTGGTGAAATGCCCGAAAAAGTGGCATAAATCCATCATAATTAGGTAGAAGATGATATTCTGGAGTGAAAAGACATGAACAAATGACGCATGTTTTGTGAAAAGACAAATAATATTTCTGCTTAATAAGATTACTAAATCAGTGACACAACTTGTGCACTAAAATAGAAAAATGTGAGAGCTTTTACCTGTAATTGTAATGTTAGGCGCTGCAACTTCTTTCAGGCCTATCAACAAGCAAATATATTCCTAATTAAAGGAGATTCGGTCTTTGTTTATTTGTTTTGTCTTTTATTCCCAAATCCATCATTGCCCACCTAACCCTTAATCTCCATTTGTTTTGTTGAAATAAATTAAACCAAAACATGATTAATTTCCTCATAATCAAATCTGGATCTTCTAGTCATCTTCTTCCTCTGCTCCTAGCTCTTCGTCGTTTGACATCAAGAATCAGACAACATCTTGTGCGATGTCGGATTTTGCTAAAGACGCATGGCGAAAATATCTGATTCAGCTCCAAGCCCACCCTTTACGAACCAAGGTCCTCAATTTAATCAATTATTTCTCTCAACCTTCCGTTTGTTTCGATGATCAATGACGTCGTTCTGGGTTTCGTCTAAAGTTTCGTTTTTTGAGCTCTCTTTTTGTTTTTGAGTTGATTTTGCAGGCGATCACTGCTGGGGTTTTGGCAGGTTGCAGTGATGCCATAGCTCAGAAGATCTCTGGAGTTAAAAGGATTCAGTTCCGGAGACTGTTTCTCCTTATGGTTTGTTGCTTTACTTTTCTCATGTTTGCTATGAGTTTGATTTCATACTGTTCTTGTTACTGAGATTCTGAATATGAATTTTGTGGTTGATGTATGTAGTTGTATGGGTTATGTTACGGTGGGCCATTTGGTCACTTCTTCCACAAATTGATGGATGCTATTTTCAAAGGCAAGAATGACAATACAACAGTCGCCAAAAAGGTTTTGCCTTTCGCTATCAAACGTTATTGTTCTTCTCTACAAAACAAGCATCTTCTTCAATGCTTTTCTTGTCATTAATAAATGTTGTGGGGGTCTAAGAAAGAATCGAATCCTATGGGCACCGAGTTTTTATGGACAGTCATGAATGTTTCTTCCTTGGTTATAGACTCAACACTTGTTCTTCTCCCAATTTTTTAGATGTTGCATTGTCCACTCTATAGCTGGAAATGGGATTCAAGATAACTTGTTTATCGTTCAAGGGCATTTCGGTTGATATTGTGGTGAAATGGATGAGCATTTTCTGAATTCTTCTTGTGGCATGATGAAGTTAAATGTGCTTAGAATAGAGAATGGTCAGAAAATATAGGTTCTTTTTAGTTAGAGGTACATGTATACTAGTAACTGAGAAACTGTAGGTGTATACTCTCTTTTCGATGATCAATATCTTAAAGGACCAATATGATTTGCTAACCAAAAACTGTGTTGAAGCAGGTTTTGTTGGAACAACTTACATCCTCTCCTTGGAACAATTTTCTCTTCATGTCTTACTATGGTTTAGTAGTTGAAGGTATGATCATGGTCCAGTTTCAATTCAATGCCATTTGAATTTTTTTTTTATCTTTTTTTGGTTTTAATCTTTAGTGGTTTGCAATGTTTTTTACAGGGAGGCCATGGAAGCTAGTGAAGCACAAAGTTGGGAAAGATTACCGTACAATACAGTTAACAGCATGGAAGGTAAACCAAAGAAACATACACATTATTATTAATGTTACATTTTTTTGACATTGTTTAATTTGATGGTTATGATATCTGAAACTTTGTATGTAAACTAGTTCTGGCCTGTTGTGGGATGGATTAATTACCAGTATGTTCCTCTGCAATTCCGCGTCTTGTTCGGCAGCTTTGTCGCCTCTTGCTGGTAAAATCTTAAAATCTTTCTTTTCCCGTTTCGTTATTCCAATTTTTTTTTAGTACAAAACGTTTTTGGTAACAATTCTACGGATACTTTCAGGGGCATTTTCCTTAACCTGAAAGCGCGATCTGCAGTGATCAAGAACGCCTAGAGAACTCAATTCGGAAGAACACAAACCTGAATCTCCTTATTCGGAAATGCACAAAATGCTCTTAGAATTGAAGAATCTCAAGTAAAATTGGGAGATATATATCAATAATTCAAATGGAATGCTTCTTTTTTCTTTCAGACATTTTCTTTCTCTCTAGTCCCTTTTATTGGCATTTTACAACAAGAAGAGTGCAAAGATCAAAAGACTAATAAGAAAGAAGTTATAAGCAGAAACGAAAACTAAAACCATCTGGTAATCTTATTATATAACTAAATGAAAGGGACCAGCAAATTTATAATTCTTCCACAAGCAGCCACGTCATCACTTCCTTAAGTCGTTTAAAAAGCTTTCACGCTATTATGAGTACTCTTCTCTTCTCTATTAGATCTAAACCAACCAAACTTACTTTTGGGCTTATTGTTGATCCAAAAAAAACACTAAAACAGAAGCCCAAACAAAATAGAAAACATATAACCCATCCTAACCTAAGTATCTCTTCCAACGAAACGATTACTATCCCTCACCATTAGTGCTGCGTCTGCAATCGATTGCCTCACTCACTTGAAACCATTACACGACAGTTGCTACTTCATCTCTTAAATCATTCTATAATTCCTTTCAATTGCTTCCAATTAATTCCCACTAAGTCGCTTATCAATTCTCATTCCTACTTCTCGATCATCCATTTTTTCTCTGAATTTCTTCTACGATGGCAGGAAGAGAAGGTGACCATTCATCAGGTGTTTGAGAATCAACGGAAACCCAAAATAAAACTCTCTACAATGAAGCCACATCAGCATATATCTCCGTCTTATGACTCTTACGAATTGCAGGTTCACTACAGATTTAGATTTAGCACATGTTTAGATGAGGTTGGACAACAAAGGAAACCCAAAGAAAGGGAAGGAAAGCATCGTCACATAATCTATTTTGTCATCTACGAGGTCTATCGTCGGCAACCAAGGTAATAAAATTACCTTTGAAGAATGTTTGGGCAATATAAATTCTGTAAAACCGCTATGCTGATTATTTTCCATCTGATTAAGACTGTGATGCGTCATCATCAATCTGCTGGCGTAATTTTTGGCTTATTCGTGTTGTTACGTTCAGATTTTTACAAGTGCGGATTTGCTTCAGCTTCTTTATTTTTACATCCGATTTGATTTGATCGATCAGGTTGGTGAATTAATTGTTTCAATTCACAGTGAAGATTTTAAACATTGAAGTGTAGTGATGTTATAAGATCAAAGATGATTAAGGAGATCAGAGATGAAGAAAAAGTAAGAAGTGAAAATAGAATGCGTGTTTGGTTCCTTAAAAGCTTGCGTTTCTTATTTCATTGTTTTTCGGGTTCCTGCAGGTTTCGTGATAAGATTTGGTCCTGTGGATGTTGGATTTAGAAGATACGGCTTCTAATTGATGGAGGGAGGTGGTCTGGTTAAGCGAGTGACTAAGATGCAACTCATTCTTATACGTAAGTTTCTAAGCTAAGAAAAGCACTTATGCCTTCTACTTTCTACCGCTGATGATTCTCACAACAGATTTGTGTTGTTGTCTGTTTTAACCTTCGTTTGGATCCTGAGCATATTGTCCTGATCTCTATGTCCTTCGCTATTGTTTATTCTCTTAGGACACCTTAATTTCTGATGATATATTTACCTGCTTTATAGTTAAGTTTGTAATTTTTGCTTCTCAATTTTACAAGGTTGCCTGATGAGTCAGTTCGGTTTATCGATCTCCCACAGAAAATAAGATTAGGTAAACACTGTTTTATATATATCATGTCTCCTAATTTTTAAAAAGATGTAATGCAGGTGTCTCTCATATTTTAATATTGATATATTGGTGAGTCAATGCAAATATGCAACTACATTATCTCTACAAATATTTGTATGAGTTTCTAATTCTTAATATACTGTTCTCCAACCCTGCCGGGTACGTTTTCAGCTTCTAACTCTTAACTATCAAAATCAATTATTATTTGTTTGTAGTGTAAGCTTTGAACTCTCATCCTTCCAAGGGGAAAATATTGTATTAGTTTCCACATAGAAATAACTTTTACCTAATATGTCTAGAGCCCAATTGGGATTGTTGTTACTTGGGGATAAAACACAAGAGATATGTCTCTACTGGATTTCGTGCCAGTGCATCAGGAACCGAAAAGGGAGTAAAAGGTAATAGAGTATTTAGTTTACGCAAATGTGTTCTAAATCTCTCACCATTAATCACCAAAGCTTCTACCCTGAAAAAATATCATATGGTCGCCATATAGGTGACATGATATGGTTCTCTGATTTCGTGCAATTTAACACTTGCTGTTTGATTGGCACACATATATTTCAACTATGTATTTGGAGGAGAAAGTGCGCTACTAAACAATGCTTAATTATTTGATTTTGTAACTACATTTAACCTAAACCACCCGTCTCTATCTCTCTGACCACTCGGGACAAGAGGACAATGTTGCAGAAGATACATCAGAAAGTCAGCACATGATGTTAATGAAAGAAGCCTCAGATGATTAGGCAACATTCTCACCCAGAAACATGTGAATTATGGTCATTATAACGACCATAGTTAGAAGCTAAAAACATGATGAAAATGATAAGGACATGGAAAATATAACATACAACTTTATTGGATGAGTAGAAGAAGATACTAATTATAGTGAACATCATTCGGGAGAATAGCAAGGTTACTACATTTTATGGTTTCAGGAGGTGAACAAGGGATGTTCTTAGGTTAAACTTAGACATCATCAACATATCCACTTTGGATTGATGCACTCCATTACAAAAACACAAAAAAAGATAATCATGTGTAGAATTATAAAACGCCAACTAAAGTGTTAAATTGTGAAGGTGGTTTATTTGTTTCTCACGAAAAAGACGTTCACTCTTTTCATATTAACCTGTTTTTTATATCATAAGTTTTAAAATAAGAAATCATAAAATCCGAGTGATTAGAAGAAAAACTCAAAACAATTGCAAGATACTTAAACACATCAAATGCAAGATACTCAAAAGTCTTAATACAACAGTTCTAAGATTTCTAAATATAACGACATATATCGTATGTTTTTAAATCCAAAAAATTAAACTATATAGCTCAACTCTTGATATTCTTATGTGCAAAATGGGTAATAGAAAATCAAAGAATGCGATCTGTTCATCAAAAACAGAAACAGAATTTGCATATAGATGTTAAACTTTTCATTTAAACAATAATCTATGAATTTTTGGTACAATTAAAACTTTCACATTAATTGATAGACCTTTTCTATCAAAAACAATTATAAAATAAATATTGTTAACCAAATGTTACACTTCAAAATTTAATGTGTAACATTTTGCATTTGCTAAAAAAAAAAAATTATCTTTTCTATCAAAGTATTAGAAACAAAATAATTAAAACTCAACCCGCACGTAGTGCGGGCGAAAACCTAGTATAAAGTTAAAATTGCTAATTAACATGATCGTGACATGTGAAGTTTATCGAATAGATTTTAACGTGTATTAAAAACATTCAACCAATTATATTTTAATATAATGTTTACATAAATATAAAAAATTAGTTTTCAAAACAAAAAAAGTAAAATAAGTTTTTTTTTTATGTTTTCAAATTAAATTGAAATTGTATAATCAATTACTAATTACAAAAAAGAAAATTTTACGATAGAAAGTTGAATGGTCAAAGTTGCTAACTAACATGATCATGATAGGTGTCAAGTTTATCGATTAGATTTTGACACATGTTAAAAAATTCAACAAATTAGATTTTAACATAATGTTACATAAATCTAAAAATTAGTTTTCAAAAAAAAAATAATAATAATTTTTTTAATGTTTTCCAATTAGACTAATGAAATTGTATAATTGATTACTAATACTAAAAGGAAAATTAAAAAATAAATAAGATAAATAAGAAAACTAAGAAAATATAAAATAAGTTTTTTTAAATGTTTTTCATTTAAATTAAGAAAATTGTATGATGAATTACTAATACTAAAAGGAAAATAAAAAAATCAAAAAAGTAAAAAAAAAATTATGAAAAAAGAAAATAAATATTTTAATGTTTTTTATTGTTAGAATAGATTTAACCATTTTGGTTATCTATTTGATTTGCTACGGTTCACGCTTCGAATTAACCATAAATTATTTATTTAATTTAATAAATATTTGGTTTCTTTATTCACATAATAACACCAATTCTAGACTTAAAACACAACAATGATATAACTTAATTTTTTTTTGTGTTTCTATAAATAAATGCCATAAAGAAATATATTATTTTAATTATGATTAAAATTTATTAGTAAATAAAACATTAGGATAAAAATTATATAATCAGATAATAATCCTAAAAACAAAATGATTAAAATAAAAAATATTTTTAAAAAAATATATAATTAAATAAAAATCTAAAATAAAAACAAAATTAAATAAAATTAAATCCAATTAGAAAAATATACCGTGTATCTTCTTATTATATAAAGTAGGATGCGTCAAAGTTGCTAATTCACATGATCGCGACAAGTGGCAAGTCAATCTCATTAGATTTTGACATGTGTTGTAGTTAAAAAGATAAAATAAAAAATAAAAAATAAATTAAATTAAATATATGTAAACTATGAAAAGGAAAAAGTATTATTATGTTAATAAATAAGATATCTTATTAAAATAAATTAAAAGGATATATGTAAACTATGAAAAATAAAAAGGAATGTTATTATGTTAATAAAAATAAAAATATAATCCTAAAATATATTCCTAAAACATAATCCTAAAAGAAACAAAAAAAATCGTATGTTAATAAAAAAAATAAAACAAGAAAAGTAAAAAGAAATCTTGATATGTTAATAGGTAAGAAATAAAAATAAATTAAATTAAAAGGATTCAAAAAGGAATGTTATTATGTTAATAAAAATAAATCTTATTATATAAAGTTGGATGCGTTAAAGTTAGTAATTCACATGATCATGACAAGTGTCAAGTTTATCGATTGGATTGATACGTGTTAAAAATTTTAACAAATTATATTTTAACATAATGTTTACATATAATCTTATTATATAAAATTGGATGCGTCAAAATTAGTAATTCACATGATCTTGACAAGTGCAAGTTTATCGATTGGATTTTGACATGTGTTAAAAAATTTAACCAATTAGATTTTTAACATAATGTTTACATAAATCTAAAAATTAGTTTAAAAAAAAAATAAGTTTTTTTAATGTTTTTCATTTTGTTTAACGCTGGTATTATGAAAAAAAATTCCAAGTTCAAAAGAACAATACAAAAAAATAATGCCAATAGGCACCTTAAAACAACGCCCCTATCCCACACCATTCAAACATTATGAAGGTGATGGTGAGATAGTGCAAAGAAACAAGACATACGAAACATATAGTGTGTATATCAAGAAGGTAGGAGAGCCCAATATGTTATTGTTGGCTCGAAGATGCTTCTCTTGTGAGGAGGTTGTGAAGCCAGCTTGGACCCATCTCTGCAATATATGATTGATACCTGTGGTCTCTTGTGACACTCACAGCAATGGCAGCTGCAACACAGTTACACTCTGGTGGAGTGTAATCTAAGCTCCAAGATTCTAGAGCTGATAGGAGATTGAAAAGTGAGTTAAAACGCTCATGGTGTTGAGGGAGTCTATGCTGACTCATGATAGCTTCACGGGCCTGAGGCAAAGAGGCTTCAAAGATAACTCTTGTATGTATCATCGTTACCATTGATTCCACCGCCTAGTGGATGCCCAAAAGCTATGCTTCAAGGTTTGACGCTATCAAGGCGTAAGCTTGACGACCGTGAGAGATGGTCTCACCCGTATGGTTTCGCAGTACCCAGGATACTCCACAATTTCGATTCAGTTGAATCCAAGAGACCCCAATATTGCACTTGAGGATGTTTATTGGTGGTTTCTTCCATGGTGGTTGGGCCTCCTGGTGTATCTGTACACTCTCAGCGTTAAGCTCCTCCTGCCCATTAAATCACAATCAAATGTCTGCTTCATCTAGAGGTTTTGAGCAAGTCTCCGCAGGGCTGAGTCTACATCCTTCAAATATGAGAGCATTGCGTGTCTTCAAAATTTGCCATAGGATCCAAGGGAAGGTATACCGAAGACTGTTAGGATGCAAAGTGTCCTTACTGCAGCGCAGTAGATGCTGCAAGTTTAGGAAAACCGAATTATGAGAGAAACCAGACGGAGGTATGGGTAACCTAGATGCCGCCCATGTTAATCTCGCTGCTTCACAGTCGAAGAGGACATGACATATTGTCTCTGACTGTAGACCACAAGACTTGCAGGTTGTATCAACGGGTATACAACGAGATTGTAATCTCTCCAAAACTGCCAGGGATCTAGACAAAGATTTCTAAATAAAATGTTTAAGCTTCGGTGGAGCTTTGATTTTCCAGAGATCGGACCATAACTTCTTCTCAAGAGGTGAAATGTTTGTCAATTGGGGAGCCTGCAATTCCTGCATCGATTCAAGAAATTTGTACCCTGATTGAGAGTTGTACTGTCCCGTCTTTGAGAAACCCCAAACTAAGGTATCTTGGTGACTTTAAGAGGGTTTGAATTGTAATATACGATCTGCATCCTCTTCCTTGAAGCACTGTCTTACTAAATTCACGTTCCATCTCCTTGTGTGATCCATAAAGAGGTCGAAAACTCTTAATATGAGATGGATGGTGCTATTTTCCTTATAGACCGGAGGTCTTGGGACACCATCAATGATCCAATTTTCGTTCCAGACATTCGTCTCTGTTCCATCACCAATTGCTTTAACCAAACCCTTTTTAACAGGTCCCGTCCATGGATGATGCTCCTCCAAGCATACGACAGTCGAGATCCAATTCCACAGTCCAAGAGATTACTGTTCCTGAAATACCGGTGATTTAGGATACGAGATAGTAATGATTCAGGGTGTGACCAGACTCTCCACGCTTGTTTGCCAAGCAAGGCTTGGTTGAAACTGCTGATGTCATGGAAACCAAGGCCTCCCTTATCTTTTGATCTGCATAACTTCTTCCAAGCCACCCATGATATTTTTCGTCGGTTGTCCCCATTACTCCACCAAAACTCAGTCATGATACTAGTGAGTTTTTCCCATAATCCCTTTGGGAGTTTAAAGCAGGACATTACAACTACCGGCAAAGCCAGACCCACTGCTTTTATTAGTATTTCTTTCCCGCCTTGTGATAGTGTCTTCGCAAACCATCCATTAGTTCGTTTTTGCAGCTTTTCTTGAATGAAGTGTAGCATCTTCTTTTTGGATCCACTAAAACATTCTGGTAAACCCAGATAGGTGCCTTCCCCGCCCTCTATCTATATTCCAAGCGAGTTTTTCACATCATTTTTTGTCTGATCATTAACCTTGGATCCAAAAATGACTGAGGATTTTAGGGGATTAATGATCTGGCCTGAAGCCTCGCCATACAGCTTAAGACACCGGATTATTTTCTTCGCTTCTTCTATGTTTGCTCTGCACATTAATAGACTATCATCGGCAAATAGTAAGTGGTGAACCGCCGGGGCATTTGTTGCTAGACAAATACCATGGAGTCTCCCGTTCACTTCTGCTTGATTGAGACAATTCACCAGGCCTTCCGCACACAGGATAAAGAGGAAGGGGGATAGTGGATCTCCTTGGCGTATTCCTCTCTCTGGTCTAATGAAACCGTGAGGTCTTTCATTCAATAAAACCGAATAGGTTACTGTACTGACACAATCCATAATCCAGCTAATCCATACTCTATTGAAGCCCATTTTCTCCATTAATGCTTCCAGAAAACACCATTCAACACGATCGTATGCTTTAGACATATCTGTCTTTATAGCCATAAACTTCTCCTCCACTACAGGGTTAGTATGCAGTCCATGTACCATCTTATGGGCAATGATAATGTTGTCCGATATTAACCTTCCTGCCACAAAGGCTCCTTGTGTATCTGAGATAATGTCCGGGAGAATTTGCTTCAATCTCTCACACAAGATCTTGGAGACTATCTTGTACTGTACCGTACACAGGCTAATAGGCCTCGTATCTTTCATCATCGTAGGATTATTGATTTTTGGTATCAAGCATAGCTGAGTATGGTTCCAACCTGCAGGGAGAATCGCTGATCTGAAAAACCTCTGGACCTCTTCAATGATGTTCTGGCCGACAATATGCCAGTATTTTTGGTAGAAAATACCAGTGAATCCATCCTCTCCAGGTGCACTATTTTCTTTGATACTGAATGCAGCCATTTTTATTTCATCATTGGAAACTGCGGCTGTTAACATATCATTCATCACTTCCGTGACACCACCGTTCAAACCCTGAAACACGGATTCTAGGTCAAAAGGATTTGTACTCAGGAAGAGCTCTGTAAAGTATTTCACGGCAATGTTTCCTTTCGATCCTTCTTGAAATTGCTCTCGTCCCAACTCATCGATGAGCATGAGGATGCGGTTTTGAAACTTCCTCCCTTTCACAGAATTATGGAAGTATTGTGTATTTCTATCGCCAAGTTTCAACCATTTTTCTTTAATCTTTTGTTTCCAGAAAAACTCTTCCTCTTTATAAACATCCACTAACGCTCGCTTAGTTTTCTGCATTGAACTTCTATTAGGAATTTTTTTCCTAATTTCATTCTCCAGTACCGCTTTGAGTCTTGTGATTCTGTCACGAGAATTTAGATCAGAGGATCTCTTCCATTTACCCAAAACCTTCCTACACCGTGATATACGATCCATAAGAGAAAGATTAGGATCACTATCATCACCACCCTATCCTTGCCTGACGATGTCTTCGATCCCCTCTCTTTTCGTCATTCTTTTGTCGAAGTAGAACCGACCTCTGCTATGTTCCTCTCCTTCTAAGGCAAAGCATACGTGTATCGGTCTATGATCTGAAGCATATAGATCCATGTATTTACATTTCGATCGCGGGAAGAGCCGGTACCATTCATCGTTCCCAAAGCTCATGCCGAGTCGGCACTGAATCCAAACATCATCTCTCCAGCCACCCCAAGAGAAAGTATTTCCAGAGCTACGTATCACTCGAATCTTACAGTTCTCGGCCATATTTCGTAAGTCCCAGAACGTGGGATCATTCCGGATTGTGCCTCCAAGCTTCTCATTATTGTTCAGTAATTCATTAAAGTCGCCTACTAAGAGCCACGCTTCATCCCTGTTTAAGCCAATATGTGTTAAACGATCCCACACTTCCCTTCGTCGTGCTTGAACAGGTTCACCATACACACATATCAAAAAGAACATTGTTGACCCCATCTTGACCTTTAAGTCAATGATCTTCTTATTCATTGACAAAACCTCCACTTTGTAGCTATCTTTCCACATCACTGCTAAGCCTCCACTTAAACCAATTGGCTCCACCGTAACCATCTTATCGTAACCAAAACAATTCTTCAAACTCGTAACATAAGCGTTTTTTTTGTTTAGTCTCCATTAGGAAAAAAAATTCCGGAAAATACACCTGGCGTATTTTCCGGAGTCTAAGAACTGTCTCAGTGCTTCCAGCTCCTTGACAGTTCCAGCTCAGTATGCTCATTGGGATGGCAGCGGATTCAAATCGGAAGTCACCGTAATATCTTGAGTTTTCAAAGCTTTGGTTGTTGAAGGCTCAACACTTGCATCATAATTTCTTTTGAACATGCCTTCGATGTTCCAATAGTCTCAGATGGAGGAGTCACCACTGTGGGGGTTGGATTGAATGCACGCAATCTCCGTTTCCATGCCGTGGGTCTATGATGTTTCTTTTTCCCAACCTTCAGGGTACCGGCAGGAGGGATATCCACATCAGATCCCATCCTGAAAACTGTAGACCCTTGTGCTGAGAGTTGGAGGGGAAGGCTTTGAATGGAGGAAGAGACTTCTGCAGATTCATCATTCATGCCATAAAGTGGTGCCGAGGCACATATACCACCTTCTATGAGATTTCTGCGTTTGGTTCTTGAGTTTTCTTCCTTATAGTTGAAAACATGCCCTTTACCCTTGTCCAGGTTGTGAGTAATTTTGGTGAGATTAACTGAGGACTCCGCTGCGTCTTCCTCAATAGATTGGCGAACTCTGCAGATCCTAGCTCGTCGCTCCGTTTCATCAGCATGGGAGATGTACTGCATTGCCATTTGTTGGTCTTGTTTGGATAGTTCGGGAAACAGAGGAGGAAACCCTGGGGGGGGGGGGCACCTCTAAGGCACGAGGTGGTTTTGGATCTGCTTATATACTCGCTTCCTTTAGTTTTGCTACTGATGGCGCCATAGACTTGTTTTTCCCATCATGACGAGGCCTACAGAGCAAGGGACACAATGCCCTTTCATGGGTCAGACAGAGACAGTGGAAACACCGTTTGTGGATCTTCTCATATTCATACTCTATTGGTACATTCTCATTTGGAAGAGTAAGGGTTTTCACATCCCTCGCCGGATTATTAATGTTGAAAGTTACTCTTGCCCTGATGTATTCTGTAACTTGCGAAACTTTAGGGCCGTAAGCAATTTCCTCCACTTTTCCAATGGCTTTAGCAAGGGCATACATCGTATCAATGGTGTAATAATCCACCGATATGCGACGAATTCTGATCCATACCTCAAAGATAGAGAGGAAATCTAGAAGGGGGTTCGGGGTCCATCGTTCCAAAACCATAGTCCAACGATTGTAAGACCAAGGCCTGTCTTTTAACACCGTTAGAAGATTCTCTTCACGTTGGAAGATAAACTGAAACCTATCTCTGGAGAGAGCAATGCCCCGTACCCGATCATAGACTCTCCAGGCTGTTGGCATATAGGCGATCATTCAGGCCATCACCTGGCAATCAGGGTTGAGAAGTCGGCCCAAATTACTGTTGGCGTTCGCGTCAAAGACTGAATTGGGGGCCATCTGGCAGAACAATTGGTTCATCATCATCAAAGGACATCGCACGGATTGCTGTGTGAAGCAGATCTGCCATTGGAATCAACGTACCAGAGTTCCATTGGCAAATCTCGCGGTGGAGGGGAAGATTCTTAGGTAGCAGATCTACCGTGATATTAGCAAATATGCCACAAATAGGGCAATATTCAGAAACAATCTTGATCGAAATCATGATTTGGGAATAACAAAAAAAGGAAACTGATTGTAAAAAGAAGTGTTTGACACAAGAAATTGGAACCAGATTTTTGAGGAAACGCAATGGAAATATTGGCTTTCTGTTTTTTACCGTTGCAGTTAAGCCGGCAAGAGATTTTCTACTCAAAGACGAGAGATATATATTTTAAAGAAGGAAAGACCGAACCCTCTAATGAAACAAGAGAGGCCTAAGCCAAAATGCTAAGAGATACGATGAATTCTCTTCTTCCACTAAAAGACAGTCGTTTTTCCCTTATGCTATTGGTAATCTTTAAATTGAGGAAATTGTTTGAGGAAATTATTTGAGGAAATTGTATGATCAACTTATTATATAAAGTTTGATCCGTCAAAGTTAGTAATTTACATGATCATGACAAGTGTCAAGTTTATCGATTGGATTTTGACACGTGTTAAAAAATTTAACCAATTAGATTTTAACATAATGTTTACATAAATCTAAAAATTAGTTTTAAAAACAAAAAGAGAAAAATAAGTTTCTTAAAAAAATCAAAAATGTAAATAACAAAATCAAGAAAAAGGAAAATAAGTTTTTTTTTATTATATTTTTCATAGATTAAAGAAATTGTATGATCAACTACTAATACTAAAAGGAATATCAAAAAATCAAAAAGATAAATAAAACAATTAAGAAAAAAAGAAAATAATTTTTTTTTATGTTTTTCATTTACATTAAGAAAATTGTATGATCAATTACTAATACTAAATAGAAAATAACAAAAAAAAAAAATCAAAAAGGTAAACAAAAAATTTAAAAAAGGAAAATAATTTTTTTTTATGTTTTCGTTGTTAGAATAGATTTAACCATTTTGGTTATCGTTTGATTCGCTAATAATTATATGTAAAATTTCTATTTGTATTTTTCACAATAAAATAAATATTTATTTTATTATATCAAAATTTTATATAAAATAGTAATTAAAATTTAATTACAAAAAATAAAAATAAACACAAAAATAAATAAATTTTATATTTCTTTTTCATTTTTATTTCTCTTCACAACTGATTTGATTTTATTTTTTAATAATTTTTTACTGGTTTATAATATTATATTCAAAACCCGCATTTATGAGGATCCTCTTATATTACTATATAAAAGTTGTTGCATTATGTCAATGAGTACGTCCACATTAGGCATGTCAAATGGACTGGCCCGGCCCGGCCCGACCCGAAACCCGTATATATATAAGATCGACCCAGCCCGGTCTAAAAATATATTGGGCCTAAATTCTAAAGTCTGGCCCGGCGCTAACAGGGTTATCGGGTTATTTTGGGTTTTTTGGGCTTTTTTGAAAAAATAAAAATAATTTTTAAATACAAAATAAACTAAAAGTAAAAGTATTTATTATAAATAAATCCAAATTGAAACAATCATCAATATGGTTTTGAAATCAAATTTAAATTAAAAACAAAAATTTGACTTAAGAAATTCAATAAAGTCTAATATCAAAGAAATAAATGTTTAATGTAGATAGTAAAGAATGTAGAATCGAGATGAGAATCTTCAAGATTGTAAGTTTCTTTTATATCTTCTAAATTCTTATCGTCATCAAAAGCTACTTATAAAAGATAAAAAAAAATTATTAGGTTTTGACATAATATAATTTTTTTTATTGAATGTTATAAATATTGTTACATGGATCACGAAATGTAAATATATCCAACAAAGTACGTGTACAAATAAGTGTTTCAACGTGTCTTGGTAAAAAATATAGGGCTTTTCGGGTAAGTCCGAGCTCGGTCGGGTTTAAGCACAAAAAACCATTAGCCCAAATGGGCTCAGCCCGAAAGGCCCGATTTTTTTTGGGCTTATATATTTAAGCCCGAACCCGATATTTTTCAGGGTCAGACCGGGCCGGCCCGCGGGTTTTGGCCCTAATTGACATCCCTATCCATGAGATGTGCCTGTCCAGTGATTACAACATGTTCAAGCCTTATTAGATAAAGTTCTCTACCAATGGAACTAATGAACTCTTCTCTCAAGCTTGTATCTATTATGTGGCACGCTTGGATCACAATATTGATCTTCAATTCCTTAGGCAGTGTGGATGTAATTCTCCAGTAGATTTCGCTGAAAATTCAGAGTTTGGACAAACTTTTTGAAGATCGGTGTTTCAATAGGATTGACAGCGTATCATCTCTGTTTGATTGGATCCTATAAATGTGAAGACATGAGTTTTGCTTTGAAAGCTATGATGGATAGTGTGGAGAGGGATGAATTTTTTTTTGAAAATGTGGAAAACGGATTGAAGAGCGTCTTAAAAATATGTGATGTGAAGAGAATCATAGGAATGAAAGGTAAGAGAAGAAAATTCATCCCATCTCACATTCTTCTGAATATTTTGGACCACCTAGAAGATGGCCACGAATCAGTATCGCAAAGCATCTATGGTTTCTATGGGGTATTACTTATGATTTTTGTGAGATTCACAAATGGAAACAAGGAGATGATATGAGCCTTGAGAGAATTTGTTGAAGTTGTGGCTCACATTGAAAAAATACATGGACGATAACATGATAATTATTGTACAAGAGATGAACAAGATTTCTCTGAAAAATACATGGACGACTTGTTGAAGTTGTGGCTCACATTGGAAAATACATGGACGAACACATGATAATTATTGTACAAGAGATGCACAAGATTTCCCTGGTTGACATCACACTTGGCAATGAAGATCGCAATACAGAAAACCTTTTACTCAAAGAAGATCGAAATGGCGAAGCTCACCTTGTACTTGTGAACCATGAGATGTGATGTGAGTAAGAGAATCATTGAAAAAAACTGTTGAAAAATGGCATAAAAACGGTGCAGAGCCAGTTGACGAATCTGGTTTCAGTCAGTACTACGAAGAATTGTACGATCAATGGGGTTACGAAATGCATCCCTTACGTTTGGACTGGTGAAAGTTTGTTTCTGGAGAGTTGCTGGTGAAGGTTACCTGTGAGAGTCAGGCAAATTGAAGCTGGTGTTATGTTTTTTTTTTTATTTTTTAATTTCTGTAATAAACAGATGACGATCTTTACTTTCTCTTGTGTTTTCTTATAAGTTAAGTTCTTGTCGAATGTTACTGTTATGTTAAGTTCTTGTCGAATGTTACTGTTATCTTAAGTTCTTGCTAAAAACTTATAAGATATGTTCTGTCGGAAAAAAAATGACATAAAACGTGGAAAATAAGAAAACAATGAGGCAATAGAAAGAGATTAAAGAGACTGAAAGAGAGGGGATAAAAGATTTGGCACCAGACAGTTTTTTCGTACTCCTACACATTATATTAATATATTTTTCGTCACATCAATTATCCGAAACATATACCATTTACATTTACATGTCCCGATCGATTTGAATTTGTTTTCACTTTTAAGATTATTTACGCAATTTTAAAAAAAATTGAACATAACTTTAACCATATTTGGTGGGTGCTTCTGTAAAGTTAATTACTACTCTTCCTCGGATCTAAATGTAAATAGTGGGAAAATGCTCATTTTATTCCTCAACTATTTGCAATCGGTGATTTTATTCCTCAATTATCACTTGCGCAGAATAATTCTCCAATGTGTAGTTAGCTTTGCAAAATTGGGATTAAAAGAGTCAACCGTTAATTACAAAATTAACTCTGTTAATGATACATTTTTGTCGACAAGATTATATAATCTTCACCGTCTTTCTTCCCATAAGTTCTTAAGTTTTCCCCAAATTTTGAACCCTAAATCCCACAGTTAGCAGAGGTGATTTCCGACATCAACATCGAATTCCAACAGCGATATGATGAAGAACATCACGAAGAACCAAAATATCTGTAAGTGATTCTTTTTGTCTATTATTCTTTTTGGATTTGAGTAAATTAGAGTCTAAAATTGAGGGTGTAACTGAAACCATGTGAGTGTAGGAGGAGATAGGTTCCAATTGTAGAACTGAATTTGGAACTTCTTCCAACAAATGATAAAAAGGGATTTCCGACAAAATGTGTATGTGGAAGTTATGTAACCATATACACATCGCAGTCAAAAGATAATCCCGGACGTCCTTACTTCCGTTGTGGTGTTTCACGAAAGGTAAGCTAGTAACTTCATTCTAATGTTATTGGATTCTTAATGAGTGGAAACATGTTTGTGACCGTTTGTGATGCTACACAATGGAATATCATTTGTTTAGGCTGGGCATTTGTTTAAATGAGGTGGAAGATGGGATGTACGAAGAAGTTAAAGACTTGATACAAAATAGAAGAGAATCTGAGTTTGATAATAAGCCAACGATTGAAGTGAACGAGTTGATGGTTGAGATCCTGAATGTGAAAGAAGAAGTTTTACAATGCAAAACCGAGCTCCGCAAAGTCAAAATCAAGAACATGGTGGTGCTTGTTCTTTGTTTTTGTGTTTTAGCTATTGTTATCATCTACCACATCATGTTTCAAAACGTTGATGGAAACACACTTGTATTTGGTAACAAGTGAATGTATTTGACTCTCTTTCTCTATTGCTCTCTTTGTAAGGCAAGAGAATTGATTGTATTTGGCTCTCTTTCTCTCTTTCTCTCTTTGTAAGACAAGACAAGTGATAGTATTTGACTTTATTTCTCTACTTCTCTCTGTTTTTATGTCTTTCTCTCTTATACTCTTGTTTACGATAAGAAGTGAATTGAAACATATATTTACAAGGTGAAAAAACAGGTTTCAATCAAACTGAAATAAGTCAAAATACTAAGGCTAAAGTAGCACTAAAACACCCTACAAGCTAAGGCTTAGCTAGAGAAACCGAATCCTCCTTGTGATGCTTGAGAAGCCCCTCCTTGTGATGTTTGAGATGCTTGTGATGATTCTCCCTACAATGAAGCACGGAAATGAAACTCAAACCACAATTCAAGCAAACCACAAATCAAGAAAGGATGTGGAAATCAAACCTCTTTTCTTGGACGACCTCTTCGCCGTTTTGGTGGAGGAGGTGTTGTTGGATTAGAACACCTTGTCTTGTTATGTCATTCTTTTCTGTAATTTGAACATGTAGGAATACGACCATGGCGTGTTACTTTGTTTGGATCTTGAGGACCCTTTATCCTAGCTCGACCATGAGGTCTTCCACGGTTAAATCTTGATGGTGCGGGTAAAATACGTAATCTCCCTAACTTTTTCCATGCTTTCATGCCTTGGACTGGTTTCATATCATCAGCATACCACCACTTTGAAGTCAAATAGTAATCAGAAACATAGTCATTGAGATCTAACCTTGTGTTTGTGATGTCATAGCATGCATACACGATATGCCATTCAACTGCCAATAACCACAACCACAAGTTTTCTGATCCATATCAACGCGCCAAGCATCTCCATGAATGTCGATCTCATGCACATCTCCTGTATCTTTTGCAATCCTTAGCTTTATGCCGATTGCTTTCAATCTCTTTGTCTGCTCTTGGTTTGAACATTTTCTTCCACCTATTGGTTAAAACTTTTCTACTTCCATTCCTCTCCATAACTATCCTTCTTACCTCAATCAAGAATTCCTCTTTGACTCTCTGACAAATTGTTGAGATTATCATTGCAACAAGATCCTACCTTGAAGAAAGCCTGAGACCATGTTGTTGGTGCAGTACATTGGAGTGAATCATAAGCACATAAGTTGTATTTTTTCAATGCTTCTAAGTTATCCCCAAATTCCTCAGGTGTATAGCTCCTTGCTATTTTCCAAAACATACGCTCAAGCTCTATATCTTTGTTTGTCTTCTTCCAATTTTGCAAAATGTGTCGAGAACACATTCTATGTTCAGCTTTGGAAAGCTCAATACGCTCAAGCTCTATAAGAAATTGTTTGTAACACACACCTGATGTATATCCGAGACAATTGTAATGTCATATCCATCTTCAAGATCCAAATCTTTTTTCATAAGTTTCACAAACCACAACCAATTAGGATTATCCTCCACATCAACCACGGTCCAAGCAATGGGAAAGATCATATTATCACCATCTCTACCAACTGCACCTAACATATGGCCTTTGATATCCCATTTCATAAATGCTGCATCTAATCCAATTATAGGCCTACATGAATGCTTCCAAGCAAATTTCAACGCTGCAAAACAAACATAGAGACGGAAGAATCTTTGTTTGCTTCCAGATACTTGTCTGGTAATCGTCTCAATCTCCATTGCTGAACCTAGATTAGATGTTCTTACCTCTTCCTGATAATCCCAAAGTCTAGCAAAATGAGATTCATGACTAGCCTTTCTTTTAGCTGCAAGGAGATTCTTTCGCTCTCCTACACTGATCCACACTGACAATCATATTGTATTCTCTCTTGATTTCATCAACCATCTCTTGTGACTTGATCTTTGGATTAAGTCTCAGCCTTTCTTCAAAAAGATGTGAAAAAGCACCACTCTTCAACAACTTCGTAGATCCTGACCTTGCACATAAATGCTCATCTACATAGACCTTTACCATCAACTTGTTTCTGCTCTTTTCAAAAGAACAATACACTCTCCAAGGACACTATTCTTCTATATGTTGTGTGCATTTTGCACCAAGCCTATAACTAGATAATTTATATATTTTGATATCATATTGCGACTTTAGAGAATACTTGATGAGAAGCGCATACTCGAATTCATCAGCATTGTTGAAGCATTTTCCTAGTGCTAAGATCTCATCCGGACGACAATTGAATGGCATACCCTCTACTTTCTCCTCATCATCATCTGATAATGGATAGAAAATGATATCATCATTCCAAATATCATCACCACTATTATCATCATCTCTAACTCCATCTTCACGACCACGTACCATCTCCAAAGTGAGAAAACAAAACAGCATCCTCACATATTTCAACATTCACAAACGTGTCATCATTATCCAACTCTTGGATTTTCAGCCAATTCTGGCTCAGCCACTCTATATCCAGCTGCATCTTCATTAATAGCAGGAGAATCATCTCCTTTGACAGATGCATTATCATCTGATTCCACTGTCTCTTCTTCACCAATAATATCTCGTTCTTCTACACTCACATTAGTTATTTCTTCTACACTAACATTAGCTCTTCCTTTTACTTGACTTCATCATTTATCCTACGAAGCATAAACCAAATAAACACATCTAAAGTTTTCCAAAAATCACAAGCACAAGCTAAATTCGAAATTCTCCAAAAATCAAAAGCTAAATTCAACTTTACCTTTCCTGAACAGGATTGATGTCGGGTTCATGATCGATTTCGGGTTCATAATCGATTTCTGCTTCAGGATCAATTTCTGGTTCTGGTTCTGGGTCCCTTCAAATTGGAAGTTTCAGCCTTCCCCTTCTTCTCCACAGTTTTCACCATTGTTAACTTGAATTTTATGTCTTCAAGCTTCAAAATCGTAAGAGTCGCCGGAATTCAGTCAGATATGGCAAGAAATAGTTTTAGGGTTTTTAATTTTGAGAATTTTGAGTTTCGAACAGTAAATTATGACATGTTAGGATCTATTTTTAACGGAGTCCGTTTTGCAATTAACAGTTGACTATTTTAATCCTAATTTTTCAAAGTCAACTACACATTGAAGAATTATTCTGCGCAAGTGATAGTTGAGGAATAAACACAGATTGCAAATAGTTGAGGAATAAAATAATCATTTTCCCTATATAGTGTAATGCTTCTCAGACCCTACCCTTACATTTTGAAGGACGCATGTCCAAATAAAAAATGGGCTAGCTCTTTAGTAAATAAAAAATAAAAGAGTTTAATTAACAACAAAAAAAGAACAAATTATGCCCTGAAGTATATCTAAACATGTAAGGATAGTTAATGTCAACATAAAATAGAAAGTAATACCAAAAGATCTAAACTAACTTTAAAAAAAAAGAAAATTAATTTAAAATTTAGTTTTAAAAATTTATTATTTCTAAAGTATTATCAGCGAATATAAATAATAATATAAAATTGCTATAGATTACACGAGTATACAAAACAAACATATTCTTCAAAAAATACACAGAGCTTACTTTTTTTTATCAACACAGAGAGCTTACTAAAAAAATGGTTGCTTATGCTTTTTCCTACCCAACCACTTCCATTTTTGGGTTTCAACGAACTTACAAAATTTTTTTTAAGAGACATTAAACAACAAAAAAGCGGTTTACAGATGGATTTCGAACTGTTTATTATCGATTAAAAGGTACTGGCAAATTATTTACTCATCACCAAATGAAAATTTAACCAACACTTATATTATGTTTTAACATAATTTTTTCCGTCAATTACAATGCAAGTCTTCATAGTAATAGACTATTATGTTATGAGGCTAACATAAAAATTAGTGAATTCAATATTAACTTGCAGCAAATTCATAATCTGAATATTAAGCTATTAGATAGACATTTTTAAAAAATAAAAAACTGTCTATCAGACACAAAATATACAAAATAAAAGATATAAAACCATACACTCATAGTGAGTCATTATTTAATACAAAAAATTGAATACTATGCAAACAATTTAATTTTTCATGTCATTCAAACAAAGATATAGTTAAATGGTATAGTAAAAACATCCACAATAGTGTATTAACAGTTGATATGCAACCAAAATATATAAGTAATATTTGAAAACACTATACAAGTAACTCTCCACTTAAAATACAACAATTATTAAAGTCTGATTTCATATACATAGCTACTACCGATATTTGAACCCACATAAACAACACATGAGTAACACCTCATAGAATTCTATTTAAATAATAAAGTATGACAATATTATGAATCAAACACAAATTATCGAAATGCTATTCAAAACATAACATTAAGAAAACACGCATAAGTTAATACAATGATAAATGGTTCAAAGAGTACACACCAACCTAAAAAGTTCAAAAAAGTATTATCTAATAGCATGTTGCAAATAAAACTGATCTGAAAGATAAAAAAGAACAAAGATCTTATTATATAAAGTAGGATGCATCAATCTTACTAATTAACATGATCGTGACACGTGTCAAGTTAATTGATTATATTTTGACACGTGTTAAAAAAATTCAACCAATTAGATTTTAACATAATGTTTACATAAATCTAAAAATTATTTTTAAAAATAAAAAGAGAAAATAAGTTTCTTTTGCGATTATTAATACAAAAAGGAAAATATAAAAAATCGAAAAGGTAAATAAGAAAATTAAGAAAAAGGAAAATAAGTTTCTTTTATATTTTTCATTTAAATTAAGGAAATTGTAAGATCAATTACTAATACTAAAAGGAAAATCAAAAAAATCAAGAAGGTAAATAATAAGTTTCTTTTATATTATTTTAAAATAAAAAGGAAAAATAAGTTTTTTTCGATTATCAAGTTAATTGATTAAATTTTGACACGTGTTAAAAAAATTCAACCAATTAGATTAAAAATTCAACCAATTAGATTTTAACCTAATGTTTACATAAATCTAAAAATTTGTTTTAAAAATAAAAAGAGAAAATAAGTTTTTTCAATTACTAATACAAAAAGGAAAATAAAAAAATCGAAAAGGTAAATAAGAAAATTAAGAAAAAGGAAAATAAGTTTCTTTTATATTTTTCATTTAAATTAAGGAAATTGTATGATCAATTACTAATACTAAAAGGAAAATCAAAAAAAATCAAGAAGTTAAATAATAAGTTTCTTTTTTATTATTTTAGAATAAAAAAAGGGAAAAGAAGTTTCTTTTTCGATTGTCAAGTTAATTGATTAAATTTTGACACGTGTTAAAAAAATTCAACCAATTAGATTTTAACCTAATGTTTACATAAATCTAAATATTTGTTTTAAAAATAAAAAGAGAAAATAAATTTTTTCAATTACTAATACAAAAAGGAAAATAAAAAAATCGAAAAGGTAAATAAGAAAATTAAGAAAAAGGAAAATAAGTTTCTTTTATATTTTTCATTTAAATTAAGGAAAATGTATGATCAATTACTAATATTAAAAGGAAAATAAAAAAAAATCAAGAAGTTAAATAATAAGTTTCTTTTTTATTATTTTAAAATAAAAAGGGAAAAGAAGTTTCTTTTTCGATTGTCAAGTTAATTGATTAAATCTCGACACGTGTTAAAAAAATTCAACCAATTAGATTTTAACCTAATGTTTACATAAATCTAAAAATTTCTTTTAAAAATAAAAAGAGAAAATAAGTTTTTTAAATTACTAATACAAAAAAGAAAATAAAAAAATTGAAAAGGTAAATAATAAAATTAAGAAAAAGGAAAATAAATTTCTTTTATATTTTTCATTTGAATTAAGGAAATTGTATGATCAATTACTAATACTAAAAGGAAAATAAAAAAAAAATCAAGAACTTAAATAATAAGTTTCTTTTATATTATTTTAAAATAAAAAGGGAAAATAAGTTTCTTTTTCAATTGTCAAGTTAATTGATTAAATTTTGACACATGTTAAAAACATTCAACCAATTAGATTAAAAATTCAACAAATTAGATTTTAACCTAATGTTTACATAAATCTAAAAATTTGTTTTAATTATAAAAAGAGAAAATAAGTTTTTTCAATTACTAATACAAAAAGGAAAATAAAAAAATCGAAAAGGTAAATATGAAAATTAAGAAAAACAAAAATAAGTTTCTTTTATATTTTTCATTTAAATTAAGTAAATTGTATGATCAATTACTAATACTAAAAGGAAAATCAAAAAAATCAAGAAGTTAAATAATAAATTTCTTTTTTATTATTTTAAAATAAAAAGGGAAAAGAAGTTTCTTTTTCGATTGTCAAGTTAATTGATTAAATTTTGACACGTGTTAAAAAAAATTCAACCAATTAGATTAAAAATTCAACCAATTAGATTTTAACCTAATGTTTACATAAATCTAAAAATTTGGTTTAAAAATAAAAAGAGAAAATAAGTTTTTTAAATTACTAATACAAAAAATAAAATAAAAAAATTGAAAAGGTAAATAAGAAAATTAAGAAAAAGGAAAATAAGTTTATTTTATATTTTCATTTGAATTAAGGAAATTGTATGATCAATTACTAATACTAAAAGGAAAATAAAAAAAAATCAAAATGGTAAATAATAAGTTTCTTTTATATTATTTTAAAATAAAAAGGGAAAATAAGTTTCTTTTTCGATTGTCAAGTTAATTGATTAAATTTTCTTATTAGTCAAGTCAATTCAAGAAAAATAAAATAAAATAAAAGGATCTATTTCAAATTAAGAAAAGGAAAAAAAAAATTAGATTAACTTGGATATATTTCAATTAAAAAAATAGAAATTCCAGATGCTATTATATGACATTAGACTATGATGAGCTTAATGAGGTGGAGGATAGCAAGAATCATGTAGAGAATCTTATGATGCGAGTCTTGAGAAATATAACTTCTGTAGAGAGCAGAGAGAACATATACGAGAGAAACAAAAAAGTAAATTAGATTAACTAGGATATATTTCAATTTAAAAAAGAAATTCTAGATGCTAATGATATGACATTAGACGATGATGAGATCAATGAGGATGAGGATATAAAAAACCATGTAGAGAAGCTTTTTATGCGAGTCTTAAGAAGCATAAATTCTCTAAAGAGCAGAGAGATCATATAAGGGAGATGAATGTGAAGAGAAAGAGAGACTTTATTTGCTTGAAAAGAGTTAATGAAGAGATCGTTAACATACTCGAATGACTCAAATTAAATACCCAAGTTTTTAACGCAGCAGAACAGAAAAAAAGATAGTTGACAAAGTGTGTAAACTATATGAGAAGTTGGTTTAATGTTGCTTAGGACCCGCAACAGATTATGTGTTTTGAATATATGAGAATTAAAATAAATAAATAGCTCTTAGGTTTCGAAATTGTATTTTTCATATATCAAAAAGGTAAATAATAAGTTTCTTTTATATTATTTAAAAATAAAAAGGGAAAATAAGTTTCTTTTTCGATTACTAATACAAAAAGGAAAATAAAAAAATAGAAAAGGTAAATAAGAAAATTAAGAAAAAGGAAAATAGTTTTTAATTTTTTTCATTTGAATTAAAAAAAAACAAAAGTAAAAGGATCTATTAACTTGGATATATTTCAATTAAAAAATAGAAATTCCAGATGCTATTATAGGACATTAGACGATGATGAGCTCAATGAGGTGGATGATAGCAAAAATCATGTAGAGAAGCTTATGATGCAAGTTTTGGTATATATAACTTCTATAGAGAGCAAAGGGAACATATACGAGAGAAACAAAAAAGTAAATTAAAAACAAAAAGTAAAATAGATTAATTAGGATATATTTCAATTACAAAAAAAAAAAGAAATTCTAGATGCTAATGATATGACATTAGACGATGATGAGATCAATGAGGAGGAGGATATCAAAAATCATGTAGAGAGGCTTTTGATGCGAGTCTTAAGAATCATAACTTCTCTAGAGAGCAGAGAGATCATATAAGGGAGATGAATGTGAAGAGAAAGAGAGACCTTATTTGCTTGAAGAGAGTTAATGAAAAGATCGTTAACATACTCGAATGACTCAAATTAAATACCCAAGTTTTTAACGCAGCAGAACAAAAAAATAGGTGATAAAGTGTGTGAACTATATGAGAAGTTGGTTTAATGTTGCTTCGCAACAGATTCTGTGTTTTAAATATTTTAATTGAAAATAAATGAGAATTAAAATAAATAATTAACTCTTAAGTTTCGAAATTGTGTTTTTCATATATTTTTTCAGTAGTGATCAAATTTTGTTTTCTATTTTCTTAAAAAAATATTTTAACGACTTTTAAAATTTATTATTATAAATCTGCGTATACGCGGATCCTAATCTAGATTTTAATTATAATAAATCTATTTATTATAAAAGAAAGATAATTAATTCTTCAAAATTTTAGAATAAATAAATAAAAATATATATATATATATATATATATTGATAAAGCATTAGAAATAAACATAATTCATATAAGAGTATTAAAACATATATATCTCGAAATATTATTAAAAGTAAATTTTATTTTTCTTTACAGATTATTCGATTTTATTTTTAATTTATTTTTACAGATTTAAAATATTTTATTACAAAACATATGAAAAATCCGATGAAGAAGTAAGAAAGTGCCTTGCATGATCATTGAAACTTACCAACAAAGTTATAAGCAGCTTTTTGTTTTCGATCCTCTTCTTTGATTGTCTCAGATACATTTGTACGAATCATATTATATACATATATGTTTCGAAAATACTTTATTTATTATAATAAAATAATTTTATTACCATTATTTATTATAAGTTATAACAAATATTTATTGTTTTAAATAAACATAATATATTTATTACTTTAAAAAATATATAAAATTCTATGGCAATGATTTTCACTTATGATTTTAAATAACCAATACATAACAAAAGTGAAACTAAAGAAGATGAAAAAAAAAAATTTGTTTGAAGAATTGAAGTGTTATTGTATATTTTGACAACAAAAAACTTAATATATGTGTTTATTGTATATTTTGTTCCACTGAAACAGGGAGAGAGGGAGCAATGCATAGCTTTTTGTAATAGGTTGTAATTCAAAGAAATTGACAAGATTACTTCCACGAGTTTCACAAGGAAATTACATATGTTTTATATGTTTCTGTTTTCTTAATCTATACATGAAAGGGAACAATCGATAATTAGAAAACATATATCAAAAAGAAATATATAATTTGATAAATAGATGAGTGTTTAAGAAGAATTATTATTAAACTTAAAAAAAATATTATTATATAGATATATAACCAACTAAATTGCCTAAACTAATATGTAAATAATATATTTAAGATAAAACTAAGTTTCCTAATCTAAGATATTATCAAATCTCTGCGATCTCGATCACTTATAATTGTTTTCCTAAAGATGTATAAATATAATTAAGGAGAAACCCGGTTTGAGTTTCAAGCTATCACGAAGATAATATTTTAGGGATGGAGAAAACGAACAAGGTTCGATGGGGAGAGGTAGAGGACGACGATGAGAACTTAGATTTCTTGCTTCCGGCGAAGCAGGTGATCGGGCCTGACGAGAATGGTATCAAGAAATTGATTGTGTACAAGTTCAACGACGAGGGCAAAACGGTCAAAGTCACCAGCACGACACGTGTCCGCAACGGGAGAGCTAGAGATAAACGGATCGCCGAGCGGCGTAGCACATGGGCTAAGTTCGGCGACTCTGTCCATGATGATGCTAGTGGTGGCGGTTTCACCACGGTTTCGAAGGAAGACATATCTTTGGAACGACCCAAGGCTCTTTACGGTAAACCCTCTTTCTTCAAATATTTTTGGTGTTTCTTGTCATATAAGCAACCTCTCTGTTTTGAAAGATAATATCATTCTTTTCTTTTGATATTTTCAGGTACTAAACCGGAAGAAACAAAGGCACATTCGGAGTTGAATAAAGCCGTTGCTGTCCTGATGGTCTGTAGGAATTGTGGCAAGAAAGGCGAGCACTGGACAGCGAAATGCCCTAATAAAAATAACCATTCCTAGACAGATCAAGCAGAAGCATCTACGCGGAATAGCACTGACAAGACTGGTTCTTATGTCCCACCAAACATGAGAGAAGGAAGCATTGCTGTTTCAGACACGAGGAGAAACAATGAGAACTCTGTACGTGTGACTAACTTGTCTGAAGACACTCGTGAACCGGATCTGATGGATTTGTTTGGTACATTTGGTGCTGTGTCTCGAGCCTATGTGGCCTTGGACCAGAAGACCGGAATTAGCAGAGGCTTTGGTTTTGTCAACTTCACGAGCAGAGAAGACGCCCAGAGAGCAATCAACAAATTGAATGGTTATGGTTATGACAATCTCATCCTTAGGGTCGAATGGGCTACTCCTAGACCTAACTAGATATATATATATATATATGTTGTCAGTTTCAAACATATTTATTTGCATTACAATTTTTGTTCTATTATTATTAGCTACTAACTTTAATAAGAGGATCAATTTACTGAATCTTAACCTACAGTATATTCAACTATAAACTTATGTGTTACCGTAGAACGTCTTATATTTATTATCTTGCAAGTGTCAAACTCATTATACTGATTTTTCTAGTTTCATGTTACCAATATCGTCTCAAGACTCTCAACTGAAAATCAAATAACCTAACGTTATACAGATACAAATGATCAAAGGATATGACCAAAAGGGTGTGAAATCAAAATAGCTACACTTTTATGTAACCAAAACATGTAATACTAGTGTAAACCCATTACACGTAACAACAACAAAAATACACAGCAACAGTTTGATCACTTAACCATAATTAGTCGCAAGTAGTCTAGAAACGTTAACAGTTATTAGCCACCAGCAAAACTCCTCGCTAGTGCAATGAGAATATATATTACAAGATCGTAGGACCACAAATATAAATATTTGAACTTCGATCCCTTAACGTAAGTGATGAATATTCAATCAACGAGCCACCACGAATTGGTTTTATTGAAAATATAAGCTTCTTAGAATTTGTTTATAGATTATGGTCTAAATTTTTGTAGATATATTAACTTGTTTATTCAATTATACTGGAAGATGCTACTCCCTACGTTTCTTTTCAAATGTTATGATCATTTATTTATAAAATTTTTATTGTGATTTAGTCATGAGTTTATTTATGATAATTTAGACTATTTAACAAAGCTGGCCTACTTGGCGTTCCAGCTAAATTATAGATTGGTGTTCCGCCTAAATTATAGAAGACAAACTATCAGACTGCTTTTACTTCACTTACTCATATTGGAAGTAACTACTTAATTCTTTTTGTAGATTTTACGAACTGCACGATTTAAGTCTTTTTCTTTTTAACCTTTTCTTATCTACAAGAAGTAGCCATTCCTACGTCTGCATTTTAAAATTACTGTTTTTATTTTATTTTATGGACAATTTAAACCCCATATAATGAATAATTATATATTCAGATTGTGCATATGCGTCCACCAAACTAAAACCGTTAACCATTTTCCATTGACATAAAACTATAGTTTCGTATCCTGATTCTTTTACTTTCACAGAACATATATAAAACAAAAAGACGAACTTTAGAAAAGACGAACATAACAAAAGTGGTTTCGAGAAATTTACTTTTCTGTGTTTTTCTCCAAAAAAAAAAAAAAAAAAAATGCTTTTAGCTGTAGTCTTCGGGAAATTAAAATGCGTCGATAGAGATATCATAAACAGAGCAAAGATGTGATAGGAATATGAAAACGTAATAGTATCACTGACGAATTTAAGTCCAACAACCAGTCAGTCGTTAGTAGTTGAAGCAACTTATTGCATATAATTTACGTAAATATATACTTTAAAAAAAGAGATTTAATTGTCTACTCGCTATATAAACGTTTGTAATGTTGATGGTTATGCTCATCCAACTGCAAAATAAAATCACAAAAGATATGGGGCGTCTCGTAAATGGAGCTGGTCTCTTAGTTTTGTTATGTTTCCATGTTTTTGTGGTGAATAATGTGGCTGTGAGTGATGGTGTGAGTTCATGCGAAGATGAAGCGGACACGACTTGCCTACGAGTTGGAAAGGGTTTTGACGGCGGAGCGGGCATAGATGGTGGAGACAACGGTTTCTTCCATGGAGGCGTAGTCGGGAGAGGCGGCTTTGGCGGTGGCAACAATGGACACGGCTGAGCTAAATAAATAAGAGAAAGATCACGTATAGTTTTTTTAATATAAAAAAAGAAGAAGATCACGTATAGTTGCACTGCATGAGCGACTCCGAGATAAAATAAATTAGCTTTCACGTATTTGTCTATTTATAATTTTGTATTTGGATGGGCTTTTAATAAATGTGGCTGCCTATTTGCTTCCATAATATTTGCCTATCTATATGTTAATTCGTTTCATTCTAATTCTCATCACGCACAAAAGAACCTAATAGGCCACATAATATATGATTATAGGTAAGCATTTGAGAACGATTTGACTCTTCATTCTTCATGCGATTACCTCAACTCAGAGTAGGGACAAACTTCGGATTCAACCTCGATATATATATGTTCAGTTTCAAACATATTTATTTGCATTACAATTTTTGTTCTGTTAATATTAGCTACTATCTTTAATAAGAGGAACTAATTAATTTACTGAATCTTAACCTACAATAAATTAGTTGATCACTTAACCTACAATTTTTTTTTTTTAATTTACTGAATCTTAACCTACAATAAATTAGTTGATCACTTAACCTACAATTTTTTTTTTTTAAGCAAAAAAAAGACAACAGAAAATACACAGCAACAGAAAAATTAGTTGATCACTTAACCATAATTAGTCTCAAGTAGTCTAGCAACGTTAATAGTTATATTAGTTACAAAAAAAAAAAATACTCCTCGCTATTGCAATGAGAATATAATACAAGATCGTAGGAGCACAATATAAATATATGAACTTCGATCCCTTAACGTAAATGATGAATTATTCAACCAACGAGCCACCATGCATGAATTGGTTTTATTGGAAGTTTTAGCTTATTAGAATTTGTTTATAGATTATGGTCTAAGTTTTTGTAGATATTAACTTGTTTATTCAAATACTGTATACTGTAAGATGCTACTCCCTTCGTTTCTTTTCAAATGTCATGAAATCGAAAACCATTTATTTAGAAAAACTTATTGTGGTTTAGTAGTTTATTAATGATAAGACTATCTAACAAAAGCTGACCTACTTCGCATTCTACCTAAATAATAGAAAATAAACTATATCAGACTGCTTTTACTTCACTTACTCATAATATTGGAGCTAGTAACTACTTAATTCTTACCAAACTTTTAGTAGATTTGAGGAACAGACTGCAGGATTTTTAGTCTATTTCTTTTAACATTTTTTATCTACAAGAGTAGCCATTTATATACGTATGCGATTTAAACCTAATGTTTTTAACTATTTATTTTATGGAAAATTTAAACCCCATATAATTAAAAAAACTATAATTATATTCAGATTGTGCTTGTACGTCCACCAGACTAAAAACCATTAACTATTGTCCATTGACATATACGTTAGTTTAGTATATCCTGATTCTTTCACTTTCAGAGAACATAAAACAATAAAAGACGAACTTTAGAAAAGAAGAACATAACAAAATATAATGGTTTCGAGAAATTTATTTTCCTCTACCAAAATAGAAGGGACTAAACTTAAAGCCCGTATGGAGCTGTAGACTAGAAAATGCGTCGATGAAGACATAAATAGAGCAAAGATGTGATGGGAATATGAAAACGTAATATGACTTACGGATATAGGTTCAACAATCAGTCAGTTGTTAGTAGTTGAAGCAACTTAATGCATATATTTACTTAGATATTTTTTTTTTATAAAAAAGAGTTAATTGGCTCCTCGCTATATAAACGTTTGTAATGTTGATGGTTATGCTCATCTAACTGCAAAATCAAAATCACCAAAGATATGGGACGTCTCGTAAATGTAGCTGGTGTCTTAGTTTTGTTATGGTTAAATGTTTTTGTGGTGAATAATGTGGCTGCGAGAGAGGGTGTGAGTTTTGGCAAAGATGAAGAGGTGAATACCTTCTTTGGAGGTGGAAAGGGCTTTGGAGGCGGTCTTGGTGGAGGAATAGGCAAAGACTTTGGAGGCGGAATCGGAAATAGCTTAGGCTTCGGCGGTGGTGTTGGTGGCTTTGGTGGAGGTAGAGGCAAAGGCCTTGGAGGCGGAATCGGAAATGACTTAAGCGGTGGTTTTGGTAAAGGTGGTGGCTTTGGTGGAGGAATAGGCAAAGGCGGCGATTTTGGAGATGGCTTTGGAAAAGGCGGTGGCTTCGGTGGGGGAATAGGCAAAGGCTTAGGAAGCGGAATCGGAAACAATGGACACCTTTGAGCTAAAGAAGAGAAGAAACGTAAGTTGCACTGCATGGGCGACTCCTAAATAAAATAAATTAGCTTTCACGTGTTTTTTCTATTTATAATTTTTGTATTGGATGGGCTTTTGACAAATGTGCTTCCATAATATTTGCCTATCTATGCTCGTTTCATTCTCTTGAATCTCATCACGCACAAAAAAAATCCAATAGGCCACATTTAGAAATTTGACTCTACTTCTGCTCGCTCTCTGCTTTCTTAACCGAGTACCGTGAAGCATTATTACATGCTTATGCATTATTACATTATATCCATGAGGACCAAATCAAAATAACATCATCAAAAACAACCATTCCGATCCGGCGTGAACACTAAAAGTATATTATTAGATTGTTCATTTAAATTGATTTGAAAATCTATATATGACTTAAAATCTTTGTAAAATATACATATTTCAAAGTATAGCAGGGTCGAATGGGTTTACTCCTAGACCTAAATAGATATATCTATGTTGTCAGTTTCAAACAAATTTATTTGCATTACAATTTTTGTTCTATACTTTTTTAGTGTTTACTACTTTGTTTTCTTTTATGGTGCATAGTCTTGCAATAAATGTGATGTTTATTTTGTTCATTCAAGATGCGCACGCACAATGATATGTTATCGTATAATCAACTATAAACTTATGTGTTATCGTAGAACGTTTTATATATATTTTATCTTGCAAGAGCCAAACTCATCATACTGATTTTCCAGTTTCATGCTACCAATATCGTCTCAACTCTCAACTGAAAATCAAATAACCAAAATGTACGTTATACAGATACAAATTAAAGGATATGATTAAAAGGGTGTGAAATCAAAATAGCTACACTTTTATGTAACCAAGACATGTATATTGTAAACCCATTACATGTAAAAAAAAAAAAATACACAGCAACAGATTGATCACTTAACCATAATTAGTCTCAAGTAATCTAGAAACGTTAACAGTTATTAGCCACCCGCAAAACTCTTCGCTAGTGCAATGAGAATATAGAATACAAGATCGTATATAGGACCACAAATATAAATATTTGAACTTCGACCCCTTAACGTATAAATGCTGAATATTCTTCAATCAACGAGGCACCATGAATTGGTTTTATTGAAATTGTTAGCTTATTAGAATTTGTTTATAGATTATGGGCTAAATTTTTGTAGATATATTAACTTGTTTATTCAATTATACAGTAAGATGCTACTCCCTACGTTTCTTTTCAAATGTTATGTCATGATCATTTATTTAGAAAAACTTGTGATTTAGTCATGAGTTTAATTATGATAAAACTATTTAACAAAGCTGATCGACATACTTCGCGTTCCACCTAAATTATAGAAAGCAAACTATCATACTGCTTTTACTTCACTTACTCATATTGGAGTAATCACTTAATACTTACCAAACTTTTAGTAGATTTGAGGAACTGCACGATTTAACTAAGTCTATTTAGTAAATGTTCAAAAAAAAAACAAAAAAAACTAAGTCTATTTTCTTTTAACATTTGTTTGTTCGTCTACAAGAAGTGGCCATTTACGTAAGAATGCGTTTTAAACCTAGTGTTTTCATTTGCATCATTACTCCAATATTTTCTTCTAAATCTTCTGATGGGTTATCAAATTGTTAGAAGTTTGCACATCTCCAGATAGCATTAGCATGTCGACATTAGAACAAAACATGATTGATCGTTTCCTCATCCATACAACGTCGTTGGCATATATAATCCATGTTTATATTCCGCGTATTTAGTCTTGTAGCTGTCGGAAGAGCTCCTAAAACTACTCGCCATAGGAAATGTTGTATTTTTGGTATAATCTTCAAATTTCAGATTTCCTTTTTCAATACCAAAGAACCTAGTGGGGGTGTTAGATCATCTTCCGGTGAGAATGCTTTGCCACCCAATATCTTTGTATACTCTGAATTTTTTGTATAAGGCCAAATATATTTGTCTGTAATAGCGTGATTAGACAAGCGATTTTGATGTGCTAGTTCTGGATCTTCTGGAGATAAAAATGCATTCAATCTATCCATATCCCATTCACGTAGACTAGGTTTCCAAAGTTCCTTAACTGGCATATCCTGTGTCGGTGCTGGTCTAGCACCATTCACGATTCTAGGAGGAATAGTTGGTAACAAGAAATCAGACCAAACTCTTGCTGTTTTTCCACCTCCTAATTGTATCTGTAGACCCTGATTTAGCAGTTATTTCCCTGCTTGAATAGACCTCCAACCATATAACGAAAGAGAAGGAAGGAGGAACCGCTGAATCGCCCTCCAAATCGCCTTTCGCAGATAGAAAAATCGCATTTTTCTAAGTAGGATTAGTGCCGGTTATAACCATTAACCATTGTTTATTGAGGTAAAATTATAGTTAAAGTATCCTGAATCTTTTACTTTCACAATCAAAAAACAAAAAGACGGACATTAGAAAAGAAGAACATAACAAAAATTATTTTGAGAAATTTTTTATTTTCCTATGTTTTTTTTCTCAAAACGTAGTATCACTTACGAATTTAAGTCCAACAATCAGACAGTCGTTAGTAGTTGAAGCAACTTAATGCATTTAATTTACTTAAATATATACTTTAAAAAAAGAGTTAATTGGCTCCACTCGCTATATAAACGTTTGTAATGTTAATGGTTATGCTCATCCAACTGCAAAATAAAAAATCACAAAAGATATGGGGCGTCTCGTAAATGGGGCTGGTCTCTTAGTTTTGTTATGTTTCCATGTTTTTGTGGTGAATAATGTGTCTGCGAGAGATGGTGTGAGTTTTAGAGGTGAACAGGATATTGGAATAGGCAAAGGCGGTGGTTTTGAAGGCGGAGTAGGCAATGGCGGTATCTTTGACGGTGGGATAGGCAAAGGTGGTGGCTTTGACGGCGGAATAGGCAAAGGCGGTGGTTATGACGGCGGAGAAATTACAGGCGGTTTCGGTATAGGCGCAGAGGTGGACCCACATCGAGAGAGGGCGAGTCACACCCCGTTTAAATATTAAATAATAAAGTAATTGTGTATTTACAATTGGATGAGCTTTTAACAAATGTGGCTGCCTTTGTGCTTCAATAATATTTGTCTATCTATATGTTCGTTTCATTCTCATGAATCTCATCACGCTCGAAAGAACCTAATACATAAGATATGATTATAGCTAAGCATTTGATAATGACTTGATTCATTCTTTAAGTGATGATTATACCTCAAATCCAAGCAGGGACAAACCTCGGATTCAACCTCGATGAGTCGTTGTTCTACCTAAGAACTCAAGCACTCTCGATGAGTCTTGTACAAACACACGACGCAAAATGATTAAGCCCTTCTCAGAGCTAAACTTTCACATTCTTAAGCTTCCTCTCGATGCTACTACTACCTTTACTTTCTACTCAAACCATGCATACGTTTAGGAATTTGACTCTCACCTCCAGACATCTACTTCTGATCGCTATCTGCTTTCTTAACCGAGTACCGTGAAGCATTATCCATCAAGGCCAAACCAAAATAGCACAATAAAAAAAGCAACCATTTCGGCATGAACTAAGAGTGTTATTCGTTTGTGTATTTTATTTGAATTAGAAATCTATATAAGATTAAAAAATCTTTGTTTCAAAATCTAGCATGTAGATTTCAATAGTATTTGTAAATTTGTTAGTTTTTTTGCTCTCGAAATTGAAATCTTTGTATTTTTGACTTAATTTTTTTTTTATTAAATTCCTCTTCAATACTAAATTCATACGTAAATATCTGAACTTCGATCCCTTAAACGTAAATGATGAATTATTCAATCAACGAGCCACCATGAAATTAATTGGTTATATTGAAAGTGTTAGCTTATTAGAATTTGTTTATAGATTATGGTCTAAATTTTTGTAGATATTAACTTGTTGGTTTGACCGCAAAAAAACAAAAATTTCAAAGCGTTTAAACTAAACAAGAATATAAAGAACTGCTTTTCTTTATTAGATTTAGAAACTTCTCAAAACTAAACTTCTTGTCTTGAGTCTATGGAACAACCTCCATACCTCTTTATATAGAACTTAGCTTCTCCTAATTCTATTAGGAATGGAAACTACTCTTTCCTTTTCCTAAGTACAAAATAGAAAACTTCCTTTTCCTATTAAGTTCTATTTCCTATTTTCTTAAGCTACTCCTTAAGAGATAATTTACTTTTTCAAGTTAGGAATTATCCAACATTTTCCCCCTTAGTTCCAACTTGAACTTTGGGAGACTCGATCGCTTCAACTCCGATGAGATTTCTCATTTCCTTGAACTTGATCCTTGCTAATGGCTTAGTGAGGATGTCGGCCTTCTGTTCCACGCCAGGAACATGCTCCACTTCGATCTGCTCGTTCTCCACGCATTCCCGTATGAAGTGATACTTCTTGAGAATGTGTTTACTCCTTCCGTGAAACACCGGATTCTTGGTTAGAGCAATGGCTGACTTGTTGTCGATCCTTAGTATGATCTTCTCTTCTATACTCTGGATTTCTTTCAACAATTCTTTAAGCCATATAGCTTGCTTCGCTGCTTCCGTAGCTGCCATAAACTCGGCTTCACATGATGACAATGCAACGGTGGGTTGCTTTTGCGATGCCTAAGTGATTGGTGATGAGCCTAAGTAGAAAACGTGACCTGATGTACTTCTTCCGTCGTCGATATCGATATTGTGACTACTATCACTATATCCGATTATCCTCTTTGACCCATCTTTCCTGAAAAATAAACCCATATTGGTGGTTCCTTGTACGTACCTCAATATGTATTTGATGGCTTGTCCATGAGACTCTCTCGGACTTTGCATGTAACGACTTAGAACTCCAACTGCGAATGCCAAGTCCGGTCTTGTATGAAGGAGGTATCTTAGACAGCCGATTGTCCTTCTATACTCCGTTGCATTTATCTCCGGTTCGTCCTCTGCCTTAGAGACCTTTAGGCTCGACTCCATTGGCACATGAGTTAAGTTACACACATCCATCTTGGTGTCTAAGAGAATTCCTTTTGCGTATACTTCTTGTTTGATTTTGATTCCATCGTCTCCTTGAATCACTTCAATGCCAAGATAATACGTTAGCTTCCCAAGGCCAGACATCTCGAATTCTCTTGACATGTCTTTCTTGAATTGGTCAATGATTTCCTGTGAAGATCCTGTCACAAAAAGATCATCGACATAGATAGCTACTATCAAGAAATCCCTTTTGTTTCTCTTGAGATACACAGAGGTTTCCTTTAGGCATCTCGCGAAGTTCATCCCCTTGAGAACGTGATCGAGTTTCACATTCCAGGCTCTAGGAGCTTGGCGTAGACCGTATAGTGCTTTATAAAGTCTATATACTCGATTCTCTTCTCCCTTCTTGACAAAGCCTTCAGGTTGCTTTACATAAACCACCTCGTTTAAGTCACCATTTAAGAAAGCTGTCTTGACGTCTAAGTGATGAATCTCCCAACCTCTTGTTGCTGCAAAGGCTATGAGTAACCTTATGGTTTCGATTCTTGCAACTGGTGCAAACGCATCTTCGAAATCCACTCCTTGTTCTTGCACATACCCTTTAGCCACAAGTCTTGCTTTGTACTTGTTCACCGAGCCATCTGACTTCCTCTTGATCTTGAATATCCACTTTAGCCCTATTGTTTTCACCCCATCCGGTTTCTCAACGAGCTCCCAAGTCTTGTTTCTTACGATGGAGTCTAGCTCATTTTCCATCGCTTCGATCCATTCTTTTGAGCTCGCAGCCTCATAGTAGTTCTCTGGTTCTCCATCTACCGTGAGCAATAACCTCTCACTTTCAAGATCAGCTAGAAGTACATAATCATTAAGATACATCGGCTTATGTATAACACAACCGTATCTTGTTACCACTTGCTGTGGCTCTTCTCCGTGGTTCACACCAATGTCTACGTCAGCTTCTTCCTCGTCTTGGTCAATGGGATCTTGTTCCTGATTTTCGTAGTCCTGAACAATCCCGTCTCCTCCATCTTCTAAGGGACCGTAATGAGGAAGTGTAAACATACCTGGTTTACCATCGGTTTCTGTTGTCGTGGATGTCCAATTCCATGTTTTGTTTTCCTCAAAAACCACGTCTCTACTGACCACCACTCTTCTAGCTGTCGGATCGTAGAGTCTATAAGCCTTAGAGCCTGGTTCAGTTCCAAGGTTAACCACACTCTTTGATCTCTCATCCAGCTTCTTAAGGTGTGGACCAGTGATTTTTGTGTGAGCAACACAGCCAAAAACCCTCAGGTGCTCGATGTTTGGCTTCTTGCACATGAGTTCTTCGTAGGGGGTCTTGTCCTCCAATGCTTTGGTAGGAACTCTATTGATGATGTAAGCTGAATGTCGTACAGCTTCTCCCCACAAGAAATTTGGAACATCCATCGCCTTCAGCATACTTCTTGTCATCTCCATCAATGTTCGATTTCTTCTTTCCACCACGCCATTCTGCTGAGGTGTGTATGGTGCTGTTAGTTGTCTCGAGATTCCATTCTCTTCACAGAATAGATTAAATTGAGCTGAGGTAAACTCTCCTCCTCTATCGGTGCGCAAGGTTTTTATCTTCATGCCAACTTGTTTTTCGACAAGCTCTTTAAACCTTTTGAACCGATCGAATGCCTCACTCTTCTCCTTTAGTAACAACGTCCACATGAATCTCGAGAAATCATCGATCAGAACGAATACATATCGACTATTCGCTGGTGTTGATGGTGATATTGGTCCGCACAAGTCTCCATGGATCAGCTCCAACGCTTGTGCCGCACGGTAAGAGGTTTTGGTCGGGAACGAGTTTCTCGTTTGTTTCCCGACAAGACATGCTTCGCATACACTTTTCTCGTGTAGTATACTCGGCATTCCTACGACCATCTTCTTCTTAGCCATATTGTTCATGACACCAGTGCTTACATGCCCCAACCGAGCATGCCACAACCGCGTAGTGTGATCGTCTTGGATATGAAGATTCTTTGGATAGTCTATCTCCATTGGTGTCTTGTAGAGTCGATTCGGAGACCTTATGACTCGTACTAGCAATCTCCCGTGAGGGTCTCTTAGTGACAAAGCATCACCTTTCATGTATACTTCGCACCCACTCTCCGTTGCTTGTCCTAAACTTATTATGTGATGTTTGAGATCAGGTATGTAGTAGATGTCTTTAAGCATTCTTCTCTCTCCGGTTTTGCCTACAAAGACAATGGATCCCTTTCCAACAATATCTACATACGACCCATCTCCAAACTTCACTTTCCCTTTGATCTTCTCATCAAGGCTTGAGAAGAAATTCTTGTTTCCCGTCATGTGATTACTTGCTCCGTTATCTAGATACCAGATACTTGCATCGCCATTATTGATATCATAGTTATCGGGAAACACCTTGTCTTCATTCAGAAACACCACCTCATGAACGTAGAGGGCGTCTTCCTCCTTAGCTTCATTGAGGTTTGATTCTTGCTGCTCCCTTGGTCTTTCGGGACATGCGGATACGTAGTGACCAGTCTTGTCACATCTCCAGCATACTATGTGAGACCTATCTTTGTCTTTCTTCCGGTTTTGGTTGTTCTCTGTGGCTTCTTTTCCTCGGTTTTGGCCGTTGGATTTTCCTCGTCCTCTGCCTCTACCGCCTCCTCTGCCTTTGCCACTTCCCCGTGAACCTCCATGGCCACCACGACCACCTTGATCGTTGTTCGCCCACATTAGTTTGCTCTGTTCCTCTTCCTGCGAAACCTCCCCAACTCGATCTTCATACGCTTTTAGTCTTCCGACTATGTCTTCAAATCCTGTGTTGTTTAGGTCCAGGACTTGCTCTAGTGAAGCAACGATTTGGATATACTTATTTCGCGGGAGTGCCTTTAGGAACTTTTTCACAAGTTTTGACTCCTCTATGACTTCTCCGAGTGCGGCTGCCTTTGAAGCTAACCCTGAGATTCTTCCGGCGAAGTCGTCAACTGAGTCTGTGCTTGTCATGATTAGTTTGTCGAATTCTGACATAAGGGTTTGTAATCTTGCTTCTCTCACGCGATCTGCTCCTAGTTGGCGAGACTTGATGGCTTCCCAAACTCCTTTCGACGTTTCTTTTTCTCCCACTTGAAGAATAAGAGTTTCCGGGATAGCTTGGAAGAGGAGAGTTATCGCCGCATAGTTCTTCTTCGGATCGGCTAACCCCGGATCAATTGTCTCCCATACTTCACTGACTCGAAGTATGACTTTCATCCTCATCGACCAAACCGTGTAGTTTGTTGATGTGAGCATAGGGCATTGGATCGATGGAGTTCCTGCTTTCCTAGCTCGCGGCTGCGGATTGTTCGCTTCCGCCATCAGGTTCCGAGACTTCCTCCTTGAAGCTCTGATACCAATTCAAAGCGTTTAAGCTAAACAAGAATATAAAGAACTGCTTTTCTTTATTAGATTTAGAAACTTCTCAAAACTAAACCTCTTGTCTTGAGTCTATGGAACAACCTCCATAGCTCTTTATATAGAACTTAGCTTCTCCTAATTCTATTAGGAATGGAAACTACTCTTTCCTTTTCCTAAGTACAAAATAGAAAACTTCCTTTTCCTATTAAGTTCTATTTCCTATCTTCTTAAGCTACTACTTAAGAGATAATTTCCTTTTTCAAGTTAGGAATTATCTAACAAAATTAACTTGTTTTTTTTTTTTTTTTAACTTGTATATTCAAATATACCGTAAGATGCTACTCCTTTTGTTTCTTTTCAAGTGTCATGAAATTGAAAACCATTTATTTAGAAAAACTTAATTGTGGTTTAGTAGTTTATTAATGATTAGACTATCTAACAAAGCTGACCTACTTCGCGCGTTCTACCAGCTAAATTATAGAAAACAAACTATCAGACTGCTTTAAATTTACTTCACTTACTCATATTGGAGCAACTACTTAATTCTTACCAAACTTTTAGTAAATTTGAGGAACACACTGCACGAATTTTCGTCTATTTTATTTTAACATTTTTTTATCTACAAGAAGTAGCCATTTACGTATCCGTTTTAAACCTAATGTTTTTATTTATTTTATGGACAATTTAGACCCCATATAATGAAAAACCTATAACCATATTCAGATTGTGCTCATACGTCCACCAAACTAAAACCATTAACCATTGTCGTCCATTGACATATACGTTAGTTTAGTATATCCTGATTCTTTCACTTTCAGAGAACAACATAAAACAATAAAAGACAAACTTTAGAAAAGAAGAACATAACAAAAATGGTTTCGAGAAATTTCTTTTCATGTACCAAAATAGAAGGGACAAAACTTAAAGCACGTATGGAGCTGTAGTCTTGTAGACTAGAAAATGCGTCGATGAAGACATAAATAGAGCAAAGATGTGATGGGAATATGAAAGCGTAATATGACATACGGATTTAGGTCCAACAATCAGTCAGTTGTTAGTAGTTGAAGCAACTTAATGCATATATTTGCTTAAATATATATATTTTTTAAAAGAAGAAAATTTGCTCCTCGCTATATAAACGTTTGTAATGTTGATGGTTATGCTCATCTAACTGCAAAATAAAAATCACCAAAGATATGGGGCGTCTCGTAAATGGAGCTGGTCTCTTAGTTTTGTTATGTTTCCATGTTTTTGTGGTGAATAATGTGGCTGCGAGAGAGGGTGTGAGTCTTGCCAAAGATGAAGAGGAGAAGTTCTTCTTTGGAGGTCGAAAGGGCTTTGGACCTTTTGGAGGTAGAAAGGGCTTTGGAGGCGGTTTTGGACCTTTTGGTGGTGGAAAGGGCTTTGGAGGCGGTTTTGGACCTTTTGGTAAAGGTGGTGGCTATGGTGGAGGAATAGGCAAAGGCTTTGGAGGCGGAATCGGAAAAGGCTTTGGCTTAGGCGGTGGATTTGGGCCATTTGGCAAAGGTGGTGGCTTTGGTGGAGGAATAGGCAAAGGCGGCGGTTTTGGAGATGACTATGGAAAAGGCGGCGGCTTCGGTGGAGGAATAGGTAAAGGCTATGGAGGCGGAATCGGAAAAGGCTTTGGCATTGACGGTGGCAACAATTGACACCACTGAGCTAAATAAGAGAAGAAACGTATATATAGTTGCACTGCATGAGCGACTCCAAAATAAAATAAATTAGCTTTCACGTGTTTTTCGATTTATAATTTTGTATTGGATGGGCTTTTAACAAATGTGGCTGCCTTTGTGCTTCCATAATATTTGCCTATCTACTATGTTCGTTTCATTCTCATTTCTCATGAATCTCATCACGTTCAAAAGAGCCTAATTAATAGGCCACTTAAGATATGATTTTAGGTAAGCATTTGATAACGACTTGACTCTTCATTCTTCATGCAATTACCTCAACTACGAGTAGGGATACTAAACCTCGGATCCAACCTCGATGAGCCGTTGCTCCACCTAAAAAATCAAGCAGTACTCTTGATGAGTCTTGTACAAACACACGACGCAAAATGATTACCACCTACCAGTAAAATTGAATCAACTACTTTCTAGTTTCTACTCAAACCATACATTTAGGTATTTGACTCTCACATCCTTCTACTTCTGCTCGCCAACTGCTTTCTTAACCGAGTACCATGAAGCATTATATATTCCAAGCTCAAGCTATATATCATCGGAGCCAAAACAAAATAACACAATCAAAAACAACAATTCCAGCGCGATAATTGATATGAAAATCTATATAAGATTTTTTATTGGGGTTAAATATACTGATTTAAAAATTTAGCTTGTGAACTCTAAATAATATTTGTAAATTGTAGGTTTTTCTTGTGATTGAAGTCTTTGTATTTTTCACTTGATTTTTAAAATTATATTAAATTCTATTGCGAAATCAAATTCGCATTTAAAATTTAAATATTAAATATCATATGATTTAAATGTAGATTATAAGATATAGAACGAATAACAATAGATTTTGATAAAAAAAATTAAAAGCAGTGATCTATAATACGTACGATCCACTAAAATTTATAAACCAATAACCACCCTTTAAGACAAAACAAACATAATATGAAAATAGCAAAACATGTAGTTATAAGTCTGTTGAAACTCAAAAGTACAGTCAAATGAAAAAAAATAATTAATAGAAGCTGAGACTTATTGTAATAAATAAATTAACACATGCTTATAAAGATTCAAGCAATTTGAGCTAAATTCTTTTTGATAAAGATCCAAAAACGTAACCAAGGTGCTGATAATCTCTTTAAATATTGACTATTTGCTTTGCCGACCCTTGATCATCATTGTACCCACCACCACAACCTTGTGACGAGCCAGATCACCAAGATCCATCACCATAACCGCCTCCCATGTAGCCACCACACCACCACCAAAGTTATTTTAAACGCCACCACTAAGGCACCCTCCAACCACACCATAATCACTTTCACTGTACCTTCCATATCTTATTAATTACTCTCACTGTATAAACAGCTTCATGCCTGCATCCACTATGAGTAGCACCATTCTCATAGCTCGGGTTCCATAACCACTAAGAGCTGGAGTGTCCCATGCAACACGGCTCTCTTAACATGGTTCTCTTCACATCAACCTAATCGCCGACAAAAAAATTCAGGATAAACCCTCCAAGAATCATTATAACAAAAAAACAAACTCTCCAAGAATCATCATTAATCAACTTTATTTTATTTTCCATTTTGATACCCCCAAATCCCTAGATAGAAAGAATGGAATGACTCAATCCGAAATGCATGGTCTCAGGAAAAAAAAAGTCAAAAAAGTAAAAAAAGAAAAAGAAAATAATTCACTACTGTGTATCGATTCCATACGCGTCATCATAACCAATTAACCACAAGAACAACAAAATCTTTCATTAGTGCTGTGATAATCTCTGTGCCAGATGTGCACTTAGGTGTCGAAAAATCCCAAGTCACACCATACAGCTTTAATGCTTGTAATAATTACACCTCATATGTTTATTTTAGTCTCTAAATTGACCTCGTATATAATACTTCCTCCGTTTTGATTTAAGTGTCGTTTGGAAAAATGTATTTGCAACGTAATTGGATGTATCTGGATGTATTTTAAATTTAATACATCCAGATACATTTTCACCAAATGACACTTAATTAAAAACATAGGGAGTAAAATTGAAACAATTCTAAGGTCTGCCTATAACGACAATACGTGCACGTTCTCGAGTAAAACCTTAAATTTAGTTTTGAGATTTTTTTCGAAAACATAAAAAAGAAGCTTTGATTTGAATTGTCGCTTTGTCAGCTTTCACTGAAAGACTTTTGAATAACAATAATGATTAATGATTAATATGACTAATTAATAAATCCCATAATTACTTTCAAATGGGGTAAATTCAATACATTGAGGCGTTGATGTCAAAAGCGGCAAAAATGTGGGGACTAATTTACAAGTTTGTTTTATAAATAAAATCAAAAATAACAACAGTTCAGCTTCAACAACGAAAAAGCCGTTTTTTTATTTCTTCTTTATTTCTCTTTCTCTGTGTCTTTCTTCGTCCCTTCGATCTCACTGAGTCTCTCCTCTGGAACAGCTCGATCTTCGTTTTTGAGGGTTTTATAGTTACGATCTCTTGTTCAATCCGAATCCGTTTTTTTCTTTCTCTTGTGTTTATTCGATTTGATTTGATTAAATCGTGAGAAAGATGGAAGAATAGGAAGAAGGTGGTGAATTTTTTTTTTTTTTCTCGATGGAGCAGCTTGTTAACTTCATCATTCGACCTCCAAGGTGAATAAGCAAGCTCTTCATTTTCTCAGGAATTGAAAAACTTACTATTTCTGGAATTATGGTTTTGAGTTTACCTTTTTCGATTTCGGCATTCTTCTCTTTGCTAGGTTGTGGAATTTGTCTTTTGTAAGTCTGGGATTAAAGCTATAAGAATTGGGTTTCGCGTCAAGTTTAGATTTTTAGATTTAAAGTTTGAATTTTTGTTCTTGCTCACGAGTTGATTTTGGTGATTAGAATCCCCTTTTTAGATGAAAACAATTTTTATTTTTTTCATTTTGTTCATACTTTTGATTCATCTACAATTTGAATATAACTGGTGTGATTTGCAGAGCTGAATACAACCCGGAACATGATCTCTTGGAACAGGAGTTCATGCTCAAAGGGAGATGGTACCAGAGGAAAGATTTAGAGGTAAAAGCTTTATACTACATTTGAAAGTTTATGGAAGTTCTCTACCTTCTTCTTATTTTTATATAGCTCAATATGTTTGTTAAATAGCATGTGCGCATCAAGGCTTTATGTTTTGAACTTATGTCTGATGAACAAGAAACCAAAAAAAAAAACTGATCAGATTTTTGTTGTTGTTGTTGTGATTTTCTGTACTAGAAACCAGTTACTGTGGCCTTGTTTTTTTCTGCCCTTAGGATCTCTAGGCTTAGTTGTCTATTCTTCGCCTAAGGTTATCGGGGATCTTGTATCTGACAGGTTAAAAACAGCAGGGGAGATGTCCTTCAGTGTAGTCATTACATGCCAGTCGAGCGTCCTGAAGATAGGCCTCTACCTTGTGTAATATACTGCCATGGAAACAGGTAATATCGGAATGTGATTTGAGCTGTACCGGTTAAATACGCTGAATAACTCGTCCTGATATCGGATGCAATAGCTGTTAGGACACTATGACATACCATGCTTTGAAACGAAACAACTGATATGGTTGCCAAGACTCGTCTAGGAATGTTTTTATTTGTTTCATTTCGCGTACTATTCATTTAATGGCCCCTATGCTTATTCAGTGGATGTAGAGCTGATGCCAGTGAAGCTGCGATCGTATTACTTCCTTCAAACATCACAATTTTCACGCTTGACTTTTCGGGGTCTGGTCTCTCTGGCGGGGAGTATGTCACATTGGGTTGGAACGAAGTATGTGCTCCTCTGATCTTTTCTTATAATATTGCTCTTCTCCTTTTCGAATGTTATGGCTTAAACTTATCGCTGTTTGGAGCAAACAAGTTGTCGATATATCTGCTCGTCGATTGATCTTTGTTACGTTTTATCCCATTAATACCAATACGCATATGCTACTTAATTTGGTCTGTAGAGCCACCTTATTGTTATCTTTCTGAAGAAGATGTCCATATGATTTAGAGGGTTTGATGCTCTAGTTCATGTTAAGATCATGTAGTATTTTAAATAGGTGCTTGCCCTTGATCATGTTCTCAATATTTTTTTCCGTGGGTGCTTGCAGAAAGATGATCTGAAAGCCGTGGTTGAGTATCTGCGGACAGATGGAAATGTCTCCCTGATTGGCTTATGGGGTCGTTCAATGGGTGCTGTCACAAGGTTCCTTCAAGTCTTTCATTTGTTAAACTTTCTTAGTAAGAGCGTTTTCAGTTTCCGGTCTTGCATGGAGTTTCAACTAATTGCAGAGAACTGTTTAATATAGGAGTTAATTTCGCAAACAACCAAGGATTTTCCTTACTTGTGGAGAGGAGAATAGTTGTCGAGATAAACAAATGAAGCATTCTTTATGTTTTTAGTCTATTGCTTAGAAAACATGACACTCACCTGTTGCTAAATGACATGTCGCATGTCAACCATTGTAACTTAAAATCTGATTGCTACAATCACTTTCCCTGTCTGCTACACTTACCTTCCAGCTTGATGTATGGAGCCGAGGATCCCTCTATCGCAGCGATGGTTCTAGACAGCCCATTTTCTGATTTGGTTGACTTAATGATGGAACTCGTAGATACATATAAGTTCCGGTTACCAAAGTTTACTGTAAGTAAAATTAAATTTGTAGTGTTTTTGTTTTTTTTTTTTGTTTTTTTTGTGTGGGTATTGTTCTGCCTACTACAAGGTTTCCACATTGTCTTTAAGCTCCTCCAATTTTTTTGTAGATAAAATTTGCGATACAATATATGCGGAGAGCTGTTCAGAAGAAAGCCAAGTTTGACATAACGGATCTCAACACCATTAAGGTCGTTTCCTCGGGTAGTTTGTCCTTTTTGTTTAGTTGATTACTTAGATGATGGACTAAATTATTCACTAGTATGCAACCATATCATGTTTTTGGGTAATCACTTGCGTATTTGCTCACATTGTTTGGTATAAAAGATTCTTTCTTTTAATGGGTAAATGTATCAGATACAAATGTTAGGCTCTGCGTTTTTATGGTAAGTGATGTTTTGTTTCTTCAAATTTTATCATTCATGCTGCAGGTAGCGAAGTCTTGTTTTGTTCCAGTTTTATTTGGACATGCCATAGACGATGACTTTATTCACCCTCATCACTCGGAGCGTATATATGAAGCATACATCGTAAGTTTTTCCATTCCTCGTAGACTTTATTCAATTATACTTTCCTTCCTCTTGCTTCAGAAGTTCTCGATAAACTCTTGAACATGTAGCCTTTAAACATCTGGCTTTTGATTATGCCAGGGAGACAAAAATATCATCAAATTCGAGGGAGACCATAATTCACCACGCCCACAGTTCTACTTCGATTCAATAAACATCTTTTTCCATAACGTTCTTCAACCTCCGGAGGTGGTCGGGCCAAGATTTTTTGACCCGGTGGATGATTATTTTGCCAAGGTAACGAATCTTGCAGCGATGCATCAGACTGTTTAGTTTTATTTTATTTTGGAGAGTTCTTGTCTCTTTAGTGAGAAAGGTCAATGATGTTAACTGTTTTATGTTCAGGGCAGTTGGAGCACCATGCAAGAACTAAGTTCTCCAAGATCCTCAGCACAGAAAAGTAAGTCATCTGAGGTTTTCTCTATGTTTATTCCAAGTTTTATTGTACCCTTCGGCAACATCTTTTCTCATTGATCTCAGGTTTAGCTGCGGGCAGCACCTCCGATGCAATAAACGAAGTGCGCATGAAAAGACCTATGAGTCGCACAGAGGTTGATAGCTTTTTACTACGTTCTGAAAGTTCTTAATGTTAATTGTCCAAAACAGTTTGCTCACTACGTGTTTGAAATGTGGTTTTCTCTTGTGCTAATCCGCTAGAAAAATGGAATAATTACTTTCCTCCCTAATGTTTGTATCTTTTAATTTTGAAGTGCATTTAGAGCTCACATCTGATTAATTCCAAAACTGGATTCATAAAAGCATGTAATTGTTCTTGCATAGCTACCAAACTAAAAGAGTTTGCTTCACTTGGTTCTTCGAAGAAACAAACAACCCACAAGGGTATGTGGTATAATTTTATGCTTTCTCCACCTCCCCGTTGATGGTCTTATATTACTTCTCTCAGGTTCCTTCCAACGTCCCATCTACTCAATCATCATCAGAAACCAAGGTATAAGATCAGTTTATTTTTCTTTGTCGTCTCATTCTTCGTATTTTCTTTTGTTGCGGTATGGTTATGGTCATTGGCCATCAACTAATCAATTTGATTTAGGCTAGTGAAGGTCTTTAGATCAACAATAGTAGAGACACTAGTGCTAGGGTGACCAACTTCTGTACTTGTAATATATTTTCCGTGGAAGAGACTCCTGATGTTGCATGATATGATTTATTTCAGGAAAAAGAGAATCACGAAGGCTCCAGTAGTTCATCTTCTGATATGATCAGCTTTGATTTGTCTAATGGGGATCCGTATCCTCATCTTGCGGTAGCTTTAGATGATGATCAATATGTAGAGTTCCACGTAGACGAGTTGGCAGATTTTCCATCTAACGCAGAGGAAGAAGAGAGGGTGAGAATAACAAAAGCCTATTTTGCACTCTCCTTATGACTATGCTCTGTATTCGTTTGTTCATATATCTAAATGGCCTCAGATGCTGATGGAAGCGGTGATGAAATCGCTCAAGGACGTAGAGGTTGAGACTCATCAGAACAAAGAACCTTCAAGGACTAATACAGAGAACACTGAAGAAAAAGAAGGTAATGCTGCTGCTTCTGCTGCAGAACCAGAATCTGCACATTCAGTTTCCAGTCCAACACCAAGTAACCATGATGCACCGTCATCTTCTGAAGCCAATACTCCTTGTAAAACATCGGATTCTCTGCCAGGACCCGTAAATGGTTTTCTACATGGTGCTTCTCCAAGAATGAGTCAGAACACAAACGAAGCCATTGATTTGTCAGCACGTACAAAGGCAACAGTGACTGTGGTTGGACGAAGTAGCACTTCAGGGAACGTCTTAGACGGGTTATTACGCCGATGGGATCTTAATTTCTTCAAAAGTAGATAATTTCATTAAGTTATGTGTTTTTTTTTTGGTTTGGGTAAATTAGAAAGGAAAGCTTCAATGTTTTTAAGGTTTGTCATGACAAATTATCTTATGGTTATGGTTTATATGATTTAATTCATATGCTGTGTCTTGGCAAAAAAAATCTTTGTCAAGAGAAGAAATCATCTCGTGTTGGCTTTTTGACCAAACGGTCTTTCATCCTCTTGTTATGAACATATAATGCAATCATCTTACATGTATTTTAATCATGTTCTCCTTTCTTCACATTTCCAGGAAACAGAGCAAATGCAGTGGAGGAAACATAAGAATATAGACCATTTGATAAACTTGTTAAAAGACACTATGATGAGCAAAGACGATCAGTTCAAGACAATTTGGCCTCGAGACAAAGTCAATGTCTTCAAATTTGTGGCCTGTGAGCTTTTAGCCTTATTAGCTCAATAACCGCATTGCTTCGTCAATGAGTTCATTGATCGTTGAGCCATGGCGCGCCAAACCAACCGTGCCCGAGAATATATCAAAGTTCTCAAGCTCAGCCGCGGTCTCAAAGACTGTCTCCAATTCATTCTTCATTCCACGGTTTTGGAAAGTCTTGACCGTCTCAGGATTAGCTTTCATCATCTGAATGGTTAGCTCTATTGCAAACCTCCTGATTCTTGGAACCTTTGGCAATGGCTGTTCATATCTCTTGAGAATCTTGACCAACGCATCGGCTAGTTCTTCCTCGCTTACTCCCGCTTCATTGAACATCGTTCTTGATTCTTCAGGACTCACTAACCTGAGGATATGCGGTGCTAATCCCACCATAACTTCCTGTGGTTTGCTCTCTTCAGACTTTATCGCCTTAAGAACCTGCACCGACAAGAAAACGTTAGTAACGATGATGATGAAATGATGATGATTCATGAATTTAATCAAGAACATAAGGACTCACTGTTGCTCCTGCAGATTTAACTTCCTTCAGCTGTTCATTGAACTGATCAGGAGCTGTATATGCACATAGATTCCTCAAGATTCTCGCTGCATTCAACCGAATCAACGGGTTGTTCAACGCCTTAACAAGTCCCTTTAGAACATCTTCTGATCTCAAGATCCGTTGGCAATTGCTTTGACTCCCTTGAGCTAGCATAGCTATAGACTCACCAGCAGAGGCTCTCACACCACTTATTTGATTCTCTCGAATCTCATCGTTCAAGAATATGCAGAGAAGCCCCTTTAAAACCCCGCCCGTGCCCCCGATTTTCTCGGTTGCACCTTCATCAAGCGCGAGGAAAGTCAAGATCTCTGCACCTAGCTTCTGCAAATCAGGTCGTCTCTTTCCATGGCGTAATGTTTCCCTAATGTTGCTCACTGTGAAGACAACCCCCGAGATGTCTCTCCTCAAGTTTCTTCCCGTTGGACCGGTCGTTTCCACCAGCTTCCTTAACAGCTTCAAAGAACGTTTCACAGCCAAGAGCTTATCAGATTCCGTAGCGGCAACATTTGGATCGTTCAACAGCCTCTTCTCAGCGTAAGTGAAGTCAATGATCTTTGAAAGCAACCCTTTCGTTTTCCCAATCTTCCCACAGTTATCGTGATCTCGAGCTAGCCTTTTCAGAATCAGCAGTCCAAGATTGTTGAACGTCCATAGATCGGTTTGACTGATACTGTTTTCTCCAATCTCATCCGTGGCTTGACCCGAATCTCTCGTGCTCTCTAAGATAGAAGATATCGACTCAATCGCTCCCGGGATCGCTGCAACTCTCAGAGAATTCTGTTTCTTGCTAGCTAATCTTGAGAGGATCTCTGCAGATGACATTCTCATGACTTCTTGATTCTTGTTTCTCCAGTTCAACATCTCAACTAACCTCTCTATGATCTCGAGATTAGTCCCAATCTTCTGCAGAGTGTCGACCGAATAGTTTTCGTTCGAGGAGAATCTACAGAGAATCTCTGCTCCAGTGAGCTGCTCCTCGGGAGAGTTCGACACCAGAAGCTCCATGGCGAAAACCACCATATCCATCTTCAATCCGTCGAAGATGCTCCCATTTAGACATCTCGAGTAAGCGTTGTAGAAGAATCTTCTCACCGAATCCGTACCGAAAATCTCGAGACCGCATTCTTGATTCACTTTCTCAAGAATCTTGAAAACGCTGATCATCAATTCCCAGTAAGCTTTCTCAACGAGAAAGAGAAGAGCCTCGGCGAGGGCTAGAGAGTAGAAGAGAGTCAAAGCAGCGTGAAGATTTGTGCTTTTGGGTTTCAATTCGTTGCCTCCATAGTCTTGCTTGATGAGCTTGATCATGGAGATAACAATGCTGGCGAAAGCAGATGCAATCTGGAGCCAGTAAAAGACTCTGCTGACGTTTCTTGAAACAAAAACCCATCCTGTGTAAGGCAACATAGGAACATCTGAGCTTGTCCATGTCCTTGTCCTCGCCATCTGCGGCCCGAAGCTCCTCTGCTCTCTTCTCGTTTCCTGAGCCGCTGCATCGTCTGTACGGTGGCTAACCGGAATCTGAACCGCCTGGTGGAATATTTGGATAACTTTTCTGACAAGTAACCGGAAGCTGTTGATTCCAGAGATTGTGTATTTAGACTGATGCTGAAGTTCAAGCTCATGGCTTCTGCTGAAAATCCGAGCTCCTTCCACAACAAGAATCACAGTAACAAACCAGAAATCAGTTGTCTCTAAGCTTGCAGCGAATCCACCAAGAAGAACAACTGTTGCCCACACGAATCCTAAAGATCCCAACCGTGAAGCAACCTGTGGTTACAAGTTAATTTAAGAACACATTCAAAACTAAAAAAAAAAGGACTTCTAAATCACAAAAGAAAAGAAGATAGGAGTCTTAAAAACCTTTTCAAGAACAGCGAGTCGTAAGGCAAAAAGAGTCAGTTTTTTCTCCGGCGCAGGAACTGACACGTGTACCGGTCTCCGAGGCTCTGGTGTCGAGCTCTCGACTGGTCGGAAAACAGTTCTGCCAGAAGAATCGTGATGTGCTACTTCTAAGACCACATCGGTAGTACGGTCAACCATTTTAGACAAACACAGAGAAAGTAATTAATGCTCTACTTTTGGTTTTACGCAGATAATTTGATTTATGAAAATTGATATTGTTTAATTTGTTTAAGTATGGTCGTTAAACTTAGCCGGAGACTTTCTCCATGCACGTCTTTGAGTTCGATTCATTGACTTTTGGAAGACAAGGCGTCCAAACAACAACAATCTTGGACGCACCATTTTTCTCTGATGTTGTCATTAGTTTTCAATTGTACATCATAACATTTCTTAATCTCGTTTATTGTTTTTTTTTTGTTGTTGTAATTTTAGTGTATAAATATGTATACCAATTAATCAATGAAAGTTTTGTTGACAAAAAGCATTGAACGTTTGAGGAACGATCAGATCATGGTGAATCTTGTGCTGGTTGAGCTGGATATTCCAAACTACATGGATCATAATCATGTCAGAATATTAATTTTCTTTTCTAACATAATTGATTGATTATTAGTAAATGTAACAAAACATAAGACATTTTAAAAGTGATTTATTTTGTTTGGGATGAAATTGCAAACATTGTGAAGCACGTCGATTGCAATCTGCAAATACATGACGAGGCATGTTCTGACATCAATATATGATTTAGTCAATTAAAAAATTATTCGCAACTAAATAAAATGTTTGATTATGCAAGATACGGAAGTGATCAAGTTGTATATTGTTCGAGGAAAACCTATGAATCATTTGGCAACTTTATAATCAATATCAAGTTGTTACATTTTAAAATAATTGTTGATTTACACATCTTAAGTAGCTTGAAGCCTTGTACGTATACATGCAGAAAGTAAATTAGATGGATCATACGTATATACATTGATACACAATAGAAATAAATTGCCAAATTCCTGAAATACATAAAGAATTTGCCAAATTAATTTCATTAAAAAAATCATTAGAACATATTCATCTTCACGTTTTAAAAATGTGAATTTACTTCTTTTTTTTTACCATTCAGAACATTTATTAAGTTTTCACGTTTTTAGTTTTTCAAAAAATAATTCTGCTATACTTTGAGAGTATTAAAAATATAACTAAGAGAAATAAAATGCCATTGATCTGATGAAACAGTTTTTTTTTTTTTTTGGCGTTTTATGTTTGTTCTGCTCATAAATTTCTTTTCAATTGTTTTTTTTTCCTTCAAAATATTGGATCATTTGTCAATTTTTTTTGTTTTTTTTGACTATTTATATTTGTATGAAGTTGTAAAAAATTATTTTATTTAGATGATAAATATGTGGTGTATCACCGTTATAGATAAATCAAAATTTTATACCGAAAAGAAGAAGCAACAGGAAACTTTTTGCAATCATTTTTTTATTTATTTCAGAACAATGGAATAGTCGTATATAATTGTCTTTTCCATGCATTATACCTATACGACCTCTGTAAAACTAAAAAGCATGATGCCTACTTGCCAGAACAATAGCAATGGCATACATGTTTCTTTCCAAAAAGTTTGCAAAAACCTCCTCGTTCGCACCCTTCAACGCAAAATTTCCAGCATTTTCCATCTTTGTCAGGATTATCATCGATGGTTGGAAGACATCTTCCAATTTCCGGATGCTCTTTACAACATATCGAGTTCATATCATATACCCACGGTGCAATGTTTTCAAACGGTCCAGTGCTTTGCCACGGTCCATCGTTTTCTTTCCCATCTATTTTGTTGGATCCTGCATTTAACATACGTACACAATATGATTGTTAACATCAAACTTTTCAAAACTTTAGACAAATCTTATTGTAGTAATAAACACTAGAAGAAAACATACCAATACATAGCACGAGAGCCACAAATAAAAGGAAAGAAACAACCTTTGTTCTTAACATTTTTTTTTTTTTGTTATATCAAAACACTACCAACTGTTTATATTTTATTTTTCTTTGAATGAGAACAAAACAAAAGAGGTGTTTCATATTTATAGTCAGAATTATAATTAAAGGTTTATTTGAATGGAACATAAGAAATTTTTATTATTCAACCAAATTAAATGTATTTCTAAAAGATTTGGTCTCCCCTTAATTATACTCATTCCTTATAAAGTCTTTTACATCATAGACTAGATTTTGGGTGGTATCTTAATTGTACTTTTGGACTTGGCTATGGGCCTAGTATGAGATAGGTTTACGCCAATGTTTATAACCCTTGATAGTTGAGCATCTTAAGAAGCTTTATATAGATAGGATTCTAGCAAACACTTGTTTGATGATGTCTGGAACATTGGTGTAATTGGAGAAGTTTGATCAACCGTGAACCACAAGCCTTTGAGTGGAAACATTTAAGTCAGATTTTTCGAGAACCTTCACACTAAACTCTTAAATCCGATGGAACTCAAGAGAGTATACCCGGAAACATCCCAAGAACCAGCTAGTTCCTTAGGTACGGTTATGAGGTTTCTCTTCAAGAGGAAGAAATGAAAGATGATAGAAACAAAAGATGGTTTTGGAAGCTTCGAATAAGCTTATTGAAGCCATTAGAAAAGGAATTTGGTTTATAAAAACTCACTCATATAATGCTGTTTCTTTGAGTGCACAAAGAACTTGATTCATACACTTGTATTATGTGCAAATTTTTCTGTTAGTTTCTTTTAATGAGCACTTTTATCTCTAAAGCTTTTTAATGATCAGACACATCAGTAGAGAGAAAGACAAAGAGGCAATGGTTAGTTAGACAGAAAAGTACTAAAATACACGTGCAATTCAAAAGACGATTCAACACCCAAATAGTCAATTGTAAAAATGTTGTATAAGATTCAAAGATTATTAAATAAAACACAGATGCAAATATTTAGCAATTGCTTCGTATGAGCACAATGGAGACTTTAGTGTTGCCAGAAACCATCTTACGCAGCGCCTTTAACCATTTTTCATTAAACTAAAAACCTCCCAACCGTACAACCATCGTTTCTAATGTCTTTGCGTTTCTCAGCATCAATTCCATGAACGAAGCCAAGAGTTTCCACGATTCATCTTTACGATGCACCATCGAATCGATGTCACATGAGGTAGGAAAGCCATCATATATCGAACTCACATTTCGATCAAAATAGCTTGCAAGATGGTTATCCTGTGTAGAACATAAAAAGATGTACCAAGGCAACTATAACTTATTTAATCATACAGAGATTAGCGCAACAAAAAGTGAAAGGCATGGTCACAAGAAAATAAAAGAGGTTTCTGATAAATATATACCATTATGTCGTCTTTGTCCATTGTGTGTGTACTATTAGTTTCTTTAATAGAGGTGAATTTTGTAGTAACCTTGCTATACCAGGAGCAACAGAGCGAACAAACTCCGTTTTAACAATCAAAGTTTGGACTTTGAAAACTTGTAAAGGAACACCACAGAGTTCGCCAAGAGATAGAATCTAACAAATCAATAATTGAAAAGAAAAAAAAAACGAACTTAATGTTTTCAAGGCGTTGATAGTACATGACTTTTGCGACTTATAAAGTTTTAGCTCTTATTCAAGAGAATGCAAGAACGAACAAACGTACCTGAAGAACGGTTGCCCCAACAACAAGCCTCTCTACATTCTGCAATTTTGCTAGCAACTCTAGCACCTTGGTCTGAGGAAAATCAGCCTTCTTATAAAAGTCCATGTTAACACGAATGTCAAGGTCAGCTTCGGTCAAAGAAGAGACATCCACTAGAGTGCATGGTTCTTCACAGATTTTCAATCTCAAATAATGGATCTGTGGCGCTACAATCTCCCTTGGTACTGTAATAAAATAGCTGCGACTGCGATCTATCTCCAGTCTTTTCAGACTCAGTGACTCACTCAGGTCAAGACGTTGAGGTAAATAACATTGACACAATGTCAAGCTTTCGAGATTTGGACAACCAGAGAGAATCTTTGCAATAGATTTATCTCCAAGCCTACAACTATGTAGTGATAGGTTCTTTAGGTGTTTCCAAGAAATTGTGCATCCGGGAACCATATCTTTATCTCTCAATTCTACGCTGAGTTTCTTTATAGAGGAGCTAATATACACTGCAAGAAAACAGGGTAATTTCCGACGGAAGTTTTGACGGATACTCTTCCGTCGGAAATTTTCGACGAAATTACGATCATATTGTGATAAAAGAAAAAACCGTCGCAAATCCGTCGGAAATTTCCGACGGAATCATATCCGTCGGAAATTCGTAAGAAATTTTCGACGGATTTCCGATGGAAAATATTCGTTGGTTATTTCCGACGGATTTCCGACGGAATTAGGACAATATTGTGACAAAGGAACATACTGTCGGAAATCCGTCGGAAAATAATTTCATTAATTCTTTTATCTTTAATCTTTCATACCCTAAATCAAATTTTAATAGATGCCGTCGGAAATCCGTCGGAAATTTCCGACGGAAATTTATCTAAAAATAATTTTACACGTTTACAACGCGTTTTATAAGTATTCGTACATATCCGTCGGAAATCCGTCGGAAATTTCCGACGGATTTCCGACGGCATCTATTAAAATGTGGTTTAGGGTATAAAATTTTAACTCTAATTTTGTTTAAGTCATATAATAACTTTATCTAATCTATAACAATTGTGCAATCTTATCTAAATTTAATCTAATACACATTTATTGGTGTTTAGACAAAAATTTGAAATATGGTTAAGGAGTTAGTATAAGTGTTATATAGTAATAGAAATATTTTGGAAATTTATATGTTTGATTGTGAAAATATTTAAACAATTAGAAAATCGTATTGTTACAAGAATCAACTTATTTTTTGAATGTAACATGTTTAGTATTGGTTGATTAACAAAATTTGAAAGGTTGAAACCCTAAACCCCAAATATACCCTAAATCCGTCGGAAATCCGTCGGAAATCCGTCGGAATATTTGATCCGTCGGAAATCCGTCGGTAATTTTACGATCTGTGTGATCGTTGACTAACCAATAGAAACGCATGCAACAAATAATGGTATTTCTTTAATCCGTCGGAAATTTCTGACGAATTTCCGACGGATTTTGTGTTTCTTGAGAAGGCGCGTACTTTGACCGCGTAAATGAAATTTTTATTTAGAATCCGACGGATTGTGTCCGTCAGAAATCTTTAATTATTAACCGAAAACCCTTTCCTTTTTCCCCATTTCTTCTTCTTCTCTTCTCTCTCTTCCGTGAATCTCCACCGCTTCTCTCCAAAAAATCGTCGGAATCTCGACCTCCACCAACCTAGAACCGCCGGAATCTTGTCTTCTTCAACTTCATAGCATGGATAACTCGTAAGTCTTCTTTATCCTTTGATTTTGAAGGTTTTTTTTTAATTTTAAAGTTTTTCTTATATTTTTTATTGTAGATAGTTTTAGTTGATTAGAAATTATGATTGAAATGAGATTGTTATATGTTAGGTGATGTTAGATGGTTAGAAATTAGAATTTTTAGTTGTGAATCGAATTTTAGAGGGTTATGAATTAGGTTTTTTGGATTTGAGTTTTTAAATAAATTTTGTGTATCAAATAATTTTTTTTCTTGTTTAGATAAGTTTTCTTACAAATATGTTTTTTCTTAGATTTTAAAATAATGATAGTTTTTTAAAAAACTTTAATGATAGTTTTTAAATTAAATTACAATTATTAGTTTTATAAATAGTGTGTTTGGTTAAATTGTTTACAACGATTTCTTTTCTGTTTCACATTTGTTTCATAAGTAGTGGGTTTGTTTAAATTGTTTACAACACTTTTTTTTAATTTTATTTTAAAACAATTTCCATATATTATTTTTATTTTCATAAATTTTATTGTTAATTATATTTTTTATTTTAAATTATTTTTTTATATAATTTTTTTTTATTTCCAAAATTAAAATCCGTCGGAAATCCGTCGGAAACAGTTCCGTCGGAAATCCGTTGGAAATATTTCCGTCGGAAATCCGTCGGAAACAGTTCCGTCGGAAATCCGTTGGAAATATTTCCGTCGGAAATCCGTCGGAAACAATTCCGTCGGAAATCCGTTGGAAATATTTCCGTCGGAAATCCGTCGGAAACAATTCCGTCGGAAACTCGTCGAAAACAAATCCGTCGGAAACAGTTTCGTCGGAAATCCATCGGTCTATTACCATCGGTAATCTGTCGGAAATTCTTACGGATTACCGACGACTATTATCTGTCGGAAATTTCCGACGGATTTCCGACCACAACAATATTTCCGACGAACTGTAACCGACGAAAACGGCCGTCAGATTTAAGCTTCTCTCTTGTAGTGATAGAAGAAATCAGGGAAACTATATTTGGTCGTGTGACTATTGAAGGCCACAGACAGATTCTGCACATTGCGGGACATAGCGAAGTGGATCCAGGTGTCAATCTGTGGTGCAGTGTGATGACAGCTCAAACGAAGATGGAAACTCATGATTTTGGGAGCTGTGAAGTAATTTAGGGTTTTGTTTATCTCTCGATCCTCGATGTAGAGAGAAGTTGTCTCGCGCCATACATGCTTCCATCGTTTTGACAATACAGAAGTTCTGATGGCACAAATGGTGAGAATAAAGGAGAGAATTTGGTGGAGGATCTCATCTAGCATAGAGCTGATGAGATATTCTCTTGATTTTTTTATTTCTCGGCGGCGTTTAGGTTTTTTACGACGTTGCCGGTGGCGCCGTCTCCTTTGCCCATCCGCCATGCTAACTTTGATCTGCAAAACAAAATTAGGGTTTTGTTTTTGGTTTGTTTAGGTAAAACGTTTCTTTTTTAATTAATGTGAGTGGTGGGCTCCTGCATTTTTCATCAATGGGTTTATGATGACATAAGCCCATTAGAGATAACTTGTCGCCTCTTTATAATCTCTCCCCTATTTTTTTAAAGTGAACTCTTTGAGGACAAGTTTTCTACAAACCGAACAGAGCCCTAAAAACATGATGGTGGGGTATTTTCCAACGGCTCTCCGATGCCAAAGTCAGAAAACAACAAAAGAAAAACCACAAAGTGGAACGTCCAGAAATAGAAAGAGGATCGAAAAATGAAAAAAAGAAAGGTGTCGATGGGGTCCGAAAGCAATGATGGATCCGCAATGAAATTTGAATGGTGGATTTTTGGTGTAAAGAGAAGAAAAAGAGTTTTGAAGTAAGGCTATTCTCCGGCCAGGTCTTCGTTAACTCTTTGGCCGAGATTTCTCATCCTCAAACTATTTGTTTCCTTCTTTTATCATTAAAAAATCCCAACAATCAAAGTTTATTGTGGATCCATCCTTCATTCGAACCCAATCGGCACAATTTTTTTCCCCGTTTTTCGATTCTCTTTCAGTTTTCTGACATACCACTTTGTGGTCTTTTGTTTATTTTTTCTAACTTGGGCCTCGAAGAGTCATTGAAAAAATACAACCATCGTGTTTTCCGGACTCTGACGTCATTATTCGTTTTGTAGGAGACTTGCCTCGAGAGGTCAAAAAAACTCCTAAACAATAATCTACTAAAATATGAATTAGTGTTATTTTTCTAAAAACTGAAATCATTTGAAGTCCATCTCTATTTTTTTTTAAATAAAAATTTAAGGTGTTATTATTCCAAAATTATGAAGATAGTTATTTTTTTTATCTTTAACCGCTTCTAATGATTTTGCATATCAATGAAAGTGAAAACAGTACGTCTTATAAAATTTGATACACCAAAATAATATGAACGTCAAAAAAAATGTAAAACAATATGGAAAATATGTTAATAATAACGCAAAATGAATTTTATTATTTCAAATTAAAGAAAAATTTACAAGATTATGATCTATAACAAAATTAGTTAATAATTATTAGGTAATTGTTTTAATTAAAATCGATAAATTAATAATTTTTAAAAATTAATAAAAGATCAAAGTCTTCGTATTATTAATTTATAGAGTTTTTACATAGACTTCATTCAAATATATATTTGATGTCTTGGAAGACTAGAACATTGGTGTAATTGGAGAAGTTTGATCAACCGTGAAGAACAAAACAATCCATTCCAGCGAACCACAAGCCTTTGAATGGAAACGACAAGTCAGAGTTTTTGAGAATCTCCCCACTAAACGTATAAATATGATGGAATTTAGAGAGCAGATTAAAAAAACATTCCAAGAAACCAGTCTCTTCAAGAGGAAGAAATGAAGGATGATAAAAACAATAGATGGCTACGGAAGCTTCGAATAAGCTTATTGAAGCCATTAGAGAGGAATTTGGTTTATAAAAACTCACTTACATAATGATGTTTCTTTGAGTGCACAAAGAACTTGATTTATATACTTGTCATATATATATATATATATATATATATATGTGTGTGAATATTTTTCTATTGGTTTCTTATAATGAGCACTCTTTATCTCTAAAGCTTTTAATGAACAGACACATCAGTAGAGAGAAAGACTTAAGAGGCAATGGTTAGTTAGACAAGAATAAGTACCGATACACATGCAATTCAAAAGACGATTGAACACCAAATTAGTCAATTGTAAAAATGTTGTATTAAATAAAACACTGATGAAAATATTTAGCAATTGCTTGGTTTGAGCATAATAAAGGAGACAATAGTGTTATGAGAAAGTGTTGGAACCATCTGAAGCAGCGTTTCAAACCATTTTTCATTAATGTAACCTCCCAACCGTACAACCATCGTCTCTAGTGTCTTTGCGTTTCTCAGCACCAATTCCATGAACGAAGCCGCGAGTTTCCTCGTTGCATCTTTATGACGCAACATCGAATCACATGAGGCAGGAAAGACACCATATTTCGATTTCCAATATCGATCCAAATACCTTGCAAGAATCTTATCCTTTAGAACCTAGAAAATATGTACCAAAGGCAACTATAACTTCTTAACACAATTTCTTCTTTTTTTCGATTATACCAAAATATCAATCCCTATATGTAGAGATTTAGCGCAACAAAGAGTTCTTGGAATGTTAGTTCGTGTTAAGTTTTATGATCCTCCAGCTCAAAGTCAAAACCAATATTGGCAATGAACCATTGACCCAAATCCCTTATATATTACTCACACTTCCGATGTGCGATATTTCTCACACACTCTACAGATTAAGACACATGGCCCATTAATATCTACCTAATCCCTAGCTATTAGTTTGCAACTTTGCATGGTTTTATTATAAACAAGAAAATAAAAGAGGTCTCTAGTGAAAATACCGTTGTGTTGTCTTTGTCCATTGCGTGTACTATTAGCTTCTTTAACTGAGGTGAATTTTGTAGTAACCTTGCTATACCAGGAGCAACAGAGCGAACAAACTCCGTTTTAACAATCAAAGTTTGGACTTTGAAAACTTGTAAAGGAACACCACAGAGCTCGCTAAGAGATAGAATCTAACAAATCAATTGAAAAAAATGATAGAAAAGTTAAAAGCATAACAAGAACTATTTGTCAAAACTTACTTGAGCAAGTTCATGTTTTCAAGGCGTTGATAGCACATATACTCTCTTAATTAACTTTCTAAACCGAGACTTAGAAATTTTTAGCTCTTAGATAATGCAAGAATTACAAACATACCTGAAGAACGGTTGTCCCAACAACAAGCCTATCTACATTCTGCAATTTTGCTAGTAACTCTAGCACCATGGTTTGAAGAAAATCAGCATTCACAACAATCTTCATAACAAAGTAAATGTTAAAGTGAATGTCAAGGTTAGCTTCGGTCAAAGAAGAGACATCCACTAAAGTACATGGTTCATCACAGATTTCCAGTTTCAAATAATGGATTTGTGGCGCTACGATCTCGGTTGGTCGTGCAGAAACCGAATAGCTGCGATCTATCTCCAGTCTTTTCAGACTCATTGACTTACTCATGTCAAGACGCTGAGGTAAATGACATTGACACAATGTCAAGCTTTCAAGATTTGGACAACCAGAGAGAATCTTTGCAATGGATTTATCTCCAAGCCTACATCTACGTAGTGATAGGTTCCTTAGGTGTTTCCAAGACACTGTGCATCCGGGAATCATATCTTCATGTCTCAACTCTACGCTGAGTTTCTTTATAGAGGAACTAAGATAGAAGAAATCAGGGAATCTATAATGATAATCTAATTTTACAGACATATTCTGCACATTGCGTGACATAGCGAACTGGATCCATCTATCAATCTGTAGTGCAATGTGACGACGGCTCAAACGAAGATGGAAACTCAAAATTTTGGGAGCCGTGAAGTAATTTAGGGTTTTGTTTATCTCTTCATCCGTCGGTTTAAAGTTTTCGATGTAGAGAGAAGTTGTCTCGCGCCATACATGCCTCCATCGTTTCGATAAGACAGAAGTTCTGATGGCGCAACTGGTGGGAGTGAAGGAGAGAATTTGGTGGAGGATCTCATCTGGCATAGAGCTGATGAGATCTCTTGATTGTTTGATTTTCCGGCGGCGGCGGCTAGGTTTTTTAGGACGTTGCCGGTGGTGCCGTCTCCCTAAGACCATGATCAATGGTAGTTTTTTAGAGAGTTTCTGTAGCATCCGTGACCAGGAATTGTAATTATGGTCGAGTGGGTCATGGGATGGTCGATGTAAGTATGTACTGAGTCGAGTGAGGTTCGACCGTGACTGTGAATAGTCGTCTGTTTTGTGACTATGTCCGTGAGTTTGGACGGTACCGTGACTGTAGTCGAGAGAAAATGGCTAAGTCCGGGAGAAAATGTGAAATTGTGGAAATAACGACTAAGTGTCGAGAGAAAAAAGGGCTAGGCCCGTGGGCCTTGAGTTTGGCCGAAGGAAAATTGGAGTTTTCCTAGTCGGAATAGGATTTCTCGAGTTTGGTCGAGCGGTTTGGGAAACTGCCGAGAGAAAAGGAAAGTTTGGCCGGTTAGCCGAGAGAAAATTAAAACGGACCGATTCTAGTCGAGAAAAAAGGGAAAACGCGCATAGTTAGGCGGTTTATCCCTAGGGTTTCGCATATATAAGGAGTTTTATGCGTTTTATCTCGAGCGGCCGTGTTTTCATTCGAGAGAAGAAAGTTTTCCGAGTGAATTGAGAGATCATCGAGAGATCAAGTTTTCCGTGAGAGTTCTGCGAATTCTGATCGAGAGATTCGATTGAGGATAGTCGTTTTACCGAGGAAGGATCGAAGTTATCCAAAGGTTTTCGGATTGGATCGAGAGATAGTCGAGAGCACTTGATTCCGGCCGTTAGCTTCGGTAAGTGCTCGGATATCTTTGTTTGTGTTAGGATTTTGTCGAGAGTTGTTCGACTAATCCGTGTGTTTTGGTCTGTTTCCGAGGGGATTCAGAGTTTGGTTCGAGGAAAAGTGTTCGGATCGTGAGATAGCCGATAGGGGATTGGATCTCGCGGTACGAGTCGTAGCGATAGCCGAGGGAGCACGTTGGTGTCCGACTATCTTTGTTTTTGTTCGAGTTATCACCGAGTTTCCTTCGACTAAAACCGTTCGTTTGATTGTCTAAGGTGAGTGCGTGACTGTGGCTAGCATCTATGGATTGAAAGATTGCTAGGGATTTTGATATGTATTGATCGCTTGTGTAAGTAGGGTTTTATGCTTAGCAAGGTCAATGTTTATGTGATTGTGTTGCGGTTTGGTGACCGTGAGATTAGGTGATTGTTTAGCTAGCTTGTGGCCGAGGCAGGATCGTTTTCTCTGGGTTAGGTGATGTGTGATTCACGCTAAGGAGGAAACCGAGTCCATAAGACTAGAGGGTCAGAGTTAGGCTAGATGGTCATGCGTATTGGTTGATTGATTGCTTGCTTGCTAAGTGTGTTGATATCGTGTTAGAATTGTTAGCATGAAAGCGTGATTATTTGCTGGCTAAGGTGTTACGGGATGACCGTATTCACTAAGCATTTATGGTAATGCTTATGCCTCTCTTATGTGTTGAGTGTGCAGGTAAAGATGTTGTCCAGGACCGTTAGTTCTGAAGGCGGACTCGAAGGCAGTGAAGAAAGGAGTGGATTTAGGATTGGGTTTTGGGGTTTTTATCATTTAAGCATTGTTCTGGTTATTGGCTTTGGTGTTATTGATAACTTAATCAAATTTTGCTAAGTTAGTTTATGATTTATTTTATGAACCTCGTTTGTACTTTGGAATTTGAAAGAATTATACAATGAGAATGGCTGTTTTGAGAATCGACTTATTATTTAAGTTAATGAGAAAAGTTTGAAATTCCGCATAAGTGTGTAAGTTGGCCGTAGGTTGTTAGAACGGACTGGCCGCGGTATGATTACCGGGTCGGGTCGCCTCAATTTATTGATCATGCTCTTTTAAAATTAGGGTTTTGTTTTTGGTTTGTTTAGGTAACACGTTTTCTTTTAAAATAATGTGAGTGGGCTCCTTTCTTTTTCATCAATGGGTTTTAAACGGGCCTACGTTTGATTCAAGCCCATTATTGCTAACTCTTCGCCTCTCCTTTATAATCAATCTTCTTTCTGCTTCACCGCGAATCTGAAACTTTAGAAGAGTTCTCGAGTTCGCCATGGATGCCGTCGAATTGAAGAACCATTACAACCCTTCTTCGCGTGCCCTAGATCAACCTTCTCCTTCCTCTGAAGCCCTAGATTCCTCCGCTGCTTCGGATCACCTAAACCCTCAGAATTCGGCTTCTGAGTTCCTGCGCACTTTGCTATCGGAGAAGGACGTTAGCAAGAAGGATCAATCCGGCGGAGAGGAGGAGACCACAAGCCGGAGGAGGAAGCGTCCGAGCCGGTGGGAATCTCCGCCGAAGCGTAAATCGAGATGGACGGACGATGAGCCGAAGCCGATAATCAATCTCCCCGATTTCATGGAGTTCGATCCCGAGATTCAGGCTTTGAATATTAGGTTGCTTGAGATCAGTAGGATTCTTCAGTCTGGTATGCCTCTGGATGATAGAGAAGAAGGACATAGGTCTCCTTCACCAGAGCCAATCTATGATAACATTGGGATTAGGATAAACACTAGGGAGCACAGGGCAAAGGAGAGGTTGAATAGAGAAAGACAAGAGATCATCGCTCAGATGATCAACAAGAACCCTTCGTTTAAACCCCCTGCGGATTATAGGCCTCCCAAGCTACAGAAGAAGCTCTTCATCCCTAAGAATGCGTTTCCCGGTTACAGCTTTATTGGTCTTATTATTGGTCCCAGGGGCAACACTCAGAAGAGGATGCAGAGGGAAACAGGTGCTAAGATTGTGGTTCGTGGTAAAGGGTCGATGAAAGAAGGTAGGCACCAGCAAAAGAAGTACGACCCTTCAGAAGATGAGGACTTGCATGTTTTAGTCGAGGCTGAGACTCAGGAAGATCTTGACGCTGCTGCTGGTATGATTGAGAAGCTCCTGCAACCTGTTGATGAGGTGTTGAACGAACACAAGAGGCAGCAGCTCAGGGAGCTTGCCACTTTGAATGGAACTATAAGGGATGAAGAATTCTGTAGAAAGTGTGGTGAGCCAGGACATAGACAATTCGCGTGTCCTTCGAGTATGAATACGTTTAAGAGTGATGTTCTTTGCAAGATTTGTGGTGATGGTGGACACCCTACTATTGATTGTCCCGTGAAGGGTACTACTGGGAAGAACATGGATGATGAATATCAGAACTTCTTGGCAGAGTTAGGAGGAAGTGTCCCTGAATCTTCTCTCAAACAGAGTACTACATTGGCTCTTGGTCCGGGAAGTTCGGGAAGTAATCTTCCATGGGGGAACAATGCTGGCTTAGGGTCAAGTCCGACGAAACCCTCCAAAGAATATGACGAAACGAATCTGTACATTGGGTTCTTACCTCCGAGGCTTGACGACGATGGTTTGATTAATCTTTTTTCATCTTTTGGTGAAATTGTTATGGCAAAGGTAATCAAGGACCGTGAATCTGGTCTGAGCAGAGGCTATGGTTTTGTGAAGTACGCTGATGTCCAGATGGCTAACACTGCTACACAGGCAATGAATGGCTATCGGTTAGAAGGTAAAACACTTGCTGTCAGGATTGCAGGTAAACAGCCACCGCCTACTTCACCTCAACCACCAGTTCAAGCTTATCCTCCTTCAAACCAGCTGCCTGGTGCCTATCCTTCACAACAGTATGCCAATGGTGGGCAATTTCAAAATCCTCCTCCTCATGTTCCTTCCTATTATCCATATCCTCCTCCTGGTTCCTACCATCATGTCCCTGGTCAACATATGTCTCCGTATGGAACGCACTACCCTTTACCTCCTCCACCTGGCACTGCTTCTCAAAACCCGTCTTCTAGTGAAGGTCAGCAAAGCTTCCCACCAGGGGTACAAGCAGGCAATGGTGCTCCTGCTTCATCTGTGCCACCAAATGTCTATGTTAGCTCAGTTACAGGTTTTCCTGGACAGCCTCCATATATGAGTTATCCATCTTATTACAATGCTCTTCCACCTCCAGTACCGGCCTCGTCTACTAATCATTCCCCAAGCATGGGTAACATGACATGGGCCAACAGTCCTCCTGTGTCAACATCTGATCACTCACAAGGTCTAGGTAGTGCGCCTTGGGCGCCTAATCCTCCTATGACGCCCGCTGTTGGCTATTCACAGGGAATGGGGAACGTACCCTGGGCTCCCAGGCCTCCAGTACAGTTACCTGCAGAGAATCCATCCTCTGTTGGAGATTCAGAGTATGAGAAGTTCATGGCTGAGATGAAGTAGCATGTGTGTTCTGAGGAGAAACTCCTTAGTGGATAGGTAACTCCTAATGTTTTCTGTCTCACCGTTGTTTTCAGTTTTTCTATTTAAACTGCCACTAGCATAGATTCGAAAAGTTTGTCTTTGTTATTATTGTACACGGCTCACTAACACGAATCTTTGTTTTGTTGCTATTGCTAATTTTTTCAGGTGGTGAAGTTTCTTGGAGTTCTTGTACCCTGATTTCTTACATCTTTTGTTGTTGGAAGTTTTGGGACTCACTTCTTCACTAACCCTTGCTATATGCTGTTGTGAAATGTGCAGAGATTCAAGCTGGAAGCTCCCAGTTCATACAATTGCGTTTTAGAAATACCATAAAGATATTTATTTGTGTTACTGATAATAGTTGCTGTGCTCTTTTATATGAACTATATTTATCTCTGAGTTCTTGTTTTATTTCATAAAATACTCTTATTTGCCATTGACCGGTGTGTCAAATCTGTCTTCCGCTCTCATTTTACTCACAATTTCTTCATTACCTTTTCAATTTGGGACTCTTTAAAGTTTTGTGACATTGCAGTGCGAAACATACATATCTATTATCATCCTTTGTGATGCAAAGATTTGATCATCTTGCTCTTGAGGTTTTCTCTTTTGTTTATCTCGTCTCTTGCGTGCAGCAGGAACACAAAGGCAGGTTATTATTATGTTGAGCATCTTGAAGCAATAATACTTTGATCGCTATTTGCCACCTTGATTCAATCTTTTATACTGTGATCTCTCTAATATAATATCTTGGTCAGTGTTTCCTTACGTTAACTGGTGGTGTGGAGGAGTTTGCTGCCCTGCTTTGGCCACTCAGCTCTACTACCCTTTTTGTTGGTATCTCTTGTTCCATTACAAATCGAGAGCCTGTCTGAGATAACAGTGTTGGTGTATCTTCACTTGTCTTGTTTGGTTTAGTAAACTGGTCAGGTAAAGAGGATCGAGTGAATCCGTTGTTAAGAAGGGAACCAAGCTGTCGCTAACAAGTTTTTTCTTAAGTTTACGCCGAACCTTGAGGACAAAAAAGTTTGTAAGAAAGACTTCGTTTCCAATATAAAAACGCAAAGGAAACAAAGCTTGATTGTGACCTCTATTAATTTCATAACCAAATGCATAACGCATATAACCTAAACTTCTTTGATTTGGACGTATCCAATTTAACAGTTTCTGCAAAAGATTCCGTTACAGAAAGCTCATAACGGATTGTTATTTATAATCTCAGAAGAAATACTCACAGAATCACAGGAAGAAGAAGAAATAGACTAGTACAATAGTAGAACCAAAGAGCAGTTTCAGCCATTAAAACACAAACGACTCGAAAGAAGAGCCTCTTTTTTTTCTGTCTCTAGAAGCTTCTACAACCTCTTCACCGAGGCTGATAGATGTGATGGTTCCGGCGACAATTGAAGTTCGGGCTCATGTACTTGCTCGTCTTCTTCTGGTTATACTTTGGGGAACAAGAAGAAATCGACGACACATTTGATCTGTAAAGCTTCCCTTTCGTAGACTCCTCCATACTCAGAAGCACCTTCAAGTACCTAGCAACATCTGATTCTGACAGAGAAAATATTCGTGAGAAACTAACGATTTGATCAAATACTAAACGTATATGCATTTGAAAACTCTTTTGCCTCAGATCTGAAAATTCGAATCCCTAAAATTTCTACCGATTTGAACAAATATCTTACGAACGTATCAAGAGTTAAGTGTATTTTCGTTACCGGTCATCGTAGATCCACCGATCTCAGCCTCATCGGACGACATGATCATCTCCTCGAACTCGTCCTCCATATCTGATAACTCGTCGCCAGCGCCGACGAACTCATACTCCGAGTTGGCACTGAGCCAAAAGTCACGGAACCACTTGGAAGTCGTCACCAGCTCCCACCACTTGGGCGAGAAATCCTCCACCTCACGGAATCCCACCGGATCGAACGCCGGCGCGTTAGGATTCAGCGTCGACACGCTCCGATCTACCATCGCCGACATCTTCCACCTCGAATCACGCTGCTATAAAGATCATAATCCAGAAACCTAAACATACGATTGCAAGTAACGAAACTGAAATCGGAATTTTATATACCTCTCACCGATTAATGAGTCAAACTGAGTCTTTAAAGCGAGTCACACTTCCGAGTCACTGGAACAGTGCCTTTTGGAATGAGATCATGAAGGCTGAAAGCATGGCACGTTTTTAAAGAAGAGAAAGCGAGTTACCGGGTAAATCGGTAAAAGTTACCGGCACGTGTGAAAGAATGGATGGTGATCCGACGGTCATGAACGATATGAGAGTGATCTGACGGTGTCTATGCGCATAATAATTGGAAGTACGTTCGTTGGTAACTGGATAAGATATTTTTCTTTTTCTTTCCTTTTTCGGCTAAAAATAAAACATTTGTATTTCTTTTTTCTTATTTTGGATTGGGATAAACTAAAGATATTTTAAGAAATTGTGAATCAAAACTGATTATTTTCGAATTTGTTAAAAGTGATTGTGAATCAAAAGTGACTCACTAGGCTAGGTGATCATTCAAGCTCAGTAGTAATACATTTCGATTGCTTGTGATTGTCTATGCGATGTTTATTTCTCTTTCTTTTGAACTAGGCAAAATAATATTTCAATAAACATTATTATACATAGCAACCACATGATAATTCAGTGTCACTGAAAGCTCTTTTTAAACACTTGCCGCTAGGCAAATGCAATTCAATGCATTGTTTATTGCAGTCTGTAGGAATCTTGGGGCAAGGACCTATCACAAAAATTCCATGTCTTTGTGAATCGTCGGCTTTGGCAGCTTCTGAGATATTTATAAAAACTTAAATCAATTTTCTAAAAGCATGAAGAATATAATATAATGTATACATAAAAATAATATGATGTATAATGGAAAAAATGCACTAAATTGAGAAATTATAGAATGTATAAATTGACATGGAGTATTATATAGCTTTGAATTGAGAAAAATGGTTTTCTTTTGTTGCATGCCTGGGATCAATAGAACAGTTATACAAAAAAACACGAAAAGAAGACATTTGCTTGATGATGCCATTTTGGTACTTAGTGTTTTTTTCTGCTGATTTTGCAAAAACACTTGAGTATATATACATATTTATATTTATGATTTTTTCTTGGGATTTTTGTGGTCAACAGTTGTAATCTTTCATATATGTAATTTTCTAAAATATTTGGATTTTTGGTAGAAAAAATATAGTAATATTTGGATTTACTACTATTTATATTGATTTTTGGTCAGATGTAATCCTTCATATTTGTCATTTCCTAATATATTTAGATTTTTTATGGTGGCAAAGATATAATCATATAGTAATATATTTGGATTTACTTTTTATTTTTATTGATTTTTTTTGGTCAGCCTTTATTTAGTTTATTCTATATATCGCATTATTGGTTTTTTATACGTTGACTATTTTTATCAACAACTCTGATTAATTAAAATATTGACTATATATAGTTTCTACTTTGCTTTTATCACTAAGCTTTAAACATTGTTTTGTTTTTCTTTTTTTCAATTCGAAACACTTTATTATTAACAGCTTATAACAATAGATACGATTTGGAAAAATAATCTGAAGATGATGATGATGAACCAAACGAATATAAGTAATAATAACTGAATATTAATTGGACTATGTGTTGAAATCGATGAACAATGAGAATTTTTTAGTTAGTCGTTATGTGGATTAGTTAACACGATTCTACACAACACGATACATGAGCTTGAATGCTTGATGATGAGACAAAACTAATAGAACCGAAGAAATGCGACAAAACTAATAGAACCGAAGAAAACTTTGTTTTTTCGAATTGATGTGATTGAAGCAACATATGGGTTATTTTGGGGTGAGAGAAGTCTCGGATTCAGAAAATTTTCTTGGTGGCCAATTTATTTTTGTTAACCATTTTTGGAGTCAAAACATTAATTTTTTTATTTAAGTTGTATCAAATCCTTTTTGTCGACAAGTTAGGTTAATTAGTACAAATCAGACTGATATATATAATATGGACTAAATCAAACAATTATATAATCGGTAAAGTCATTTCTCATATCTCTAGATTAAAAGTAAAACATGGAATAAAAAAACAACTAATTCCAATTGTCATTTCCCAAATCTCCACCCGATGAACCTAAAAAAACATTTAATTTCAAACTCTCCATTATTATTCACGGTTTCTCAAGATCTCACAAATTTAAGACTCTACATACTCAATTGATCAGAATTGCAAATGAGAGGCCTTGGATAACTGTTACTTTGATCCGTTGAACGAGAGATACACTACTCCAATCACCTCACCTTTGAGGTTGAAGAGAGGCCCTCCAGTATTGTCATGTTGATGCCAAAGTATGAGAGAACAATATCATATTTTTTCAACCAAACTTAACCAGAAAACAAAAATTGTACCACCGCTTAATTCCAATAAACGTTTAAAACAATTAGTGTTTTCTATATGAGGAGGTTACGTTCGGAATGAGTTATAAAATACGAAAGTCAGATTTAATGAAATGAAACAAAAAGAAACAAACATATGATAAGTCGTACATGTAAGTCAGATCCAATGACATCTAAAATCATACATGTAAAGAATAAATAATATTATATATTAGTACTTACATTAGAGAACTAAAATATGATTTTTCAAACATAATAATTGAAAAGATAAAAAATATTTTAGTATTAGCAATCAAGATGTTTTTATCGAGTTTACCGACCAAAATCTCTGAAAAATCAGTGAAATATTTTTCTGGAAATTTTTGTGGAAAATTATGAATTGGTTTGATACACTTGTACGCATCAATATCATCTTGATCGGCAACAGAGAGGTTCTGTAATCCTCAACATATTCTTTTAGCATGAAAACGTTGATGCTAATATCTTTAGCTTGTTTCAAAACATTTTTATGTTTTTCTGTCAAATTTTTTCTACTGTTGCATGAATCCTTGTTCCCTAAAGAAATTGCGAATAAAAAATTTGGTATTAACTAAAACTAAAACTTAATAAAAGCAAAATATAAATAAAAACAAACATCTTCATCGACAGTGGCGAGTCTAGTAAGGAGGATGTGACACCCCTTAAATATTGATAACCCATGTAAATATATATATATATATATATAAAACCTTAAAAAATTACTAGCACTGATGGAAAAATGTGCATATTGAATTCGCAAACTCAGGTTCGATTCTTTCTATGACCAATTTGGTATTTTCTTCCCCCTAAAATTGTTATTTTGACCCCGGTTAAAGTAGTTTTTGAATTCGCCACTGTTCATCGACTAACACCATTTCAATTGAAATGGACATTGACGATAATATGATTATTCAGTATTTTGTATTTAAGAATAGTTCTCATTTGTTGCAATGTTCTTCTACAACTGTGTATTTAAAATCTCCATACTTTAAAGAAGATAAATGACACAAATTGACTTTAAAGTGACTTAAAACATTTTCTTATTTTAAAGAAATTGTCATGTCATATTTAATGTCACCTTTAAATTACACTAATTTTTATTGTGAACATGACAACTAAAATTTTATCACTAATGTTACTTCTCAAATAGTATTAACTAGAAAAGCACATCCTCAAGGTTTGATTATCTATATAATTAATTATATATTTATCCTTTGTAAATCCGTTAATTTTGTCAATGAATTTGGAAATTAACAAAAACCTAAAAATCAAAGAAGGCCACCGTGTATATCCTATAAAAAAAAAAAAAAATATATAGCAAACAAAACAAAAAGTGAAAAGGACTTATAATTCCTTTTTTCTTCCGTGCGTGTTACTCTTTCGCTGAACAAATCTAATAAGAAAAAGGAAACAAAAACCTAAAGAGTTAATGCTCTTTATATAAACAGAAGCTAACCTAAGAGAAATCAATTAAACTCTCATAAATTCTCTCTTTGTCTTCTTCAATCGCTCTTTTTGAGTTCCCTCGAATTCTTGTGTTTTTCTATCTCTAAGAAACAATGGAGGCTGCAACGAGTGATACCCAACAGAAACTAATCTCATCATTCATGGAGATCGCTGTTGGTCAAACCATGGAAACCGCAATACGATTTCTAAAAGCAACAAGCTGGAACCATGAAGAAGCCATTAACATCTTTCTCATCCATCATCAACCTCCGTGTAATCAAAACTCATCACAACAGTATTGGAGTGATTATCAAGAAGAACAAATCCCTCTTCCTCTACCTTCGGTCAGAGCTACTCTCTATGATTCTTCTTCCACGTATCAAACTCAGGTCGAAGTATGTCCTGAGAAGATCTGGGACTCGGAATCAGAACCGTCTGATGATTCGGCCTCTGACGGATCAGATTCGAGATTGTCTTCTTTGTACCGTCCTCCTCTGAAACTTCTTTTCAAAGGTTCGTTTGAAGATGCGAAAACAACCTCTGCTAGAAAGGATCTATGGTTGCTAGTGAATCTCCAATCCACGATCGAGTTTGCTTCTCATGTGCTTAACCGAGATTTATGGTCGAACGAGTCCGTTTCTCAAGCCATCGAGTCTAGCTTCATCTTATTGCAAGTCTACGATGATACCAACGAAGGACAGAAAATCTCTACTTTTTACAAGATCGAATCTGCTCCTCCTGTGGTGCTCCTCATCGATCCCATCACTGGTCAGAAGATGCGTTCATGGAGCGGCGAGATTGAGGCTCAGAGTTTTGCCGAGGATTTGAAGAAGTACATCGACTCTGGTCCTCACGAACACATTGCTTCTATGACAAGCAACAAACGGATAAAGACAGAGAAGATTAGCTTTGAAAGCAGCCACACTACTGATGATCCAGAGATGTCTACTTTATGGAAAGACAATATTAAAGAGTCTTCAGTCCGCACTGATCACATTATGGCACCTTCTTGGGGTGAAGAATTTGAAGAGTTACCAGAAGATGAGGAGGAGATTTGTTCGTCAAGCAACCACAGTGATAACAGCTTGGCTCCTTCTTGGGGTGAAAATTCTGAAGAGTCTGCAGAATTCAAGGAGGACGACACTTGTTTAGAGTTTCCAGAACTGACAGAAGAGCCAAAACGAGACTGTGAACGAAGCGTTGTGTGCAGTCTCTGCGTTAGGTTTCCAGATGGGAGAAGAAAACCGAGGAAGTTTCTCAAGAGCGAACCGATTCAGCTTCTTTGGTCTTTCTGTTATTCTCAGATGGACGAATCCGAGAAAAAGGCGTTCAAGCTGGTACAAGCGATTCCTGGTGCTTCAAAGACTCTGGACTATGGAGCTAACACGACTTTCGACCAATCTAGGCTCGCTAACTCGATTGTTTCAGTTACTTGGGAGTGAAGATTTTCAACTTGTTGCGGAAATAATTATGAAGTTACCTTTACATTCTTGTAATCCCAGACTTTTGTTGGTCAATTCGAAGATTAATTTTTCAAATATGCAATTGTCACAACAAGTGTTTTTGTTCGTCTGTGAAATGTGATGTCTTTATTAAAGAAAACCTGACATGGTGAAGAAGATTAATATACATCTGCAACCCAAAGTCGAAAGTTTAAACGCTGTCTTTTGACAGCTTATACATAAGGTTAATTCTTTCTACGTTTTCTAATCAAGATTAGCGAATCCGGTGATAAATAAGACAAACAGCTTTATTTTAACCATAAGTTTGTTTCTTTCAACTTCAAAGCTGTCTCTCTTTGCTATTTTAATTAAAGTCATTTGTAATTTCAATGAGACAGCTCATCAACTAAAACTGTTCTTGGGTGACGTTCAAAACATAGATCAACTACTGTGGTGTTTAAAGATTAGGGAGGAAGCTCTTGTTGGTATAGTTGCGTGATCACGTTGAAAATTCCTCATGGAATTGAATAATGCTTTAAAATACCACACTTAAATTAAAATACTGAAGAACCTAAGTTCGCAAAATTACTCCACTTAACAAAGACTCAACGTCTTATATATTTTCTTGATATTCCTAAGACCTCTTGTTTTCTTGTTTTAAATGATTTAAACACAAAATTTGATAAGCTTCCGAAAAGAATAAAGATAAAACAAGCAGCTTCAGATAAGGTTCAAACCAAATAAATCAAAACTCATCATAATCTTTTTAGAATTTCCTTTTTGTTTTTGTTTTTTTCCTTTTCCGTTAACCAAAACTGAACAGGCGAAGGAAACAAAACCTTAAAAAGCTCTGTATCACACTCCGGTACCAGTATGCGCTGATGAGATCTTGGACTCGAAACCAGAACCGTCTCATGATTCGGCCCCTGTTAGGTCAGATTCAAGATTTTCTTCTTTGTACCGTCCTCCTCTGAAACTTCGTTTCCAAGGTTCGTTTGAAGACGCGAAATCAACCTCTTCTAGAAAGAATCTATGGTTGCTTGTGAATCTCCAATCCGCGACCGAGTTTGCTTCTCGTAGTCATATGCTTAACCTAGATTTATGGTTGAACGAAGCCGTTTCTCAGGTCATCGAGTCCAGCTTCATCTTATGGCAAACATATTTAAATAATTCAAAACTTGGCAAAAATAATTCTTTCACAAATTCTAAAATTAAATCTTATGATTAAAATATTTATAATACTGATTTGAAAACTAACATTCAAATAAATTAATAAATAATAATCATATGTCTTTTTTTGTTGTATTATATCTTTTTATAATAGAAATTAATTTTTACATTTTATTAAAATTTTGAGAAACATAACCATTGTATTATAAACTTTATTATGTTTATATTAAACCATAATATATATATATATATTTAACTTTTATTGTTAATTATTTTCTTTGAAGTTATAAAACTATCAACCATATATTTTAATGAAAGATTTTAGGATTTTTTTTTTCGAAATCAAAACATTCAATATATTAATCTACTATATAAAAGTAGAATGGCACTCTCCTGCTTCTGCCACGTCAGCAGCTGAGAGAGTGCCACATGTCATTCAATATTTAATTTTTAAAAAGTTTTTTATTTAATTTTTAAAAATTTGTTCGAGTCTATATATTGTGGAGCTCCCTTATGGTAAAGAGGGTTGCAAATTATGGTAAATATTCAATAATAAATTTAAATTTGTTTTTTATATAGTAGATTTAGACTTCAAATTTGAATTTCTGAAGATAGTCAAAATTGCAAATTTCTGATTAGTAAAATAACAAATTTAAATTTATTATATTCATGTTAATATTAATCCATTCATAATTAGTTAAATGGTAAATATATTTTACACCTTAATTTCTTTAATTTCTCCCAAAAAAAAACCCTTTCAATTTATCAAGCTGTGCACATGCTTGTGAAATGGATAGACAAAAATTCCGCATGGATGAAATAGATACAAGGGGTACTATTTGTCATTCATCAATTTTCACTCACAAGAATTCATTCTTAAGAAAAGTCAAACCAGAATTTTTGCATCATCCAACAAGTTTGATGAATATTGTTTCATATATGCCTCAGAGAGGATGTGCAGATCCCCGTAATATTGATTTATAATATTTTTCATAGTGAAATCGAATTGCAATCATGTGTGAAAATCGATCAAAATCTCTATAAGTTGAAATTAACCAAAATTAATATAAGTAATAGAGATAAAACTCATTTATTAAACTTTAAAAATTTCGAAATAAAGAAAGAAATATAAGCTATAAATACGAGTCTTTAACTTTATGGAGTTAGTAGGAATGAAACAAGTTGTGGAAGAAAAAGAAAGAACTCTGACCGCTTTTATTCTTTTCACATTTTGCCCATGTGAGTTTTAGTTTATTTAAGAAATTTTTTTAAATTTTAGTACCTATTAAATTTTGTTTCATTTGGCATTAAATGCGAACCAAACAAAATACTTTTAAATCACATCCAAGGGGATTCGAACCCAGAATCTTCTCAATAAAAATGAACAGTCTTATAAATTATGTCATAAGTACTCCTTCTCAAATTTTGCGAAAATTACTATAATAATAGTAAAAGGCGTAAAAAAAACTATGGTGATCTAATATACATTACAACTTTGAAAATAACATAACAAAATAAATCAAAAGGATAAATTATAGAATTTAAAAATAAAAAAACTTCAAACAAACACCACCTATAAGTTATCAAATCACTAAATTATATACAATATCTATTGTAATTAATGACAAATAAAATCTTATTCACAAAACCAAAAAAAAGCATTCAAGTTATATTATTTTAAAGGATTAGTGTTTCAGCTTATCTTTTCTTACAATGAAGTTAACTAATTTTTTTTTCCATAATCGATAACATACCAACAGTCATTTATTTATTAAAATCTAACTACTCATTAAATTTAATTTTAACTATATAATATATTCAAATTGCAACACATGTCGAAATCTAACCAATTCACTTACCACGTGTCGCGATCATGTTAATTACGAATTTAAACGCATCCAACTATATATGATAAAAAGATATAGACTAAACATAATTATAAACAATTTCTATTTTCACATTCTTATTCTTTCAGATTAAATTGTGTCAACTGTTATGTAAATAATAAAATGTCTATTATTACAGTATAAAAAATAATAAATAACATATTCAACAAAAAAAAATCATTGAAAAAAATAAACAAATAACACATTCATAAATCACAAATCATCATCTACAATATAACAGATGAATGAGACTCTTTAGAAGATGTCACAACAGTTTCTTCTTATTAGTCAATCATAACATTATTTTTCCACATGTATAAAATATATAAGCAGTTAATTATTTTTTTTTAAAATATCATGCAATATAAATAAAAATTAACATATGTATAATTCGCTATACATAAAAACTATTAAATTTGAATTCAACTATTTAAAAATTATTGTAAGTATGTGAAATTCAAATTTAATTTAAAAACATACATATATATAAATCTTATATTATACATAAATATATATATATATATATATATCATTCTATTTTTTAAGTTGTTTTATACTTATTTACAAATAAATTATGATAATTAACTTTGGTACAACTGAAAAACAATTATGATATTGAATAAATTAAAAAGTTAACTACAACATATAAATCGTAAGACACAACAAAATATTCAATAAAAATCGAGAAGATAAGAAGATGCAAAAATTCTGAATTGACTCTTCAATAAGAAACCATAGCACCTATGACTGCTTGGTCGCGACCGCTATCTACGCGACCACAAATCAAATTTTTTTATGATTTTGAATAAATTAAAAAGTTAACTCCGGCCTATAATATCATAAGACAAAACAATAAAATCAATAAAAATCGAGAAGATAACAAATTATATAAAAAATATTGAGAATAAGAAAAATGGATACAAAAATATACAAAATTTTAAAATATGAAAAATATATGGATTCAATGAAAGATATACAAAAAAAAAATCTTCAAAATAATACATTGAAAAAAAATAAATAATATCATAATATTAAGATTTAGACAAATGAAAATAGTATGAAAATTGAAGTATAAATAAAAATTCGTGAAATAATGTATGAAAGAGATTATATACATCATCAATAAAAAAAGTAGAAAATAATATTTTTTAAAACAATATAAAATCAATAATCAAAATATAAATATAAAACATATTTTTAGAAACTCAAATTAAAATAAAATCCGCGCATCGCGCGGGTTCTCTCCTAGTTATAAATAAAAATACTAAGATTAATATATGACATAAAAATTAGTTACTAACTGATTTAAATATCAGATTTAATTATAATTTGATTACCACATATAATATATTTAACAAAATTAATTTTAATAGATTTTCTGTTTTATTTTATATACAAATAAATCTAGCTAAAAAATCTTGCATATAATGGCACCAATGACTCATGTACAAAAGTATTATATTTACGCCCTGTTTTGGTATTATTACGAGCCCAATGACTCATGTACAAAAGTACTGTTCAGAATTTCGCTGTATTAATAAAAAAAAATTATTATATTTTTTATTTTATTTTAAGAGCTTTACATTCCCACAATACATTGTTTCAATAATTTTATATTATATATTGCAACCACAAGTTAATTCAGTGGCAGTGGCAGTTAGTTTAAAACATTTGCCGCCACGGTAATGTGATTCAATACATTTCTGATTACAGTCTGGAATCTTCGAGCAAAGACCTATCGGCAAAATCCAATGTCTGTGTGAATCGTCAGCTTTGGTAGCTTCTGAGATATTAAAAAAAAAAAAAAACTTAAATCAACTTTCTAAAAGCATAAAGAAATAAAGAATATAATATATACATAAAATAATATATGTACAATGTAAAAAATTCATTAAATTGAGAAATAATAGAATGTACAAATTGACAAGGAGCATCATATAGCTTTAAATTGAGAAAAAAATGGTTTTCTTTTGTTGCATACCTGGGATTAATAGAACAGCTAGACACAAAAACATGAAAAGAAGACATTTGCTTGACGATGCCATTTTGGTACTTAGTTTTTTTTTTCCTTCCGATTTTGCAAATAAAATACAAGTGAGTAGTTCAAAACACTTGGTATATATATACATATATACATAATTATATTTATGATCTATTTTGGGATTTTTGGTGAACAGTTGTAATCCTTCATATATGTAATAACTAATTAGTAATGGTTACCTATAATATTTGGATTTTTGTATAGAAAAATATAATAATATTTGGATTTACTACTATTTATATTGAATTTGTTGGTCAACAGATGTAGCTTTCATATATGTGTAATCTTTCATATATGTCATATTCTACAATATCTGGATTTTCTAAGTTGGTAAAGATATAATCATATAGTAATATATCTAGATTTACTTTTCTTTTTTTGTAAGCTTTTAATTAATTAATTTTCTATATATTGGTTTTATTATATGTTGACTATTTTTTTATCAACAACTATGATTAATTAATATATAAAATATTTGGATTTACTACTATTTATATTGATTTTTTTGGTCAACAGATGTAATTAATCTTTCATATATGTCATTTTCTACAATATTTGGATTTTCTATGTTGGTAAAGATAAAATCATATAGTAATATATCTAGATTTACTTTTTTTTTGTCAGATTTTAATTAATTTATTCTCTATATATTGGGTTTTATTATATGTTGACTTTTTTTTTTTACCAACAACTATGATTAATTAAAATATTGACTATACATAGTTTCTTCTTTGGATAACGCATTTATTTGTCTTACTCTATTTATTTTGCTTGTATAATTAATTATATAATTATCTTTTGAAAATCTGTTAATTGGAGAATCTGAGCTCGCAGAGTGCTTTTCTGGGAAAGGAAAGGCGGAATCAGACATGCAAATGCAGAATGGGAACCAATGTACTATCTTTAAATCAAAGACCGAGCACAACATACTATATATTATATATATACACAAACATCGACGGATCCTTCCAACCAAATTACTCCAACATGGGATGTTATGTAGACACGAACTATTTCTCATCGAAAAAGAAATGTAATGTAGACTGCGTGTCCTTAGATTTCTTGATGTTAGACTTTCCCTTTCCATGTTTCCCACAGCTTTTAACATCTTGCAACCTCTCAGATTGATTATTCCATGGCTTTTCTTGAGCTGAGAATAGCTCATAGCCTCGCTTCTTCGTCCCACTCTTTCCTGAAAACGTTTCGCTAAACTCTAAGCCACCTTCCTTCATGGTCTCGCAATCTAAAACCGTCTTCTCGTTTCTTTCACTTCCCTGTTTGTCTTGAACAGCCTCATGCTGGAGCTCAAGCTGATTCGAAGGTTCGTCAAGCTGGTTCTCGGACTCAGCCGGTATGCTGGCATTGCTCTCGTCTGTTACTTTAGTAAGACCAGCCTTAATGGATCTGTCTTCTTCACTTGTATCCTCCTCAGCTTCATCCTCCTTATCTTTCTCCTCCTCTAGTTCTTCAGCTTTTTTATTGCAGTCAGAAAATACAGCCCCCCCTTTATAACATTCAACCATAGGTTCCTCTTTCAAATCAACTGAGATGTTTGAATCTGTCGACTTGGTTTCTTTGTCTCCCTCATCTGTTTTGGGCTGCTTTGCTAAGAAAAACTTGGAGATCAAGCTGTTTTGTGAAGCCTTTAGCGGTAACTGCATGTGGCATAATCCTCAGCATTTCAAAATGATGTTTATGCAGCGTGAGACCTTATCTTGTAAGATTTAACCGTACCTGTTGAATACACTCTGGTCCATCAAAAGATAGTTTACCAATTGCAGAGGTTACTGGATACCATACCTGAAAATCAAAATCTCATGTAAGTGAGAAAAAGAAAACACCATTAATTATTACATAGAAACGGGGACTGCTAAGTAAGCTTTACCAAATCCGAGTTGTCATATGGTGTAAGTAATGGCTTCAGTTTCGACATCGACGGATCATCTAGCCATGTGTCGACTGATTCCTTTGCACCGAGAATTACTGGCATTCTATCTTAAAGTGGAAAAATAAACAAATGCAAATCGACCAAACTTTCATCATAAGCTGCTATATATTGTAAGCTTTCGTATAGGGAAAAGCTACTGTCATTATTACTCCAACACTATATTGTACAAAACACCCAACTTCATATGCCATTAAGCTATTGAGAATCACTAGTGAATATGAATAAAGAAACAGATTTCACAAAAGAAAAAAAAAGCCACCAGCAATAGCCAATGTATTTATTACTCACCATGGAGCCACTGGAAGGCAGACGAGGAAGAGGTTGTCAAAATCGTAAAGGTGTAAAGTGTCTCACCTGGATGGAGGGAAAAAAGTACAAATGTTGTTATGTTCTAAATTCAAAGCGCGGGAGAGATTCCAGCTACCAAATAGGACCAAAAACAAAAGATCTAATTCATCTCAAGTGTTGCTGCTTCAACTTTCCAATACACAAGACGTTAAAATATCCTAGCACATGCACCAAATAAGCAAAGAGATGAGAGAAGAAGAAATGATAACAGTAAGTAAATAAAATAAATCAATTGTTCACCTCCTGAGTTCTGCCAAGAATCGAAAAGAGCAGCAAAAACTAGAGGCCTCCCATCCTTAAAATGGATGTAGTAGGGTTGCTTTTTTGAACCTTCCTTTTTCCACTCATAAAACCTTCAAAGACAGAATCTTACTGTAAGTATTTTTTTTTAAGCCTTTTGTGATATAGATACAAGCATGTATATATGTATAAAGAAAAAGTACACATCTAACTACAACAGCATAATCAGATATTAACTGAAAGTTTTATAAGCTTTGTGATCCCAAAGCCACTGCCCCAACACTATACATTGATAAACGGTAGGTTTAGTGTCCAGATATAGCAAATATAAAAGCAGAACAAAATGGATGCAAAAGTTTATAAACAATCCTATGTATCCTAGAGAAAGAAGAGTTTTGGTAAACAGAAATCAAGTAAGACTAGAGCCTTAAGGTTATTTACACGGAAGAGAGTAACCATGAAATGAGTAAAGACAGTAACATTTTAGAAATGAAACACTCTTCTGAGGAGAATACAAGTTATGATGGCGACATCTTGACACACAGATTGAACATGGACTGAAATTTGAAGAGAAAGTGGAGATAGTAGATACCCATCAACTGCAACAAGACACCTATTCTTTGGAAGCAACCGACGAAAAGACGCTTTCTCAGCTACCGTTTCAGAGCGAGCATTAAACTGCAAAATATGCACACTACTATATCATGGCATCACAAATATCAAATAATAACTTTCCAGGCAAAACAATATCAGAGAGACAAAAAAGATGCAAATCTCATAACAAGCCAAACAAGAAGATGATACGCTCTTTCTACAAAAATCAGACAATATAACTTCAAGGCAAACAAAACCCACAAAACTAAGTTCCTTAATCAGAAGAGTTTTTTACCATTTTGAAGAAGTCAGGCTTATCAGTATTCTTAGTGAAACCAGGGACTAATCCCCACTTCATACAGTGGACAGCAACACCATCATTGTCTGTCCGTAGAACCGGCATATAAGATCCCGGCGCAACATTGTAAGAAGGACGATAACTGCTTAACAACAACAAACCAACAAATGTTCAGAGTTGAGGGAGGTATTCAAGAGGCTTAAAATTGGAAGTGAAACAATGTTCAGAGATTCATATTTTGGGAAACTAATTGAAATTGAAATCGAGAAGAGATAAAAAAAAAGACCGGTCGAGGTGGAGAAAACGGGTACGAACGCCATGGCGGTGAGAAGCCGTGGGGACATCGTCAGGTCTCAAAGTACAGCGAGCCCTACCGCACATCTTCCTATGTTCGTCCGGAGAACTGAAACGAACAATTAGAAGCGCGAATTTGAACGATTTGCTGTGAGACTCTACTTCCTCCACTGCAGATCTGCACTAAATGGTTTGGTCGCGAGCGCTTACTCTGTTACTCTAATCGGATGTTTAGTAGATTTTTCCAGAAAATAAATTTATTAATTGTGACCGAATTTTTTTTATTTTTATTTTTTTTGAATTAGCAGGGGAAATTTCGGACAATAATTTTTCTTGCGGTGTATATATTTTTTTTTTATAACAGCTTCTTTTATTAAAATGAGAATGAGTTTACATAGTCGTGTGATGTTAATGAGTTAGAAATACAAGTTGGAACAAAGAAATGAGAATAAAACAAAGCGTTATTTCGAATTGGTTCTTTAGCGAGAATATCAGCCGGCTTATTGTTGTTCCAAGGTACCCAAAGGAATCGAACTTCTTTAAATTTAGATTTCCAGAACTTGACTTCTCTGATCCAATTTACCACTCCAAAATTCAGACACTTCCCATCAAGTAGATCAAATAACTTCTGACAATCTCCTTCAAACATCACGTGAGTGTAGCCTTTGGACCAGCTACTTTGCATTGCGAAAATCAAAGCTTGAAATTCACCTTCTAGGGCATTAGCATGTGGGAATCCACATCCTTGCCCTCCGCCAAGATATGCCCCGTGGTGGTCCCATAATACCCAACCTGATTGAGATGGAATATTCGCATTTGAAAAGGACCCATCAAAATTGCATTTTATCCATGGTTGAGAAGGGCACTCCGAGTTGGTGATCCTTTGAGATCTAGCCTCCTTTTCAAAGCCAATGCTTCCCGAACCTTGTCTTTGTGTATTTCTGGAACCCAAACAAATTGAAGTATTCATGTATTCTTCTAAATCAATCCATTCTTTCACATCGATGTGTGCCAACCGTAAAAGCTTTCGCCATGGAATTTGTTTCTGTTGAAATACTAAGGAATTCCTGCTCTTCCACAATCTCCATAATATCCATAGAGGCATTTGAAAAATCTGAGATGAAGGATCTGAACGATGAAAAGCAAAGCAAATTTCAAGTCTGGCTTCTACGGACAAATTGGGAGATAGTAGCCTCTGAACTTTTAACCCCGAAGCCTTCCACATTTGTTGGGCGTATTCACACTCAAAAAAATAGATGATTTGTAGTCTCTTCCTCTTTGCAGCATCTTCTGCAGATTGTTTGCTGAGTAATATGTCTGCGTTTGAGATTTTCTCCAATTGCCAAAGAACCTGATAACATTCTCCATAGAAAATGTTTTAACTTTGGTATTGTTGCTAGTTTCCAAACTTCAGCTTTAAGTAAGTTGTCTCCATCTGGTGCCGTCGGCCTATTTTCTTGCGGTAAATGTGTTGCTAACCAATACCCGGATTTGACTGAATAGATACCATCTTCATTGTAATGCCACCCTAAGAGATCTTGTTTTGCCGAAGAACATAATTTCAGCGCTAAAACTTTGTCTACATCCTCTGCATCAACGTATTCTCGTACTTTTTCTTTATCCCACCCTGAACCATTCTGATTTTTAATTTTTCTGTAGAGGCAACTCGCTGTTTTGGAGGTCTTGGTGGATGTAAAGGAAGCCATGGATCTGACCAAGCATCAACCAACTGCCCATCTCCAATTACAAACCGTAAACCTTTAGTAAGTAGGTCCCTTCCTAACAATATTGACTTCTCTACGTAAAGAAGCAGTTAGAACATTCTTATCAGCAAAATATACTCCTCTTAATACTCTCGCCATAAGACATTCTGGAGTCTGTAGAATCCTCCAGGCTTGTTTCGCTAACAGGGCTAAATTAAATTTTTCAAGATCCCTAAATCCTAAACCACCCTCTCGCTTTGGGAGACTTAATCTATTCCAGGCAAACCAATGCATACTTTTTTTGTCTATCGTTGAACCCCACCAAAATCTAGCCAATATACTATTAATCTCTTCACAGACATCATGATTGAGTTTGAAGATATTCATAGAGAATATTGGCATTGCCAGAGAGACAGGCTTGAGTAGTGTTTCCTTACCACTAGGTGAGAGGAAAGTCTTGTTCCAGCCTTGAGTGCGAGCTTTCACTTTGTCAACAATATACTGAAACATCTCTCCTTTTTGCTTCCAAATTGTTCTGGTAAACCTAAGTATTTACCATTTCCTCCTTCATTGTGTATACCAAGTATGTTGCGCATCCTTCTCTTCACTTCTGTATGAACCTTTGAGCCGAAAGTAATCGAAGATTTTCGGAAATTGACTGATTGACCCGAAACCGCTTCATATGTACTCAAGATCTTTTGGATAGCACGACACAATTTCTGATTTGCAAGAGTGAAGAACAGAGAGTCGTCGGCAAAGAGAAGGTGACTCACTCTCGGCCCTTGATTACCAATTTTTATCCCTTGAAAACTTCTTTCTGAGGTTTCTCTGGTCATGAGGTGTGATAAAACTTCGGCACAAAGAATATACAAATATGGAGACAATGGATCTCCTTGCCTGATATTTTTATTATATATCTAATTTTGTTGATGAAATTTGTGAAATTTGGATTGAAAAATGTTGTGGTTTGAAGCACATGCTTTATGTGCCTTAGGGGATGAACGGGCTCTAGATGATCTGCATTGTGCATAAACAATGGAGAGTGACTCGGATCTTGAGATGCCGGTAAGGTGACAGCTCGCGGAGCTTCGATAGTGTGATTGATGATGATCGGAGGAGAATCAGGAGGAGAGTCTCTAACGGCGATAGATCAAGTTAAAATCTGAGATGGATTTTGACCAGTACTCGTCGTCTGTCGAACCTTTCGAACGAGCCGATTTGCGCAGAATTTTCTTCATAAAAACCATTGTGAGATGAAAACAATCGAAAACAATAAACGATTGAGTTCAACAATGGCGAAATCAAAGAAAATATGAGACTGATGGCTTTGATTCCATGTTACGAACCAGAAGATCAGATCGAAACGAGAGAGACAGTTTGTTAGAGATGAAAAATGATTTCTGATTAATTTACAAAAGTGATGATTTTTACAATCCTTATTTATATACAATTGAGTAAAGCTAAACCAAACCAATCTGTATAATTAATTAATGTTGAACCAGTTAAAGGAAACCGATCCATCCGTTTCTTCCAATAGTATACATGTGTATAAATATCTTATTATATATGCTTTTCTCGATAAGTGATTCTGTATTCCTATTTTTATTTTATTTTTGTGGGATAGTTTAATTTTTTTTTCTATTTTTTTTATTTTTAATCAACGAATTTATTTTTTAATATTTTAACAAATTATATTTTCTAACATTTTAAAGAATAAAGAATTTTTTATGCTTTTCTCTATTTTGTATTGCCATTTTTATTTTATTTTTGTGCGATAATTTAATTTATTTTTTATTTTTAATATTTTAATGAACTATAAAAATTAGGGGCAATTGGCAAAGTAACCTGATTAACTTTTGTAATTTGAAAAATACACTGCTTTAATTTTTTTTATCACTAAATTTACTGATAAATAAAAAAACTATTTTGACAAGATTTTAATAATACATATTTTTGTAAATTAAAATAGAAATAAAAAAATTAAATATATGAGAGATATTTAATTAGTAAATATTAGGATTTTCTATAAATTATATATTTATATAAATATTTTAATTAGATAAATCTTAAATCAGATAAAAATTAATATTTGAAAAATGTCTATACAAATTTAAAACTAGTTTTAGTAGAATAATCTATAGAATGATTTATTTTTTCTTTTTTCCCTATGAAAAATATATTTTTATATAATATTCTATAGATTAGTATACAAATAAGATTTTAGAATTTATAAATAAAATAAATTCTAAATATATATTATTTAGTTTCAAAATGTTATTTTATTAAATAATTTTAAATTATAGGAATTCAAAATAAGGTTAATTTAGTCATTTCATATATAATTAATTTTAAAAAATTTAGAAAATAATAAAGGCGTAGTTTTCAAATTATAAACTAGTTTTGTTATATTTTCCCAAATTTTCTCTAAAAATTAACTAATTTAAGTCAATTTAATAAATAAATAAGCCTAATCTAAAACTTAATTTCCTATATGAATTAGGTTTATTGATATAAAAATAATTACGTTTATTTTTTAATGATTTAGCTACTTACTGTAAATATTTATTTATCCGGTTTCCAGGTACATTTCCTTTTTTTTCGTGATTTAAAAATATTTGTCAATAAACCTAATTCATATTTTATCAAAAAGTGAAAAGGACTTATAATTCCTTTTTTCTTCCGTGCGTGTTACTCTTTCGCTGAACAAATCTAATAAAGAAAAAGGAAACAAAAACCTAAAGAGTTAATGCTCTTTATATAAACAGAAGCTAACCTAAGAGAAATCAATTAAACTCTCATAAATTCTCTCTTTGTCTTCTTCAATCGCTCTTTTTGAGTTCCCTCGAATTCTTGTGTTTTTCTATCTCTAAGAAACAATGGAGGCTGCAACGAGTGATACCCAACAGAAACTAATCTCATCATTCATGGAGATCGCTGTTGGTCAAACCATGGAAACCGCAATACGATTTCTAAAAGCAACAAGCTGGAACCTTGAAGAAGCCATTAACATCTTTCTCATCCATCATCAACCTCCGTGTAATCAAAACTCATCACAACAGTATTGGAGTGATTATCAAGAAGAACAATTCCCATTTCCTCTACCTTCGATTAGGGATATTCTCTATGATCCATCTTCCACAAATCAACCTCCGGTCGAAGTATGTCCTGAGAAGATCTGGGACTCGGAATCAGAACCGTCTGATGATTCGGCCTCTGACGGATCAGATTTGAGATTGTCTTCTTTGTACCGTCCTCCTCTGAAACTTCTTTTCAAAAGTTCGTTTGAAGATGCGAAAACAACTTCTTCTAGAAAGGATCTATCATCTATGGTTGCTAGTGAATCTCCAATCCACGATCGAGTTTGCTTCTCATGTGCTTAACCGAGATTTATGGTCGAACGAGTCCGTTTCTCAAGCCATCGAGTCTAGCTTCATCTTATTGCAAGTCTAAGATGATACCAACGAAGGACAGAAAATCTCTACTTTTTACAAGATCGAATCTGCTCCTCCTGTGGTGCTCCTCATCGATCCCATCACTGGTCAGAAGATGCGTTCATGGAGCGGCGAGATTGAGGCTCAGAGTTTTGCCGAGGATTTGAAGAAGTACATCGACTCTGGTCCTCACGAACACATTGCTTCTATGACAAGCAACAAACGGATAAAGACAGAGAAGATTAGCTTTGAAAGCAGCCACACTACTGATGATCCAGAGATGTCTACTTTATGGAAAGACAATATTAAAGAGTCTTCAGTCCGCACTGATCACATTATGGCACCTTCTTGGGGTGAAGAATTTGAAGAGTTACCAGAAGATGAGGAGGAGATTTGTTCGTCAAGCAACCACAGTGATAACAGCTTGGCTCCTTCTTGGGGTGAAAATTCTGAAGAGTCTGCAGAATTCAAGGAGGACGACACTTGTTTAGAGTTTCCAGAACTGACAGAAGAGCCAAAACGAGACTGTGAACGAAGCGTTGTGTGCAGTCTCTGCGTTAGGTTTCCAGATGGGAGAAGAAAACCGAGGAAGTTTCTCAAGAGCGAACCGATTCAGCTTCTTTGGTCTTTCTGTTATTCTCAGATGGACGAATCCGAGAAAAAGGCGTTCAAGCTGGTACAAGCGATTCCTGGTGCTTCAAAGACTCTGGACTATGGAGCTAACACGACTTTCGACCAATCTAGGCTCGCTAACTCGATTGTTTCAGTTACTTGGGAGTGAAGATTTTCAACTTGTTGTGGAAATAATTATGAAGTTACCTTTACATTCTTGTAATCCCAGACTTTTGTTGGTCAATTCGAAGATTAATTTTTCAAATATGCAATTGATACAGACCCCTCTTCCGCTGTATACCATTATTAAGTTTTTGGGTTCGTACGTGGTGTAATGTGATGTCTTTCTTATACATCTGCAACCAAAAGTCGAAAGTTGCAAACGTTTTACTAATTGTAAACGCTGTCTTTTGACGGCAAAGGCATATGTTCTTTCTTCATGTTTTCTAATCAAGATTAGCCAAATCCAATGATAAATCAAACAAGCAGCTTTATTTTAACCATAAGTTTGTTTTTTCAAACTTCAAAGTTGTCTCTTTGCTATTTTGATTAAGGTCATTTGTAATCTCAATGAGACCTTCTTGAATGATGTTCAAAACATAGATCAACTATCATGGTGTTTAAAGATAATTTGAATTAGCTAATGATGGTGGCAACTAATTTTGTTGGTATTGCGTGATCACGTTGAAAATCCCTCATGGAATTGAATAATGCTTTTAAAATACCACTTTTAATTAAAATACTGAAGTTCGCGAAATTACTCCACTTAACAAAGACTCTGTACAAAAAAAATATACAAAAACTCTCAACTTTCAACTTCTTATAATATTTTCTTGATATTCCTAAGACCTGCTGTTTTCTTGTGTTAATTCATTATGAAGAACCAATTATGTACCTTTCTAGTAAATTTAAATGGTTTAAACACAAAACTTGATTAGCTTCCGAAAAGATTAATCAAGCAGCTTCAGATAAGGTTCAAACCAAAATAAATCAAAACTCATAATCTTTTTTAGAATTTCCTTTTTTTTGTTTTTTTTCCTTTTCCGTTAACCAAAACTGAACAGGAAAAGGAAACAAAACCTTAAAAAGAGTTCTGTCTCTATCTGTATAAACTGAAGCAAAAGTAAGAGAAATCAATAGAACTCTCACAGACTCGCTCTGTCTTCTTCAATCGATTTCTTTCTCAGTTCCCTCGAATTCGTCTTCCTCTCTGTCTCTCTCTCTCTCACACTAAGAAATAATGAAGACTGAATCAAGGAGTGACGACCAACAGAAACTGATCTCATCATTCATGGAGATTGATCACAACGATGTTGGTCAAACCATGAAAACCGCAATACGGAACCTTGAAGAAGCAATTAACCTCTTTCTCATCCATAGTGATAATAAAACTCTGTCTAATCAAAACTCATCAGGGCAGTATCACACTCCGGTGCCAGATGAGATCTTGGACACGAAACCAGAACCGTCTCATGATTCGGCCTCTGTTAGGTCAGATTCGAGATTTTCTTCTTTGTACCGTCCTCCTCTGAAACTTCGTTTCCAAGGTTCGTTAGAAGACGCGAAATCAACCTCTTCTAGAAAGAATCTATGGTTGCTAGTGAATCTCCAATCCGCGACCGAGTTTGCTTCTCATAGTCATATGCTTAACCTAGATTTATGGTTGAACGAAGACGTTTCTCAAGTCATCGAGTCCAGATTCATCTTATGGCAAGTCTATGATGATACCGATGAAGGAAAGAAAATCTCTACTTCTTACAAGATCGAATCTGCTCTTCCTGTGGTGCTCCTCATCGATCCCATCACTGGTCAGAAGATGCGTTCGTGGAGCGGCGAGATTGATGCAAAGAGTTTTGTGGAGGATTTGTTGCGGTTTATTGAGGCTGGTCCCCATGAACAAACAGCTTCTCTGTCAAGGAACATACGTCAAGAAACGAAGGAGGAACACATTGGTTCGTCAAGAAACAACACCGATAAAGTCCCGGCTCTTTCTTGTGGTGAAGAGTTTGAAAAGGAGGAGACTTGTTCGTCAAGCAACAACGTTGATCACATCGTGGATCCTTGTTTAGGGTTCCCGGATTCGACAGAAGAGACAGAAGGAGACTGCGATCTAAGCGATGCGTGCAGCCTCTGCGTTCGGTTTCCAGATGGGAGACTAAAGCAGAAAAGATTTCTCAAGAGCGAACCGATTCAGTATCTATGGTTTTTCTGTTGTTCTCACATGGAGGAATCCGAGAAAAGGGCGTTTAATCTGGTACAAGTGATTCCTGGTGCTTCAAGGACTCTGGATTATGGAGATGACGCAACTTTCGACCAATATGGCCTTGATAATTCGATGATCTCTGTTACTTGGGAGTGAAGATTTGGAGTTTAGACCCTGGACTTGTTCTTTCTTATATCTTGATTTTATTAGTTTGTTTCTTACTTGTTTTTGCGTAGAACATCATCCTAATAAACTGCCTTTTTTTATATAGCTTGTTTTTTTTATTTGTAATCTGAGTGAGACATCTATCGTTTTTGCAACTTCCAATTCCCTCAGCTAAATCTGTTTAGAAAGCCCACACTATAATGTAGTTGACGTGGAGGACTTAATGTGGAGGTCTTGAGCATAAGTTATACATAAACTAAATCAATGTTAGTTCATCTCTTCACTATAAAATCATTACGCCATTACCATACTAAAATTATATACCAAAATAAAACTATCAACACACATATTAAATTTCACATATATATATATATATATAGTCCAAAAAAATAACTAAACATCAGCAAAAATAAAAATAAAAATGTCCCGCCCTCAAAGCTGGATAAAATCTAGTTACCTCTTGTATATAGATAATCTTTTACTTATCGCTCAAGCTCGTCTAATTAGATGTTACGTTCTCAAAAGATTAAACTCAAACAAAATATCATTTATAAACCAAATATTATAATATTATTAATTAAATAAATATATTAAGTTTTTGGATGTTTAAAATTAAACCTAATCGAACCATTTGGATTGACAAAAAATCTAAACAAAATGTTTTGATATAGATATTGGTTTAATTTGGGTCGGTTTGGGTTCGATTGGTTCAGTATTTTTGTCCACTCTTACTTCAAACAAAATAATTTTAGAGTATTTGCAATCTATGACATGTAATAACATCAAAATTAGTTCTCTCACATCACTAACTATTCGACATAGTAAGTTACATATCAAAACTCTTTTTTACTCTTTTCTTTACAATCATATTACAAAACACATACTCTCTCTCTTCTCTCTATGCTTTCGATGAAAAAGAAGAAGAAAAGAAAAAAAGAAAGAAGAATAAGGAGAAGGAAGGAGGAGAAGAAAGAAGAAGGGGGAAAAGGAAGAAGAAGAAGAAGTACAATGGAGGTTGAGTTTGGTGATGGCGTTGTGGCAAGGTTGATGGTGATGGTGGTGATGGTGGCAACAGTCACGGTGGGGATGACGATATCGACGGTTATACAATTGTGATGATAATACCAGTAACGATAACGATGTTGGCGATGATGATGAAGGTAATGGTGAAAAACAATAACAAAATTAGCTAAGTTGTTATCGGTATAACCTTGTATAAATTTGTTATGTTAACAAAGTTAACCAAACAATAATATATATTTTCTAATATGATAACTTGTTAACATGATAATTTTTATATTTTAATAATTTTTATATTTTTTTGGATATGATAACTTGATAAACACGATAACTTAATAATATAATAATTGAGTTAACATAATTCCGAACAGTGAACAGTGTTACCAGAACGGAATGTTAACAGTATTACCAGAGTTTCTGTCTTTCTGACTAATGGCATTTGTGTAATTAAGAAGAATAAGAAGGATTGTTTTGGCCTAAAATTATATTCTCTGTGTAAAATAACTAATTTTAATTTATCTATTACTATGTACCTAAATACATGGTCAACCATTACAATATATTAAAATCACCCATAATTTTATCTCAGTTTTTTTATATGTTAAAGTTTTATTCGGTTATATTATTTCCTTTGTTGCCGCCTTAGGAAGATGTCCTTAATCCTACATAAGTTAATCAAAAGTAAAGTAATTAAAGATTGTGTATCTCTAAAAAAAAGGAAATATCTAAACGGAAAACGAAATTTCCTTTTTTACTGTGCCTTAGCCTTAGTTTAAAAACAAAGTCGGTGTAGAAAAAGCAAAACAAACCTATAAAACCCAAGCTCACATAATCACTACGAAAAACTCTCACAACTTCTTCTTATTTTCTTCAAAATTCGTCTTTAATTTTCCCCAAGACTTGTTGAATTTCTCTAAGAACAGTGAAACAATGGGGGCAACTTTTTCGAGGACTAACAAACAGAGAGTGATAACAACAAGGTCGCAGCTTGACGAAGAGATCAATCTCTTTATCGGCAAGGAAACCCATCAAGCTCCGTCTACGAATCCTACTGACCAACGATATGATCAACTTGTCTCGTCTTTCCTCGAGATCGCTGTCGGGCAGACCGTAGAGACCGCAAGAAGTTTCCTGGAGACAACAAATTGGAACATCGAGGAAGCCATCAATCTCTTTCTCCTCGGCAACCGCTATGATGATTCTTCGATGTCATCAGGAACGTCCGATGAAGAAGAATCAAATTCGGGATTTTCTTCCTTGTATCGTCCTCCTTTAGATCTTCTTTTCGAGGGTTCGTTTGAAGACGCGAAATCAACTTCTTCCCAAGAGAATCAATGGTTGCTAGTGAATCTCCAGTCCAGAACAGAGTTTGCTTCTCATACGCTTAACCGAGATGTATGGTCAAACGACGCCGTTTCGGAAACGGTTGAGTCCAGTTTTGTCTTGTGGCAAGTCTATGATCACACAATCGAAGGACAGAAAATCTCTGCTTTCTACAAGATCGACTCTGCTCCTCCTGTGGTGCTTGTAATCGATCCCATCACTGGTCAGAAGATGCGTATGTGGAGCGGCGAGATTGAAGCTCATAGTTTCGTCGAGGATCTGATGCGGTTTTCGGAGGCTGGTCCTCATGAACACGTTGCTTCTCTGACAAGGAACAGACGCCCTGAGACAAGGAACAGTACCGATCAAATCCCGGCTCCTTCTTGGGGTGAAGAGTTTGAAAAGGAGGATACTTGTTCGTATCAGATCGATGCTCCTTCTTGTGGTGAAGAGTTTGGAAAGGAGGAGGCTTTGTCCTCAAGCAACAACTATGATCAAACCCCGACTCCTTCTTGGGGGCCAGAATTTGAAGAGTCTGCAGAAGTAGAGGAGGAGGAGACTTGTTTAGAGTTTCCGGATCTGACAGAAGAGCCAAAGGGAGATTGCGATCGAAGCCTTGTGTGCAGTCTCTGCGTTCGGTTTCCAGATGGGAGAAGAAAGCAGAGGAGATTTCTCAAGAGCGAACCGATTCAGCTACTTTGGTCGTTCTGCTATTCACACATGGAGGCATCGGAGAGAAAGGCGTTTAGGCTGGTACAAGCGATTCCTGGTGCTTCCAAGACTCTAGATTATGAATCTAACGCCACGTTCGATCAATCTAGGCTTGCCAATTCGATGATCTCGGTTACTTGGGAGTGAAGATTTCGAGTTTTAGTTTAAAGCAAGAAAGCAAGAAGATTCAAAGTATAGATCGGACGTGTTGCCTTGTTTTCTTGTTTTTTTCTTGTTGTGATTCATTGTGAAGAAACAATTATCTTTCAGTAATTCTACTTTATTCATTTTGTGGGTCAATTCAGATATCATGTGTAAATTTACAATTTTCAGAAAATCAGCAACATCCTGTCTTATTTTCTGTGGCAGCAACATATATAGTTTTTGTCAAACCTTATGTTTAACTTGAGCTTCTCTAAAATACTAACAAAACGTTCCAGAGTGGTTGGTCCCAGTATTCATCAAAGTGCCTTTTGTGCATTTGAGTGGCTTCAACGTCTTACAAAAAAAAGAGAAATGAAGAGGGTTTAACGTAGCCTGTCAATTTGAGTCATAACCGTGCGGTGGGTCTCATCACGTTTAACCCGCCGCAGGACGGATGTGAGTCAAAAAAGTTTCATCCAGTAAAAAATCGGGTTTCGCGGGAGGAGATTGGCAGGTGAATATAAAAAATTTATCTCGGGGGTTACCCACTAATTATTTTAAAATTTAATAAATGTTAGCGGGTAAATTTTATTTAACATTTATTAAATAAAAAATTAGATTTGCATATGATATTAGAGATCTTAAAATTTAATTAATGTTTGCAGGTTATCCGTGGGTATATGTAAACTCAAGTCGGACAAAACATTTTGTGAGACAGGTCAAAATGAGTCAAAAAAATATTATAACCATTGTAAGACGGGTTTAGGCGTCTAGCGGAACGTGTTTGATCCGCTAGAGATGCCTAGTTTAACTTAGAGGTGGACAAAAAAACCGTAACAAGAGAAACCAAAGTACCAAACCATACCAAACTGAAAAAGTGATGGCTTTGTACGTTTGGTGAGGAGGATGAGATTTTTAGACGCAGCCTCTGAGCACAGTAATTAGACGCGGCGATTAGATGATGTTCGTTTACAATTTTGGTTCATGCGTCCATAAAACCGTGAAACCATATTTTTCTGCCAAAACCCAGAAATCTGTCAAAACAGCAAAATCACGTTTTCTCGTCAAAACCGCAAAATCACATTTTCCGGTCAAAACCGCAAAAATCACGTTTTCCAGCACAAAACCGCAAAATCACGTTTTTCCGTCAAAATCAAAAAATTACGTTTTCCACAATAACCAAAAATCGAGTTTTCTCGCCAAATCCGCAAAATCGCGTTTTCTCGTCAAAACCGTAAAATCACGTTTTCCCGTCAAAACAGCAAAATCGCGTTTTCCCGCAAAACCGCAAAATCACGTTTTCACGCCAAAACCCAGAAATCACGTTTTTCGTCAAAAACCAGAAATGACGGTTTTCCGTCAAAACCGTGAAATCACATTTTCCCGGCAAAACCCAGAAATGACGTTTTTCCGTCAAAACCGCGAAATCACGTTTTTCGCCAAAACCCATAAATCACGTATTTCCGCAAAACCGCAAAATCACGTTTTTCCGCCAAAACCGCAAAAAGCACATTTTTCCGCCAAAACCCAAAAAATATGTTTTCCGCAATAACCGAAAATAGAGTTTTTTCGCCAAATCCACAAAATCGTGTTTTCCGTCAAAACCGTGAAATCTCGTTTTCTTGCCAAAATCTAGAAATTATGTTTTTTTGCAATAACCGAAAAATCGTGTTTTCATGCCAAAATCGCAAAAATTACGTTTTTACGCCAAGACCACCAAAATTGAGGAAAAACGTGATTTATTAAATTAAAAATAATAATTTGAATAGTTAAGTAAAATGGTTAAAATAAAAAAATGAACTTTTAAAGAAAAATAAGGGTATTTTCGATTTTTATCATTTTTGAATGAGTTTAGTGCAGCTAGACGCACCAAATTATCTCATCCAGAAATTCTGATTTTTTTTGGATGAGTTTAAGAAACGCATCCGGATATAGAGTTCAATTCATGCTTTTTATTAGCACTAAACGAACATCCACCTGCATCTGCATCCAGATAACGCGTCCAACTCACTAAACGAACAAGGCCGATTTGGTTTGGTTATGGTTAAACCTAAAAAACCATTTGGTTATTATTTTTTAAAAATTTTGGTTTAGGTTTGGTTTAGTTAAAAACCGTCAAACCGAATGGTTTTTTTGGTTTCAGAACTAAATTTTAAATAATTTATATTTTTTTATTTTCTTAATTTAATTTATGTCCATATTTTATTATTAGGCTTAACTCATAAATTTAAATATAATATTTACAAAAATATCTACATATAAATATTTAAAATATAATATATACAAATACATACTATGAATAGAAATATTTGTTTTTTAATTTTTGGCTTTTATAGACTTGATTTTATTGATGATTTAGATTTATTTCCTATGATTTAGATTTTATTCTATTAACTTTTTGTTTTCTTTCACGCATATCTATTATTACTATTCATATTCATAGTTTGAATCAAAGATTCAAAGTTTTTCGTAATAGTATAATTTCGAAAAAACCGAAACCGAACCATATCAAACCGAACCAAGTTACATATGAGTTTTGTATGGTTTTAATTTTTATAAAATCGAATAACCGAAAACCGAAGAAAACCGAACCATATCAAACTGAAATATATATGGTTTTTATATGGCTTTGATTTTTATAAAACCGATAAACCATAAAACCAGAAAAACCGAACCGAAACCAAACCGAAAACCGAAGTGTACATCCCTAACCAATGATTTAGTCACATGCCTTGTCTTTAAATAACTTATTGACTGTCTAAGAAAATTAAAAATTAAAATAGCAGTCAAACTTATATTTTAATGAATTGAAAATTGATTAAGATCTCTGTCCAAACACAGGAACTCATATATACTAACTAGTATATAAGTATATTATCAATCACGTTCTATCGAAAAGAACGAGACTCCGAGAACGATCTGACTCATCTTAGAAGTACAATTGACAACCTAAACAAACACTCTTTCTTGATACCATTTTTGTTTAATAATAGAATTGGTCATTATTATTTGTATATTTGTGATTAGAGAGACACGACTAATCCTAGTATTGAAAAACTTAACAGTCTTATTACAAACATGTCACCGTTCACGCAAAATGAAAAAAAAAAAATATATAATAAAAAATATAATTTTTGTTGCTTCAAAAGATTGTTATATGAGATCATATCGCCTCTATACAATTTCTCTATAAAGACGCTACGATCTTAAGTTTGTAAGAGTGAGGAACTTCAAGAAGAAAAAGAAAGTAAAGGGGTCTTTTTGAAACTATCTGTTAAATTTGGGATCTAAATCAAATTATCTTAAAACTTTTTTGCCGTTTGTCCTAGAAAATGTACTGAACTGAATCCCGATAAGTTGGTGAATTATCAAAAAGTGGCAGTCACAAAAAAGAAGAAGACAAAAGGCCGTGTCTTGCTCAGAATCACAGATACAGAGAGATTCAGGTTCGAAAGTAAAAATCAATCATCCGACTCTCTTTTTTTTTTTTTTTGCTTCTTATCTCTCATTTCGAGGATCTGGACAAGAAGATGCATCTGATTAATGCGGTGGCGGCGGCGAGGATGCTGTCCGGATTCGGACAATCTAACGGAATCGACGGAGGCGATGCGATTCCGTTTGGATCGCTGTGGTGGGTCATCTACGCCGGCGTGTCTTGTTTCCTCGTTCTCTTCGCCGGAATTATGTCTGGTCTCACTTTGGGGCTTATGTCTCTGGGTCTCGTCGAGCTCGAGATTCTCCAACGCAGTGGCACTCCCAACGAGAAGAAACAAGCCTGTAAATTCTTCTTCTTCTTCTTCTTCTTCTTCGTTCGTCTTTTGTTTTCGTGTATCCCAATCAATTTGTCATGTTGAATTTTGATTTCTTACTGATCTGATCGTGATTCTGTTTGAATTACTTGCAATTGTTTTGTTTGTCGGAATTATTTCCAGCTGCGATTTTCCCGGTTGTTCAGAAACAGCATCAGCTTTTAGTGACACTGCTTCTGTGCAATGCTGTTGCAATGGAGGTAATCTCGTATTCAAGTCTCTTGCTTTTGATTCCAAAACTTTGCTACTCCTTTAGGATGATGATGGAGCTGGCTTGAGGACTTAATATTGATAATTTGACTCGAGTGAGATCTAAAGTTTCTTGATTTATGGAAATTGGCAGGGGCTTCCTATATACTTGGATAAGCTATTCAATGAATACGTTGCCATTATTCTTTCCGTCACTTTCGTTCTTGCTTTCGGTGAGGTATGTGTTTTTTGGAGGCGTCTCTCTACTCTCTAGTTTTGCAAATCCAAGTTTCTAGTGTTGCAAGCAAGCCTTGATTTGAACATTTTGTTTTCGCCTTTTAAGGTTATTCCTCAAGCGATATGCACAAGGTATGGACTCGCCGTTGGAGCCAATTTCGTCTGGCTTGTCCGCATTTTAATGATTCTCTGCTACCCTATTGCTTTTCCCATCGGCAAGGTAAATCGATGTTTCGAACATAGCCGTTCATGATTCGGAAGCAAATAGTTTAACTCCTGTATACTCATCTTATCCTTTGATTCTATCTTACTTTGTAACAATGCTTTTCTTGATTGCTGAATCTGTCATCATATGCTTATTCTTGTTCTATACGATGAGTTTCTACAAGCTTCTCTTGTCACTCTATGTTTTTTGTTTTTGTTTGGTTTAACCTCCTATATGCTTTTGGATAGATCTTGGATTTGGTACTTGGACACAATGACGCTTTGTTTAGACGGGCTCAGTTGAAAGCTCTTGTATCCATTCACAGCCAAGAGGTAGTAGAAACTTTGGAGATGCTGACTGCTTTGGAGTTTCGGGTTACTAATTTGGCTACCTTGTTGCTCTGACTATGGTTTTTAGGCTGGTAAGGGAGGCGAACTTACGCACGATGAGACGACAATCATTAGTGGAGCACTTGATTTGACCGAGAAGGTACGTGCGAGATGAAACTTGGCTTTCTTGATTTCCTGAATCATGGATTCATCTGTAAAAGAAGAAATCGTAAAAATTGTTCATGCAAAAGTGGTATCTGGTTTGACAGACTGCACAGGAAGCCATGACACCAATTGAGTCAACCTTCTCCTTGGATGTAAATTCAAAGCTGGATTGGTGAGTTTGGTTCTCAACTGTCATGCTTGTATGAAAATTTTTTACACGTTGTCTCACTATTCCTCTGTTATTGATTCTGAAACTCTTGCATGACCGTCGTTTCCGAAAACAGTATCTTATAACTGCTTTCTGTGTAAATAATCTCATAGGGAGGCTATGGGCAAGATTCTGGCACGAGGCCACAGCCGCGTTCCTGTCTACTCCGGGAACCCGAAAAACGTTATCGGACTTCTCTTGGCAAGTGTTGCCTGACTCTTATTTTGCAATATTTCAATTCTTGCTTTTGTCAAACTCTAATCAAGAAACTACTACTGTTTGATAGGTGAAGAGTCTACTTACTGTTCGACCTGAAACAGAGACCCTTGTAAGCGCGGTTTGTATACGCCGGATCCCAAGGTTTCTGCCATTCTTTTGCCATTTCCTGTTTCCTACAAGCATCTCTGTGTTTAGAACGAAACTTTAGTATTGTTGATCGGTGTTGTAATGCTTCAAACAGGGTTCCAGCTGATATGCCTCTGTATGATATACTGAACGAGTTTCAAAAAGGAAGCAGCCACATGGCTGCAGTCGTGAAGGTCAAGGGGAAGAACAAAGCTCCTCCTTCGACTTTGCTCGAAGAAGAAGACACTTACGAAAAGGACTCGGACTTGACCGCGCCTCTGTTACTAAAACGAGAAGGAAACCACGACAACGTCATTGTCCACATCGACAAGGCGAACAGACAGTCGTTGTTTCAAAGCAACGACGGTGTACCACACGGGTTCTCGCATACTTCGGAGGATATCGAGGATGGGGAGGTTATCGGTATCATCACTCTGGAAGATGTGTTTGAAGAGCTCTTGCAAGAAGAGATTGTGGATGAAACTGATGAATATGTTGACGTACATAAAAGGTTCGGTTATAATACTCTTATATGGCATATATGTAACGAATGTTTGATGAGCCGCTGAAAAAAAAAATCTTCGCCTTTTTTGGTAGGATTCGAGTAGCAGCAGCAGCGGCTGCTTCATCGATAGCGAGAGCTCCTTCAAGCAGGAGGTTAATTGCACAAAAGGGAACTGTGAGTTAAAACAAGATAACGTTTTGCAGACACTAATGATTTGTACTTATTATGTTGGAGAGAAATTTGAAGTTTTTGGGAACGTTTTATTCGCAGGGAGGACAAAATAAGCAACCGCAGACGATAAAAGGTTCTGGTCAGGAACAAGATAAACTGCTTGGAACTATAACCGAGCCAATTCGAGGAAACAGATGATGGATGCTAAAAAACCGATCTTGTGATCTTGCTTGAGGAGCCAAAAACAAAAAAAACTCTGTTGCGGTATATGAATGGAACAAAGAATAAACTTTTAAAAGATCTATTTTGTAACTTATACTTTATCCAATCATATATCTCATACATATATATAAGTCAGCAAAGGCAAAAGTTCTTCCCAATTTTTGAAGATGTTTTGTTTTGTCTACCAAGGATATATGTGTGTACAATTTTGTAATTTACTCAATAACTTAAAAATTCTTTTTTTGTTTGTGTGTTCACTCTATTTGTGTCGTAGAATGCACTTGTCACACTATTCTCTTAATGGTCATAGACTTTTGTAACAATGGATCAACTTTTTCGCCATACGATCAACTTTTTCGCCATGTACTGAATAATACACCAACTATATATATTTTTTTTTCTATTTTAGGTGATGAATGTTTCTTTGGTTTTTTTATTTTACCTTTTGGTTTTTGGATTTTGGTTTTTATTTTTAGATTTTGGTTTTTGGATTTTGGTTTTTGATTTTTGTTGTAGATTTTGGTTTTTCTAAAAACTTGAATGGTGATTTATTTAGTTTTTGGTTTTAAGTATTTTTGTGTTTTTTTGTTTTAATCTAGATTTATTAATTTTTGTTTAAGATTAAAACTGATAAAATAAATATTTATTTAACTAATACAACAATATTATTTTTTATAGCAATAATTAATAATACAAAAATATTATTTTTATAGAAAAAATTGATACCTAATATTACTAAATTTTTGCAAAAATAAAAATAAAATTAGATGTGAAAAATATCTATTGTACATAGTATTTAGGAAAACCCTAAAAGAATAGATATTTTGGTTTTATGAATAAAAAAGATCTTCCAACAATATTAAGAAAAAGAAGGTGCCTTATGTTTAAAAACCCATAAATTGTGGTTTTTGGTTTTTGTGTACAAAATAAAAAAAATTTTAAAAACTAGTTTCCCTAAATTTTAAGAAATCTATTTCTTCAAAATCTTGAATGGCAAAAAAGTAGTTTTTGAAAAACAAAAACTAAAAATCATTCCAAAAACCTTAAACATTCAAGCCCTTAATGCATCACTTTTAATCATCAATCTGTTTTACAACATAAGATGTTTTCCGACACAAAGCGCTTCTCGAGATTCTCTAGCACAAAACGTTTCTCAGTTTCTCAACAAAATTCTCTGGATTCGCAAATACTATTTATTGTATGTCTATTTTTTTTTGTTTTAATCTCGTGAAATTTAGTTGGTATGTTTTTTTTTTTTTTGAAAAGGGCCATCATATTTTAGTTGGTATGTTATTATGAAATATTTCTTTTTATTAATTTTTTTTATGCTCTTTTCCAATTATCCCAATATTAATTATTTTTAGAAGATAATTATAATATTTGAAGATAATAACGAAATTTTATTAATTTTATATGTAAATAAAGCTGTCATGTTATCATGATAAAAAAAAACTTTTTCTCATTAAAAATCCTATTAAGTATATATATCTTTTAATTAACTTTTTGTAAATAAATTATAGTATGAACCAGTGTAGTTACCAAAAAGAAAGTAGTATTTTTTTTAAAAAATAAACGATAATCTAATTTTTTTTTTCTAGTAAAACGATACTCTAAAGTTATTTCTACAAATTTCATGTGGATTTGGGTTGAAAACTGCACGAAATATTAGGGACCAATGAGAAAAAACAAAACGACAATTTGCTGTTTATCCTGGAAAATTCAAAATTGTACTAAACCGAACCCGTTTAGGTCGACGATGGAGATAAAAACAACAAAAACAGAAAGAAAATATCTTCTCAATAAACCAAATCAAAAAGCGTAGGAGGAAGTTGCAGACAGAGAGAGAGAGAGAGAGAGAGAGAGAGAGAGAGAGAGAGAGAGACGACGACGACGAAGATGCATCCGATTAATGCGATGGTGGCAGCGAGGCTGTTGACCGCCGTCGGGAAATCTAACGGCTTAGAAAGCGAGACGATTCCGTTCGGATCATTGTGGTGGAGTATCTACGCCGGCGTCTCCTGTTTCCTCGTCCTCTTCGCCGGAATCATGTCCGGTCTCACTCTAGGTCTCATGTCTCTCGGTATCGTCGATCTCGAAATCCTCCAACGCAGTGGCACTCCCAGGGAGAAGAAACAATCCGGTGATTCTTCTTCTTCTTCTTCATCCTTTTCCTTGTGGATTTTTCAGTTAATTATCAGGAATTGCTTCTTTATTTGAATCCTGAGATTTTTTCTTAAAACTCTTTGAATTTACTGTTTTGCTTGCGAATGATTTTCAGCTGCGATTTTCCCGGTTGTCCAGAAACAGCATCAGCTTTTAGTCACATTGCTCCTCTTCAATGCTCTTGCAATGGAGGTAAGCTCATAGTCTCTGCCTTCAATTCCAAAAGTTTTGATGATGATGAACCAAAGCAAGCCTCACTTGTTGAAATTTGCAGGGGCTTCCTATTTACTTGGATAAGCTGTTCAATGAGTATGTTGCTATCATTCTCTCGGTTACTTTCGTTCTATTTGTCGGGGAGGTATGCTTTTTCTTCTACCTGTTCTAAACTTGTAAGGTTTATGAAGGGCTTTCACTGATTTGAACACTGTGTTTTTTTTTCAGGTTATTCCTCAAGCTATCTGCTCAAGGTATGGCCTAGCAGTGGGAGCTAATTTGATCTGGCTCGTCCGCATCTTGATGATTCTCTCCTACCCGATATCTTTCCCTGTTGCAAAGATGTTGGACTGGGTGTTGGGACACGGTGACCCTTTGTTTAGGCGGGCTCAGTTGAAGGCTCTTGTGTCCATTCACGGCGAAGCGGCTGGAAAGGGAGGTGAGCTTACACATGATGAGACCACAATCATAAGCGGCGCGCTTGATTTGACTGAGAAGACTGCTAGAGAAGCCATGACACCGATTGAATCAATCTTTTCCTTGGATGTAAATTCAAAGTTGGACTGGTGAGTTTGGTTTTCAACTGTTATCTCATTGTTCTCAAGTGTTAAAATGTATATGGTTATTTGTATTCTTGATTCTGAAACTTGAGAATGGCATTCAGTTCTATAGCTATCTCCAATAGAACATATCAGACTATGTATCTTACACTGTTTTGCTTGTGATTAATCTTCTTAGGGAAGCTATGGATAAGATTCAAACACGAGGCCATAGCCGTGTTCCTGTCTACTCCGAGAATCCGAAGAATGTTATCGGACTTATCTTGGTATGTGTTGTTGACCTTTTGTTTCGATGGTATGATATTGCAAACTAGTCTCTAATCAAGAAATCTTCTGTATGTTAGGTGAAGAGTCTCCTTACAGTTCGCCCCGAAACAGATACACTTGTCAGCACAGTTGGTATACGCCGCATTCCAAGGTATTTCGGTTATTACTTTGGGCTGCTCTCTTTCACTGCGCATCTCTGTGTAGAACGGAATTCTTATTGTTGACAAATGATTAAAACAGGGTTCCGGCTGATATGCCTCTGTATGATATACTGAACGAGTTTCAAAAAGGGAGCAGTCACATGGCTGCAGTTGTGAATGCTAAGGGGAAAACCAAAAGTTCTCTTTCAGCTTTGCTCGAAGAAAACACTTACGGAAGCAATTCCCCAAGAAATGACTCCGAGTTGACTGCACCTCTGTTACTAAAGCGAGAAGGAGACCACGACAATGTCATTGTCGATATTGACAAGATTAGTAGACAGTCTTCTTTACCAAACAGCGAGACCGGAAGACACGGGTTCTCGCAGACTTCAGAGGAGATTGAGGATGGAGAAGTGATAGGTATCATCACATTGGAAGATGTGTTTGAAGAGCTTTTGCAGGAGGAGATTGTGGATGAAACAGATGAGTATGTAGACGTGCATAAAAGGATTCGTGTGGCTACTGTAGCCGCAGTGGCGATTTCATCATTAGCGAGAGCTCCTTCAGGCCGGAGGTTACTTGGCCAAAGGGGAACTGTAATTACAGAATAATCTCTTGCAAAACAGATTATTTAAGTGGAAGGATCTTGTGTAGAGATAAGAACCGGTTTGTGTTTTTTTTTTTGCAGGGAGGACCCAAAACGCCAAAGGCATCTTCTACTACTCCCAAACCGGATAAACCTATGACCGGTGGTCCTCTTCAGGGGAACAACTGATGGTTTCAAGGTGTTCAGTTTTTGCTTGAGACGTGAGAAATAAACAATTCTTGAGCACATTCTGCTAACTACATGTGTATAATACATACATGTAGATCTACGAACAAACCGAACTTTTTTTTTTTTGTACTCTAGATTTATTCATTTGTATATTCTCTTTCTTTTTTTGTCTCTCTCTTTTTTCTCTTATCTCCCTTTTCATTCCATTAATAAAGCCAGTGTTTTACATACAAAACTTCGACCTGGTTTAGAAATCTTAGTAAAATTTGAATGTTTGGATTGTGTAGTCTTTAGAAGAACTTTGATAATAACAATGTTCAACCAAGTATTGGAGCTTTTGTATTTTTATTTTGAAAATATTTTCAAATTTGTTAAATCCAATATGATATCAAATTTGTTAATCCAAAGTGAAATAAATAAATAGTAACACATGTTTTGAGACCTGGACCGGACCGGCTGGTCAAACCGATAAACATGCATCCCGTTCAGTAATCTGGTTTCAATTTCGATCTAGCACTGAAATGAATTCCGAATCTTATTATATAATATTTGATGTTAACATGATCACCACGCGTGTCAAACCAATCGATCAAATTTCAAAAAATATTTAAAAAAATTATACCACATCATGTTAACATATATAGGAAAAGATTTAGACATAATGTTAACAAAAATTCTACCAATTAGATTCTAGATCAAGGAAGATATATATAACTAGAACTAGACGAAAAAACTTTATATATTTAAAAATATATAATAAAATTTAATAACAAACAAATAAAAAATAAAATAAAAAATGTTAGATTTTTAGTTTTGTTGTTTTTGCTTTGTTGTTATTAATCTTATTTTATTTTATTTTATACGAGTGAACCTCCAAATTTATTAAAATTTTTTTTTTACGGGTTTTAAAATATAATATTATAAATCGTTTATACGTGAATACTAATATAGTTAAGTTATAAATATTACGTATATGCGAGTCCTAATCTATACTATCTACTATATAATAGATGAAGGCTCTTCAGCGACAACACATCAACATTTCTAAACGAATGAAAAATTACATGTGTCAACAATTAATTATAATTTAAAAGTATGTAATTTAAAACTATTTGATCTGAATCTAACTATTTAGAAATTATTAGAACACAAACATAAAATAAATAAAAATCAGATTTAATTTTAAAGAGTTATAAACATATAAATATTTTATAATAATATTTTCATATTTTCACGTGATTTAGTCGTTATCTCCAAATAAAACGATGATAATTGAATTTTAATAAATATACAGAAAAACAAAACAATTAGATAAAATAATATTTAATAAATAATCCATGAGATAACTAATTATCAAAAATATAGAGAAGAATATGACAAAAAAAAGAACATGAACAAAAAGTATACAAATTTAAAAACACCGAAAAAATGGAATCAATAAAACATATGTGAAAAAAAACTCAAAATATTAAGTAAAAAAAAATCTAAAAAATATTTTAATATTGAAATTTTGATAAATAAAAAGAGCATGAGTAACAAAATAAAAATTCGTAAAAGAACACAATAAAAGATTGTTAATTAAAATAAACGTATAACATGTCATTTATAACACAAATTAATTAAAATAATAGCATGTTTTCTCCTCCGATTTACTAAGAACACATCAAAAGAAAAAAAAAAGTTATAAAAAAATATGTAAAATAATATTGATAGTTAAATGAAAAACTAAAATTAAACATAACAAAACGCATTAGCTAGATTCTCTGCTAGTAGTATAAAAAAGCATCTGTCGTTCTTCCTAATTATCTATCTAGGGTTTCACAAAACAAAACAATGGTAATGAAGAGAAGACGCGAGGTGAATACTCACCTGACCTCACCATCGCCTGCACGCTCCACCGGAGATATCAATATCACTCTCGATCTAACGGTGGAAATATTAAAAAAACTCCCAGCGAAATCTCTAGTGAGGTTCCGATGCGTCTCGAAGCTATGGTCATCAGTTATCAGCATGAGAAGTGACTTCATAGAATCAATCGTGACTCGGTCTTCGACTCAGCCTCCTCGTGATGCCCATCTCCTCTTCGACCACCTTTTTTCAGGCCACAACTCGGAATGTTCCATGGTCTGAAAACTCATTATTAATAATACCCGAAGGATCGTATCAACACGTCCGCGGCTTGATTTTTGGTTGGTCAGACTTTCGTAACAAGGCAGCTATTTATAACCCTACCACAAGGCAGTCTTTCCAGTTACCGAAGATGAAAATCGGGGGCTTGGCCTCTTGCTTCTTCGGATATGATCCTCTCGAGAATCAGTACAAAGTATTGTACCTACCATTATACTATATGGAGCAGGCGTGTCAAGTTTTCACATTGGGAGATCCCAAAGCAAAGCAGTGGAGGACCATCCAAGGCGTTGGATCTCATCAATTCCCATTGTCTGGTGCAGTTTGCATCAACGGGGTTATCTATTACATAGCAAAGGCTCAAGAATGTGATTACCCTTTTACGTATAAGTTGATGAGTTTTGTTGTTAGGTCCGAGAAATTTCGTCATGTGGAGGACGCTCCGGAAACACTCAAAGATCACATTTCGTATCTGATAAACTACCAAGGGAAATTAGGGTTCGTGGTGTGTTGCAAAAAGGACGTGGAGGTTTGGGTTAGGGAGGATGGTGATCACAAGACACAAGGCTGGTCCAAGATTTTCTTTTATGAGAGGAAGGGTTTTGAAATATGGAGTGTCTCGGGTGTTACTCGTGATGGTGAGATCGTTTTTAACGATTGGAATCACCAACATGATGACACATTATGCGTCTTATATTATGATCCAAAGCTAAACAGTGTGAGATATGTTGACTTTGTAGGCACTTATCCGAAGGAAAGAAGGCGTCACAATACTTTTTATATATGGACTATTCCGGATTATGTCGAGAACACAATGCTTTTATATTAGTTAAGAATTTTCTGAGAGAACTTATTGTGCTTCTCTTCTAGGCGAAGATTTGGGATTTCAATGTTGAAGTAATCGTAGTCAAACATATTTTTGTTTTGTTTGGGTTCGTTCGATTATAACAAAAGTTTGGCAACCCCAAGTCCCTCTAGCTATAACTTATAAGCATGTTCTAATGACATCAAAACTAAAAGAACAAGTTTGTTCTTGTTAACTAAAAACTCTATTAATTAAAAAAAAGAACAAAAACAAATTGTAAAAACTATAGACAACAAAAGTTCAAAAAAAAAAAAAAAAAACCATAGATAACACTAACTAGAGATACTAGAGTCTATACAGTTTATCACCCTTGATGACAGGGTTTTGGATAATTAAGTCGTTAATGGCGGCAGATTTGTAATCCGATGGACAAGAATGCTCTTCCGGGTAACGATGGGACCCGCAGAACACGTGGCCGCATCTACATTGAAACCCTAGCAGCCCCACCTTCTTCTTGCACGCATTACATCTACCATTCTTCTTCTTCTTCTTCTCTACCACAACCGTCGCCTCTTCAGTCTTCTCCACCGCCGTAGCCTTTTCAGCCGCTGCTTCCGTGTGGATACTAAAAGTGGCCAAGTATCTGGCAGACTCATCTTTTAAGAAATCGTTGTAGCACTTAGAACAGAGGTTCTTGGTTTGTGACGTGCTGAAGAAGCCACAACCTCTAACGCATAGAGAAGGTTCTCCTGTCATACTGTCTTTGGCTAATCTTATGTTTGCAACTGCAACTTTGTACGTCTCTCTCTCTCTCTCTGTCTTTGCCTTCTTTGTTTGGTTTGGCTCTTCACAATCTAATCTTAGTTCGCAACTTTCTCAAGTCTTTGTCTTTACCTTCTTCTTGTTTTGGCTCTCCACAATCTAATTTTATGTCTGCAACTTTGTATGTCTTTTGAGTTTATTATATAGAGCTGTTAATTAAAAAAAGTCATTCTCCTGCCAGTATTCAGGTGTTCTATGTCCTAAGCAAATTAGGTTTTTGCAATTAAATTTTTTAATATAGAATCATAATGCGATAACAATTAACAGTCGACTAATCCAATTCCAATTCTAAAAGTGAAAAACACAAAACATTATCCTTTGGAACTTAATAATTAATATAAAGTTTTGCCACCTTGAAAATCTGAGTAATAAAAAAGATTACTCAGAGAAGGTTTTTGCTTATTTTAGCCTTCTAAGTACCAAATCGCCAAAGAGAAGAGAGAGGGAGAGGGAGAGGGAGAGAGAGAGAGACCATCATGAGCTCTGAACAATGCAGGATGCGTAGACCAACGGGAAAGTTGATTCCATGAGAACGTACATCGCTTGCATTATAGGTCTATCCCTTCGTCTGATTTACTTAGCACGATTCTCCTCTCTGAGATTAATTCAACGATTCTCATTAGCAAAACCCATCAAATAGCATACAAACCGTAGAAAGACAAAAAATCTGAGAGAGATGCAGAGAAGTCCTTGAACCTGCAGCTTATGGGATTCGGTTTTGTCCCCATTGTTGGTAGACTTTGAATTGGCTTCAACACGCTTCCCTTTGAATGCGAAGTTGAATCCGGAAGCAGAAGTAGTAGTGGAGGTTGATACATGAGCAGAACCTCCAAAACGTTTTGAAGAAAAATCCAAGCGTTCGATCATTCGTGCAACCCCAGCTATTCCTGCGTTCATCTCACGTTGCACTCCTTTGCTCAGTTCTTTCACTGAGTTATTGCGGGCAAATAGCTTCTCCTTAAGACCTTGTTTACTTTTAGAGATCGATTCTTTGTACCTGGAGGCATGTCCCCAATCAGTTTTTAGTATTACTGACTTCTGAAACAATAAAGAGAGATCGAGATTGAGACATACCTTGCGGAAGCAGCAGCCAGTTTGGATTTAATGGCTTCAGGAAGAGAGGATGCTTCAGATGTATCTGGACTTTGAGATGAACTAGATGAAGAAAGGCCAGTGGAGAATCTGATTATAGGTACAAGAAAAGATGACGATACGTTACACAGGGTTTAGGTAAGTTATAAGCAATTTAAAGGCTTGAGCATTCTCCAAGAAGAAGCTGCATAACGAACAGACATGGTCTCGAATTCCATTCGCCATGTGAACTAAGTGAAACAAGAGTTATAAAGAGCATCCCCATTGTGCAGCATTGTCCCATGTATACATATTCTTTTTGGAGACAACCCAAGCAAATAAAAACCACATAAATCATGATAAACTAACTGGTTACAGATAAATCAGGCAGATAAAAGCTTCAATTTGTACTAGTTTTTTTTTATGCCAATACCTGGATCCGTTGTTGGTATCTGCAGGAACAGAAGAGTGACCAGAGACGGGAGACGGGGTGATTGAGCCAGGACTCGGACAGGGGTTTGTGTTCTGATGTTCAATACGGGAGATAATAGCAGAGATGTGATCAAGATTGGTCATATCAGTAGGACGAACCGTATTGGGATCATTGGAGGATATTTGAGTCTCCCTTCTGAGAAGCAAAGAACGTCTATGAGCAGCTTCAGTGAGATGCCTCAAGAACTGTTCATCAAAGCTGCTAAACTGTGATTCATCCTGGAAAAAAATAGATCATTATCTAGTCAACTACTAGAACCAAAAACTCTTCAATCTAAAAAGTCACAATGATTTACTTTTCGAACCTCCTCTGAGTGAAAATCGTCATGAGAGTGATGAATAGATCTTGGAGAGGATGAAGATATGTTCCTGGTTTTCATCATTCTTTCCTTATCCACAGCAGACAAAAGCTCTTGGCTACACAAAAGAACCAGTGCTATTAAAAACAGTTTGGGTGTAAAGTATAGTGCTTAAAATCACCAAAAAATCAAATCTTTTCTAAACCACACGGATCAGTAAAGAACAAGACGATGGTTACAGATTACCTAGCAGGATCTTTCAAAACAAACAATTGCCAGCAAATAGGACACTCTTTGCTCCTCTGCGACCTGAGTAAATCCCAATTACGAATCAGTCACTGATAGATGACAGACAAGAACAAGATTCAAATCTACAACAGAGAATAAATAAGCATCACAAATCGTTTTAAACACAAGTACCATTCAATGATGCACTGAAGGTGATATTCATGCTTGCAACTGGTAACCTGAAAGTGAAACAACCCATAAACATCCATCAGCCAGATTAAACATTGGAACATCACATGTTTAGCTTCAGATTCAAAAGGGGTCAGATGAGAAATCAAACTATCAGCTGAGCAACGAACATGCATTTGCATAAAACATCCTTTTGATCCCTTTCAACGATGGTTCAAGAGAAAATGATCGGTAATCAAACGATCTCATAGATTAAATCGCAAAAGGAAGGCAAAATCTAATGTAATTATCCCAGATTTCAAGCAAAGAGAGAAAGAGATCGTAAAACCCAACAAGAGCTATCAAATGTAGAATTGAAAAGAGAAAGAGAGAGTCAGCGAGAGAGAGGATAGAGAATCTCACAGAGGAAGGATCCTGGAGAGTGAAAGGCTCGAGACAGATGCTGCAAGCGTCGTCGGTATCATCATCATCGGAGGCTACGAACGCAGAGGAAGACGAAGCAATTGCAGGAATAAAAGGAGAGTCAGATAAGTTGAAAGCAGAAGTATAAGTGAAATTAGACATTGTTGCAGCGAGTGGGCGATGAGCGAAGAAGGTGAAGAAGAAGAAGGTGAGGATTGAGATCAAGAGGAGGAGGAGGAAGGAGTATGATCAAAAAAGGAAGACTGACGAGTCAAAGCAAAGAATGATGAGAAAAAGTCAAAAAAAGAAATTGCAAGGAGGAGGAGAAAAGTTCGATTCGACTGTTCCACTTTTACCTTTTCTTTCTTAATTTTTTTATTTATTTGTTTGTTTTAGTTTGTTACAAGTAACTTATTAAGCTATTGGGCTTTTGCTGGTTACCTTTAGTCCACTAGTTTAGATTCTAAACGTATGGACCCAATTCTCTAAAGTTGAAATAGTTAGTTAAAAATATATATTTATTGTGATAACGATGTTGATTCATTATTATTTGTCGTTGCATCTTAACATATGTGTCATCTTGATAAAGGATTTGTCCCCCTATATAAATCTTGGTAAAGCTTTGAAGCAAATGTAATTAGAAGAAGAATGAAATTCACTTCTCTCTCTTACCTTAGAGCATCTGCATTGGTGTAAGTCTCTCACCAATTTAATAATAATAATTTTAATTATATTATATAGTTTTAAATTAAAAAAGAAAAATAAACCAATGATATGAAGACAACACATGAGATGAGTCTCTCATGGGTCTCTCATAGTCTCTCAAATAAGAGACTCACTCCATTCTCTCTCTTCTCTTTTTTTAAGTTTATTAATATTTTATGTTAAGAGACTTGGTGAGAGACCACCAATGCAGATGGTCTTATCTCTCTCGCTCTCTCACTATTTCTTATATCACACTTCTCTCTTATCTTATTTCTCTCGCTCTCTCACTATTTCTCATATGATATAGCATATAAAACACATATAATATCTTACATATTATAATAGTTTATAACACGTTATCAGCACGAACGTCTCTTAATCTGTTTGTATACCAAATCTGTCTATATACCAAAAATGCCGTTACTCTGCTCAAATTTTTTTTATACATAAATTTCTTTTATTAAAATTAAATCGGTTAAGTTTTTGTTATTCAGTCATAATGAAAAATCTGGCAAAGCTCGAAATTGCTGCCCTTGATATTGCCGGAAAAAATTATATGACATGGGCAGTAGGTGCGAAAACGCATCTAAGAGAAAACAGGCTTTTGGATACCATCGATAAGTCAAAAACGACGTCAGATGAGAAAAAGCAAAAACCATGATATTTTTCCGTCACCAAATCCACGATGGTTTAAAAGATGAGTACATCATAAAAGAAGATCCTGCAGATCTCTGGCAATCTTTGAAAGAAAGGTTTGATCACCAGAAATATGTGATCTTACCGAAAGCCAGACACGAGTAGTTGCATCTCCGGTTTCAGGACTACAAAAATATTAGTGATTATAATTCTGCGATGTTTGGAATTACATCCAGAATGGTGTTATGTGGAGAAACTGTAAGTGATTATGACATGATTGAGAAAACTCTCTCCACATTTCACTCGAGTAATGTAGTCCTGCAGCAACAATACTGGACGAATAGATATGCTCGTTATTCGGAGTTGATGCATGTGCTCCTTGTTGCCGAGCAGAATAACGAACTCGTGATGATGAACTATCAAAGCCGTCCAACTGGATATGCACCTTTCCCAGAAGTGAATGCTGCATCATCCAGGTATAATAATTGGCATGGACGCGGACGCGGTTATAACCGTGGTCGAGGTCATGGACGTGGATATGGACGTGGACAAGGAAGATGATATCGTCATAATGATTCCAATGATGGAAAATATAGTAAGAATTTTTGAGGAAATGATGATGGCCGGGAAATTAAAAGGAAAAGAGAAATTGTTTGTTACAGATGCGACATGAAAGGACATTGGGTACGTACTTGCCGTACGCCAAAACACTTAGCCGATCTGTACCGCGAATCACAGAAAGCAAAAGAAAAGGAAAGTGAAACAAACATTCTTTCTGGTGAACCCGAACTCTCTTTTCATGGCCTAAATGACGATACTCATCTTGATGTTACAGATTTCCAAGTTGATCTAGAAGAATCAACGGAAACAAAGCGACAAAAATTGATGCAATATGATGTCTTCCTGAAGAAGACAAGAAGAAAAATAAAAGTTTAATGTTTTTGTTATTTTATGCACTTTTGGATTTTAACGTTTTGTTGTAAAATAAGTTTTATTGTAAAACTAAGTGTTTTATAATATAAGTTTTTGTCTTTTTCATTAATGAATCTTTATGAATATTTTAAATTCAGAAAATGCCAGAATTTGAGACTCAGGATGGAGAAATATATTTGGCAGACAATGCTACAACGCACACGATTATTAAAGATAAAAAGTATTTCTCCTGTCTCAAAATGAAAGATTCCGCTTAAAGCGTGAATACGATATCTGGTAATGCAAAAATTATTATGGGCTCCGGTAGAGTCAATTTTTCAATGTCAAGGGGAACAAAGTTTGAAATAAATGATGCATTATATTCCCCTGAATCTTACAGAAACTTGTTAAGTTTCAAAGATATTCGCAGGAATGAATATCATGTAGAAACTATGAATGAAAATGGCATTGAATATCTTTGCAATACATCGGAGAGGAAACATATATTGGAAGAGTTAAAAATGTTATCCTCTGGAATATATTACACAAAAATAAATATGAGTGAATCATCTGTTACAGTAAACCATAAGTTTACTAGTACATTTAAAGTCTGGCATGAAAGACTAGGCCATCTTGGTTCAGTCATGATGAGAAAGATTGTGCAAAATTCTAAATGGCCATCCGTTGAAAAACGAGAAAATTTTAAAAACGGGCGAGTTTTTATGTAATGAATGTTCTCAAGGAAAACTCATTACTCGGCCATCGCCAGCCAAAGTTGGGAATGAATCACCAGAATTTTTAGAAAGAATACATGGTGATATATGTGGGCCGATCCACCCACAATGCGGGCCGTTTCGATATTTTATGGTATTAATTGACGCATCCAGTAGATGGTCACACGTGTGTCTATTGACAACACGAAATACGGCTTTCGCTAAATTCATTGCCCAAATAATCAGGTTGAGAGCACAATTTCCTGATTATGCCATAAAGAAAGTAAGATTGGATAACGCTGGTGAATTCACATCACAAGTGTTTAATGATTATTGTATGTCTTTGGGAATCGATGTTGAACATCCGGTTCCACATGTTCATACACAAAATGGCATGGCTGAGTCATTAATTAAACGGTTGCAATTGATTGCAAGACCGTTAATATTGAGAACAAAGCTCCCAATTAATGTTTGGGGACATGCTATTTTGCATGATGCAGCACTGATCCAGATACGACCAAGTGCATATAATGAATATTCTCCGTTACAGTTAGTATCTGGACATGAGCCAAATGTATCCCATCTTCGTATTTTTGGATGTGCGGTTTATGTTCCTATAGCCCCACCGCAAAGAATAAAAATGGGGCCACAAAGAAGATTGGGAATATACATCGGTTATACATCACCAAGTATAATTCGGTATCTGGAACCAAAAACTGGTGATATGTTTACGGTACGTTTTGCCGATTGCTATTTTAATGAAGATGAATTTCCAGCGTTAGGGGGATGAATTAAAGAAATTCCAAAGGATGTTACATGGTGCACAACGTCTTTATTGCACCTTGATCCCCCTATGAATCAACGTGAGCTGGAAGTTCAGAAAATCTTTCATTTACAAAATATGGCAAACGAGTTACCGGATGCGTTCACAGATACAAAAAGGGTGACACAATCATATATCCCCGCTGCGAATATTCCATCAAGAATTATTGTTCCTGAAGAACAAATGGATAGGAACATAGAAAATGAACCTAGGGTTCAGTTGAAAAGGGGGAGACCGATAGGTTCTAAAGATAAAAATCCCCGAAAGAAAAAGAATATGGGAGAACAAAGTAAAATGGTTGCAGAAGAACCATTTAAAGAAAAATGTCAAGAAGACATAAATGGAAGGGTTCCAGAAGAACCACATCTGGAAGAAAGTCCAGAAGATGAAAATGAAACAGAAAAATATGAGATTTCTATCAATTACGCCCAAAATGGAGAATTATGGATCAGAGATAAAATAAAAGATATTGATGGAATATTCTCTTTTTATGTATCTAAAGAGCTTGATCATGAAAGTAATGATCCAGATCCAAGGTCCATATTAGAATGTCAGAAAAGACATGATTGGGAGAAATGGAAGATGTCCATAGAAACAGAATTATTCTCCCTCAATAAAAGAAATGTTTTTGGACCTATTATCTCAACACCGGAACAAGTGATGCCGGTCGGATACAAATGGGTTTTTGTGAGAAAGAGAAATGAGAAATGAGAAAAATGAGGTCACAAGGTATAAAGCCCAACTTGTGGCTTAAGGTTTTTCTCAAAGACCGGGAATTGATTATGAGGAAACATATTCTCCGGTAATGGATGCAATCACATTTAGATTCTTGTTGAGTCTAGCAGCATCTAAAAACCTAGGCATGCATCTGATGGATGTTGTGACAGCATATCTATATGGATCACTTGATAATGACATATATATATGAAAATCCCTGAAGGATTAAAAATCCCTGAAGGATTAAAAATGTCGGAAGCATTAGGATCAAACTCGAAAGAGATTTGTGCGATCAAATTACCGCGATCACTTTACGGATTAAATCAATTTGGACGCATGTGGTATAATCGCTTAAGTGAATACTTGTTGAGTAAAGATTACATCAACAATGCGATATGCCCTTGTGTTTTTATTAAGAAATCTTTATCGGGATTTGTGATCATTGCTGTTTATGTTGATGACCTCAACATAATCGGAACACAAAAAGAGATTGATGATACAAGAACTCATATGAAGGAAGAGTTCGAAATGAAAGATCTTGGAAAGACAAAGTTTTGTCTTGGGCTCCAGATAGAGCATTTCCAAGACGGAATATTTGTTCATCAATCAAATTATACTAAAAGGATCTTAGAACGCTTTAATATGGATAAAGCGACTTGTTTGAGTTCTCCGATGGTCAATAGATCGCTTGATATTGATAAAGATCCGTTTCGACCTTGTGAGGATAGCGAAAAAATATTAGGTCCTGAAGTACCTTATATGAGCGCTATCGGTGGGCTTATGTATCTTGCAAATTGTACTCGACCGGATATAGCTTTTGCTACAAATTTACTTGCAAAATACAGCTCATCTCCTACTCACCGACATTGGAACGGAATAAAACATATATTTCGTTACCTACACGGTACGATTGATTTTGGCTTATTTTATTCTAGAAACGTCGAAGTTGGTCTGGTTGGTTTTGCAGATGCAGGATATTTATCAGATCCGCACAAGGCTCGATCGCAAACCGGATATGTTTTTACAATTGGAGGAACTGCGATCTCTTGGCGTTCCCAAAAGCAGACTTTAGTAGCAACTTCTTCAAATTATGCAGAAACTATTGCATTACATGAAGCTTGTAGGGAATGCGTATGGCTCGGATCCTTGATTCATCACATAAAAGAAACAAGCGGAATAGAGACAAATAAGGAGCCAACAAAAATGTTTGAAGATAATGCTGCATGTGTCGCACAACTCAAAGAAGGTTATATCAAGAGCGACCGAACGAAGCATATCCCTCCAAGATTTTTCTCCTACACACGAGAGCTTGAGAAGAATCAAGAAGTGGACATCCAATATGTTCGTTCATGTGACAATGCTGCCGATCTATTTACGAATGCGCTTCCTACAACAACATTTAGAAAGCACGTTCAAAGTATCGGAATGCGTCATCTAAGAGATTTATAAAAAAGAAGATGATATCCATCATTTCCAGGGGGAGATTACGTTACTGTACTCTTTTTTCTTTGTCATGGTTTTTATCCCACTGGGTTTTTCCATGATAAAGTTTTTAACGAGGCAGTACGTAATACGGTATTAATGATAAATCAAGGGGGAGTATTGTGATAACGATGATGATTCAACATTATTTGTCGTATTGCATCTTAACATACGTGTCATCTTGATAAGGGATTTGTCTCCCTATATAAACCTTTGTAAAGCTTTGAAGCAAATGTAATTTGAAGAAGAATAAATTCACTTCTCTCTCTTACCTTATCTCTCTCGCTCTCTCACTATGTCTCATATGATATAGCATATAAAACAGATATAATATCTTACCTATTATAATAGTTTATAACAATATTGGAGTTTTTCCCTTTCTTTAAACTCCATGTTTTCTTTCTTTTGATTTCAAAGTCGTCATTTTTGTTAACCAACTTCAGTAGCTTTTTTTTTATAACAAATGTCACTATTTTAACCTTTGTGATTTTACATTCTATATAACCTTTGAACCAATTTTGTAGTCTCATAATCCCCATTTTTTCGAACCAACGTCGGTAACTTTCTCAACTTTATAAAAAAAAAAAAAACGTCGGCAACTTTCTTTTAACCTTAATTTATGAAAAATAACTCTTTTGAACAAAATCAACAATTCATGTCAGAATTCGCCACTCCCTTGGCTTATATTATCTCAAAATAACTCTTTTGAACAAAATCAACAATTCTAACTCTCTTAACCTTAATTTATGAAAAATCTCGACAGTTTTCTCAGCATCTGCTACTCTTTTATACTGTGTAATCTCATAATCATCTTTTGAAACAACATCGACATGAATCACCGAGTGTTATATTATTAATTACTGGTTCATAATTTTTACAATGCAATGTTATGTTTTTGTACTTAGGTTTAAATTTATATGCATGGTACTATGTACATTGGACAATATTTAGATTTATTGTTGTGGTGTCTCCACATTGGCTAGTATATATGTAACTATATTTGGATGAATGCATAACTACAAAAGTTGTGCCATGAACATTTGCTAAAGCAATGGAATGTCCACGATGGATAAAAGCTATGGGAATGGAGATTGAAGCCCAATAACGAAATAAAACATGCGCAATTGAACACTTGCCAACATGTAAGTATGTTATTGGGTACAAGTGGATTTACACGATTAAGTATAATGCATATTGAACAATTGAAAATTATAAGTCAAGACTATTAGCATGTGGTAGTCGACAAAAAGAGAGACTCGATTACTCTAACATAGTTGCTTTAGTGGCAACGATGAGCACCGTTGATTGATTCTTCAGGGTGTTGTTGGGAACAATTGGGAATTACATTTGGATGAAGAAGTATTTATGAAATTATCCAAGATTTCAGTTTTCTTAAGAAGGAAATGGCATGTCGTTTACAAAAAAACTATTGTATGGTTGAAACATGCTCCATGATGTTGGTTTTCAAAACTTACGAATGCACTCTTGAGTATGGTTTCACATATAGTAAAGTTGATTACTCTCTTTTCTCATTGGTTTATGATAAAGTTCACTTGCATGTTCTAATATATATATTGATGATCTCGTAGTAACAGATGGAAGTTATACATCAGTTCAAAACATATTTTGAATGGTTGTTTTCATATGAAAAATTTGGAGAAATTAATATATTTTCTTGGATTGAAATTGCATGAAATAAGAAAGATATTTATTTATCACAAAGTCTTGATATTAATGTTGATGTTGGATCGCTTAGTGGTAAGTCGATAGAGTTTTGGATGGAGCCAAACAATCAGTTGGCAAAGTCGACGAGAAAGGTACTTGTTGATTCGAAGAAGTATGAGAGACATGATTTGGTTTACTCGGTTCACATCTTATTTTAGTTTATGTCCAACTTGAGGAAGAATATTAGAAGATACGATCATATCTTTACATTAATTAGATTGTTTTTTTATATGGTTTGATGTATATGAGTTTTACAACACACTACAAAAAAGTAGGTGGATTGTATTATTTATTATATATTTTTGCATTACTTATAATTGATGCAAATGAATCTTACATCACTTAGAAAAGTGACTCTGTTTGTGGTGATGCAAATAATTAACATCAGTTAGTTATCAACCGATGCAAATATATTTTATTTTTGCATCGATTGTTATAATTGATTTCAATATGTGTCAATTACAAAAAACTAATGTTATCTTTTACATCAATTTTTAAAAGTGATGTTAGTATTTGTGACGATTATAATAATTGATGTTAAAATTAGCGTCAATTTTAATAAGTGATATTAATAGTTGTATCATTTATATAACTGACTTAATATTTGTATCATTTGAAATATATGATTTAAAATATTACTATCACTTGTATATAATTGATGTTAAATTTATGCGAGATATCATAATTGATTGTAATAATTATGTTATTTATTTTTATATAATTAATCTTATTGGTTAAAACCAAAAAGAAAATTAATCTTATTTGTTAAAACCAAATAAAAAAATTAATTTTATTCACCAATAAATATGAATATTAGATATTTAAGTTTCAGTATATATAGTGATGGTTTCTCTTTAACTTCTTCATCTATTAGCAATGTGGGATAAAGTAAAAAACGTTAGTTACATCACTTTTAACTGATATAAATTTTATATCATTTTTCTAAATGATGTTAACCAAAATCATTAGTTACATCGATTATTTAGCTGATGTAAATTTATAATTTTGTATCGATTTTGTTATAATAATGCTAAAGAACGAAACAGTTACATCATTTTTAATAATTGAAGCTAATTCACATAATTATGTATATATTATTAGTGTAATTTTTATTAGAATGAGTTTTTATTGATGCTAATTTTGCATCATTGTTAGAAGTGATGTTAACAAAAATTAATAAATACATCGATCACCTAATTGATATTACATTATATTTTAATATCAATTTTTTTAAAGTGATACAAACTAATAAAATTTGTATCACTTTTATTGAATTGATGTCAACCTAGTTAATTATAACATCAATTATCATAATTGATGTTAAGCCATGTATATTTGTTTCATTTATAAATAACTAATTCAAAATAGTATCACTTAATTTTGTGATACAATTTAAGTGATACAATCTACTCCTTTTTTTGTAGTGACAGTGTATGACTTTTACAACAGTGTCATATATATATGGTCGAGAGGCATGATTGTATATAGTTTGAGATTAAAATACAAATTTCTTTCGGATCTTGTAAAATGAACAAAATTATACAATATTAGAAAGAGAATGGAAATTAAATATTTAATTTTTTTGCAAAAAAATAATTTATAATAACATATACTTTTGAATATAAACTTCGTTTATACATATTTTTTTTTCAAAAATGTGAGTCATTTAAATAATCTTATTCAGCTAAAATATATAGTAATAAAATATAGAGCCGTGCCTGAGATAGTCGAGGTCCGATACAAAATTTCAGATCGAGGCCCTCAATAGTGTATAGAGGTGGTGGGTCAGCTGACCTAGGGAAAATATATAGTATTTCATTGTAACACATATTATAATTTGTTTTCTAGGGCAAATGGTTTGAGCTAGGGGTGGGCATTTCGGTTTAATTTCGGATTCGGTTCGGGTTCGGTTCGGTTCGGTTAATTTGGGTCTTCTAAAACTCTAACCGAACTCAACCAAAGTTAATTCGGTTTGGTTTAAGTTCGGTTCGGTTTGAATTCGGTTTGGTTTGAATGTAGTTCAGTTTGGGTTAATTAATTCGGTCTAGTTTATTTTTTTTCACTTAATAATATTCTTTAATATTATTGAACAATGTTGCTATACTTTTTTTCTATTAAGAGCCTAAGAACACTTAATTTATGACACTTAATAGAAAAAAAATTGAGAAAACTTTCAATTTGGAGTTTCCACTCATACTAATTTATTATAACTGTTTGATAAAGTTTTATATCACGAGCAAGAGAATCAGATGAAAAAATAGAATGAATAATTATTGGGTTTTTATGAAATTTAGCCGTTTAGGTGCAATCATGAAATTTTAGATTTTCTTTTTAGTATTGATGAATTCTTAAATAATAGGATTAAAAATAATTAATATCATAATATTGTTAATTAAATAAACACATTGGTTCTTCGGTTCGGTTCAGTTTATAACCGAACCGAACCAAACCATTCGGGTTGACAAAAAACCTAACCGAAATATTTTAGTATAGACTTTGGTTTAGTTTGGGTCGGTTTGAGTTCGGTTGGTTCGGATTGGTTCGGTTCGGTTTTTTTCCCACCCCTAGTTTGAGCTGCACTCCTTCTACCCACCAATTTGTTTGAGCGGACCCACGTTGTAAGATCGGTTCCACCACCAATTTGTTTTTTTTTCCTTCTAAATTTTGCTTAAACAAATTTAGCTTATAATTTTATTTTTTCTAAAGCATACGAACAATTATTTTCATAGCATATTTCTTTTTTATTTAAAAAAACTATAATAAAATTACTTGACAAAAAACTATAATAAAATTATACATTATTAAAGGAAAAAAAATCTATTTTAGAGGAATTATCATTGACAATACTTTATAAATTTAATAATTAATACGTTCATATATACCTATAAATAATAAAACTATGGACATATATATGATATAAAACTATAATAAATTATATATATATATAACTCATAATTTGATAGATATTTCTAATATGAAAGATGAAAAATGAATAGTCATTATATTTTAGAAGTATGTTATTGAAAAATTAAATTATCTGGTCGATAATACTACTTCTACAATAAATATCATCAAAAAGATAACTTATAATTTTATCATAAAATTTTGTATTTAATATAAATAAATATTTTATAAAAATTATTTTTTGACCTTGGTATAATAAATTTTTGGGTTCGCCACTGATATTGTATACAAAAATTTTAAATTGTTAAAAACTGATTTTTTCTTTAAGAAATTTGTTTGAGACCCTATTCAAATGTTTCATATGTGTTTGCTCAAGCAATAAAATGAAACATTTGGGTTATTGAATACTGTATATGGTAATATATCTCTTTCGTCTTTCCTAACCAAAGAGCGTGGTCTGAAAACCAACCAAGACAATATGGGCAAAGGCCTCCATTTTGTTATCGGCTACTTCCACTAGCCTCTTCTCTTCCTCTAATCTTCTTCTTCTTCTTCTTCCTGCGTCTCTTGGTTCTTCTTCAGAATTGCTCGCTTGGTGAGACTGTAGCCCTTTAAATCAAGTTCGCTTTTTGTTCTTCTTGTTCTCAATTATGTGTTTCAGACACAAACTTTTGTCTTAATTGCTGCCATCGATTTCCCCTACAACTCTCAGATACTGTTTTCTTCAATTTGTTTTTTTTGCTGTTGTTGTAAAGTCTCTTCTTTTATGGCTTTTCAGAGTCCTTGAAACAGTTGCGAAATCAAGTTGGAGAAAAAATGGTTGTGTTTGGGAATGTTTCCGCGGCGAATTTGCCTTACCAAAACGGGTTTTTGGAGGCACTTACAACATCTGGAGGCTGTGAATTAATGGGACACAGCTTCAGGATTCCGACTTCTTCACAAGCACTTAAGACGAGAACAAGGAGGAGGAGCGGTGGTCCTTTGCAGGTGCCTGCCTGTCTGGTTTCTTACTTGAATCCTCTGAAATTTTATGCTTTTATGGTTAAAGAAGAGTTTTTTTCCCTGTGCTTAGGTAGTTTGTGTGGATATCCCAAGGCCAGAGCTAGAGAACACTGTGAATTTTTTGGAAGCTGCAAGTTTATCTGCATCTTTCCGTAGTGCTCCTCGTCCTGCAAAGCCTTTGAAAGTTGTAATTGCTGGTGCTGGTATGTGTCAAACTTAATTGCTTCCTGCTTTGTTTGGGATCTGATGAAGTTTTTTTCTTTTCACTATGTTATGCATTTTCATGTGATGAAGCTCGTTGCCTCTCGAATAATTGCAGGATTGGCTGGATTGTCAACTGCAAAGTACTTGGCTGATGCAGGCCATAAACCTCTGTTGCTTGAAGCAAGAGATGTTCTTGGTGGAAAGGTACTTCGATTGGTCTCACTCTACATGTACTTTATAATCAAAACTCTCATGGTTGTTTTACTACGTTTACCATTCTTATTAGACTTGCTAGTTTCCGAATCTCCACCAAACGAGCTTGTGAGACTATGAGATGTAACTAATGTTTTAGAGTGTTACAGCTCTTAGGTACAAAGATTGTGTACATATATCTGTCTTGTCTGTTGTGTTAGTCTTTTACTGCCCAATTGTTTTTTATGTTCTTATGTCTTCTGTCTCGTGTGCTACACACCGCACCATCCCTTTCAATCTCGAGGCTTTATGTGAAACAATATAGAGTAGTGTACTGGGAATTATTTTTATGATAATATAACGCGTTACATTGTTGTTGTGTTCTCTGGCTCATGGATTAGGTTCTTGTTTGTTTCGTTGCAGCCAGTTTACCTTTCTTATTAGATAGCGTCTATTAATGATGTGAAGTTTGTGTTCTTCCAGATAGCTGCATGGAAGGATGAAGATGGTGATTGGTATGAAACGGGTTTACATATATTTTGTAAGTTCAAACTCATAACCTCTTCGCTGCTTCTCTAGTGTATATATTATAAGTTTCTCACGGTTGACATTTGACAACTTGGATTTGACTTTACATGTGATTTACCAATCTGTACATTAGGCTCTGATAATAAATAGCTGAATAAGATATCTTTTAGCAGCATAGATGTTTCCCATTTGCAACATGACAAGACAGAAAATTAAGTGATGTCAATGAGAGCATAAGCATTTAGAGTTCGATATGATAGTAACAAGATTTCTTGACGCTTTCCTTTATGATCTTGCACCCCTTTTGAAATGTGCTCGTTTTAACCGCTCTACCACTAATTTGAAGAAAGATGTTAAACAAAGCTTATGGTTAACTAATCGTCAGAAATTTATTTTGTTTTCTTGTTATTTCTTTTCCTAAGTGAAGTTCTTGATTTTTTTCCTTGATTCTTTTCATATTCTTGCTGGAAGTCGGTGCTTACCCGAATGTGCAGAACTTATTTGGAGAGCTTGGGATCAATGATCGGTTGCAGTGGAAGGAACACTCCATGATTTTCGCCATGCCAAGTAAACCTGGAGAATTTAGTAGATTTGATTTCCCAGATGTCCTTCCAGCACCCTTAAACGGTGAGAGGATAATATATATATATTTTTTTTTCTCCTAACCAGCTAATATATATTAGTGCTTCAAGTTGTTTGAACTTTCAAACATAACATATCTGATGAAAAAAGTGCTTGAATTTTTGTTAATGGCACCATGGATTTGGTTCGAAAAGGTTGGATTAATATGCATACACATGTTGAATTATGTCGAATGTAAACCAAATAGTGATGTGATTGAGTAGAAAACTAGGTTAGTAACTGTTTTGCAGATGTTTAATTGTATTGATCAATTCAAGCTACTTAAAGATTTTGACATCTAAAACTATTTAAGGAACTCATGAACATTAGATGAATATACATTTAATTTAGACGTCATGTTCATTTTCATTATCAAAGCAAGGAATCTAGTTTTGAGCTTCCACAGTTCCACTAAACGTACATCACGAAATACACTTATGTAGAAGGGGAAATCAAACTGTAGGTAATATAAGATAAATGAACTCCGTTGTGGCATAGTGCTGAATTGTCCTCTGGTGGAAGTAACATGTTTCTGGCAGAAAGTGTAAGTTGTTTCTGTGGACATTTACTTTGTAGGTATCTGGGCTATTTTGCGGAACAACGAAATGCTGACATGGCCGGAGAAAATAAAGTTTGCTATTGGACTTCTTCCGGCTATGGTCGGAGGTCAGGCTTATGTTGAGGCCCAAGATGGTTTATCAGTTGAAGAATGGATGAGAAAGCAGGTAAGAAGGCTATTTGATTGAGTTCACGCTTCCTGTGAGATATTGTAGAGAGTTTATTCGCATGCTTTCTTATGGGTTGCTGTCTACTTTGATTGCTAGCTTTTCAAGTTCACGTAGTTCTTTGTTTTGCTCATCAGATAAAAATGGATTGTGATGAAGTGTTCGTTTTCTTTTCTCTGGCTAATTATATTCTTTCCAGGGAGTACCTGATCGCGTGACTGATGAGGTGTTTATTGCCATGTCAAAGGCGCTAAACTTTATTAACCCCGACGAACTTTCAATGCAATGCATTTTGATAGCTTTGAACCGGTTTCTTCAGGTTTGGCATTCCTGCTCTTTATGTCTCTACCACTCACATGGATGATTTAGTACTCAAAACATGTTCAATTCTCATGTATAGCTTGAAACTTGTGGTGTACAGCTACAATAACTAGATAGGATTTTGAGAATATGTCATGGATAATCATTAAAAAAAACTGCATTTGACAGGAAAAACATGGTTCCAAGATGGCATTCTTGGATGGTAATCCTCCTGAGAGGCTTTGTATGCCGATTGTGGAACATATTCGATCACTAGGTGGGGAAGTACGGCTTAACTCCAGGATAAGGAAAATTGAGCTCGAGAATGATGGTACGGTAAAGAATTTCTTACTCACTGATGGAAGCACTATCGAAGGAGACGCCTATGTGTTTGCCGCTCCAGGTTCACTTCTATGCTTGTCTTTGTGGATTTACATTCCATCTGGTCTTTTTTTCGACTCCTGCTTCATATGCTGTTTACGTTTCTTCTTGTAGTCGATATCCTGAAGCTTCTTTTGCCTGATCCCTGGAAAGAAATACCATACTTTAAGAGATTGGAGAAATTAGTTGGTGTGCCAGTGATTAACGTTCATATATGGTTAGTGAAAACTAATATCTTTCATGTTTTTTTTCTTTCTTTCTTTCTCTTCTACCATTTTGGTGTGAGATAACAAGTGCTGTGTACTAATATCGCAGGTTTGATCGAAAACTGCAGAACACATATGATCACTTACTCTTTAGCAGGTGAATTTCTTATATGAGTAGTTTCGAGGCATTTCAATTCATATTACCTCAATACTTTTGACTTTTTTCATAAGAAAAAAGATAAATTTAGTCTTGAACTACCATAGAAATGAATCAGCAACAGTTAACACTCGTTCTTGGTTAAGTTTTAACATATTTTCAACAATCTTGTCTTGTTTTTTTTCGTTTTTTTGCAGAAGTAACCTTCTGAGTGTATATGCGGACATGTCCTTAACTTGTAAGGTAAAGAATGCGAGTCTTATCGGGTTGTGTTTCTCTAGTCTATATACATCATATGTGAGCACAACTTGGTGCTCTTTAAGAATATTTCTTTTGTCTTAACTGTATAGGAGTATTACGATCCTAACCGGTCGATGCTGGAGCTAGTATTTGCACCTGCAGAGGAATGGATATCACGGAGCGACTCTGACATCATAGATGCAACAATGAAAGAACTCGAGAGACTCTTCCCCGACGAAATCGCTTCTGACCAAAGCAAAGCCAAAATCCTGAAGTACCATGTCGTGAAAACTCCAAGGTTAGAGAGAAGTTATTACCAAAACCCAACAATGAATAAGTCTCATTGAGATTTAGCTCCAAATGAAACAGGGCTTATGATGAAAAAAATGGATAACAACATCTTTATCTCTTGTTTGCATAATCAGGTCTGTGTACAAGACCGTCCCAAACTGTGAACCATGTCGTCCTCTACAAAGATCTCCTATTCAAGGATTCTACTTAGCTGGAGATTACACTAAACAGAAGTACTTAGCTTCCATGGAAGGAGCCGTTCTCTCTGGCAAATTCTGCTCACAGTCTATTGTGCAGGTAAACAACAAATAACTTGTCATTCAAACGGATACAACTTGTTAAACCAATGACCTGGTTTTTGCCAATAACCGGTCTGTTGACTCGGTTTTATCCGGTTATGTAGAGGTGTTGCTTAGTCTGAATTTTTCAAATTGGGTTACTGATTGTTCAGGATTATGAGCTATTGGCTGCGTCTGGACCAAAGTTATCTGAGGCAACTGTATCAACATGAGAGGAGGAAGCTTCAAGATCATTGCTTGTAAGCATTATTTGTGACTTTTTTCTTTGTTTTGTGTATAAAAAAATATCATTGCAGCAAATCCAAAATTGACGCTACTCTCTGCAGTAAATGAATCTCACAGATTTGACATGTCTCTCCTTTTCTGTCATTATTATAAATCTTGAAAAGTAATTACTGTCGACTTTTTTGTAATCAAATTGATTGATCATTATGTCTTCTCTTTTGTAACTTTTTTGTTTTTATATCCTCGGTACAAAATACATATTATCTAAGGTGGATCTTTGATACAAGAAGAAAAAGAAAAATAAGTTTTGAAATTTTCCAACCACAAAATGTAATCCTCCTTTAAGCCTAGGCTTGTTGTAGGGTCTAAAAAGTCTCTTGCAAGTCACGTGTGCAACGAACTAGAATTGCTTTTGGCTTGGGTAATGAAGACAGCAGCTGATAAAAAGTAACAACAAGACACCAAAATTATCTTTTGCAACCGCACGGTATATATATAAACAATCGTTGGATTAATTTCTAACAGTCTTTTATATATTCATTTTGTTTTCATATTTGACTCATTATCATAACTTCGTCTTCTAACGTCACCAATTCTCAATACAAAATCGAGTAATACATATTGAAGGGTGTATAAAAAAAAACCCTCTTGTGGGTTTTGTCTCTTACATGTTACTAATTTTGTTTAAACAAAAGTCTTTAATTTCTGGTGAGAACTCATAGATATCCACACATTTGATAGTTAGAGAGACATATGTTTCATGTAATTGATATCATAAGTACAATCATGAATAACTCAAACTAAAAAAATAATATTTTTGAAAATTTGTGGCAATCTCTCCCTATCGATTTACTAATACTTCTTTTTTGGTTAGAGATAGATGTAAATTACCAGAAAATTCGTTCTAGTATAATATGCTCCAATAATTTTGTGAGAGAATCTAAAAGATAAAGAGATAATCAGATAACTAACAGATAACCAAATAAAAAAATTCATTAAATATATCCGTGTACTCATTGAGATGGATCGATTCCAATAGCCGGATCCTAAGTTAGGATTCATAATAAAGACTGTTTTTAATTATTTGTTTTAGTGATGATAATGCCAACAATAATCAGTTTGGTAACAAACAAAAGTCACCAAATGGTAATGATTAAGGGAATTTGTTGGTTGTGAGAATTAGCAATAAGCCAATGATATTCGGATAGATACTTCACACTTTACTTAAAAAAAAAAAAAAATCCGTACATTTATACGATCTATAATATGGGCCCCACTCACCGATCAGCGTTTGGTTTCTGAGTGGGCTTTTGCTTCGCTTCTTCGTTTTCTAAAACTCTCTATTTCTCTTATATTTTTTTTTTTGTTGCTTTTAAAGACTAAAAACGCCTTTTGTTCCAAAACGTTTAACTTCTCTCTCTTTCTTCTGTAAAAACCTAAAAACACACTCTCTTCGCTAAAGGAAAAACCAAAAAAACCCACATGGATTCTCAGGACCACAACAACAACACACAACACTCTCCAGGTTTCTTAATCATTAATGTCTTTAGGGCTTTCTTCTTAAATTTGCAATTCTGGATCTTTCAATGTCGTAGCATTTTTCGGGTTTTGGTTGATTTTACACTTGTTTTTTAATTCGTCTCTTACTTTGTTGTCTCTTGAGATTTCCTTCTGCTTTTTCAGATTTTGATTTTGATTTCTCATTTTTTGTTTTACTGTGTGTTTTAAATTTTTAATCTTCAACCTGTTCATGTTTTTAAAACCAATGTGCATAAAAATGATATCTTTTTGTTTTGTGTAACTTTCTAGCAATTTCGCTTTTGCAATAATGGCTTCTTCCTTTTGTCTTTTAATGTCTATTTGATTAATTGGTTTCTTTTTAAAAAAAAAGTTTTGTCAAACAAGTCTTGTAGAAAATATATCAAATTTAAGCATATGGACACTGAAGATGATTCTGTAAACCCTGTTTATATAGGAGGTAAGAGCAACGGGGCTCATGTCTGCACTAAATGTGGTTGGAACTATCCAAATCCGCATCCTAGTGCTAAAAACCGGCGTTCACACAAGAAAGTATGTGGAACCGTCAAAGGATTTGAGATCCTTGATTCCGAAAAGGCGAAACAGAATCTTGATTTGCAGGAAGAAGAACATTCCTTGGATGATGAGCATAAAACCCCAAGTAAGAACATTTTTTTTATCTGAGGTGAAAAAGTAGAAAAGATTGTGGTGAAAAATGTGAATAATTTTTTAGCCTCTGTCATTGACTCATTGTTGTTTGTTTCCTTGATTGCTAATGTATAATGCATGTTTAATGAGTTAAGGTCCAAAAGTTTTGGAGAAAGCTGAAGTTGTTGAGAAAGCTGATGAGAGAATTGGGGATATAGCTGAAGAGGATGTGTTTGCAGATGCTGTTTGTGAATTTTCTAGCAATTCTTTCAAGGAAAAGGAAGAGACTGCAACAGATTGCGCTGCAGAGAGTAGTACTAAGAATCCTGGTGAGTGATTCTCTTTGATAAAGAACTCAAGGATGATGTTACTTTCTGATCCTAATGAGACTTGGTTATATCAATGCTATCATTAATGTGTGTGTGTGGTGGGTTCTGTTCATCAAGATATAAAGCCTTGGTTGAGTTTTCTTTTGTTGTTTTTACGGCTCAAAGGGAAAAAATTTATTCATTTCTCGGTTTTATCCTCATTTGGCTTTCATGTTCTGTGTGTTGTGCCTGCTTTATTTCGACTTTTATACCTGATGAATATGGTATTGCTCAGGTGACACTCAGCAATACCATGGTTCATCAACGGGCTGTGTTATGAAAAGATCTGAAGTGGTTCAGGAGAGCTGTGAAGTTCCACCCGTGGAGGTCCTTGAGAACCATGACGTCCCAAGCTCAGTTGAAGCTTCTTCTGGTAATCAACAAGGTGGAACACCTTCTATTGAAGAACGCTCTATGGAATTTGAAACTCTGAATGAGTCATCACAGGAAGCTCAGGTCATTGACGGTGGTGACACCATATCAAATGTTGAACCAGAGACAGAATGCAAAGGAAAACTACCGGATGAATCTGAATCAAAGGTAGCATTTTCATTAGGAAAGAGAGAAGATACTTCGAATTCATCATGGAATGATGAAGTGATTTACTCAGACTTGGAAGGCCCTGATGGTTTTGCTTTTGAAGCAACGAGTATGGTTTATCCTGGTGAAGCTGACTATATAGTCTGTGAGAATGTTCCGGTCGATACTTCTTCGGTAAAGGCCAATGCAGCTCAAGTTATCAGCCCCAGTCAATCTGTTCCTGATGGTATACCTTTTGCAGAAAATGCTGATGTCTCTCTGCATGGAACCAAAGACCTTGAAGAATTTGAATCAAGTCATTCTGTGAACCCCTGTCTTCCTGAGACACCTAACGGAGAAGAATGTGAAACTGATACTCGTACTCAGGCAGAGAATTTAGGCATTCAGCCTGAAGACTTAAGTATTGGCTCCGAGGTTCCTTCACCAGACAAGCTTCTCCTGGAAGACAAAACTGAATCTCAAGGCCAAACTGTTTTGGTTGCGGTCAAGGAACTTCCCAGCACTGACTCTGAAGATATTAAAATGAAGGCTGAAGAGGTTGAATCATCGTTTGGTGGTTCCCAAGAAACAGTTGAATCAGAAACCGTGAGAGCGTCCCTACCTGCGGTAGATTCTATAGTTGCTGACTCGAATGCTGATGTGAGTCATTCAGCTACAAAAACTGGTGTTGTTGATCTCATTGGTCATGAGAGTGAACTTGTTCAAGCAAATGTTGTAGCTGAGGAGAACAGCCCTAGCAAGCCGAGTTCTGAATCCTCTTTTGCCACTGAAAACTATCTTTCTCCGGTGTCTGTTGTATTTGTGGGAGACAAAGCTAGCCATCTCACGAAGAGTTCAACAGAAACATCTGAAGACTCCGTCCTCCAAACCGGTCCTGAAGCCTGTGAAAGTAGTGATGAAGCTCGCAGAGAGAGTAGCAAGGGGGAGCTTGTGGAGGAAATCAGTTTCATAAACGTAACAAATACAAAGGATGATCCTATAAACGATTCTGGATCAACAGGCACTACACCTGATGATTCTGTTAAAACAGCTAATCAGAAGTTGCTGGAAAGCGGAAGGACAGAGTTCAACAGAGTTGTTGGTGGCTTGGGGGTTATTCAAGCTAATGAGATTGACGGTAACGTCAAAGCACACGACTTTTATGCTGAGGTCCCTGTGACAATCGAATCAAGTGACCATCGAGATTTTGGGAGACTGCAGAATCTTTCAGAAGCACACATTAGATCTCTGGTTTCGAGTCCGCTAGTCACTAGAAGTAATACATCTAATGCGTTTGAGTCCAACCTGAGATCATTGTCAGGTACATTCATCTTCACTGGCCAATACTAATTGAAAATGTTGTGTATCATTCTAATAGCCATGTCGATTTTGATGGAAACAGGAGGACTAAGTGGTGATGTTAACAAACCAGAAAACGCATCTCAATCATCATCGCTTGCTGTTGCTCTGTCGAAGAACCAAGAGATCACCATGGAGAAGACAACAAGCTGGAGCACAGGAAAAGAGCAGCACGTCCCGCTGAAGAGCCTTCTGAGTGAAGCAAGATCACCAAGGCTAGTAGCAGCAGGGTCAAAGAAGGATAATGAGAGTAACAACATACCGAGCGTGAGTTCGATATTGGGACAAGAGACTTCCCCTGAAGACGGTCGCTGGCCAGAGAGAAGAGAAGTGAGTGAGGAGTGGAATACGCCAGCAAAGTATCCAGTGGACTTAAAGAGAGAGGAGAGGAAAGTCAAAGGAAGACCCTTTTGGGTTCCATTTGTTTGCTGTTCATCTGTTAAGTAAAAGGCTCTGTTGTATAATTTGTAGGAGGATGTGATTTGAGTCAAAAGGACTTGTGGTAGTAGAAAGACCTTTTTTATATAGAAGCTTAGTAGTTTGGTTGTTCTTGTTGTAGGAGCTTTTGTTACGTTATGCAGACCACTTATGAGTTTGACTTTTAAGTTTTATCATATGACTGAATTTTTCTTTCTTTTCTTATTTGGTTTCGTTTAGATTCAAAATTTGTTTTCTGAAGAGAAAGTTCCAAACATTTCAATCTTTCCAAGAAAAAAATCAAGAAAGCCAGAGATTTCTTGGCAAGGATTTATAATTGCGCAACGATGCATTATTTTGGTCATGCTTATATTGTAATAATGCTCATTGATTCTATGATTACATTTTTGGTTAGCTACAAAAAATAATTTATAGATAAAATAAACCATAAGTTGTTTAAAGATCCTGATCTTCACTGACCTTGTTGAAATCATCATCCAAGGCTGTATCCGGATTGGATTGGAGATTTTGGGTTTGAGTTCCATGGTGTGAAACGAGATCGTTGTTCTTGAGGTACTCATCTTGTTGATGATGATGATCTCTTTGATACTCCTTGAAAATTTTCAACATCCTCGACATGGAATCGATCGCGTCCGTCAATTCTTGGGGGATTCTCCGATCTTGCAAGATGCTCGTCCTCCCACCACAACCCTAACCCTAGATCCTTGCGAGCCAAGCAAATACTAATTTCCTCCTCCATCGTCGTTTCTTCCGGAACAGGAACAGGTCGCTGTCCGTTGAGAAAAGCGGAGACGAGGCCGTCGACGGAAGAGTGACCGAAGGAGTAGAAAGATACGTTGGATTGCGAAGTAGGAGGAGTCGCTAAAACGGCGATTTGTGCGCCGGAGAGAAGACAAAGCTGTGATGCTTTGCTAAAGATACCGGAGCTCCGTTTGGTGAAAGCCGTCGCGAGTGATTCTTTCTTCTTGATCTTCTCCATCGGAATCTTTCTCTTACTTCCGCCTCTTTTCACCATTCTTTTCTCAATTTCACGGCCCGAGAGAACAAAGTAATAAAAAAATAAGCTTTTTTTTGTGAGAGTAATTTGTTTTGCGTGTGGTGGACCTGGTGGTCTCTGTGTATATGGTAAAAATATGCGGGTTTTTAATAAAATATTTTAAATTCGTAAAAATAAATTGAAAACAAATCGGATAATATGTAAAAAAAAAATTACTTTTAATATTCCAAATATATATGTTTTTATACTCTTATATGAATTAGATTAATTCTAATGTTTTATCTATTTATATATATATCTATAATTTTGACGAATTAATTATCCTACTTTTATCATAACTAAAATCTAGATTAGGATCCGTATATACGCGAATTTATTATAATAAAATTATAAACACGTTAAAATATTTTTTTAAGAATATAAAAAATAACACCGGATCACTACTGAAAAATATATATGAAAAGCACAAAATCGAAACCTAAGAGTTATTTATTTATTTTAATTTATTTTGAATTAAAATATTCAAAAGACAGAATCTGTTGCAAGTCCTAAGCAACATTAACTCTACTTCTCATATAGTTCACACACTTTTTCAACTATCTTTTTCTGTTAAGCTGCGTTAAAAAATTAGGTATGCAATTCGAGTCCTTCGAGTATGTTAACAATCTCCCTATTAACTCTTTTCAAGCAAATAAAGTCTATATTTCTCTTCACATTCATCTCTCGTATATGATCTCTCTGCTCTCTAGAGAAGTTATGTTTCTCAAGAATCGAATCAAAAGTCTCTAACATTCTTGATATCCTCCTCCTCATTGAGCTCATCATCGTTTAATGTAATATCATTAGTAGCTAAAATTTTCTTTTTTTTAATTGAAATATATCCTAGTCAATCAATTTTTTTTAATTTACTTTTTTTGTTTCTTCCTTATATGATATTTTTGCTCTCTAGAAAAGTTATGTTTCCCAAGATTCGCATCAAAAAAGAAAATAGAAAAAAAAATCTGATCACTACTGGAAAAAATATATGAAAAACACAAAATCGAAACCTAAGAGTTATTTAGTTATTTTAATTTTTAGTTATTTTCAATTAAAAATATTCAGAACACATAATCTGTTACGGGTCCTAAACAACATTAATCCTACTTATCATATAGTTCACAAACTTTATCAACTATCTTTTACTGTTCAGTTGCGTTAAAAACTTGGGTATGCAATTCGAGTATGTTAACAATTTTCTCATTAATTTTTTTTCAAGCAAATAAAGTCTCTCTTTCTCTCCACATTCATCTCCCTTATATGATCTCTCTGCTCTATAGAGAAGTTATGTTTCTCAAGATTCGCATCAAAAGCCTCTCTACATAATTCTTGATATCCTCCTCCTCATTGAGCTCATAATCGTTTAATATCATATCATTAGCATCTATAATTTTCTTTTATTAATTGAAATATATCCTAGTTAATCAATTTTTTTTTAATTTACTTATTTGTTTCTTCCTTATATGGTATTTTTGCTCTCTAGAGAAGTTATGTTTCTCAAGACTCGCATCAAAAGCCTCTCTATATGATTATTGATATTCTCCTCCTCATTAAGCTCATCATCGTTTAATGTCATATCATTAGCATCTATAATTTTTTTTTTAATTGAAATATATCCTAGTTAATCAAGTTTTTTTTAACTTACTTTTTGTTTCTTCCTTATATGAGATTTTAGCTCTCTAGAAAAGTTATACTTCTCAAGAATCGCATCAAAAGCTTCTCTACATGATTCTTGCTATCCTCCTCCACATTAAACTCATCATCGTCAAATGTCATATCATTAGCATCTAGAATTTTTTTTTTTAATTGAAATATATCTTAGTTAATCTAATTTACTTTTTGTTTTTATTTTTATTTTATTAAAATGAAATAGATCATTTTGTTTTAATTTCTTTTTATTAAATTGAATATATCCTAGTTATTCTCTTTTTATTTCTTTTTATTGATTAACTTGTCACGTGTAACGATCATATTAATTACTAACTTTGACGTTTATTTTTTCTTTTTAGTAATATTGAAATATCTTTCCTTTTATTTTATTTATTTTTATTTAAAAATAATAGTAATTTCCTTTTTCTTTTAGAATTAGTATATTTTTTCTTTATATTAACATATCTTTCCTTTTATTTTATTTATTTTTCTTTTTAAAATAGTAGTATTTCTTTTTTTCTTTTAGGATTAGTATATTTTTTCTTTATAATATATTTTAATTAAAACACGTGTCAAAATCTTATCGATTAACTTATTTTTATTTTAAAAATAATAGTAATTTCTTTTTTCTTTTAGGATTAGTATATTTTTTCTTTATAATAAGATATCTTTCCTTTTATTTTATTTATTTTTCTTTTTTAAATAGTAGTATTTCCTTTTTCATTTAGGATTAGTATATTTTTCCTTTATAATATATTTTAATTAAAACACGTGTCAAAATCTTATCGATTAACTTGACACGTGTCACGATCATGTTAATTAGCAACTTTGACGTATCCAACTTTATATAATAAGATTATATAAAGTAGGATGCATCAAAATTAGTTTTTAACATGATCGTGACACGTGTTAAGTTAATCGATTAGATTTTGACACGTGTTTTATTAAAAAATGTCAAAGTTAGTAATTAATATGATCATGACACGTGACAAGTTAATCAATAAGATTTCGACACATGTCAATTTTATCGCTTTAAATTTTGATACGTTTCTTGGTAAATAATAAGATAAGATATAAGGAAACCTATCGCCGACGATGTAAACCCACATCAGACCGATTTTGGTTAAATTAAACCAATTATAGAACCTAACCTATCCGAGCCGAACTGAAAAAGACATTCTTAACCGGATTGTAAGCCAAGGTTCAAAACTTATGATATGAAAATCTATCTACTCCAAGGTTGAAGAGGAAAATTCCAACCTTCAAAGTTCCTCATGACTCCTTATATGAGGCAAAAGAAAAATTAGAAATATGTATGGTGTTTGATGTTTGTTGGATTAATTTTGGTTTTGTTGCAACTTGAACTGTATTTGTTAAGTACAATTTGATTTTTTTGGTACAACCTGATTTCTTAGTACAACTAATACCCATATGTACAATTAGAAACATTCGGTATTATTTCCTATTAGAAATGGATGGATATACATTGTTTTATGTACGTACAATTAGAATCATTTTTTTTTTTGTTATAAGGAAACTATGATGCAATTGACATGGATCATGGATGTATGTCATTAGACGGTTTTTCGTTTCGCCCCACTATTGCATTAAAATCAAAGTAGCCTACTTCTTGCCGTGACAGTGTCGTTCTAGCAATGTCTCGCTCTCGCAGTTCGTTTTTATATTTTTGACTAATATTAGCCCTGTTCGTTTGGGTGTCGCGGCGATCAAAGTGTGCGACTGAAAATTGTAAGCAATTTTCTTCTCTGTTATCATGGGAGTGAAAAATTAAAAACGCAGCGATCAACAAAATTAAAGAGATCCGGCGGTGCCGCTGTCGCAAAGAAAATACAGCGTCAGCCATTCTCTCTTTTCTCTCACTCCAGCGACAAAGAATCAGCGATTCCCTTCCTCTTTCCTCCTTTTTTACTTTGAAATTTTGTGTCGCTGCTCTTGTCGCAGCGTTCTCCAAAAGAACAGGGCTATTAGAGCATGTGCATTGGAGACTTTAAGAGTTTGTCTAAAAGTTATTTTTTTGATTAAATTTAAATAAGTTTAACATTTTAAGACACTTTAGTTATGCATATATGTCTAAAGTCCAAAATAGATCATATATTACACTTTTTATTAATTTTGGATCTTTAGTTTTAAGATTTAATATTAAAATAATGTTATTAGATCTCTTAATGTCTCCAATGCACATGCTCTTAGTTTCTTGTCTTTTTCATTTACTCTTTTAGATATGTTTTTTTTGCACTACACAGCGGCTTATATATATATATATATATGCAATTTTACGTACATAACGCTTACTTCTCTTTCTAGAAGCTCACTTTTTATGCATTATAGCATTGCTGATGGATTTTTGTAGTTTCGACGATTCTTTTCACCATGAAAGAGTAAAAGGCTACATGATTCAAAATTAGGAAAGTGCCTTTTTCATAAAGGTTTTTGGATTCCTAGTTTATTATGTGTTAAGATTTATAATTTCATACAAAAGATTCACGGTTTATGATATAGATTTTATGGTTTAGGATATATATTTTAAAATGAATACAAACATCAAAACATATAATTTTCTAAACAAAGAGAGATAAATATATACATTGGAGATTCAAAAAAGCTGCTTCCATAATCTGCAAGAGTCTATCTTACATTCAAAATAAATATCTACATATATAGACTCTTAAGATATATACATTTCATAAAATGAATACAAACATCAAAAGAGAGAATTTTCTAGTCAAAGAAAGATAAATATATACATTTTAGATTCAAAGAAACTACTACCATAGTATACAAGAGTCTCTCTTACATTCAAAATAAATAACTATAGAGACTCCAAGATATTACATAAAATGAATACAAACATTAAAACAGAGATAATAAGTATTTTCTAGTCAAAGGGAAATAAATATATACATTCAAAATTTAAAAAAACTACTATTATAATCTGTAAGATTATTCTTCTCTTACATTCAAAATAAGTATCTACAAAGATTAAAAAAAAACAAAATCTATTTCATGAAATGAGAAATCTTATGATGCATACAAGCACCATATAAAATAAGTATTTTCTAATCAAAAGAAATATTGTTGACACTGTAAACACAAAAATATAACGTACCAATACCAAATGCAAAATCTATCTTTTATCTATGGATATTAGCAATATGAGTTTCTACTAGATCAAGGATAGATAATCATATTCTCGAGAAAACTATTTAAGAAATATGTTTTCTAATTATAAGTGGCACTGAGAACTGCCTTTTTTAGAGCAAGAACAATGATAGTTCTTATAAGAACTCTTAATATATATTAAACAAATAAAAATTATTATAATAATGAATTGGTTCTTAAAAACTTAAGAAAGTATCTTATTTAAGAACTTTTGAGTGTTTTTCTTAAGTTTCTTAAGAACCTTATTCATTATTATAATAATTTGTATTTGTTTAATATATATTAAGAGTTCTTATAAGAACTACCATTGTTCTTGCTCTTAGTTTCTTTACAATATGTATATGAGTAAATCTCGTTTAATTTAGTTTTTTTTTTTTAATATAATCATATCTGCTAATATCTATAAAGAAAAGGCTCGTATAGCATATATCAGATCACAAAATTTTGCTACATTTCCAAATCCCCTTGGTGTCCATGACAAAAACACATACCTGAGAAAATCAACATTAGTCTTTATACTTCAAGCTCTTACAGAAATAAGCTAAACACTTGTGAATCTCCAAAGATTTTGGATGCTTATTAAAGCACCTGTCCTGTGGAAATCAGGATTAGTCTTCACATATATTTCTTAAACTTGTAAATTTCTCGAAATAATTACAAGAAAGTTTTGAAAAGCACATACATGCCACAGAAGTCTGTAATACTTAAAATCTCCTCATAATCTATAACAATTTGAACACCTTACACAAACCTGAAAAAAAATAAAATCAGAATTAGTTAGTCTTAACTTCACGTAGATGCTGTCTTAAGAGTTTTCAGCCATTGGTGAATTTTTTCAGCATTGGTCGTTCTATCTATCCAACTCATAGTCTTTGGTTATTTTAAGCCTCGTGGTTATCAGTTTTTACTTTATAGTTTTTGTGTTCAAACTTTCTTTAAACCATTGGTTGGTTCATCCAACAAGTCTTCTTTAAGCCATTAGTCGTTTGTTTCCCATCCTACAAATCGGAAACCGATTCATAATCTTTGTTAAGAATCTTTAACCTTATGAATTATGTAAGCTGTTGGTATTTTTTTTCCTTACAACAAGTCGTTAGTCTTTTTTACCATCTAACGGGTCTGAAGTGATCCATAGTCTTTGTCTAGAGACTTATAAGCCATGTAAAAAGAATCTTTTTCAGATTCATAATCTTTGTCAAGAATATTTGCCTTATGACTTCTTTAAGCCTCATGTCTTTTTTCTTTACAGCAAATCGCTAGTCGTTTTTACCATCTAACAAGTTTAAACTGATCCAAAGTCTTTGTCTATAGACTTTTAAGCCGTGTCCGTGTGGTTAAGTAGAATTCTCTTTGCCTTATGAATTTTGTTGTCAAGAGTCTTTGCCTTATGAATTCTTTAAGCCGTGTGGTATTTTTCCAATGCAACAAGTCAGAAACAAACCCCAAGTATTTTGTCCGTGAATGGTGAAATAAACAATCTGACCTTTAATTTGTTTTAGTCTCTATGTTTAAGTCGTTGGACTTTTCTAAGCCATTGGTTGTTTTTTTTTCTGTCCAGCAAGTCAAATACCGGACCATTGTTTTTGTCTATAGACGTTTCTAAGTCGTGAACATGTTTTTGTTTCAGTCCCTGTCTTAAGACTGATTTGGTCAACTCATAGTCTTTGTGTTAAGACTTTTTTCAGTCGTTAGTGACTCTTTTCAGCTATTGGTTTGGTCGTTCGATCCATCCAACAAATTGAAAGCCAACCCATACTCTTTGTCTACTTTTAAGCCTTGTGGTTATCACAAAGACATAGTTCTCAGTTCAGTGTTCGTTTCTCTAAGCAGTTGGTCTTTTATTTTCTATCTCGAACAAGTTTTTTTTTGTAGTCTCTGCTTAAGACTGATTTGGTCACTCATAGTCTTTGTCATAAGACTTTTCAGCGCCATGTGTGACTCTTTTTTCAGCCATTGGTCGTTCTATCCATCCAACTTGTACTCTTTGTCTACTTTCAAGCCTTGTGGTTATTGCAGAGACATAGTTCTCAGTTCAGTCTTTGTCTTAAGACTTCTTTAAGCCGTTAGTTGTTTTTTCATAGTTTTTTTGTCTAAGAATGTTTTCTAAGCAGCTGGTCATTTTTTCCACCAAGCATGTCTAAAACTGACCCATTGTCTTTATCAAATCTGACCTATTGTCTTTGCCTTTAGAGTTTTTGTAAGCCGTTGATAGTGGAATTAAGGAATCCGTTTTCAATTTATAGTCTTTGCCTGAAGAATTTATTTATCCCTAGTTATCTTTCAATTCATAGTGTCTTTGCCTTGAGTCTTTGTCTAGAGACTTTTAAGTTTAACTCCATGATTCTCCATTGAGGCATGGGATAAAGAATTCGTAAGTAGTAAAGTGAGGCATCTGTTTTTTCAATCCAGAGTCTTTGCCTTAAGACTTTCTTGATCCCTCCTCGTTATCTTCCAATTCATGTCTTTGTCTAGAGACTTTTAAGTTGTGTGTAGTGAAGTTGAGGAATTCGGGTTTTTTCAATCCACATATTTGTCCTTGCCTTTAGAGTTTTTGTATGTTGTGTGTAGTAAAGTGAAGCTTCTGTTTCTTCAATCCAGAGTCTTTGCCTTAAGACTTTCTTAATCCCTCGTTATCCTCCAATTCATAGCCTTTCCCTTAAGTCTTGGTGACACATTTGTCCTTGCCTTTAGAGTTTTTGTAAGCAGTTGGTCGTTTTTTCCCCATCCAACAATTTTTTTTTAAAGCCTTAGTCGTTTCTTCTTTTTGTTGCAGTCTCTGCTTAAGACTGTATTCAGACAATTGGTTACTCTTTCCATCCACCAAATATAAACCAATCTTTGTCTACTGTTTAAGCCTCATGGTTATCACTTGAGTCTTTGTACACTTTTAAACCTTGCGGTCATATTCTTTCCATCCAGCATGTCTAAAACGGACCCATTATTTTTGCCTTTAGAGTTTTTCTAAGCCGTGAGTCTGTTTTCAATTCACAGTCTTTACTTTAAGACTTTCTTAATCCCTCTTTTTTTTTCCAAGTCATAGTCTTTCCCTTAAGTCTTTGGTAGAGCGAAGTGAGGCATATGGTTTTTCAATCCAGAGTCTTTGCCTTAAGACTTTCTTGATCCCTCGTTATCTTCCAATTCATGTCTTTGTCTAGAGACTTTTTAAGCTGTGTGAAGTGAAGTGAGGCTTCAGGTTTTTTCAATCCACAATATTTGTCCTTGCCTTTAGAGTTTTTGTAAGCTGTGTGTAGTAAAGTGAAGCTTCAGTTTTTTTTCAATCCAAAGTCTTTGTCTAGAGACTTTTAAGCTGTGGCATCTTTGTCTAGAAACATTCTTTCTTTTTCTAGAAACATCCTTCGTAATTACATGCACCACCAACCCATATAACCTTCGTTGCCTTTAGAGTTTTTTTCAATCCACATATTTGTCCTTGCCTTTAGAGTTTTGCTTCTCTTTTTTTTCAATCCAGTTTTTGTAAGCTGTGTGTAGTAAAGTGAAGCTTCGGTTTTTTCAATCCACATATTTGTCCTTGCCTTTAGAGTTTTGCTTCTGTTTTTTCAATCAAGAGTCTTTTCCTTGAGACTTTCTTAAACCCTCGTTATCTTCCAATTCATAGCCTTTCCCTTTAAGTCTTTGTCTAGAGACCATTAAGGCGTGAGTAGTAAAGTGATGCATCTGTTTTCAACTCACAGTCTACTTTCTTATCTTCCAATTCGTAGTCTCTCTCTGCCTTTCAAGCCTTCGCCTAGAGACTTTTAAGCAGTTGGTAGCAATGAGGAACCTGTTTCCAATTCATAGTCGTCTTTGCCTCAATACCTCCTTAATCCATCGGTATCAGTTTTCAATCCATTCTTCTTTTGCCATAAAGACTTTCTTAAGCCCTCCTTCTCTTCCAATTCATAGTTTTTTTGCCTCAGGTCTAGAGACTTTTAAAGTGAGTAATCTGTTTTTTAATCCAGAGTTACATGCACCACCAAACCCATATATCCCTCGTTATGCATTCTTCCTTTTCCATAAAGACTATATTAATCTCTTGTCCTTTAGAGTTTTGGTAAATCATAGTCTTTGCCTTTAGAGTTTTTGTAAGCCGTGGGTTAGTAATGTAAGGCATCTTTTCTCAATCCAGAGTCTTTGTTCTTCCTTAGGCATGCACCACCAACCCATATATCGGTTCAATTCACAATCTTGCAACGGGACAAATGTTCCCAAAGAAGAATCTGACAGAACACTATTAGATTAATGTCTGCCTATGATCTTCTTTGGGGTTGAAGGCAAAAAAACAAAAAAAACGTTTCCAAACAAAACCAAAAGTCTAACATTATCCTAATCTCTTGGGTTTGATCAAACCAAATAAACAAAAAGGCTTTCAAATCTTGTAAAAAGAGCAGTTTTTGTTGTTGTAAAAAACGAATCGTAATTTCAACATGAACAGCATAAAATTTCTGGTTAAAGAAAACGAATACAAGCAATAACATAAACAGTTCCATTACCAAAACTGTGATGAAATTTGGTAACACCAACGCTAACAGAGAATTTACCTAAAGGGAATCAAGAGGAAGCTTCAAAATGAAAAGGAGAAAAAGAAACCCTAACCAGAAATTAGACTATGAACCGATTAGAAAAACTGAAAACGCCAAAGACAAAATCGCGATCGGCACAAAATAAGAACGATTAAGAAAAACCTAGAAACTTACCTCGACGAGAAACCCAACCAATCGGGTCGGTTTCAGGCGGAATTAAAAACTTGTAGAAACTGTAACCAAATCTCTACCAAAAAAAGGAAAAATTGAACGATTATTAAAATCTGAAGCAAGATCAAACGAATCAAACGAATTAAAAGAGCGAAACAAATACCGATCTAAAAATGTAGACGAATTTTCCGTTTCTGCAAATTTATGAATAGTCGATTGAGAGAGTTCTTCAAAGAAAAAAAAAGAGAGAACGAGAGAGAAAATTTGGGGAAAGGATTTGAGAAGAACTGTGGAAATAAAAATAAATTGGAAAAAAATGTTTGGGCTTTGAGAGGTATATATCCGTTGCGTTTCTTCAACGGTTATATTTTAAAACCGAGATTTATTTGAAATCAACCGGTCCTGCATTTTTAGATAGGAACCATAACCGAACCGGTCTTATACTTTCCACCTAAACCGAACCGAATCATAACGTGGGCCACATGGCTTGTCCAACTAAAAAGCAGCCATTGGGCTATAATAGAGCCGGAAAGGCCCAATAAACTGAAGAGAAAGAGGCAATGACAGTGTTCGATTGCGTTTGGATTAGCAGACAACCCAAGTCAGTCTTCAATTTCCGGTTCATGTGTCTCGGATACGGTTTAATTATAATAATTTAATACAAAGTTGTACCACACTAGTTTTACAAAGTTGTACCAAGATGCTAATAGCATCCAACAACATATCAGAGACAACAACACATAACTTATACGACATTTAAAACCAATTATACAAAAATTGTAACAAGATAGAAATTAACATCCACAAACACAAATTGATTACACAAACTTAAATACTAGTTCCACTATTGATTCCAAAGCGTCGAAGCGTCTGATTACTCCTTCGTCGATATTCTTCAACTGATATTTCCATCATAGTCTCTTGTTTTCTTTCTTTACTTTTGGTATTTTCTAGAAGTATGCCTTTTCTTTTACTTCTGCTTGTACTTGTTGTTACCCGAGAGCACATATCATCCACCTTGTTGTTTTGTTTGATAGTTTCGATGAGCTCCACATTCAAAACGTGTCTGCGCTCATCTTTGTCCACATCCATTAAAAATCGAAAAACATCTTCATCATCCAAGATACTTGATGGCCTCTTAGAATGACTCTTGATCAATGAAATGTAACTAAACTTGAGCTTTGTCGTAGCTTTATCTACCTTACTCTTTCTGCATACTCCGTCAACCAAGTCAGAATAAGTGACCTGCTCTGTAGATTTCTTTATCAATATAGCTCTTCTATGATTCCATTGGACGTCATCTCCGTTTATTCCCTTACAATCATAATATATGACTGTGTGACCAAATATATTCATTGTTCTGTGAAAAAAAAACAAAAAACAAAAAAACAAAACATTAATATATAATTACTGTATATTAGTTGTTAGTTGTACCAGTTATACTCTGGTTATACCGTTATAACTGAAATATATATCTACCTACAATTCAGTACGACTCAAAACTCTAGAATCTATAAATAATCATCAATCAATGTAAACTATCAAACTAAATAAAAACAAGTTTAATATGTACATATATTCTTGGGTTATTTAAAGATTCATTGAGCATACCCAAGGAAAATCTAGAACAAAAATCCCTAAACTGAAAATCAAAGCTTATGTCTAATTGGAACCCCCAAACTGAATGGAGCAAATAATGTTGATTTTTAGAAATCGAATAATCAAACCATCTAAACACACAAATAATAGCCGAAGAAATAACCACCTCAAAACCACTGTTGATTTGCAGATAAAGATTCAAAAGTATAAGGTGAAATTCAAGACAAAGATTCGAAAAAAGAGAAGAGAAACCAAAAAAAAAGGAAGAAGAAGATGGACAGTAGAGAGAACGGCATGTAGAAATGGGGAAAATGTCTCAGATACTCCTCAGAAGGGCCAATTAATATGGGATACTCTCGTTATAATTAAACAATTTTTTAAAAATGGAAAAGATTGGAAAAGACGATAAAACCAGAGGAAGTGAAGATATTTACGGGATTTACGTATTAAAATTGGGCCTGATATGGGCTTTACGAATTGGCTGAGATATCGAACCCATATTTGGGATTTTTGGCCCCAAATCCAAATCTAAGTCCCTCTCGTCTCCCTCTCCTCCCCCCTCTCTCCTCGCAGAAACTCGGGAAACTCAACCGTCCCCTCACTCTCGAACAAGCAAAAGCACTCCCTCCCGAAACCCTAACGGCGAGAGACGACAGAGAGAGTCCCATTTCGCGGCGAGTAGACGATGGCACCAAGGACGAGAAATATGCGGAAGCGGAATCCGAGCCCGAGTAAGAAGGCGCCGGTGAAGAAGCAGAAGAGAAAATCGATTGAAGAAAAAGGAACGACGGAGGCGGTACCGACGGAGGAGGTTTCGACGGAGGCGGTTTCGACGGAGGCGGTTTCGACGGAGGCGGTTTCGACGGAGGAAGAGGAAGAGGAGCAAGAAGACGAAATAGAAGACGAGGAGCAAGAGGAGGAGCAAGAGGACGAGCAAGAAGAAGAAGAAGATGACGAGCAAGAAGACGAGCAAGAGGACGAGCAAGATGACGAGCAAGAAGAAGAAGAAGATGACGAGCAAGAAGAAGAAGAAGAAGAAGAGAACAATGAATCCGGAGAAGAAGAAAACGAAGAGTCCGGAGAAGAAGAAGGAGACCAATCAGTTGAAAACGAGGCCGAGTCTCCGGTGAGCGATGTAAGCTAACAATTAAATTTGTGTTTGAATTTTGATCCGGAAATTGTAAAACTAGGTTAATTAGGTAATACTAAGAGTAATTGCTGGAAATTGCTAGGATTAGATAAAATATGCATATTTTCATAATTGAAAAGAAAATTGCGGGAAAATTGGTAGTATTATTTGGTAATACTAGCATGTTGGTGAAACTAAGAAAACCGGGTAAAACTACTGATATTTTCTAATATTCTGTTATATTGTACTTTGTATGTTGCAGGGTGTGATGCGACCAGAGTTGTTCTTGAAGCCGGATGTATATTGCAAAAGCATTAAACTACCCACGCGGTGTTTCGTGGAAGAAGTTGTGGAGACATTTAGGAATTTGGACATGACTCCTATGGAAAGAAAATGGTTCGACGAGCATCCGCAGTTCAGACACATTCTGCACATGCCGTTTTCAAATCATATGGTTCAACCACTATGGATGATGTTGATGCGTACTGCCAAGATCGAGAGGAAGAAGGAGGCGTGGTTTGTGGTCAATGGGGTTCCCATCCGGTATGGGTTGCAAGAGCATGCGTTAATCTCAGGACTCAACTGCAGCAACTACCCTATGTACTGGAGCAAAAGAGGCAAGTATTACATGAAGGAGAAGTATTTTCCTGATAAGAAGAAGGTTTTAAGGGAGGATGTTAAGAAGAAGCTTGAGGAGATGGAGGCGGATGATACTGGAGAAAGGCTCAAGATGATGGTGTTGTATTTCTTGAGCAGCATCATCTACGCTCCCACAAAAACCGGAGACAAAGGAACAGGCGTGCTGGATGTATTTTTAAAATACGCCGGTGATCTGGAGAAGTGTAAGACCTTTCCTTGGGGGAGATTGTCTTTCGATCGAATGATAGAGTCTATCTCGGATGTGATGAATCATTTGGTTGAGAAGGGGTTGGGTGATGCATGCTCGTTTCCTGGTTTCTGCATTCCTTTGGAGGTAATAGATTGTCGTAATCTTCTGCATTATTTTCCTTCTCATATAGGTCTAATCATATGTGTGTTTTGTAGATATTGCCAACGGAGGCCATTCTGCAACTGAATGAGGGCTTGCGAGAAGATGTGCCAAGTCCTCAGGAGGATTGCCCGAGGATGTGCAGGTCGAAGTGGAAGAAATGCGGGCTGAGAGGATGGCCACTTGACACTGTTTACGAAAAGCTCGGTTGTGACAACAAGGTTAGTAAATGTATTTTAAAATGTGTTTAACTGGGAAACTTGGTAATATTGGTTGTTAAAATGTGTTTTACTTCACAGGACATCAACAGTGTGCTGATAGCTTCAGAGGAGGAGAAGGCGAGGTTGGATATGATAATGGAACCGGAGGATGATGATGATGAGCATGATCCTATTGTGGAAAGTTGGGAAAACCGTATAGATGCTGGACTCACCGTGGTGTTTGAAGACATGAAGGAGGAAGATGTGAAGGGCCGACGAATTAATGTGGAGGAAGGAGCAATGGCAAAAAACCGAAGTAAGAGAATGTCTCTGAGGGATGTCGTCGCCGCCATGGAGAACATGACAGAGCAGTTGGTTTTGCTCAACAGCAAGGTCCATGAAATGGATGAGAGGATAAAGACACTTGAAGAGACTATCAAAGCGCAGCTACCTTCAGCCTCTTGAACCTATGTTTTATTTATTTTGGAACCTTGTTGGGTTTTTTTTTTCATCTGAATTTCATTCATAACAAAGAACCTTGTTGTTTATGTTGGTATTATGTTTTATTTTCGGATTATATTTTATTTTCGGATTTATACTAGGTGATATTAAGAAGAAGTAACATTAGTAATACTAAGTAAAAGTAACTAACATTAGTAATACTAAGTGGTACTATGACGAAGTAACATTAGTAATACTAAGTAAAAGTAACTAACATTAGTAATACCAAGTGATACTATGACGAAGTACCATTAGTAATACTAAGTGATACTATGACGAAGTACCATTAGTAATACCAAGTAAAACTAAATAACATTGGGAACATAAGTCTGTCTTGAACAACAATTAAAGAAAACTGAAAGGAAATTGCAAATACGACAATTAAAATGAAAATACTAAGGAAATTGTTGTTGACCCCCGACTTTCAGCTTGGCTATCTCTTCCGCTTGGCTCTGAAGCTGCTCTTTCATTTCTTCAAGCTGCTTTTTCATCTCTTCAGCTGTATTTCCAACTTTCCGGATCTCTTCTTCAACTCCGAAAACCCATGGCTGGCGAAAATGGAGTCCATTATCCTAAAAAAAACGAGCAGATATGAAATTCCAGATATTACCCACAAAAAAGGAACACAAAAACCCAGATCTGAGATTGCAGATATTATACCTGAAATTTGGGGCAGGTCCAGTATCTATGGCCTGGGCAGGTATCGAAATCGTGCTTTGAAATCGGAGAGTGACATACTTCTTGCTTCATCCATCCACCGCATGGGCATCTAGTGGGAATCCCAAATTGGGCGTCGGCAACGTAACCAGCCATCTCTGCGTGCTTAAGCGCCTTCCTTGTTTCCTCGTAATGCGTCTCCTCTTCCTCTTCCGCTTCCTTCCTTATTGCCTCATAGCTACTACTACCCGCATCCATTTGAGAGATTTGAGAGAAATAGATTTGAGAGAGAGAGGGGAAAGAGAGAAAAATCTTAGATCTCGGGTATGAGAAAGAGGAGAAAGAGGAGAAAGAGAGAGAACGAGAGAGAAAGAGAGAGAAAGAGAGAGAAAGAGAGATGAAAGGGGATGAAAGAAATGTGTTTCTTAAGAGAGACCCGTCAGAGGGAACAGAAATAAATGGGTTTTCCCGGTTTTCTGTGTTTTAATTATTCCCCCCGCCCGAAAATTAGAAATTTCCTATTTCCCGCCGACAAAATACACATAGTATTACCAGATTGTCAGTTATTCAGAATCTCGATTTGATATTAACCCACCTAATACTAATATTACACCACCTAAGACTTATAATTTTTAGTATTACGGTTTGATTGTATGGTTTTCCATGTCAATATCATTGTCCTATGCAATAATAAGCTTGCAAATGATATTTTCAAGCATTTCACTTAACAAGTTGGTTATCCATAAGAAAATGTTTCTTAAAGTATAAGGGAATGTTTCTTTGAAACTCGTATAAGTTGTAGTTTGAACAGAAATAACTCGTTTTTAGTTAATTCAAATGTTTGTATGACATATAAGTTGTAGTTGTAACAAAATTAACTAATCTATATCGTAAATCAACTAATTTATTTACAAAATTAACTAATTTTTGCGATTAGTATACCATTCATGAATTGTTACTTTGAAAAGTCAACTCCAACCAAACATGCATAGTTACACCACTATTACACGGAAAGAAGACAAATTAACAAACTTAGGCGATAATTATCAAAATAACAATACCATTCATGCATAGTTACTTTGAAAAGTCAACTAAAACCAAACATGATAGTTATACCAGTATTACACATAAACAATACAAAATAACAAAACCCTCATTCAAAGTCTTCTCCATAAAGTAACCCTGCTAGTGTCCTTCCACGCTTGGATTTGTTCTGTGTCCTTCCCCTCTGCGTCCTTACCCTTCGGCGCCTTTCTCCCGCTGATGGAAATCTGATTTCTTTTCTACGACCCTTTTTCTTGATGCGATCCGGAGGTATGATCTCCTTCTCCTTTATGTAATCCGGTACAATCCACGCAGACATTTCGGGCACCACGTATATCGATCTCCTATAAGCCAATATCCACATGTCCAAGAAATAGTATTTCGAACACAAGTCATAATATTCTATGCGGATATCACGCCGACTCCCATGTTTCTTGAAGTAGATTAAAGCGGCTAACGCGTGAAGACAAGGATACCTATGAATATCGAAGAACCTGCAACTGCAAGTTTTACTGATCAATTCCACCAAATAAGGCTTTCCGTCATCTCCCGTGACTTCGTATTCAAGGTCACAACCGTTTACCTCCCGCACAGCTAATTTCTCGGCTTTAGGCCAATTGACGTGCAAGAAGTTGTGAACCAAAGGAACCAGTTTATTAGCACTCGGTTCTCCCACGGACTCGTTCCTATGCTCGTTAAACCAATCAGAAAACTTTCGAACTATCGTATCAAGCATGGGTATCAAGGAGTACTTCCTTGCATCCCTAAAAGTTTTGTTTAGAGATTCCACAGAGTTGCTTGTGTCGAGGTTGTATCTAGCAACTGGAGAAACACATCTTGCCCACTTTTCTGGCACGGTGGTCTTCTCCACATACTTTGCCGCTGCAGCATATCTCTTCTTAAACGCCTCATAAAGCAAATTGAACTCAGCCACCGTATGAGCCTTACCTAGCTCTTGGAATGCTTCGGCGACATCGCCCCTGCTTTTGCTTGGAGCATTACCTTTCACGTTTTGCGCCAAATGCCATAAGCAAAACCCATGATGAGCTTTTCGATACACGTTCGCTATAGCGTTGATGAGGCTCGTATTTCTGTCACTCACAAATACCAAATCCGAAGAGTCCTCGACAACAGTTTTCAGTTTCTGGAAAAACCAGAGCCAACTTGCATTGTTCTCGCCGTCGAGTACACCGAATGCTATGGGATATATGTGACGATTTGGATCCTGAGCTACGGCGAAAACAAGTACACCACCAAATCCGGCCTTGATAAAAGTTGCATCCACCATAATTACTTTCCGCATGAACTGAAACCCATCAATGCAAACACCCAACGCTATGAATAAATACTTGAATTTTCCCACCGTATCCAGTTCCACAGCTGTTTTCGTACCCTCATTCAGCTCCTCTAACACGTACAAATAACGATACAACATCCTGTAGTTATCTTCCGGACTACCAAATACATCAGAAATTGCTTTATTCTTCCCTCTCAAAGCCGTGGAGTATGATACCTCTACACCAACTACCCTCTTCACAACTGACATGATCTCTTTAGGAGTTGGAGTCTCCAGGTTCCCGGGATAATGCTCACTCACTATAGCTGCAACTAGTCGTACTGATCCTCTCCTCTTACGGCTGCATTCTTCACTCTGACTAGCACGGTTACATGTGTGCATATTCCTGTAAGTTCTAATAGAAAAAACTTCTGAGTTTGGGATCTTTACTGCTCGTACATGCCACGTACAAGTTTTTTGCGTGCATTTTGCCACCCATCTCTTTCTATCAGAATTTTTAATGACATACCCGAATGATTTAACAAATGCGCCTCTATGAACCACATCCACAACAGCATCCTTACTAGGAAATTCTTGATCAATACTCAAATCCAAACCGTCTTCCCATGCCTCTAAACTCTGACTACATTCAACAACAGGTGGTGCCTCAACTCTGACTAAACGTCTATCCGATGATTCCACACCGTTGTCGTCATCATCATCATCATCATCATCATCATCATCATCAGAATCACTATCAGAATCCCTATCAGAATCATCATCCTCTTCTTCTTCTTCATTTCTTCCTCCGTTGTCAACATGCAAAGTTATGGCATTGGGTCCTATTTCTACGCTTTCATCATCAATGCGCTGCGGATTTTCATAATTCCTACCATAAGAGCTTATCCCCGCTTTCGATTGTTGCACGGGCAGTTCCGGTGTAGTAATCAACTCCACAGTCAAAACACCTCTAGGGTTCTCATTATCACCATGCGTTAGATATACCAAGAGATCCTCATCATCACAAATATACGACTTTTCCTCACGTCCATTATATCTAACAATGTAACTCAATTGCATTTTAATCTTACTTTCATCTAACCCAAGCTTCTTGTATAGCCTAGCTTCTATCATCGGTATTGTTATCTCCTCAACTGATGTCCTGAACACTAGACCATTGATGCGACCTTCGTATTTATAATGTATGTTCACGTTGTTGCTCATTTTAACCTGCCCAAAAATATTGCACAAAATCTCAATCCCCAATCAATACTATTTTTTGTTAACAGTTATACCCTAGTTTTCCCTAGTTATACATTATCTCCCAGTGTTTCTAGTATTACTAGTTATACTATTTTCGCAAATATCCAGGTTCTCATTCCTCAAATCCAATCGAGATGTCAAAAACTTACAATCCACAACGATTCAGCCACTGTACTGCATTTGTAGTCAATATAGAGCAATGCATCATACCTAGACAATATTTTACACACCAATGCGGGACCAATGCATCATTTCTCAATTTCTCAATTTCAAATCCCTAAAACCACATCAAATTAAGAGAAACGGACCTCGATTTTGGATCTCAACAAACCTCCGGCGGTACAAAGACGGCGAACGGAGGTCGACGGAGCTCGTCGGGTGTCTCTCGTCGGGGAGGCAAAGCTCGAGTGGGGAGTGGGGAGTGCGGGTAAGAGAGGAGAGAGAGACGAGAGGAGAGAGAGGGGAGAGGAGAGAGAGCGAAGAGAGAGAAGGTCAAAGTCAACGAGCTCATTAAGGGCAAAAGAGTCGAACAACATAATGAGAGTAGTGTGGATTAAGAGAGAGTATTGTTGATCAGTTTTTTTTGTAAAGGAGTATCTGAGACGATGTCCCGTAGAAATGAGATGTTAGATTAGGTTAAAAACTAGTGTTAAATTGGATATAATAAAAAAATTTCGTTATAAAAATAAATTAAAAAACAAAAAAATGTTTTATAACAAAGATATTAGAACACTTTTTTTTTAATTTGAGATTTTGATTCCCATGGAGGATCTCACGACGTTACAGAAGCTATTATCTCTTCCGCTATGGAATTCGAACACAAGATTTCTCACTTCCTTTAACTCGAGACCTAAACTCATTACCATCTTATCCTCTTCTCTCCGCCGCTCTTTGCCGTTGTCTCTCCATGGTTTCGCCGAAGACGCGACGCAATCCGCCTCTCTTCTCTCCGATAGCTACCACAACCACCACCACCAACAAAATCACCGGTCTCTCAAATCATTACTGCGACGGCTCGACCTTCCCGGTTCGTGTCCACTACGGCTGCTACAGGAGGATGGAGACTGGAGCAAAGACCAATTCTGGGCAGCGATTCGATTTCTCCGTCACTCCTCAAGACTCCACGAGATTCTTCCTGTAATTTCAAAATTTCATCTCCTATATCTGTCTAATATATTCATCAAATGTTAGATCCTCCACATGAAGAGGAGTTTTTTTCTTTTTCAATTTCAGGTTTTTGATGCGTGGAAGAATCTAGAGCTTTCGCGAATAAGTGAGGCTAATTATGAAAGGATTATAAGGTTCTTATGTGCAGAAAGATCGATGGATGAAGCAATTCGAGCTTTCAAATGTATGATTGATGATCATGAGCTAAGCCCTTCTTTGGAAATCTACAATTCAATCATTCATGGTTATGCTAATGATGGGAAGTTTGAAGAAGCTATGTTCTACTTGAATCAGATGAAAGAGAACGATCTCTTACCGATAACAGAGACATACGACGGCTTGATTGAAGCATACGGTAAATGGAAAATGTACGATGAGATTGTTCTGTGCATCAAGAGAATGGAGACTGATGGTTGTGTGCGTGACAGTGTTACTTATAACCTACTCGTGCGCAAGTTTGCCCGAGGAGGGTTGCTTAAGAGAATGGAGCAAATGTATCAGAGCTTGATGTCGAGGAAGATGACTCTGGAGCCTTGTACGTTGGTGTCAATGCTTGAAGCTTATGCTGAGTTTGGTGTATTGGAAAAGATGGAGGATACGTATGACAAGATTGTAAGGTTTGGGATTTCTTTAGATGAGGATTTGGTTAGGAAGTTAGCTAACGTTTACATCGTTAACCTCATGTTCTCGAGACTGGACGATTTGGGTCGTGGCATTCGTAGGAACGATCTGGCTTGGTGTCTCAGGCTTCTGTGCCATGCCCGTCTTGTGAGTCGGAAAGGTTTGGATTATGTTGTTAACGAGATGGAAGAAGCTAGAGTTCCTTGGAATGCAACTTTCGCCAATATCGTTCTTTTAGCTTACTCAAAGATTGGGGATTTCAAGAGCGTTGAACTGTTTCTCTCCGAGCTAAGGGCGAAACGCGTGAAGCTTGATCTTGTGACTGTAGGAATCGTCTTCGACCTGAGCAGCGAAGCTGGGTTCGACGGTACTGGAGTTTTCATGGCTTGGAAAAAGATTGGGTTTCTTGATAAGCCTGTGGAAATGAAGACTGATCCTCTGGTTCATGCTGCTTTTGGGAAAGGGCAGTTTCTTAGAAGCTGTGAAGATGTGAAGAACGAGTCTCTTGGAGAGTCATGGACTTACCAGTCTCTAATGGAACTTGTGGTTAAGAATCAGAAAACTGAAGTTTAGAATGTAAAGTTTTAACCTATACAAACGTAGAGACTAACAAGTGTCCACACCGCCTTATCATGTTCTCTCTTCTTCAGGACACCTCTCTGTTTGCATTTGTCTTGTATCTGTGTCTTTTATAGACCTTACTCGATGTTGTATCAGTAATACCATTCTCTCTTGTTGATAATAATAGCTTGGAGAATTGTTCCATTTCATCGAGAACTTGTTTCTTCTTCTGGGTGTATGATTCACTTCCACTTGTGTGTCCAAACGAATTAGATGCCATCAGATAAACAAGATAGTTGCAGACTTCACCATGATCACGGATTGAGGAAACTGTCCGTTGCACTTGTTCTTCAACGGTTTCATCTAGAGTCCCATTTATCTGCATTTGTTTTCTGCTTGCCTGCAGGATCAATGAGATTGCTATGAAAATCGACTTGATGTAACGGAAACATATAGTAATATTATCTGGCGTTTACTTACCTGGAATGCATGATTCAACTTGGCCGCTTGCTCGGAGTTCAATAGCTGAGCCTGCATAAGTTCTCGAAACAAGATTACAACCTCTCTGCTGATATTCGTCCCATTCAGATTCTGAATCATGCTAGAGATGCAAGACTCGTCGAAAACACTTCTCAGCCACACTGGTTTGTTCTTGAGTCTTAGCATGGAAACGGTTACATAGACCGCCGGCTTGTGGTGGTTCATAAAGGTGTTTGATGCCGAACAAGGCATGGCTAAGGACACTGACATTTCTTCCGCAACAAACCTGTACCATGAGCTGGTCTTAAGCACCTCCGTTCTTCCATCCATGGCTTCCAATCTCAATATCATGGATAGACAAAAAGCAGAGTTTGTCGCTACTATTATGTCATCGTAGAAAACAAGACCAACTAATACAGCCTTCACAGATTTCAGGTAACTCAACGAACACCGTAGATGCTCGTTTTTAATGTCAATCTGTTGTGATAGTCCAGTGAACAGCTCCAAAAGACAATAAGAGGCGACGAGCTTGATTTGCGGTGTTCCGAAATGCATCAACCTGCACAAGTTATGGCAATGGATGCAGAGAACCGGTAGTGTTTCCAGGTTTCCCGATGAGCCAAAGAAAATTTGCCAATCCACTGCTCCAGCTAGAACAGTCTGCAAGCTAATGAAGGCCAAAAGGGAGTCAGAACGGTTATAAGCAGGATTCAGCAGTGTTAACAATATCTCAGAAGTTACCTTCTTAATGAGAAAAAGTAGAGAGGTAACGTGAAAGCTAGAGCCTCCTCGATGTCAGTTTCATCCTGAGACTCAGTCAATGCTGGACCCTTTGAGCAAGCTACATCAACCACAGTGTTGATTGCTGATACTAAGTACGAATTCAAAACAATACTTCTCGAAGCTTCCACAAGTGCTCCATCTGATGAGTGGTACAGAACCAAGCAAAGGATGCCAATCACCATCATTCCTTCATGGTTCTGTGTTATGAAATTGTCTCGCGAGCTCAAATAGTTTAACAACTACAAAACAAAGAGCATTCAGTGAGATATTCGATAAAATAGCAAAGTTGGTGGAGAGAAGGTCTAGACGGCCACACCTTTATAAATACAGCATCCCATGATTCATCATTTTTTAGCACTCCTGGTTGCACAGAAGCTAAAATGTTGAATAGTAGCAGAAGTAGAGTTGTGAAAGATGATCCGAGGGATGAGTTAGTAAAACCACAAACGATTCGATGAATTGCATTGCCAATGCCATGCATGGATAACTGATTGGAGGCTGTTGGGGATATAGAAACGACCGTGGTCATCAAATTTAAAATTGAGATAACATCATTCTCCTGCTCTTCCTTCTCTGCTAGCTGTGACAACAAGTTAACCAAAAGAGTTGCTGCATAGTTGTCTCCTTCTGATATCAACTTTGCAAACCAATGTGTGAGTGATCTCTGTCTGCCATCTCCGTATACATTGTGCACTTCATTTCCAATTAAGTTGTTCCGGGAAATGTTCTGGATCTGGTGAGTTAAACTTTTGCTGATATTTTCTTGTTGAAAAAGCCACTTCAGAGATTCTAGATGAATTTCACTGGAACCCAAGTCCCACTCATATTCATTTAGTAGATGGAAGACTATCCTCTCAGCTTCTAAACTGTAGGATACCTGGTAACTCTTGTTTTGAAGACTCCTGCAAAGACTGTACAGATTCACTAGATGCAGCATAGCTGGAGAATCAAAGATCACACGTATTAAACTTGTCCTGTTGACAAGAATGTATTGCTCCAAAGAAGCTAAAACCAGCTTATCATCTGCAAGTCTGCAAAAGATACAAAAGAATATAAGGAAGAGAAATAACATTGCAGCACCTTAGTGCGTCCATCATTAAAACTCAAAAAGCCTAAGTCACCTGTCATTGTACATCCAACTGGTATGGAAAATCAGCAGAGCTGCCAACTGGCAAGAAGCCAACTCTTGATTATTGGAACTATCTTGCCCGAGCAAAAACAGCAAATCTTGCGGATCAGAAGGAAGACAGGGAAGAGCATCTCTGATATGTGACCCCGTTTTGTGTTTGAGGAGAACATCGACAAGGGAACTGAGCATCAAATACACCCTCTGTTTCATCGTAGCTGTAGAAAAGTTTCCTAGGCATCCAAATGAAAAGCTGAACCAATCTGATGAAACAAGTATCTCCGCAAACTCCACGACTTGGATATCTGAATTCTGAAGCAGAACAGAATGATATGTTTCCATTATGCCAAGAGCTGCTTCCTCATTGATTTCGTTGACACTAGCGAGGAACCACGGCAATAGGTGTGATACACACACGTCTATAACACAGTGTCTTAACTCAATGCAACCGGTCTTGTTTATGGATGTTGGCGCAGAACAGTATGCATATACTTCATTGAGTAAGTAGACTGCATGCGAGATCTGGGTTGAATCTTTCTCAGGGAGACTAAGACAGGCCAAAATGGCATGTCTCAGGGATTCTTGCAATGATGTTAACACATCTGGAGTCTCAGCAAAAGATGGAGTTTTCATTAGGGAAACAAAGACCGAACAGATCATCGCAAATGCATCCGGAAATAATCCCATATCCTGAGAATAATATCTTTCAAGCATCCTTTTCAGAACCAGAGCAATTTCATGAACTTGAGAACTTGAAGCAATCCCGGGGAAATCAGAAATACAGCTCGAAATAAGCTTCAGTGTCTGGATTTGAAAAGGATGGCAAGGAACTCCGCCTACATAGTGAAGCACTTGGATGACTGAAGGAAACCCAATAACAAGTTTCTTCCGAAAGGAATGTTCCGCTAGAGAGAATAGATCAAGAACTCTGAGGCATGAGTTGATGACCTGATCTTTACATTCTGTTCATGAAAAGGAGTTCGTCAGTCAGATAGATCTGCTCACGCTCTTGACAAGTTAATTGAAGTCCGATGCATCATGATAAAAGTTCTTATCACAAATATAATTCACTTATTCAAGGAGGCTGCCATTACCTGATAACCGCAGTATCTCAAATATATAATCAGCAACATTCTCTTCTACCAGAACTTGAACATGTTTGCTTGGAATACTCTCTTGGGACACGTAATGGAAGATAAGATCAACGGTTCTTATTTGCACCTCGCTGTCAGTGGAAAGCAATGGACCTTTGATGGCCTCAGCAAACAAGACATTTAAACAAGGCCTGGCAACTACAGTCTCAGCCGTTAGCATAGGGTCATCATCCACTTCATCCAAGCTCATGCTGCTGACAGGACTTGTGTGTGAATTTGCTAAAAGACCTTGCTGGGCCAAGATGGTCAAAAGGGCTACAAAGTTCAAAATATTTATGTTAGCTGAAATATAACAAAACATATGGTAGCCTCAGAGACTGAGAACGTTCTACTGTATGAAAGGCATCACACATTTTGGCATGATGCAATGGGGGATGACTATTAGAAGTCATCCACCTCTACGAGTTAGATGTGGAAATATGTGTATTGCATAACAATATAAAAAAGATAGGTGAAAGCTCATACGTACCTACACAATTCAAGCGAACATCATCTCTCTGTGTCTTTGCAAGAGCTTCCAAGGATAGGCACAACAGCTTATGACACAATGAAGAGAGAACCTCAATGCCATCAACATTTTGTTCTGTGAATTGTAGAGCAGAAAATTTGTACAGAACGAAAAGGATTTCACCGCGGATCTCCTCGCTAGTATGAGAGAAAAGATAACAAAAAAGATAAATCACAACATGCCCCATACAAGACAGAAAGAACGCCATTAAAATCTTTATCTTTGATGTGGCTTATGCACAATACCTAGGTAATTGAAGACCTTCAACGAGTTGGCAAACAAGAGATTCTTTATCTTTGATGTGAGAATTGATGTCAATATTCTCACAGCTCATCAGAACGCCAAAGCAATGGAGCTGCAATCACAGACATTGAGAAATGTATAAGGGAATTCAAAGGAAGTTTTAGCAGGAAAATTGCAACAATCTTCTCCATTCTCAAATAAGTCGCAATTGCAGATCTGAATTTGATGGATTAACGAAATCTGAGATACTTCTTCCATGAAAATCTCAAACGAGAATCCCCAATAGAAGTATACACAGAAATTGAGAGATTTCAGAGAAGTATTAGCAGGAAAATTCAGTGACTGCAACAAGCTTCATCATGCTCAAACAAGTCGCAATTGCAGATCTAAAATCTAATTAGATGGAATGAAAATATCTGTGATGCTATTTCCATGAAAATCTAAACGAGAATCCCCAAGTGAAATAAAATCAAAGGCAACAATACCATATGAAGCTGTCTTCGGCTCCAACCCAAGGCACCGGAGGAGAGCTGAGCAGAGATTCTCTCCACAAAATCCTCGCCGATGGAAGATTTCTCGGCCGAACAGAGAAGAGAGATTGTATCCATGATCTGGATAGCGATGGGAGCATCGTCGAACGAAGAGAGAGCGTGGACGAGAGGCGATACGAGAAAGTGAACATGGGAAGAGAGGAGCGTTCGGAGGAAGATAGGTTCGGAGAGAGCGATTGAGAGCTGGTGAAGCGCGTAGGAAACGTGTACGGTGGGGACGCGTTGATCGGAGACGAGATTGGAGAAGCAGAGGAAGCAGAATGTTCCTCCTTGGTCGGTGCGCAGAGAAATTGTGGATCGGTGGCCGTTCGCGCATGGCGGCGACGGGAATTGATGGTTAGGATCCTCCGCAGCTTCATAGAGAAGATGATCGGAGTCTTGCCCCTGCGAATCTAGAAAGAACATTTTGAGAGAGCGCTAAAGAGAAAACTGAGAAATTCGAATTTTTACCGGGAGATGGAGAGATCTATCATCTAAAAATCTAAATTTCTCTCGCAAAAAAATTTCAAATATATATTTTTTTTTTTTTTTTGTCATAAAATAAATAATAATAATTAAAGGCACTTCGTCTCTAACCTTGAGTTTCTGCTTCCATTGTTCTTTGGATTTTGTGATGCGATGCACTTGGCGTTTGCCTCTTCCTGCTTTTCTCGTCCGGCGAAGAATCTCATAGCTCGAGCTTTTTCAGGAATCGCTCAGAATCCTGATCTCTTCTCTCTTCTACACCAATCCCCAAACGCTAATCATCTACGCCATCTCCACGCTCGTCTTCTTCGTACATCTCTCTATTCAAACGTCGTGCTCAGCTCCAAGCTCGTCCTCGCATACTCCAAGCTAGATCATCTCCTTCCTTCCTCGCTTGCTGTCTTCTGGCACATGCCTTATCGCAACATTTTCTCATGGAATATAATCATCGGCGAGTTCTCTAGATCGTGTTTTGCATCGAAATCAATCGGATTGTTTCTTCGTATGTTGCGAGAATCTAGCGTTAAGCCGGATGATTTCACGCTTCCTCTCGTCATACGAGCTTGCTCTGCCTCCGGGGAGACGAAACTCGGTGATTTGATTCATGTGTTCAGCTTGAAACTTGGATTTGGCGCAAGTTTATTTGTAAGCTCGGCTTTAGTGATTATGTATGTTGATATCGGGAGAATCTCAGATGCACGTAAGTTGTTCGATGATATGACTGTGAGAGACTCTGTTCTTTACACCGCTATGTTTGGTGGGTATGTTCAGCAAGGAGAAGCCATCTTGGGTTTGGCTCTGTTCAGAGACTGTCTCTTATACACATCTAGATGTGTATAAGAGACAGGTTTTGATTCATGTGTTCAGCTTGAAACTTGGATTTGGCGCAAGTTTATTTGTAAGCTCGGCTTTAGTGATTATGTATGTTGATATCGGGAGAAACTCAGATGCACGTAAGTTGTTCGATGATATGACTGTGAGAGACTCTGTTCTTTACACCGCTATGTTTGGTGGGTATGTTCAGCAAGGAGAAGCCATCTTGGGTTTGGCTCTGTTCAGAGAAATGATGTATTCTCGATTCTCGCTTGATTCGGTGGTGATGGTGAGTTTGCTCATGGCTTGTGGACAACTTGGGGCTTTGAATCAAGGGAAGAGCGTACATGGATGGTGTATCCGGAGATGCCCTTGCTTCGGCTTGAATCTCGGAAACGCCGTAACAGATATGTATGTAAAATGCTCGAAACTGCCCTGTGCGCACAAATTATTTGTAAACATGCCGAGACGAGACGTGATCTCTTGGAGCTCTCTTATTTTGGGTTACGGTTTGGACGGGGACGTGGAAATGTCGATAAAGCTCTTTGAGGAGATGATCCAGGAAGGGATTGAACCCAATGAAGTCACTTTTCTCGGGGTTTTATCAGCTTGTGCGCATGGAGGCCTTGTGGAGAAGTCTTTGCTGTATCTCAGACAAATGCAGGAATATAAGATAGCTCCCGAGTTGAAACACTACGCAAGCGTCGCGGATTGTATGTCCCGAGCTGGTCTTCTGGAGGAAGCGGAGAAGTTTATGGAAGAGATGCCCGTGGAGCCCGATGAGGCTGTTATGGGTGCGGTGTTGAGTGGTTGCAAGGTGTATGGAAATGTAGAAGTAGGGGAGAGAGTAGCGAGGAAGCTGATTCAACTTGATCAGGGTAAAGCTGGCTACTATGTAACACTGGCCGGTCTATATTCGGCTTCGGGCCGGTTTGACGAAGCTGAGAGTCTGAGGCAGTTGATGAAGGAGAAGCAGATTTGTAAAGTTCCTGGATGTAGCTCAATATGAAAGATGGGGGATACAATCATTCATATGAAATCAACATGAAACTTGAAATGATTGTGCAATATTATTTCCTACATACATATTGTGAAGTGATTAGATCAGGACCGGAGGATTTAGAACAGCATAAGCAAGCAAGTCTTGGTCACGAAGGAACAGGGTCATGACTCATGTCTTGCTCGGGTAAGCCTATCCATGCTTCTACACCATCACCATCTTTTGAATCAATCAACCAGACAAACACCATCTTGACGCTAGTGAAAACGGATCCAATCCAGACCGGACCACCCCACCCAAAGTCAACCTCGTAGAAAGGCCTTTTGCACCAGCTAGACATTGTGTATAACTCTACGTCCTGTTTGATCTCTAACGCGAAATTTTCAAACACTCCCGACAAATACTGACCGAGTGTATTATTATTACCTTGGAGACTCTCTTTAATCATTTCGCTGGCTACTTCTTTGGCCTTTCTGAATGCGGCCACGGTTTCACGGATGTCCAAGAAGTCGTTCTCCGCATCTTTCTTGAGGAATAACTGTGTATTTAAATTCCCTATCGCGTCCCGTGACAAAACAGTAGACGGGATCCTGAGCCGCAAGTCCATAGGATGATACATCAACGTTGTTGAGCTTGGAGCCACCGAGTTAGCAGCACGCGAGGCATTTCTTGCACATCTCAAGACAAGCGCCGAGATAGCTTCCACACGTGTAGGCACAGGCACACTCTCGCTAGAGGCCTTGCGTTTCAGCTCATCGATCTTACAAGACTCGAAGACAAACCTATTCATTACACACTTCCTTGTTAAATCCACACTATTGATGACAATACCAGAATCCGTTGACTGGGACTGCAAAGAGAGATGAGGAGGATGAGGAGGATGAGGAGGAGGAGGATAAATGGTTGTTTCAGCAAACTGAATAGTATCATTTGACTTCCTTCTTGCAGTGGTATTTGCCCAGTCCGTGACGAAGGCCAACAATGAGATTGCGTCGCAGATCTTGTGAGAGACAGAGACCGTGACCGCCACTCCTGATCTAGACCCAAAGAAAGTGACCATGGCACCCAACAATGGCCACTCTGCTGCAGAATCTCCAGGGGACGTTACTGGGGAGAATCCTTTAAGAGAGTCGGTGTTGATGTTTCTCAAAAAATCAGGGAGAAGGGTATCGGTGCGTGATTCAGTGAAGACGACTCCTTCGTCGTTGCAGCTGATGGTGGAGACTCCCTTTATTCGTCCAGCGAGTGGATAGAAGCGTGAGAGAGTCTCGGACAGAGAGCTTTTCTCTCTAGAGATGATCTCCGGCGACGACACGGTGATGAGATCTTGGGCTTTGTAGAAGAAGACTGTTGACACGTATAATCCTGGAGAGGCGAGGTCGAGTAAGGAGAGTTGAAGGTGATGATCATGAGGTGAAGGTGAAGAAGGCTTGATCACTTCTCTCCTCTCCACTTCTAGCTTCACTTCCATCGTCTTCTTCCTTTCTAAAACTTTAAAATTCAACTAGTAAGAATAGTGTCAGCTTAGAGTGGGGAGGAGAAGATGGAAGAAGCAATGGACATATGACATAGTCGATATCACTTACCTTCCGACATGTGGGGTCTTTGGTAACGTTGGGGTTGCAATCATGTTCCACCTGTAAATAACATCAGAGATTTAGGATACGATTTTTGTCATCACTGACGAAATACCTACGAAATGATGAAAACATTTAGTCACAATATCATATATAATACAGTCACAATAATTACATATTTTCTTTTTGTAGTATTATGTTAATGAATAAATTGGAAATTTTAAGAAAAGATAAAAAAAACAATTTCAAACTTTAGATTTTGGTCTTTTGAAGTATCAAATTCAAAGTCTTTTGTGTTGATTTATTTAAATTATATATACTGTAGATCATATATAACCGCCAAATATATATATAGGAATCTAGGCTAAAGCATCATTATTAGAGAGATTTGATAAGGTTCTTAAAAAATAAAAATAAAAAATGACGTGGCGAACTTTTTGTCCAGAACCGATTCTATGCGCAGAACCGAAAGAATCGGTTCTTATATCATGTGAATTGGTTTTTTTTTTTTTTTTGAAAATTGTACTTTTTGAATTTTTTAATATTAAAAAAAATTTAAAAACCCAAAACACACCCCACCAATAATGATGCTCTAACGTTCGTGATGTCCTATATATTTTTGTTTAGATTGGTAGATTAAATAGAAAGTTGAAGAAAGTTTGGTGGAAAACACTATAACCAGATCAGAATTGTATAAATATTCGATAAGCAGATCCGAGAATGATCACCTCATTTACCAGAGAAAAAAATATGAAAAATTATAAAAAATCAAAAGCATTATTCGTAACTGCAAAAGCAAGAAGTTGACAAAACAAACGTTAAAATAAAAACCATGCATATAACACAAAACAAGATCAAGGTCATAAATACATTAGGTAAATCAACATGAATTTGAAATGATTGTTCTCTTTTTATTCAGATAACATCGAAATGCAATAGCCAACAATTTTCTTACATCAACCAGAGCAGTTTCCATACATTGAAAAGTGACTAGTGACTGGTCGTGGTCGGTCGGAGTCTTGATTAAATCAGGACCGGAGGATTCAAAACGGCATAAGCAAGCAAGTCTTGGTCACGGAGGAACACGGGCATGTCTTGCTCGGGTAAGCTTATCCATGCTTCTACACCTTCACCATCTTTTGAATCAATCAGAACCACAAGCACCACGTTTTCGTTCTCTGGGACGGATCCAATCCAGACCGGACCACCCCATCCAAAGTCAACATCGTAGAAAGGCCTTTTGCACCAGCTAGACATTGTGTATAACTCTACGTCCTCTTTAAACTCTTCCATGAAATATTCCGTCAAACTCGACAAATACTGACCAAGTGCATTGCATTGGAGATTCTCTTTAATCATCTCACTGACTCCTTCTTTGGCCTTCCTGAACACGGCCACAGTCTCGCCGATCTCCAACTCGCTCTCCGCGCCTGTCTTGAGAAAGAACGGTGTTTGTAGGTTGCCGATCGCGCCCGGTGACAAAACAGTAGAGGGAACCTTGAGACGCAAGTCCATGATGTGAACCATCATGGTTGACTTTGGAGCTACCAAGTTAGAGCGCGAGGCGTTTCTTGCACATCTCAAGACAAGCGCCGAGATAGCCTCCACGCGTGTAGGTGCGGGGACGCTTTCGCTAGCGGCCTTGCGTTTAAGCTCAGCGATCTTAGATGATTCGAATACAAACCTATGCCTTACACACTTACTTGTTAAATCCAAATAATTGGAATCCGTCGATCCAGAGATATGAGGAGTGGGAGGAGGAGGATAAATGGCTGTCTCAGCAAAATGAATAGTATCATTTGACTTTCCTTTTGCGGTGGTTGTGGACCAGTCCGTAACGAAGGTCAAGAGTGAGGATGCGTCGCATAGCCTGTGAGAGACAGAGACAGAGACCGCCACTCCTGTTCCGGACCCGAAGACGGTAACCTGGACACACAACAATGGCCACTCCGAAGGAGAATATCCCGGGGCCAGTGTTGGGGAGAATCCTTTTAAAGAGTCAATGTTGAGGTTTCTCAAGAAGTCAGGGAGAAGGAGATCGGAGCGTGCCTCAGTGAAGACGGCTCCTTCGTCGTTGCAGCTGATATAGTCGCCCTTTACTCTTCCAGCGAGTGGATAGAAGCGTGACAGAGTCTCGGACAGAGAGGTTGTAGCGCCCCAACCCGGATTTCTTAACCCGCGGCTGAACCACAGTAAATTTTTGCCTTTCTAACCGATATCCTAGATGAAGTTGAATACGTTCATTTCATCTAACAACTTAACTCAGTCCATCCCATGGTCTTACTCATTCACGACTTAACTAACTACGCATTTAAATAACAATATCAAGCATCAGCTAAACCATACCTTGGCCACTCTGCATGATCCACGAACGTCCCATACCGTCCAGACCTCGTGCGTAACCTCAAACACGCTCCTCCTGACCCAGCCACTGCGTTGGCTAACCCACGAACACATCTCCCCCCTGTACTTAGTCACTCAACCAACCATCCCCACATGACCAAGTACAGAAGAGAGACGGCCCGGATCCCCGATCCCTTGCACGTCCAGACACGATCCACACTGATCGCCAGACACGATCCACACGATCGCCAGACACGATCCACACGATCGCCAGACACGATCCACACGATCGCCAGACACGATCCACACGATCGCCAGACACGATCCACACGATCGCCAGACACGATCCACACGATCGCCAGACACGATCCACACGATCGCCAGACACGATCCACACGATCGCCAGACACGATCCACACGATCGCCAGACACGATCCACACGATCGCCAGACACGATCCACACGATCGCCAGACACGATCCACACGATCGCCAGACACGATCCACACGATCGCCAGACACGATCCACACGATCGCCAGACACGATCCACACGATCGCCAGACACGATCCACACGATCGCCAGACACGATCCACACGATCGCCAGACACGATCCACACGATCGCCAGACACGATCCACACGATCGCCAGACACGATCCACACGATCGCCAGACACGATCCACACGATCGCCAGACACGATCCACACGATCGCCAGACACGATCCACACGATCGCCAGACACGATCCACACGATCGCCAGACACGATCCACACGATCGCCAGACACGATCCACACGATCGCCAGACACGATCCACACGATCGCCAGACACGATCCACACGATCGCCAGACACGATCCACACGATCGCCAGACACGATCCACACGATCGCCAGACACGATCCACACGATCGCCAGACACGATCCACACGATCGCCAGACACGATCCACACGATCGCCAGACACGATCCACACGATCGCCAGACACGATCCACACGATCGCCAGACACGATCCACACGATCGCCAGACACGATCCACACGATCGCCAGACACGATCCACACGATCGCCAGACACGATCCACACGATCGCCAGACACGATCCACACGATCGCCAGACACGATCCACACGATCGCCAGACACGATCCACACGATCGCCAGACACGATCCACACGATCGCCAGACACGATCCACACGATCGCCAGACACGATCCACACGATCGCCAGACACGATCCACACGATCGCCAGACACGATCCACACGATCGCCAGACACGATCCACACGATCGCCAGACACGATCCACACGATCGCCAGACACGATCCACACGATCGCCAGACACGATCCACACGATCGCCAGACACGATCCACACGATCGCCAGACACGATCCACACGATCGCCAGACACGATCCACACGATCGCCAGACACGATCCACACGATCGCCAGACACGATCCACACGATCGCCAGACACGATCCACACGATCGCCAGACACGATCCACACGATCGCCAGACACGATCCACACGATCGCCAGACACGATCCACACGATCGCCAGACACGATCCACACGATCGCCAGACACGATCCACACGATCGCCAGACACGATCCACACGATCGCCAGACACGATCCACACGATCGCCAGACACGATCCACACGATCGCCAGACACGATCCACACGATCGCCAGACACGATCCACACGATCGCCAGACACGATCCACACGATCGCCAGACACGATCCACACGATCGCCAGACACGATCCACACGATCGCCAGACACGATCCACACGATCGCCAGACACGATCCACACGATCGCCAGACACGATCCACACGATCGCCAGACACGATCCACACGATCGCCAGACACGATCCACACGATCGCCAGACACGATCCACACGATCGCCAGACACGATCCACACGATCGCCAGACACGATCCACACGATCGCCAGACACGATCCACACGATCGCCAGACACGATCCACACGATCGCCAGACACGATCCACACGATCGCCAGACACGATCCACACGATCGCCAGACACGATCCACACGATCGCCAGACACGATCCACACGATCGCCAGACACGATCCACACGATCGCCAGACACGATCCACACGATCGCCAGACACGATCCACACGATCGCCAGACACGATCCACACGATCGCCAGACACGATCCACACGATCGCCAGACACGATCCACACGATCGCCAGACACGATCCACACGATCGCCAGACACGATCCACACGATCGCCAGACACGATCCACACGATCGCCAGACACGATCCACACGATCGCCAGACACGATCCACACGATCGCCAGACACGATCCACACGATCGCCAGACACGATCCACACGATCGCCAGACACGATCCACACGATCGCCAGACACGATCCACACGATCGCCAGACACGATCCACACGATCGCCAGACACGATCCACACGATCGCCAGACACGATCCACACGATCGCCAGACACGATCCACACGATCGCCAGACACGATCCACACGATCGCCAGACACGATCCACACGATCGCCAGACACGATCCACACGATCGCCAGACACGATCCACACGATCGCCAGACACGATCCACACGATCGCCAGACACGATCCACACGATCGCCAGACACGATCCACACGATCGCCAGACACGATCCACACGATCGCCAGACACGATCCACACGATCGCCAGACACGATCCACACGATCGCCAGACACGATCCACACGATCGCCAGACACGATCCACACGATCGCCAGACACGATCCACACGATCGCCAGACACGATCCACACGATCGCCAGACACGATCCACACGATCGCCAGACACGATCCACACGATCGCCAGACACGATCCACACGATCGCCAGACACGATCCACACGATCGCCAGACACGATCCACACGATCGCCAGACACGATCCACACGATCGCCAGACACGATCCACACGATCGCCAGACACGATCCACACGATCGCCAGACACGATCCACACGATCGCCAGACACGATCCACACGATCGCCAGACACGATCCACACGATCGCCAGACACGATCCACACGATCGCCAGACACGATCCACACGATCGCCAGACACGATCCACACGATCGCCAGACACGATCCACACGATCGCCAGACACGATCCACACGATCGCCAGACACGATCCACACGATCGCCAGACACGATCCACACGATCGCCAGACACGATCCACACGATCGCCAGACACGATCCACACGATCGCCAGACACGATCCACACGATCGCCAGACACGATCCACACGATCGCCAGACACGATCCACACGATCGCCAGACACGATCCACACGATCGCCAGACACGATCCACACGATCGCCAGACACGATCCACACGATCGCCAGACACGATCCACACGATCGCCAGACACGATCCACACGATCGCCAGACACGATCCACACGATCGCCAGACACGATCCACACGATCGCCAGACACGATCCACACGATCGCCAGACACGATCCACACGATCGCCAGACACGATCCACACGATCGCCAGACACGATCCACACGATCGCCAGACAGTCCAGTTACGATCAATCCTGATCGCCAGTCAGTCCAGCCACGATCAATCCTGATCGCCAGCCAGCCCAGTCATGATCTCCTTGACCATATCTACGTTTCTCATGACCACAGTCGTGGTACTCTCGGCTATCTCTCGGATATAGCCGACTCCTCTTGACTATTTCTCGGCTATCACTCGGATATAGTCGAATTCTCTCGACTATCTCTCGGCAGCCCCACTTTCTCTCGATCAGAACATAAATCTCTCGGTGAAAACTCGACCAGAACAGAAATCACTCGGACGTAGTCACGCGTCTCTCAGATCCAGTCGACTCGTCTCGGCTATTAGTCGGATATCACTTTGCCCGATCAGCATCTCTCGGCTATCTCTCAACCCGGTCAAAATTCATCGGACAAACTTGATCCTTCCCTCGGTAAATCGACCACTCTAAGCCGATTCTCTCGATCAGAATTCCCAGAAATATAACCGAACACGCGATCTCTCGATGACCCTTATTTTCTCTCGGACGAACTCGACTTTCTCTCGGCCGAAACTTCTCTCTCTCGGATAACTCTCGATCCAGGCAGAATTCATCGGACAAACTTGGTCCTTCTCTCGGTAAATCGACCACTCCAAGTCGATTCTCTCGATTAGAATTCCCAGAAACAGAACCGAACACGCGATCTCACGACGGCTCTCGATTCTCTCGGATGAACTCGACTTTCTCTCGGCCTAAGCTTCTTTCTCTCGGATAACTCTCGATCCAGGCAGAATTCCTCGGACAAACTTGATCCTTCCCTCGGTAAATCGACCCTTCTGAGTCGTTTCTCTCGAACAGAATTCTCAGAATCGCACCCGAACTCACGATCTCTCGAGCGGCTCACTTTTCTCTCGGGATTTTTCCCTTCTCCCTCGAGAGCAGATGCGGCCCCCCCGTGAGAAATCCCCAAAACTCCCTTATAAACGCGAAACCCTAAGAATAAACCGGCCAACCACGATTTATCCCATGCGGTTTACTTTTCTCTCGGTCCAAATCAAGTTTCTCTCGGTCAAACCGGCCAACTTTCCTTTTTCTCTCGGCCAGACTTGAACCACTCGGCCAAACACGGGATAAAACACTTTTCACTCGAGATAAACTGATTTCCCTCGAGTTAAACCACGTTCCACAGCCCAACAGCCTTGTTCCTCAACACTTAGACAAAATCCCCAACATTTACTCGGCCTAGCCACAGTACGGTACTTAACCTCACGGACGTACCACGGTTTGGTACCACAGACATACCACGGACGTACCACGGACGTACCACGGACGTACCACGGACGTACCACGGACGTACCACGGACGGTACCACGGACGAACCTCCACTGTACCAGGACATACATACAACGGTCATCACATGACCCGTACGACCATACTTAGGATTTCTGGTCGCGGATGCTACAGAGGTTTTCAGATTTCCGGAGATTATCTCCGGCGACTCGGTGACGAGATCTTCAGTTTTGTAGAAGAAGATGGCCGACACGTAAACAGCGGGAACGCCGAGATCAACGATGGAGAGTTGAAGGCGATCACGAGGTGAAGGTGAAGAAGGCTTGATCAGTTCTCTCCCGACCACCTCTAGCTTCATTTCCATCGTCTTCCTACTAAACTTTGAAAGTAAGAATACTTAAGCTTAGAGGAGACAAGAGCCCTGTTCTTTTGGAGAACGCTACGACAAGAGCAGCGACACAAAATTTCAAAGTAAAAAAGGAGGAAAGAGGAAGGGAATCGCTGATTCTTTGTCGCTGGAGTGAGAGAAAAGAGAGAATGGCTGACGCTGTATTTTCTTTGCGACAGCGACACCGCCGAATCTCTTTAATTTTGTTGATCGCTGCGTTTTTAATTTTTCACTCCCATGATAAAAGAGAAGAAAATTGCTTACAATTTTCAGTCGCACACTTTGATCGCCGCGACACCCAAACGAACAGGGTCAAGAAGATGGAAGAAACAACGGATCTTGTCTCTTTTTAAATGGTATATTTTAGTCAACCATACAAAAAAAAAGCCATCACATGATTCACATTAATTAGGAAACAAGAGACAGTTTAGTCCTGGACATAAAAACCGGACCCGAAGAACCGAACTGAATCGAACCGAATTAGAAGGAACCGAACCGAACCGGAACCGACCTAAATATCCATGTGGGTCCTATATTTTTATATCTAAAAACTCGGAACCGAACCGGAACCGAACCAGGAACCGAATGGGTAAATTAAATACCCAAAATATAATTATATATCTAAAAGATTTGTTGTATTTATACTTTAAATAACTTAAATACTCAAAACTTCAATTATAAACCAAATATATTAGTTATGTTTAGAACAAAATAACTAAATTACTCAAAATATTTGAAAATCTTTAGTTATATTTATCAAATTTTGATTATTTTATAAATTTTTTAGATAATTTGGATATCCGGAACCGACCCGGACCTGAACGGAACCGAATCAAACCCGAACCAAAAAAGCAAAATACCCGAATGGGTTCTGTTCTCTAGAACCGAAATACCTGAACCCGAAAAGAACCGACCCGAACCCGAACGGGTACCCGAATGTCCAGGCCTAAGACAGTTAGTGGCTAAAGCGTGTAATATTTTTATGGATTTTTTTTTCTTTTATACTATAAAAAGGGAATGATTCGAATTTTTATTAGCTTATTAGAGCATTCTCAGAGATATCCAAATAATTTTATAATGGTTGTTTTTCTTTTAAATGGGTATCTCACAAATATAATAATTGTTGTTTTAATATAATTTTATTAAATAATTAATTTATAAACTAAAAAAGAATTTCGACCAATCATCAAGTGATATATTCTAATGATCTCATACTTTTTTGTTGGGGTTTTCAAATGAGATATTATCTTCATTCTCTCTCTTTTATTTTTAAGTTTTTATTAATATTTTAAGTTAAAAACCCCATTGAGATACTCCGATGGAGATGTTTTTAGGTATCTGCGCATTGCATGCAGTGAGATGTTTATTAAATAAAATTCGTATAATTTTAGTTAAATATTAGATTTTGTTACATGCAAATCTGAAATATTTTTTTTTAATTATTCTTGTTGAATATCTTTTTTATTTTGATTTATTGTTAAAAAAAATTTAGTTACCTTAAATAGTGCTTGACAATTAGTTTTAACATAAATTATAAAATAAAATGGTTGGCAATTAGTTTAGTATAATTATTTAAATAGATTTAAAAAATCAAAAAAATAACTAAAAAAAATTGTGGTATTGCCACATGGCAAAAATAACATCCAATGTTTCTTCTTCAATATATAGTAGATTAATATTGTTGGATGATTGTATTACTTATTTATTAAATTTACTAATAATTTTGAAATTTGAAATTTTAACATAGATTATAAAATAAAATAGTTGGCAATTAATTTAGTATAATTATTTAAATAGATTTAAAAATCAAAAAAATAACTAAAAAAAATTGTGGTATTGCCACATGGCAAAAATAGCATCCAATGTTTCTTCTTCAATATATAGTAGATTAATATTTTTGGATGATTGTATTACTTGTTTATTAAATTTACTAATAATTTTGAAGCGTGACACGATTTTATCAGATCAACTTGGGAATCAAACCCAGAAAACAGCGAATTATCATTACTAGTCCCTCTGTTTTTGAAAGTACGATGTTTTAGTTTTTTCACACATAGACACACTTTTATAATTGTTTCTTTTTTAGGTTTTCACTACTTTTTTGTTTTTTCATTCCTATATTAACACTACTTTTCTCTTTCCAATTAGTATAAAACATTAAATAAAAACTAAAACATCAACCTTTTAAAGATAATAAAAAAACTAAAACATCATACTTTCCAAAACAGAGGGAGTAATCTTATTTCTTATCTTATGCTTGTTAGATTGTATCATTAATAATCTTGTTTCTTAATTATCTTATGTTTGTTAGTTGTGACAGTTTTATTATTTTCTTTAAGGTTAAGATTGAAAACGCCTATACAAAATAACTCTCTGGTACAAAATAACTAAGGTGATGAATGTTTGTGTTGTTTTTAGATTTTGGTTTTTGGTTTTCGGATTTTGGTTTTTGTTTTTAGATTTTAGTTTTTTGATTTTGGTTTTTTGATAATACTTGGAGAAAAACTTCAAAAATGTAGATTTTGGTTTTTGCTTACAAATTAGAAGTTGTTTTAAAAAACTAGTTTCTCTAAATTTTAGGGAATCTATTTATCAAAAAACTTGATTGGCAAATAAAGTAGTTCTTGAAAAACAAAAACCAAAAACTCTTTAAAAAACTACAAACATTCAAACTATTTGTTTATTTATTTTGAAAATAATATTTAAGTTTATATTTTGTTAGGTTTTCTGCATGAGTTCGCAGATTTATTTATTTAATTATTATTACACATATATTTGGATTGCTAAAAATACTTGAAGAACTACGTTTACAATGCAATTCGCCATCGCACATCTTACCAATCAAAACTCAGGAAAACTACGTAATGACTAAAATTTGTACCAATTTTTACTGTCCGACCCTACGTTAGTTTAATTGATTTGATTTTTTAAGCCAATTTTTACTGTCCGACTCTACGTTTTCCTTCCACATCAGTTTTGTTGTTTCATGTTTGTGATAAATTTAGCCAAGACCATAAAAATATTTATAAATAAAAAAACGCTTACCACACAAAACAACTATAAATATTACACTTTTGATTCATATTACTCAAAAATATTTTTGTTCAAAAAAAACTAAATCGTCTAACTGTTTTCAATTTAGTTATTGCCATGTATTTTGGATTGAATGAAGCATAATACTTTTGCATCATTCAAAATATTTTCGCTTCATTCATGATTCAACAATATTTTGCTTCATTCAATCCGAAATGCATGGCAATAACTAAGATGAAAACAATTACATGATTCAATTTTTCAACAAATTAAATGCAACAAAATCTCGATAGGATTTCAAAACTAGCTAAGTCATGGTCTTATTTTCTATGTTCATGGGAATGATACGAGCTTTGTTATGCATGTTTTGTCTCAGTTTAGGCATAAGTCCTTGTCAATCACATTGGGATATGATGCGATTCATGTTGTGCGCTTTCTTAAAGGAACTCCAGGAAAATGTCATATGTTTTTTTTTTGATAAAATGACGGTATATTCATGAATATTATGGTATATATGGAAAGCAAGAAATGATAAAATGTATTTCAATCTAGAACAAATGTCATATGTTTGGCACTAATACTGATCTCTCGCTTGTTGCATGCATTCTCTAACTCGGATTGGACAGCATGCCTCTTACTAGATGTTCTCTTACAGGATATGTGTTGCAGCTTGGTAGTTCTCCCATCTCCTGGAAGACGCGTAAGCATTAGGTGGAATATCTCGTTCTTCTGATGATGCCGAATCTCGTGCGATGGCTGATATTTTGTGTGAAGTCCATGTGAACTTTTGCTTTTCTTTCGACTTCCACAAGATCGTCTGATACCATTATATTTTGACAATCAAGCTGTGTTGCACATTGCTGCTAATCAGATATTTCACAAACAAACGAGACACATTGAGCTCTTAAGGACGGCTTGAGCTCTACTACTGCTCACATTCGTACATATATGATTAACTAAGCTTATGCATTCACTAAATCTCTCAGGAAGGATCAGCTTCATCAGTTATTTGGTTGAGGGAGAGTATTATGAATAGAACTTTCCTATCACGTACACCATACACCGAATATTAATGAATACCTATATCGTAAGTAATACTTCTTCCGTTTCTAAATGAAAAGTTTGGTTAAGGGATCTGTTTGATTGAGAAAAGTTTCTATTGTTGTGTAGAGAACTCTGTTTGTTGTAGGCCTTTTTTTTTGTCAACAGCCTGCGTTCCTAGAACAGTTCAGTAAACCAAACTGGGGGAACTGAGTTTACAAAATCTAGACGATAAAGGTAGTCCCGAGCACTTCGTGCTAGCTTGTCTGCCTTTGTGTTATGTGCGTGTGGGATATGCGAGATAGAGAAGGATGAAAATTCTTTCCTGCTTCTCTCGTATTCCTTCAGATGCAATGCGAAGGTCGGCCAGTCCTCTGGTTTGGACACCATCTTCACCAGTTCGGAACAATCTGTGTAAAATGCCATCGTCAGCCTCCTTGCATCGAGCATGCAATGCATGACCCAAATAAGTGCCTCTAGCTCCGCGTGTAACGGAGAAATACTTCTTCAGATATTTTTTGCCTTCATCAAAGTCGCATTCGTACCTACCCCGTGACAGTACCACCCCAAACCAGCATTTTTGACCGTCTCTTTCCAAGATCCATCAATTTCACATTTTAACCCATCATGAGCTGAAATTAGAATTGGCGGGTTCCGTTGTTGTGTAGGTTCCCTCATATCCTCAAGCTGTGCTAGTTCCCACGTCTTTGCTTCCGCCGTCGCTATCCTTAAGACTTCTCAGGGTCCTGTTCTAGATTGGAATACATTTTATCATTTCTTGCTTCCCATATATACCATAATATTCATGGATATACCGTCATGTCCTCGTGGTTAGGTAGATGCCAAAACAGATGTGCCATATTAGGAAATAAAGCATCCGTCGAGAATCCATGCGGAGGAGTACGAATCGGCGATACTGCCCACATTTGTAGGGCTGGTGGACATCAAAAATATATGGTTTATTGTTTCCGACTCCGCATTAAGAGTCACAATTTATGCATGTACTCTTAAGCCGGTACATGACCGATATACAACCCGATATGATTTGCCTTAAAATAATGTTTCATTTTCGGTGGACATCTAACGTTCCATGCTTGTCCTTATAACTTACTTACATCCGGTCCGTAAGGCCGGTTTGTATCGGCACTTAGTTTGTTGTAGGCCTTTATATTCTCTTGTTTTTTTTTTTTTTCATTTAAATCAATACAAACAGCTTTTAACATGCAAGTATGTAACGGTGGATCATGGATGGTTTCTCAAATTGATTGACTTTGCCCTCATTTGTCATAAGTAGTAGTTTTTCTTTTCACTACTACACACAAATCTATTCTATTTTTTTAAATTGTTTTGCTCATTTTCGTATACACAATTCTATTTTTATTTTATTTTTATTACCAGGAGGTTCTGATCATAATCTCACAATCACTACAGACCCCCAAAACCACATCATATATGAGTTTGCAAAGAGAGGAAAACTCTGTAGCCAATGTTGCAAATGTTGTTACTTGGGTTCAGAGCTCAACAGAAAAGGTTTAAAAACCAACATACTGGAAGCAGAAAAGATGTCCAAAAGTACCAAGCCATTGACCCAAACCATATAATTGATCATACAAAGATTTCATCCCAACGAAAGAAGGAAAAAAACAGTAAACAGTAATTTCTCTGTACTCCAGACAAGTCCAATGCCAAATAAAAGACTTCAACTATGTGTTCCAAGATGTATTTTATGTGGAGACCAAAGATAACAAGGAGACAGAAAAGCAAAAAAACAAAGAGCTCTAAAATGGTACAGACGGGGCAAGCGGGTAATAAGGAAGACGGATAATTTAAGCGGAAACAAACCCATTCCTTCAGGATTGCACTGCCAGTTTCTGAAGATGCTCAAAAAAGACTTGCAGGCTCACGTCGTCAGTGAAGATTATATCTGATCCAGCCGACATCTCGCTTGCATTGTTGTAAGTCGCTGATGGATTCAGCTTTGCCAATAAAAACCTTGCCTGCAGTTTACATGTGAAAAGGGTGTGGTGTGGAGTAACAGCAAACAAATCATCAAAAGTTGAGCTGACGAAAGATTAAAACATATGTGAATGCTGCTGACCTGTGATCCATGTTGATCACACACAACTAATCTCGGGACTGGGAAACGCTCCCGGACTATCATCTGGGAGTCTTCTTGAGGAGCTTGCAATAGCTGAGCAAAGGCCTGACACATAACATCAGAGGATTTAGGATATCATACATAGCATTCTTGATGGTGGTGTCACAAATGAGACTCCATGGTATAGACCTTGCTACTACAACGGATCTATATCAATTGCAATGCATTTAGAAGGAATCAGCTTTTAAGATATTTCTCCAAGACTAGCTGTCTCAGTTTCAATTTCTATCCCAACCAGATGCCATTTTAACAATCCAACTCAAAAGGAACACATTTAGGTGTGAAGATGGTTCTGGATGATGAATGCTTCCGTAACTAAACAGACATTTTTCCTAGTTCAAAGCGTGCATTACCTCATGTTCAGGCTGATGATGATAACCCATGGTTCGCCATTGTGCTATAGTCATTCCATGGAAGACAACAACACTAAAATATGCATCTAATAAAAGAATTCGGTCGGCTGCAATGGAAGCCACATCCAGCAAAGCAGGCTGAGGTGGTGAACCGAATGTATATGACGTCAGCGATGGTTGGATCATGACAGTTGCATTTGAAATATTCTCTCGGTTTAGCAACATACGGAAGTATGCGGTTTCATCTGGACTATTATTAAAGACCTGCCACCGTTCCAACATCACAAAAGAAAACATTGTTCAACCATGTAGGCCAATCACATAAGGCAGAGAATCATGAATCTTTTTTTTTTTTATCAAAAGAATCATGAATCTAAAAACAGTAGTTTACCTGAACAAACTGTGATCGCCGCAGGTTAAACATGAATTGAGGGAACAATGAAAAATATGGATTCAGCGTAAACGAGGACGGGTCATCCTTTCTATAGTCACCAAACTTTGAACACAGACGAATGAGAGTCCGATCTAGCCACCGAGTAGCATCAAATCCCTCCTGAGGTAATGCATGATAAATTGTATATGTGAGCAACACTATCACAAAGATACAACAAGACAAAACTAAATGAAGTACTACAATAAGACAAGACTGCATAGCAACTATTACTTATATAGTAGTTTCACTATGAGCCTTGCACATGCTACAAATTCTTGGTATAAAGAGACAAAAGCTGAATATAATACAGCCACCATAGTTCCTCAATAAAGATGCTACAGGATACAAGTCTTGGATGTTTTCTCAAGGAACAACTGTAATCCACCTCGATTTACTTGTGTTATATTTATAAGTGTTTCAGCTGTGTGAAAAATATATTTTTGACTTCCTTTGGAGTTTGGACATATAGATGAACATTTAACGAAATGAACCCCTGGTCAATAATTTTGGCCAGGAGAGAAAAACCCATATTTAAACTCATCAAATGCACTATGCGCTTAACCCCTTAACCCAGCAGCAACAAAAAAAAAGTTAAGTCATGGCCATATATGGTCATATTGTAAGCCATGAGAAGATGATGTAAGGTACCTCGGTTTCCATTTTTAAGGAAGCTAGTCTTGCCATGACAACAGCAGCAGTTTCTTGATCAAAGCCTTGCACAAGTTCCTGAGAATGCATACAGCAACCATTGTAACAAAATGTTAGCTTGCCAGAAAGCTTTTGGCTATTAAAACACTCACAATACATTTACATGAATCGAACACAACCCTAAACCACGGTTATCATTGATTTCATGAGAAGAATGAAATGCAGAAAAAAGCATGGCTATCAAGCTGGTACTTGCATCAACACTCGAATAAAATGTCAAAATCATACAACTGGCACCATAATTCTGAGATTAACATAACACGATTTTGCAGTGAAACAGAGGAAAAACGTTACACATGCGAGGCTAAGGATTCGCAATCATATAAACTAGTTTAAAGAATTAGGAAGCAGAGTACGGTATACCATAACAGTATCTAAGGGATCCCAATTTATCCTAACCAACCAACTCCAAGAAAAGAAAATAACAGTATCAAGTCCCATTGAAATCCAAAAAACGAGAGCTTTTCACTTAAAATTCACAATAAGTTAGCTTTTACTAATTACACCAGTGAGCAAGTGGTAACTGTTTGCTGGATGACCAAAATGAGAACCAAAAATTTTACAACCAAAAATGATACCATGTCTAACAATACTAATGTTAACTGCATTTGCTCAGTATGGGGGAAAATAATAAACTTGATAGCAGATTTGTAGGTCTACCAAAGCAAGAAAAGAGTAAATTTCAAAACATGTTATTATCCTAACATGAACAATGCTACCAAAATTTAAGAAACAGTGCTACCGGAAAAAGAGCAAGTTTAGATATTGAGTATAAAGAGGTAAGTTATTTCAGAAAGCAAGATGGTAAGTTATGCAGAAAGCAAGACAACGACGCACCTCTGTGCTCACAGCAGTATCTACCCATTGTCTGGTTATAGTTGTGACCCGGAGCAATGTTTGACCTTCAGGATTTTGGTAACTGCAATACAGTCAACAACAGTAAATCCAATGCTTCTAAAGTTAAAGTAATAACGTAGTGCAGAAACACAAAAGGTTTAAGAAAAAAAGATGAAAGGAAAACGAAGAAACAAACAAAAGCTGCCAGAATACCTTGTGAGAAACTGCAAATAAAACTGAGGATTTACAGCTCCAGGAGCATTTGACCCGGTTGAGGATAGATCAAAGAATACAGTCAAGCAAGTACTCTTGTCGAGGCCACATAACTTCCACGCATTGGTATTCCCTTCTCCAATGACTGTGTCGGCAACACTGGGACCTTTCTGCAAGGCTCCAAATGAAAATAAATTAAAATCAATTAATATCAGATACCTTTAAACATTTACAAAGGCAAATAAAACATCTTGAAAGAAATGAATTCCAAGCAATCAGGTATAACCTTTTCCAATGATGAGCAAGGCCCGATAACCCCTTGAATTTTGATGTCTTTTGAACAATTGATCTCAAGCGTGCCACTGAAAATGAAAGGTTCATAGTCAGTTCGGACTAAAGGATGCAAAGTATATATTATTGTCGCATACAAGCAGTATTATGCATAATGCTCCAAAAGAAAGAATTTTGAATTGCCAAAAAACTCCTTATGTTGCAACACCAACTCAACAGAAGAAATTATAGTAAAATATTGACACAGGATCAGAGAAGAAACCAACTTAAAGCAGAGGCCAAGAGACTGCTCGCCATCTTCAAACACCCGCTTGAAGGAATCTTTAAATACAGAGTGGCCAAAACTTTCAGACAGAACAACAAGGCCACCGGTACTTTCAACTGCAACTTTCATTTCAGCAACCCCAACCTAACTATACCCAAAATGCAACAGCAGAGACAATTATAGTTAGGTATCAAATTTTGTGAAGAAAAATGATAGCAAAATGGAATGATTTGATAGAGAGAACAAGCAAAGCCTTGTCAACACTAAAGCTAAGAAGAATACATGGTAGGGAATGTACATACTTAATCATTGAAGAAGCAAAGGACATCAAAATAAAAAGAAAAACAGGGGTTTCAGACAGATATGGCCTGGGCAAGCATTAGCTATAGATTTTAGACGAAAGGGATGTTCTAAAACAATCACATATATTGCCAGCGGAGATTTGAAAATATATGTAAAGATTATATCTACAAATGGGCGCTTTCATCCACAACCCTTAACATCTGCAAAATTAATCAGGTGATAAGAGTAGAAACTGGTGATCACAGGTTAGTTAAACAGCTTGAGTACCACTAAGAGCTTTGACAATTGGTGCGCATCAACAGTATCAACTTCGCCTAGCAATTTAGCAACAAGATTCAAGATAATGACACACCAAAACCACACTTTCAGGGAGTTAATGAGAGGCGGCATTCATACATGAAGAACAAAACCAGAAGTTGGGAATCAAGCAAATTAAAATCACGACACATTAATACCTGATCAAGAGCAGAGGCGAAAAGGTCTAACACATGACCCTGAGCGACTAGCTGCTTTGAAATACTATCATAAAACTTAACAGCTTTTTTGTAATAAGGAGCAGCATCCTTATCTAGATCTTTGTGGGAGCGCACAGGATCTGACAAATCCTTTGAGATAATCTGAAAAGACAAAAGAATGAAAATTTGATTCAGACTATAACAAAAATGGTTCACATATATGATACGACGAAACTTGACACTGCCATCAACCGAGGAATCAAACAATCTCTAACCGTTCCAGGGCCCTCTGTACATGGACCTCCGACCAAAGCTACGATCCTAGCCCCAGTTCCAGGCAAGCAAGCTCCAAGCAATCCTGCAGCTACACTCAACGCCACACCTGTGCATCGTTGGGGACGATGACCTGGCTGAACAGGCCACTGGTCTGTTTGCAGCTCGTCCAAAAGCTGCATACCAAACATCAACCGCACCGTTGTTATAAATCCACATTACAATTGATGAATCATTTAGAAGCAGATGAAACTTGACAACCAACCCAAGTGGAACGAAAACGAGCATAGCACATATTCAAACTGAAACCATTACTCACCAAGTCCAGTGTGTACTCGCAATCCGAAGCAGGAAGCAGGAATCTGTTCACACCAGAACTCGGGAATCCGTTTTGCGATCCTTTGGGAAACCCAGAAGTGGGAGCTCTCCTCGAGGAAGACCCAAGCCCCAACTGATCCAAAATCTGATCCTTGGAGACTTCTTTGTTGCCTTTAAAGACAAAGACTTTAGACATCTCCGAGAAACCCAATTCATGGACATGAGCCTGCGTACCAAACGACACGAATCCCACCAAAGCATTCTCCGGAAGCAACCCGATCGCCTGCTTGAGCGCCGATTTAGCGAACCCCAATTCCTCCTCGATCATACACGTATCGAGAACAAACACGAAAACAGGCGGAGGCGCCTGAGGCGGAGCAGCGCCGGTCCTCGGATCGAATTGACCGGCGGTCGGCGGCAGCGTGTATTCGACGGTGGTGTACTGAGGGTAAAGCTCGCCAGGGAGATTGGTCTCAGAGATCATATGGTAGTGAGGCGGGAAAGGGTTCCGCTGGTAGCAGAAAGGGCAGATCCAGATCTTGGCGGTGAAATCGACGCGAGCGAAGGCGTTGAGAGCAGCCTCGCAGGTACGGCATTTGAGCGGGGCGTAAGGGAGAGAAGGGATGTCGGGGTGACGGCGGATCGGGGAGATTGAGGCGGCGAGTGGGATCACGCACTTGCTAGCTTCGACTTTAGTGCGAGGCCAGACGTTCCAGGTCATACGAACTCCGTCCATGCCTTCGGGATCCATGTTCGCCATCTCCGCCATTGTTGATCCTGATCTAAAGGAGAGAATCGGATCAGATCGGGGATCGAATTGTGTGCCGACGAAAGTGAAGAAACTCGGAATTGTTGGTGGGTTTATTATATATGTCAGAGGAGGAGAGCCGTAAGGAGGAGTCACGACTATCACTCGCAGGGCACAAATCCGAGAGAGTCAATTCGATTGGATAGATGATGGATCCTAATGTAGTAATGTTAATTTTTTTCCTTTTTTTCCTTTTTTCCTTTTTTTCTTCATAAACCCAATACACAAAAGAACGCACCGATTTCACCACTAACCGCAAGTTCGATCATCACCTAAAAAAATAAAAATAAATAAAAAATCTTTGACGAATTACATCAAAGACCAAGATGTGACGGCACATATCGGCCGGGCCATGGCGAATCTAATGGATGTTGATTTCAATGCTGAGGCTGTAGCGAGAGCAGAATACGTTCGTGTTCGGCTGAATTGAGATGTGAATCGTCCTCTGCGATTTTAACGAAATTTCCAATTTTCACCAGGTGTGAATACGGTCTTGAGGTTTCGGTATGAACGACTACGTGGATTCTGTGAAGTTTGTGGACTTATCATCCATGATACTGGACATTGCATCAATCAAAATGGTGACGATGACAACTTCTCAGATGGAGACGATGATGCCAATGATCCCCAGAATCAACACCGTGGAGTACATGAGAATGGAAATGTCAACAATGAAGTGCAGGAAGCAGATGACCATGGTGATGATATGGCCAACGAGGAGAGGTTGGTGGAACTACAACCTGATGACATGGAAGAACCTGATGAAGATCTATTCCTGGAGGGGCACCGAACAATGTTTTCGGAGGAGTCAAACATGAGTGAGTTTATTCAATCTGATTCCTCGATTTGCTAATGCAACTGGAGATATCTCTGGGATTGATGCAGATTTTGATGATGACTCTCCAACGATGCATGGAACCTATGACCATTACAATGATGACGGTGCTGGCTCATCCCAAGGGCTAAGGAAACGCAAACATGATGATCAAGATGAAGATGGTGCAGCCAGTAAGATTATGGTTCGTGGAGCAGATGAAGCAAGTGTGTCGTCACCAAACAACATCAACAAGATTCAAGGTACGGTGGGCCGACCACCGGATTCCCAATGAATACAACCGTTTGGAACTGTCAAGGTCTGGGCATAGACCTTACAGTTCGACGCCTTAAGGAGATACAAAAGCATTATCTCCCGGACATGATATGCCTACAGGAAACCAAGCAACAAGATGACTTCATCAGAGATCTTTGTTGTGAACTAGGGTACGACCGTTATGTAACAGTTCCACCAGTCGGTTTGAGTGGTGGTTTAGCAGTCTTCTGGAAGAAATAAATTCAAGTTTCAGTTGTTTTTCAATCTCCTAATCTTGTAGATTGCTTTGTTGAAATTAATGAAATCAGCTTCTACTTGTCGTTTGTCTATGGCCCTCCTGATCCAAGCTTTAGAAACCAATTTTGGGAGCGACTTGAACGAATCTCCACTACCAGAAATGGACATTGGCTAATTATGGGTGACTTCAATGAGATTCGGGGAAATGATGAGAAACAAGGTGGAAATAGACGTCCAGAGAGAACTTTTGAGGATTTTCGGAGAATGATCTCCACTTGTGCTTTTCACGATCTGAAATCAACTGGTAATAGATTCTCATGGACTGGGAAACGATATTCTCATGATGTACAATGTGTACTCGATAGAGCCATGGCGAATGAAGAATGGTTAACTCTTTTCCCATCGGCTCTGACTGAATACTTAGCTTTTGAAGGTTCCGATCATCGACCTTTAATCACCTACATTGATGGTAAGATTGAACGCCGAAAGGGGTAATTCAGATATGACAAGCGAAACTTTGGGAAGGAAGGATTCAATGAGGCCGTTTTAGAGAGTTGGAGAAATAGTGGTTCTGAGAATGATTGTCTGAGTCGTAGAATTAGAGCATCTCGGAGATCAATGGCTATTTGGAGACATGAAAACAGACCAAATGCTTTAGTTCGTATACAAGACCTAAAGTTCCAGCTTGATCAAGCTCTTTCTTCTGGAAACCATTCTACAACTACGATCAATAATATCCGGTATAATTTACAACAAGCCTATAGAGATGAAGAGTATTACTGGAAAAGGAAGAGTCGCAATCATTGGCTACAATATGGTGATCGTCACACGGGATTCTTCTATGCAGCGACTCAGGAACGGTTAGCCCGAAACAGGATTTTAGCAATTGAAAGTCAGAATGGTCAGACTCTTCGAGGAGATATAGCAATAGGTGCTGAGGCTGAGTCTTATTTCACAAATCTCTTTAAGAGCACAAGACAAGGTGATCAAAACTACGAGGAGATTTTTCAGGGATTTGCTTCTAGAGTGACTACAGAGATGAACGAAGATTTGACACGGACAATCACGGAAGAAGAAGTGCGTTCTGCTGTGTTCGATATCGGTCCTGATAAAGCACCAGGTCCAGATGGTTTTACCGGAGCTTTCACAAATCTCTTTAAGAGCACAAGACAAGGTGATCAAAACTATGAGGAGATTTTTCAGGGATTTGCTTCTAGAGTGACTACAGAGATGAACGAAGATTTGACACGGACAAGCACGGAAGAAGAAGTGCGTTCTGCTGTGTTCGATATCGGTCCTGATAAAACACCAGGTCCAGATGGTTTTACCGGAGCTTTTTATCGGCAATTCTGGCCAGAGATTAAGGATTCGATTGTTCAGGAAGTTCAGAGATTTTTTGATGAAGGTTTTTTTCAAGGAGAGATGAGTCATACTAATCTCTGTTTGAATCCTAAACCAGAGGTGCCTAAGACTATGAGTGATTTTCGACCAATTGCACTATGCAATGTTGGATATAAAATCATCTCTAAAATCTTAGTGAACCGATTAAAACAGCATCTCTCGGGTATTATTTCAGAAACTCAAACTGCCTTCATTCCGGGTAGAAATATTATGGACAATATCATCATTGCTCATGAAATGTTACATTCCTTGAAGAAGAGAAAGTGATGGGCCAAATCATACATGACGGTTAAAACTGACATTTCGAAAGCATATGATCGAATGGAGTGGCCTTTTATAAGTGACACGATGCGTTGTATGGGTTTTGATGAGCGATGGATAAGATGGATTATGGCTTGTATTGAATCTGTTACATTTTCTACACTCATTAATGGAGTACCAATGGGCAAGATAGTACCAGAACGGGGTATACGACAGGGAGATCCGCTTTCCCCATACATCTTTATTCTGTGTGCAGAAGTTCTCAGTCATTTGTTAACGCGAGCAGCAAGCGAAAGAAGGCTTAAAGGCATGCAGATAAGCACTTCGGCTCCGACTATTAATCACCTATTATTTGCAGATGATGCTCTGTTTTTTTGCCATGCCAATCCTCGTTCATGTAAAACTATCATGCAAATCCTAAAGGATTATGAGATGATTTCTGGTCAAGCGGTTAATCTCAACAAATCAGCAATTACTTTTGGAGCTAAGGTGAATGACAACGTAAAAACGAGGCTGCGACGGATTCTTAATATTCACAATGATGGAGGATGTGGGAAATATTTAGGACTTCCTGAACAGATCGGTAATAAGAAGAAAGAGGTTTTCAGTTACATTATTGATAACGTCAAGTAGCGAACTCGGGGATGGAAAAACAAAATGCTCTATGAAGCTGGGAAAGAAATTCTTCTCAAAACTGTTGCAATGTCATTACCGGTCTACACTATGAATTGCTTTAAGCTACCAAAGGGTATTTGTGACGAGATTGATAGTGTTTTTGCAAATTATTGGTGGAGCTAGGGTACAGAGCAAAGATCGATGCACTGGGTAGCATGGAAACGACTAGGACTACCAAAAAAAGAAGGCGGATTGGGTTTTAGAAGCATTGAAAGCTTTAATTGTGCTCTACTTGGAAAGCAGATATGGCGGATCTTTCAAGCTCCTAATAGTTTAGTTGGTCGACTACTTCGAGGACGATATTTTCCTTCTTCAAATATTTTGGAGGCTGGGATTGGTTACAAACCTTCCTTTATATGGCGATCACTTCTTGAGGGTCAACAGTTAGTCAAGAAAGGAGTACGATATTTGATTGGTAATGGACATGATATCAACATCTGGAATGACCAATGGATTCCTTCTCATCCACCTAGAGCAGCTAGATTGATCGATGGTAATAACACTAATCTCAGACGTGTAAGTGACCTCTTTCACACCACTCATAAAAGCTGGAATCGGGAACTCTTAAACACATTAGTTGTTGGGGAGGATGTAGAGGAAATTATGAAGATTCGGCTCAGTTAAACTGTAGTGCCAGATTTAATGGGATGGAGTTATACAAAGTCAGGCTTATATACTGTAAAATCGGGCTATTGGTTAGCACAACACTTGCCGGAGCAAGTTAATATCATTATCCCTCCACCAGGTCTACAACGCTTGAAAGAAGCTATATGGAAGGTAAAAACAGCACCAAAAATAAAGCACTTTCTATGGAGATTACTCTCTAATGCAATGCCGATTGGAACTCACTTACTGCGGCGTGGAATAATAACAAATTCACAATGTCGGCGATGTTGCGCGGCTGAGGAATCTCCAGATCATCTCTTCTTTCAATGTAGTTATGCAAAAGCTATCTGGCGAGGTATCCAATCTGCACCTGCACTTCTACTCAATGGAAATAGGTCATTTGAAGATAAGTTTCAAACAATTCTGGACTGCCACAACAACACCAACTTATCACCAATGGCAAGACAACTACCGCTGTGGACCCTATGGCGGATTTGGAAGAGTCGGAATTTATTAGTCTACCAAAGATCATCCGGGAATTGGTATGAAGATGTACAACACGCTCTACAGGAAGCGTCCGAATGGCTCTCTTGTTGTACACGAGATACGAGGACGTGGTATACACAATCTACAACACCCACTAATCGTTCAGTATGGAAACGACCAAAGCCGGGTTATATCAAGTGTAATTATGATTGTCGATTTATTAATACGGAAACCCCAGCTCGAGCGGCATGGATTAATCGAGACAATGGTGGGTTCTATCTTGACGCGGGACAATCAACTGGCTCTGTTTGTGCTTCATCTCTCGAAGCGGAATTGCAAAGCCTACTCATTGCTATGCAACAGGTCTGGTGTAAAGGATACCGCTTTGTTACTTTTGAGGGTGATAATCGCACACTATGCAGATTGATCAATGGAGAAGAAAAGAACTTCCAACAACATAATCTTATACGAGAGATACGAGAATGGAAGGAGAAATTTTCGGATGCTGAAATTGGATTGACACCTAGAGCAAATAATCAAGCGGCAGATATTTTAGTGAAAGACCCAGCTTTTAATTCTCTATTTGAGTTTCATTGTTATGTACCAAACTGTATTACATCTATCCTACATGAGGATTACTCAGTTTCTGGATAATTATATAATTAATCTGATGGTAAAAAAAAAAAAAAAAAAAAAACTTTGTTGCACACATGACAAACAGCTCCGGCCCAAATGGGTAGGGCAGAGGTGCGACCGCTCTTGAGCCCAAAATCGAATGGCCCAATTTTTTTTTATTTTTTTTTATTTAAGTTATAGATTTTTTTTTTAGCCGCTCAGATGGGAATTCAGTAGATTTCGATCTCGGGTTAAGAGAAGCTCTGATCCGAATATCTCTGTTTTTACAGCGAGGAAAAATCGAAACTCAGATGAGTTCTTGTGTGAAACTGAACAAAAAACTGATCAAGATTCAGAAGCACGAAGAGTTGCATACAGCAGAGGAAGTCTCTTAACGTGTTTGGATATCATGTAAATATTGAGAAGAAGAGGATTGTGGTTCAGAAGAACCTCACAGTGCTTCGATGGAGATCAAGAACAAAGGAGGAAGAAGCAAAGAGTGAAGGGAGTGATATAAGCTCGGATCTTTTTCAGATAGAGAGAGTCTTACAGGAAAACAAATACCGTGTATTACAAGGCAAGGGAGTGATCCGGCTTCAGATGCATGTTATGCTCCAAGAAGTGGAGCATATTGACAACAAGTGTTGCAGATTTCTCTGTTATGTCAGAATGTGGCAACAAGTCCAATTTACAAGCAACGCTTATAACATAAACATAATCTCATCACAAAGGTAAGCATCTCAATGATCTGATTTACAAGCAACGCTTAAAAACTTAATTTCTACTGTCTCACTGATCAAAGTAGACAAAAACCTTAACTGTTTCGTTGAAAATATGAAGTGATGCAAGAGGCAAAAAGAAACCAAAGTGCTTACTATAATGGGAAAGGACTGGTTTTACCCAGAGTGATCTTATTCACTCCGTTGAACCTTTCCTTGAGTTAATTAATTCAAAAAGGGCTAATTAGATTTCAAGAAATACATGGATGAAACCAAGATGATGACATCCAAAGCTAATACGGTATGGCCTTGATTAAAGCCAAGAAGAATCTATACAGATCTTGAAGAAGATAAGTATTGTATCCTTCTCAAAAAGACATAATGGAGTCATCACACATTTGTGCTGACAAGGCAAAACAAAAATTACTCATCTCTTGATTTCAAAGAAATCTGATGGATGAGCATACGCTTTGCTGATTTTAATGAGGTTAGCAATTACTAAGATTTAATTAAACTGATTAATTAAATAAAAAAAGTTGGATTTTATAATTTGGCCCGTGCAGTAGTGGAGAGAGAGCTATGGTGTTGTTAGAATCAATCTTTGTGGTCTATTTGAGTTCCTACTGGTGCTTATGTTATATGTTCAGCTGATTTTCATGCCATAAAGAAACTATATAATGTTGAACGATCAAGCAAATTTTAAAACGCAGCCAACAAAATAATAATATTGAAAATCGGACAAGTAAAAGAAAGAGAGAATAACGTACCTGAGAGACCAGAGCTTGTCGAAATTATGTACAAGCTTGAATTAGTCTACCATATAAAAAATGTGTTTAGAACACAATGAGACAAGCGGGGAGATTGCCACTGTTGCTAATATACAGACACAAAATCAAAATTACAACATAATATAATAAGCAAACTACACAGAAGAGAGTACAATCTAGCTAGTTAGAGATGAATTACATACCTCACCATCGCTAAGACGCCATATTCTTCTTGTATTATGTAGGAGCTTGAATACTCTATACATCATATGTTGTCTTGTTTAAGCAATCATCGGATATGTTTAGACAAGCCTTAATACATTTCTTCCCCCAATTAATATATATATGCAGAGGATATTGAATAATATAACACGCTGTGTCAACTCAATAGATATAGAGTTTATGCAAAAACTTGAATTTCCCAATCTTGGGACATAAATCGACATTGGAGGATTTAAAGCAGATGATTATATTAAGCAGAGGATTCAAGGTTGAATTTCCTAATTTTGGGACACCATTTAAAGGGTTTATTATACACAATCCCAGGTACAACAAGATGTACCGTTTAAGCAGAAACTTGAAATTTCAGAAATCTTGGGACATGGTTGAATAATGCAGAAACATAAACTTTATGTTCTGTCTCTTCCCATCAATGAGCAGAATATTGAATGGTTTATCATGCTCTCCCAGCCCAGCAAGATCTATACCATTTATGCAGAAACTTGAATTTCGGAAATTTTGAGACATCGTTGAATGTTGTTGTCACCCCAAACCAAGGTCTCTAGCTTAATACATAAGAAACTAGATTATTGATATTTATCGTGCTGTTCTAATCAAAAACAACATCTCTTTAAGCAGACAAGTGAAATTTCATCTCTTCAAGCAGACAACTGACTTTCGAATCTTCCAACTTGTTAAAAGGATATTCCTCTATCAATATGCAGATTATTGAAAATTAAGTGTGTTTCCCCATCAAGCTTCCGAGTCACAGAAACATCATTAGAGTGTTTCCCCCATGTAGCTTTCAACCGAGTTGAGGCATTTGTCTATCGTTTACTGTATAATGTTTTGGGACAAAACTATATAATGCACCACTCCTATAAGTTCATATACCCGAGTCTATTTGTACCACACACCACATGCCTTTGTTTAGCAATTTAAGCTTATAGAACCGAGCCGAGGCAATTGTTTAGCAACTCAAGCTTATATAACCGAGCCGAGGCATTTGTATTAGTATATTTTGAGGCTACAATCATGCACCACAAGGCACTATTTTCCCATTTCTTAGCTTATAACCAAGCTGATGCATTTGTTTAACCATCTGGGACCTTAGTATCATGCACCACCAGTAACTCTTTTCCCATTTATTATTAAACCAGGAGAGGCATTTGTATACAGAATTCGAGACTAGTATCATGCACCACTGATATATCATGGTTTTTACCCGTTTTTTGACCATGATATATCCTTTTATAGAGTCTTTTGCTATTTTTAGAGTCCTATTAGAGTCTTTGCAGGTTTGATTACGTTTGGAGCTAAATGGAAGAATCTGGAACCTTTTGGAGCATTTTGGAGAAGCAGCCGAAGTGATGAAGTTGAGAGAGTGGATTTACACGCAAGGTGTCGATCGACACCAGGATTTCCAATTTCTAGAAGCTTGAAGTTTCCAGTTTTTGAAAAAAAGGAAATCTCCAAGACTTTTCCTAATCTTCCAAGGAATTGAAGATGCGTATCTAGGCCTATAAATAGAGTTTTTCAGCCATTGTTTAGGCATAACACACAATATTTTAGAGAGAGATTTTAGAGAGCTTTTGGGGAGATATATCCTATACTCTGTTCTTGAGAGATTTTGAACCCCTTTATTTCTTCTATTGATTTCTTTTATTATTTCTATTCAAATTATGATTTCTGTTTCATTAATCATGTCTGAGTAGTTTGCTAGTTAGGTTTAGGGTTTTCAAAGGTGATTGATGAATTGTTAGGTCGAATTAAATTGTTAGGATAAAATCATTAGAGTTCTTCATATGAATTTATGTTTAATGCTTATTCTAGCTTCATGACCTAGAATCTGATCTTAGGTTAATTAATAGATGCGAGAGTATTATTGATTGCCTGAACTAATGTTAGATGAGCAAAATACCTATTCGCAAAGAGATTTGGTTTAGGGATTTTGTGAACAATCGAACCTGAACTTTAATGCTTGTCTGAATTGCTAGGATTTGCAAAGAGATTTGGAATTCTAGGGTTTAGACATAGAAAGTCTTCGCAACGAGAGTTGGTTGATTTTATTGTTGTGTTTCGAGTTCAAGAATGGATCTTAATAATTTCCTAACATTCTGTCTAGACCTACAATTTAGATCACTTGAGAATTTCCCTGAACCTAGCGCCTTAGTCTCCTGATTTTAAGAAACCTAATTCGTGATTGCTCGTTTACTTCCTGCTTTGTTTTACTTTCATTCTGATTTGACCTAGCATAATCTGAACTTAAAAACCTTAGTGTAGCATCTACTTCCCTTGGGATTTCGATACCCCTTATACTACGATTGCATTTGCTGTGAACTTGCAGTAGTTTTATTTGGGTAAAACCTGAGCCCTATCAAGTTTTTGGCGCCGTTGCCGGGGAAGTAATAGCTGCCTACGGAATCCAGTACTAGGATTTTGACTAGGTTTTGTTTTTATTTTTGTTACTAATTTAGTTTCTTATCTTTGGTTTCAGGTGCATGCCCAGTACCAGAAGCAACAAAGAGAAGGAACTAGTCGCATTGAACCAGGAGGTAGGTCGTCTCGAACGCAAGAACCGAGCATCTACCCGAGTATCGATCGACACCATTGGCATCGATCGACACCAGTCGCACAAAGCGATGCCAGATCTTATGGTTCTAACCCGAGACGAAGCTGGTCACTTGGTTGATGCGGAAGGGCACATAAGGAACAACCAAGGACAGAGACTTGATGAGGCTGGCGCCGTCATCGTCGAACCAGCCATACAAATCGTCCCTGCAGACGTTGGATGTGTAAGAACACTTGACGAGTACAACCGCCCAGACCAGTTCTATGCTAATAGAGCTGCGATCCGTCCTCTTGCATTTAAGAGGAATGACTTCGAGCTCAAGCCTGCTTACTTCACGCTGGTGGGTCAGCATCCTTTCCATGGACTTCTTAAGTGAGCATCCGATGGATCACATTGAGAGATTTGAGGCCCTCGCGTCAAGCATCAAGGCTAATGGAGTGTCCTATGATTATCTCTTCTGCAAGATGTTCCCTCACTCGCTTGCTGGAGATGCATCATATTGGCTGAAGCAGCTTGATCCAGGATCCTTAACTACTTGGGAGGAAACAAAGAATGCATTCTTATGCAACTTCTTTGATGATGCAAGAAGTGAAGAGCTGAGGACGAATATCACTGCATTTTCTCAAGGACCCACTGAAGCATTCAAAGCTTCTTGGGTAAGATTCAGATCATACCATAGGGATTGCCCACATCACGGTTTCAGCGAAGCGCACCTTATCGGAGTTTCAGCGAAGCGCACCTTCTATCGGAATCTTCAATAGCACCAAGAATGCAGACTTTGAAAGAAGACAACACGCTGGAGTGAATGGAGGAAGCCAAATAGCTGAGGTTAACAGGAAACTGGACATCTTGGTGGGCAAAAAGCAAGTTCATTTTGCTAATGAGGTGGAGACATTCGAACCTGAGGAAAAAGATGTTAGCTACATCAATGGTGCTGGATTTCAAGGTCAAAGGTTTGGAAATCAGCAGGGCTATGGTTCTTCTTAACAGAAGCCTTTTCAGAACAACAACTTCCAGAGAAGTTATGGTTCTTCTTCTTACCAGAAGCCTCCTGCACAAGACAATAAGATGGAGTCTATGATAGAGCAGATAATGGAAGGACAACAGAAGATGACAGTAGAATTCAATGGGAAGATTGATGCATTGTACAAGGATCTAAATGGGAAAATTGAGTCTCTAGGTACTCATATGAAGCAATTGGATGTTCAAGTTGCTCAAACTGCTGGAGCTTTGAAGAGACAAGAGGGATTTCTTCCTGGAAAGACGGATACAAATCCGAGACACCACGTGAATACCATCACGATTCAGAATGGAAGGAGCCTTCAAACAGAGCTGAAAAGGGGTCTAAATGGTGAAGAAATCGTGGAGTTTGAGGCTGAAGAGGAAGAAAATCGAGCTGCAGAGCACGTGTCGATCGACACCACTGAGTGTCGATCGACACCAGTAGAAAAAAACAATTTTTCGAGCTCTGACGGACCTAAATCGAACTCGATTAGCACGAGTCAGTTGACACAAAAGTCTAGTGTCGATCGACACCAGCTGGATGTCGATCAACACCCTTCCCAGACTTGGACAGACACGCCTAAAGCTTCACAAACTGCGGAGGAAAGAGTGTACAAGATCAAGGTTCCATATCCTCCTATTCCCAAACACCTAAGGCCGCCCATAGTGCGAAAGAACTGGCTGGTTTCAACAAAAAGGTGAGAAGGATCTCCAATGTGATCTCATTTGCTGAAGCTTGGGAGGATTATCCTTTGTGGGTTTTCTTTAAGGATTGCAGAGAGAGTCTTGAAGAAATTGAAGAACTCTTCAACAAAGCAAGAGGTACACCACAACCAATGAAGCAGCTGCTTAAGGTTGAAGATCCCGGGATGTTTGTAGTTACATGCTCCATTGGAGGAGTTGAGTTTCAACAATCTATCTGCAATTCTGGTGCTAGTGTTAACCTCATGTCAAAGGACATTGCAGAAAGGTTAGGAATTACTGACATTCAACCTCCAAACATGACCCTCGTGTTTGCCAACTCTTCCACCACAGTCCCATATGGTACAATTCCAGATTTGCTTGTCAAAGTGGGGAATTGTCTAGTACCTACTGATTTTCAGGTGGTAGAAGTGAGCAAGAATTCTGTCATACCTTTTATTCTTGGAAGAACATTCATGGTCACAGTGGGTGCAGTTGTAGACATGCCGAATAAGAGAATATCCTTCTCTAATGTTGACAAAGGAGTCTTCTACAAAGCTATTCCTACTACTGGAACATCCTAACACATCTCTTGCATTGCTGTGATCGCTGGAAAAGAGCTGGATTCTAAAGAAAAAGTGAACAAAGAGGCTGTTCCAGAGGCATTGGATGAAAATTCTGAGAAAGTTGTTGAGCTTGAAGATTGGAGTGGAAACAATCATATCTTCAGGACTTTGGCCAAAGATGAAGGTCTAAACAATGCCAAGTTGATGGAGGAAGACGTTTATGTGCTGGAGACAAAGATTGCAGAGCTGAGTTGCAGCAAAAGTGCAGAGATTCGAGCTACAAAGTGTGTGTCGATCAACACCACTACTTGTGTCGATCGACACCCTACGCGAAGCACTCCAGAAGTTGTTTCCAATACTGAAAATCCATCATATTTGGTCAAACAGATGCCTCCACTTCCTTATGCCCCGAAACCTCGAAGGAAGCAAAGGTACGCACTCCCTGGAATCAATTCCAAACCCCCTGATCTTGTCAATAAAAACTTTAAAGGTTCAAAAGATATTTCACGCTTATGCAAGCAACGAGATTCTCGTAGAAGGCTTGGTGTTTCTTTTGATGATGCTGCAGGAAAAAGAAGTGTCCCACCCGAAACGATGACCCACCCTGCTGTTGTTCGTCATTTCCTTGGTCATTCTCATGCACCTACTGCCTATACACCACCATGGATGAGAAGACATTCGTCTGGGAAGCATTCAATGTCAACCTCTGATCCACCAGACGTCTGAACCCCGACACAGTCAAGCTAATGACTGAAAAAGAGCGCTGAGTGGGAGGCAACCCACTATTAGGTACATTTTTCTTTTTATTTTGTTTTGGTTTTACTTAAGTCCTAGTTTTAGTCAATTGAAAAAGACGACATTGGACTCGACTCAGGCTAGTGTCGATCGACACCATTATAGTGTCTGATTGACACCACGCGCAGACGAAGGTAAGTCTTCTAAACTGGTCTTTTATGTTGTTTCTAATCTTTCTTTTAACCAACTTCGGGCTTAATAACACTGGGGACAGTGTTGTTTAAGTATGGGGGAAGTGATTACTGACTTTGTGCTTTATTTTGAGAGTCAAAAACTTTTGTTTTATTGAGTCAAAATCAGTTGAAACTTTCAGTTTTTCTAGGAACTAACCACAGGAAGTTCACACTTGAAAGAACCATTGTTATAAGAGTTGACTGCAGGTCTTACTAAGTAGAAAGCTACAAGTGGAATCAGTCTAACAAGGCGAGTTCAGATCCCCTTATAAGAACTAGGTATGCGCAGAACTTGATTCCTCTTTCAGTCTGAACAGATAGACAATTGCAGTCTCTCCTTGATCTTCCCTTAAGAGAAAAGAAAAGAAAGAAAGAAAAAGAGTCTAAGTCTGGAATAGTGCCTTTGTCATGAGCCTGTCTCCTCACAAGGAATAATATTAGTGATGCTCTTGAACACGTCTCCTCACAAGGAACACAAGTAGAGAGTAGCACTATTCCAGAGATCCCAAAAAGAATAAGAAGAGTCAATGAAAAGATCTTAGAACACCCTGAAAATGGGCAGAAGTTGACTAAGGGAAGAGAAAATAGGGGAGCTGTATGAGAATGTCTTGTTCAGGCACTAAGGAAGGGAAAGAATCAGAAAAGTTCTATGGCATTACCAATGTTAGAGTTCGATTCTTTTACCAAGGAAAGGATCTGGATTTGAACTGGGAGATTGCTAAACTTGTGGTAAGTACACTGAACATTTCCTAAGGTTGGCTCTATATCATGTGGATTCAAGAAGTGTTAATCAATGTGGCGTTTTGAAGAAGTACTCGAAAGTTCCTGTTTTCAAACTTCTACTTCATTCTAAGTTTCTGTTTTGCTTGAGGGCAAGCAAAGGCTAAGTCTGGGGGAGTTGATATATCATGGTTTTTACCCATTTTTAGACCATGATATAAGTGTTTTTATAGAGTCTTTTGGCTATTTTCGAGTCTATATAGAGTCTTTGCAGGTTCAGGTACAATTGAAGATAAATTGGAGATTTGGATGCATTTTGGAGCTTAATGGAATGAAGTCACGAAGTGATGAAGTCAAGACTGGAATTACACGCAAGGTGTCGATCGACACCATGTAGTGTCGATCGACACCAGGTTTTCCAATTTCCAGAATCGAGAAGTTTCCAGTTTTTGAAGAAAAGGAAATCTCCAAGACTTTTCCTAATCTTAAAAGGAATTGAAGACTCGTACCTAGGCCTATAAATATAGTTTTTCAGCCATTGTTTAGGCATAATCTCATACTTTAAGAATCATAGAAGTTTAGGTTTTTGGAGAGAAGAATTTGTCTCCTTAGAGCAAATTTGGAACTCCCTTTATTTATTCTATTGATTTCTTTTATGCTTTCTATTCAAGTTATGATTTCTGTTTCATTGATCATGTCTGAGTAGTTTGCTAGTTAGGTTTAGGGTTTTTCAAAGGTGATTAATGAATTGTTAGGTCGAATTAAATTGTTAGGATAAAATCATTAGAGTTCTTCATCTGGATTTGTGTTTAATGCTTATTCTAGCTTCATGACCTAGAATCTGATCTTAGGTTAATTAATAGATGCCAGAGTATTATTAATTGCTTGAACTAATATTAGATGAGCAAAATACATATTCGCAAAGAGATTTTGTTTAGGGATTTTGTGAACAATCGAACCTGAACTTTAATGCTTGTCTGAATTGCTAGGATTTGCAAAGAGATTTGGAATTCTAGGGTTTAGACATAGAAAGTCTTCGCAGCGAGAATTGGTTGATTTTATTGTTGTGTTTCGAGTTCAAGAATGGATCTTAATAACTTCCTAACATTCTGTCTAGATCTGCAATTTAGATCACCTGAGAATTTCCCTGAACCTAGCGCATTAGTCTCCTAATTTTAAGAAACCTAATTCGTGATTGCTCGTTTACTTCCTACTTTGTTTTACTTTCATTCTGATTTAACTTAGCATAATCTGAACTTAGAAACCTTAGTGTAGCATCTACTTCCCTTGCGATTTCGATACCCTTATACTACGATTGCATTTGCTGTGCACTTGCAGTAGTTTTATTTGGGTAAAACATGAGCCCTATCAACCACCAACCTCTCATTTATAAAGGACATTTCTCCATCAATATTGCATAGATTATTGATATTTATCATCTTGTCCCAATCCCAACAAGATCTCTCTAAGCATAAAAATGAATTTTGAATCTCCCAAAAACCAATAAACAAGCAGACAAATGAATCTTTCAACAAGCACTTTAATTCCCGATCAATATGCAGAACATTGAAGTCTATAATTTCATCTTGTCCCAATCCCAACAAGATCTCTTTAAGCAGAAAAATGAATTTCCAATCTCCCAAAAACCAATGAACAAGCAGACAAATGGATCTTTCAACAAGCACTTTGATTCTCGATCAATATGCAGAACATTGAAGTCTATAATATCATCTTGTCCCAGCTCAGCAACATATATAGAATTAAGCAGAAAGTTGAATATTTCCCCCCAATTTTGAGACATAGTTAGACACAAGTCTTGTTAAAAGACGAATCTATGCAGAGTATTGAAGGTTATAACATGCTTTCCCAGCTCAGCAAAGGATACATAATATATCTCTCTGTTTCAAGCAGAAGAATGAATTTCCAATCTCCCAACACCATTAAACAAGCCTTATTAAAAAGGGCAATATGCAGATTACTGTAAACAAGCGAGCAGACAAATGAATTTTTCAACAAGTCCTTATTAAATGGACTTTTTTGATTCCCCATCAATATGCAGAACATTGAAGTATGTTGTCCCAGCTCAACAACAAATATAGAACTAAGCAGAAAGTTGAATTTTTCCCAATTTTGGGACGAATCTAAGCAGAATTTTGAAATTTATCATATCAATGCTGTCCCAGCTCAGCAAGATACATAGAATTAACCTCATAGATTGAATTATTCACGACAAGCTTTGATTTAAGACACGCTCATCTCTGTTTCAAGCATATCTTTTGGTTTTTGTTAGGCAACATCAGACAATACGGGACAATTTTCCAAAAATTAGAAACCGGACAGACAACAATCATATGATGTGCCGTCCCTTTCTTTTTGGGTTTGAACAAAACAAAAAACTTCAAACAAACGAAATTTAAAGAATCAAAAGATAACAAACAAATCTCAGGAAAAAAGCGCTTTTGATTTGCAAAAACACGAAATAAACAGAGTCAATGATCTGAAAAACAATAAGTAATTCTTTGAAAGAGAAAAGAAACTTTGAAATCAAAACCCCAAGATGTAAGAATACAGCGGCAAAAGAGGGCTTTTCGGTTTGTAAAATTTGGAACTTAAATCGAAACTCTGAAACTAAAGAGGTCGTTTACAATCTAAGAAACGAAATTAAAAACCCTCAAAGCGAAGAAAACACAGAGGATCCAAAAGAGGGATTTTACAAATTAAAAAAGCAGAAATAAACAGAAACCCGAATCTGAAACAACAAAGGAAACACAGAAAATCCAAAAGAGGGATTTTACAAATTTAAAAAGCAGAAATAAACAGAAACCATAATCTAAAACAACAAAGGAAAAAATAGAAAAACCCTAAGACGCAAGAACACAACGACATAAGAGGACAAAAATCAAATCAAAACTCTGTGAAATAAGATAAAGAAACACAATCACGAAAGTTAAAACCATCGTAAGAAACGCTAAGGAATTTTATCAAAAAGAAATAAAAAAATCCTTGCGGTGATGGTGGCCTTTGAATCGCTGCAAAGAAAAAAAAAGGAGAGCGAGAGAAGAAAACAACAATTGTGCGAACCATTCGCAAAAGCATACTTCGGTATTAAATTATACTATAGGATAGGGTATTTTAGTGACCGTTATAAGAACTACAGTTGGCAAAAGGATATTTAGTGACTGTGTTTTATGAAATAAAATAATAATTTTCTTTTTAAAAAGAAATATCATCCGAGACATTTCCTTTTTTATTATAAATATTTTTTTTTTGCTATGATTGTAGATTTTATTGTTGTACTATTTTGATGGTAGAATTTAAAATTTTAGAAAGTCTAAAATTTTGTGTTTTAGAAAAAAATGTTTTGAACAATAAAAAGAAATATATTTTGGTTGTGAATAAAAAAAAAGAAAGCCAAAACTTTTAAAGCTTGATTGGATCCATTTTAAAGCTTTAGCAAAAAATTTGTTTTGTAAAGTTATAAAACACTTAGCAATCAGGTCCACGGCTACCAAACTCTTAAAAATCTAAGAACAAAAAAAAATCTCACACCATTTTACTATGATTATTGGATTTACTTCAAAAATCAAGTATATTAAGATTATTATTTTCGTAAACATATTAGTTTCAAATATAATCAACGAAACTAGAATATGACCGAATCTTTGCAATTGTTTTGCTTTTTTAGAGCTTCTACATATACAGAAAAATAAGAGGCTAATAAGAGCTTGATTAGTTCTCCCACTAACACCTGCAAACGCACCATTTGCGAATGGTAGCAGTTGTTGGCGTTTTACAATAATCACTACAATTGCTTTATACTACTTCGAACCACTTTAGATCCTTCAAAATCAAAAGCTCATTCCCACGAGAATTTATGGTTACGGAAGGTAGCAGTTGGAAAATTAAAAAAAAATTAAAAAATACAAATTTATTTGAAATCTAAATATATATAATCGGAGTTTGAAGAAGGGGAAGGAGTCCTCGTTGGCACAGTTCTGTAAATAAGAGATGTAATTTTAAAAAAAAATAAGACTTGAATATTATAATCACAAAATATATAAACAAATTTGATACTTTTTAGTTAATATTCATTAATGATCTATTGGTTTAGATGAGTCGGTTAACCGGAGAGGTTGTTAACCGCTTCTACAATAAAACAACAATCATGTGATTTATGATTTACAATATCCCCTATATATTAATTGAGAAACATTTTTAGAGAGTATACTTATTTTTAAAAATATTTTCAGTGGTGTCATTTTGCTGATGTGTCATCACCACATTTATTCTCTCATTATTTTAATACAAATTTTTTTTTTCTGATTAGACTAATTACATTATATGCTTTTATCCATTTATTACTTTTAATATAACCAAAAAATTATGTTTTAATTTTTGGATTATTTAAAATCGAATTTTAGGTTATGTGATGATTTATGATATACATCATATTACACAATACATTTCTTAAAAATGAATAAAACAATAGTTTTAAAAAATATTATTTAATGAAATATAATTTATACACAATGTACTTTTTTTATTAAGCAGAAAATATATTTACAATAAAAAGACTTCGATATGTATGATTTTAATAAAAAAATTATAATAGATTAAATATAATTTAGGTTAAAATAAAAAATATTTCGATATGTGTGATTTTAATAGATATCTATATTTATAAATATTTTTTGTTTATATGGTTTGTTAATAGAACCATATAAATGAACCAAATAATATAAATATTTAAACTTGAAAACAAGTTAAAAATATTATGTCAAAAAGTTGAAATATTAAAGTATATTATTCACATATATATAAAACTGATTAAAGTATTTTTATTTTAAACAATTTTAAAATCATCTTTAATAGCTGTAAAAAAAATCATCTTTAATAAAATTATTTATAGATTTTTCATGAGCGGGTTCACCTAGTTGACAAATAAATGAGATTATGTTTTTTTTTTTTAACCTCGAAATAAATTATGTTGCGGCCCTAATATTAATACCCGGATCTGTATTCGCTTTCCCTCCGTTGGATTCATCTTGCGGCCTTAAAGTACGATCATGAAAATTCATTATTTAATTAAATAAATTAATGTGATGCATCAACAATTGCAAGATCTGGAGAATTCAAATTCTCGCTCTTAACGGCTCTCTCTTTTCTCTCTCTTCTCTCTCCCTTCTTCATCGCTCTTTGCCCGAACACTAGGGTTTCACTGACGCTCTTTGCAGGAGCAGATTCGCTTTTTCTCCCTTTTTCCTACTTTAGGGTTTCTAATTGTAGATTTTACGGCGAGATGAAGCACTTTATGCTGCCAAGAAACGGTATCTCGCGAGATGGCGGAGAACCGCACTCGCCGAAGCCTAGTATGTCGAAATCGAAGCCTCCACGCAAAATTAGATCCGCCAAAGAAAACGCTCCACCTCTGGATCAGAACTCGTTGACCCCCGACCATAGGTCGGCGACGGCGGCTACGAAATGGAAGAGTTTATTGCCCCCGCGTCCGCCGCCGTCTAATCCTCTTAAACGGAAGCTCTGTGCGGAGGCTGCGACGGAAAATGTCATATCTGGGATCTCAGACTCTGGTGTCAAGGTAATTTGACCGATCCTTTGAAGTCTTTCTTCTCCTTGCTTAGAAATTAGTTAGGCAATGTCGAGCCAAATCCCTAATTAGGTAATGTCGAGCCAAATCCCTAATTAGGTAATGTCGTAGCCAAATCCCTAATTAGGTAATGTCGAGGCATATATATATTATTCTACCCAATTGAAGAATGTGTACCTGTTCAGTTTCTGATAGCAGAGTGGTAGCGAAACTTGGTGAAGATGATTTACTCCGTTTCCTCATAAATGGGACACAACTTGTTTTAGTATCTAGCTAAGTGTGAAGTCTTTTGATGTTGCATATCCCAATATTTTGATCAAATTGAGCCAATCTTCAGGTTATAGTTAGAGTGAAGCCTCCAAACAAAGATGAGGAAAGCGATATGGTTGTACAAAAGATCTCCAAACATTCCCTCACAATTAGTGGCCAAACTTTCACATTCGACTCAATTGCTGATCCAGAGTCGACACAGGCAAGATATATCTGTTTACATTCTTCTTAGTGTTAATTGTCATCGTATGATTTCTTAATCTCTAATTCTTTCGTCTGTCGTGTTGTTTTTTTTCTTCAGGAGCAAATGTTTCAGCTTGTGGGAGCCCCTCTTGTTGAAAATTGTCTATCTGGGTTTAACAGTGCTGTATTTGCATATGGACAGGTAGTTTTCGTTTTCCAAAATCTTCCTTTGAGGTAGAGTTCCATTTCTCAGACTGTAATTGTGATTGCAACTTCTAAATTTAACTGATCATCAGACTGGTAGCGGGAAAACATATACCATGTGGGGTCCTGCAAATGGATTGTTGAAAGAACACCTCAGTGGTGAACAAAGAGGTTTGACTCCACGCGTCTTTGAACGTCTGTTTGCCCGAATCAAAGAGGTGATGCATGGTTTTGTTCAATTCGCGATTTGAACTAGTACAAGGACTAGCACATTCAGAAGTAGACTCGTTTGTTTCTTTTTTGTTTGCAGGAACAAGTCAAGCATGCTGAAAGGCAACTCAATTACCAGTGCCGCTGTTCATTACTTGAGGTTCAGTGACTGGATGCACACCTTAAATTCGGAGTGTTTGAAGGTTTCATTCCATAGAGTTTGGTATATAATGTCATTTCTTTTTTTCTGTTGCAGATTTACAACGAGCAAATAACAGATCTACTGGATCCGAGCCAGAAAAACCTGATGGTAAAAGGAACTTTCGATTTCAACTTGATTTATATTCTTAATTCCTAAGGAGGAAATGGGATTCATTGTTTTTCATTGACGTCTTGCCAGATTAGAGAAGATGTCAAGTCAGGTGTTTATGTTGAAAATCTGACTGAGGATTACGTGAATAACTTGACTGATGTGTCACAGCTTCTGATTAAGGTTTGTTTTACTTTTTGGTTTGTCTCTGGACACTAATTTCTGTTTGATTTGCAATATTTCTGAAGTACTTGATAAAAATTGCTGCTCTAAAAGAAAGTACACAAGAATACCAGTTCCCAGGTGTAATATCATTGCATTTCTCTTAAATTTTTAAAAAGCATTGTGAAGCCTTGTTTTTGTTAGAAGGAGGAGATGTCCACAGATCATATAGAACGCTACTATTGGGTTTTAAAGTTTATGTTCTGTTAGTGATTAGTGATGCTGTGTAAATCGAATATCACATAACGCATACCTTTTACAAAGATAGATAAGAGAAGTTACTATCCTTTATTCGGCAAAATATGTTATATGGTCAAAGATAGTATATGCCCTGACAAAAGTATCTTTGATAGTTATACTTGTGTATGAAACTGGTGCAGGGTTTGGGAAATAGAAGGACTGGTGCAACGAGTGTGAATGCAGAGAGTTCAAGGTCACATTGTGTATTTACTTGTGTTGTTGAATCCCGATGCAAGGTAGGCTATTCTTCTTTTATTTTTGTCATATTATTATTGGATTTTTATGAGGAAGCTGTGAAGCTGAGATGCTACTTTTATTTTATTTTTAATTTGTAGATTAGTATGATGGAAGAAACGTCTGACTTTGTTTGAATCTACTTCCAACAGAATGTTGCAGATGGGTTAAGCAGCTTTAAGACGAGCAGAATAAACCTTGTTGATCTGGCTGGTTCTGAACGACAAAAGCTAACTGGTGCAGCTGGAGAGCGTCTGAAGGAAGCTGGGAATATCAATCGATCGCTCTCTCAGCTTGGGTATGAATCAGAGTAGTCTCCATATATGTGTGTGTATATACCTATCTTGTTAATTTTTCATCTCATTTAGCATGGAAGTTTCATTTTTCTGATACTGCAGAATGCACTAGAAATCTACTTTTGATGCTAAAGAACTGACACTTTTAGGATTATGTGAAAACTGATGGTAGTACTGTAGGTTCTGCGATTATGCTGTCTTCTAGTTTTTGATACTGCAGCAGGTAAAGAAATCTAGTGTTTGATTATAAAGAACTGACACACTTTGGGATAATGAAAATAGTTTGAAAAGTGATGGTTATAGTGTAGCTTCTTAGGTTCGCTCTTCTTTTGATATTTAGTAATATAACACCTATTCCTCCATGAAACTGAAATTCTCAACTACATGTTTACCATACAAATTGTAACGTGCAGGAACTTGATAAACATCCTCGCAGAGATTTCTCAAACAGGGAAGCCGAGGCATATACCTTATAGGGATTCCAGGTTAACATTTTTATTGCAAGAGTCTCTTGGTGGGAATGCAAAGTTGGCAATGGTTTGTGCAATTTCTCCTTCACAAAGGTACCGCATGACCCCCTATTTCCAATTCAACCAATTATTAACCTTCCATCTTATGCAATATAAAGAATGTACGGAAATTTGCAGTTGCAAGAGCGAAACCCTCAGCACCTTGAGATTTGCTCAGCGTGCAAAGGCAATACAGAATAAGGCTGTTGTAAATGAAGTGATGCAAGATGATGTAAATGTCTTGCGTGGAGTAATAAGCCAGCTGAAGGTATGCATTCTCTTACATATGTCATAAGATATAGAGCTAAATGTTGATATGACTTTTAATGGATAAACTCAACAGGATGAACTACAAAGGATGAAGGATACTGGAAATAATCCAACCAATCCAAACGAAGGTTATTCCTCTGCATGGAATGCACGTAGAAGTTTGAATTTAATAAGAAGCTTTGGTCTGTGTCATCCAAGGTCCTTACCTCATGAAGATGAAGACGGAGATATAGAGATGGAAATTGATGAGGCTGCTGTTGAAAGGCTTTGTGTTCAAGTGGGTTTGCAATCATCTCTAGCTTCTGAGGGGATCAATCAAGATATGAACATGATAAACTCATCCCTACAAACCCTTAATGACGAAAAGTACAACAAATCGTGTCCTAAATCATCTGATGGCCAATCCATAGAAAAGCAGCCTCCTAAGGACACAGATGTTGCCATGGAGGATGCTTGTTGCCAACCTGAGAACCATAAACCAGAAACAGTGGATAATGTGAGAACTGAGACAGTGACCGGCATCACAGCAGATCAGATCAAGACACCTTTGCAAACTTGGGATCACGACTCCAATTTGCAGCCTCTTTTAGTAAAGGAAGCTATTTGTTCTTCACCGAGCGGGACAGAGGGTGTGCCATCATGCCCTGACTTGGTTCTGGAAGATCCGAATCTTTGTATAGATCCAGTTGGCACTGCTCCTGTTTTAAAATCTCCCACACAGAGCGTCTCTCCTACAATTAGAAATAGCAGGAAAAGCTTGAAGACATCGGAAATGTCCACAGCATCTCAGAAGGATACTGAGGGAGACAAGTTAGGTATGGAAGCTGCGGACCCATCCCCGGGTACATCCAAAAAGATGAATAACTGTTCTAGTGCTTTACCTACACAGAAGAGCAAAGTTTTTCCTGTACGGACCGACCGTTTGGCAGCTAGCCTCCACAAAGGAATTAAACTTCTTGAGTCGTATTGCCAGAGTACAGCTCAAAGACGATCGACATTCAGGTTTTCCTTCAAAGCTCCAGATAGTAAGCCTTCAACCTTTATAAGTAAGGCTGATGTAGGTGTGCAGACGTTTCCCGAAGCTGATGCAATATCACAGGAAAATACAAAAGAATTTCTCTGCAGTAAATGCAAATGCAGAGAAGAACTTCAGCAAATGGGTGACATGCCAAATCTTCAGTTAGTACCTGTTGACAACTCGGAAGTGACAGAAAAACCCAAGAGCCAAGTTCCCAAAGTAAGAACAGTGGCCTTTTTTTCTAATCTGAAATAGACTTAGAAATTCAAGGTTTTTTATTTCCACATTCATATAATGATGGGACGATTTATTACACTTTACAGGCAGTGGAAAGGGTTCTAGCAGGATCTATCAGGAGGGAAATGGCTCTTGAGGAGTTCTGCACTAAACAAGCCTCTGAGATAACCCAGCTTAATCGACTAGTATGATACTTGCTTCTTTTCTGTTTTTTAGTTTCCCTATGCTCTACATACCAATAGAAGCTTTATATAACTGTATCCTCCAACATAAATTGGTTCAAATCGTGTAAACAGGTACAACAATACAAACATGAGAGGGAGTGCAATGCCATCATAGGACAAACAAGGGAGGACAAAATTATTCGCCTTGAAAACCTTATGGATGGCGTATTAACTAAGGAGGATTTCCTGGATGAAGAATTTGCTTCTCTCCTGCATGAACATAAGGTAGGTAACTGTGGGTTCTCGTTTCCCGGAAGGTGATTTGACTCCACTCCAAAAGCTTTCTCTGACATCTAATGTTGCAGCTTCTGAAGGACATGTATCAGAATCACCCCGAAGTGCTGCAGACGAGGATTGAGCTGGAAAGAGCGCAAGAAGAGGTCGAGAGTTTCAGGAACTTTTACGGTGACATGGGAGAAAGGGAAGTGTTATTGGAAGAGATTCAGGATTTAAAGATGCAGCTACAATGTTACATTGACCCTTCTCTTACATCAGCTCGGAAAACGTGTTCCCTGCTTAAGCTTTCGTGCCAGGCTCCCTCATCAGTTAACGCTGTCCCTGAATCACTGAACGAGAGTCTTGAGAAGACGTTAGAACAGGAAAGACTTCGCTGGACCGAGGCAGAGACAAAATGGATCTCTCTCGCAGAGGAATTAAGAACTGAGCTTGAAGCCAGCAAGACCGTGATGAACAAGCAGAAACACGAACTTGATATCGAGAAAAGATGTGGGGAAGAGTTGAAAGAAGCAATGCAGATGGCCATGCAAGGGCATGCGAAGATGCTTGAACAATATGCAGACCTTGAAGAGAAGCATATGCAACTGCTCGCGAGGCATAGAAGGATTCAAGAAGGAATCGACGACGTTAAAAAAGCAGCTGCGAGAGCCGGAGTCAGAGGAGCAGAGTCCAGATTCATAAACGCACTCGCAGCGGAAATCTCGGCCTTAAAGGTGGAAAGAGAGAAGGAGAGACAATACTTGAGAGACGAGAACAAAAGTCTCCAGACACAACTAAGAGATACAGCTGAAGCTGTACAAGCAGCAGGAGAGTTACTTGTTCGGCTTAAAGAAGCTGAAGAAGGATTAACAGTTGCACAGGTACGTTTTCTCAAGTCTGATATTATTACTTTACCTAATCCTTGATACTCATGCTAAGCATGTTCTTGAATCCAACAGAAACGAACGATGGATGCAGAGTATGAAGCTGCAGAAGCGTATAAAAAGATTGACAAGCTGAAGAGGAAACACGAAAACGAAATCAACACTCTTAACCAACTCGTCCCACAATCTCATCATATGAACAAAGAAAGCTCTACCAAATGTGATGAACCATCGGCAAATACAAGTGAGCAGCAATGGAGAGATGAGTTTGAGCCGCTTTACAAGGAAGAAACCGAGTTTTCAAAGCTTGATGAACCATCTTGGTTCTCTGGTTATGACCGGTGCAACATATAATTCTGATTTGCCACTACTTTTTTTTTTGTGCAATTTGTATAAAGTCGAAGAAAAAGGCTGCACTTGCAAACTCATTCTACACTTGCCTATTTGGTACACCTTAATTAGAATTACTAACCGGAATTAGAATTCTATCTCCCACGACTTGCGCATTATATATTCTTTAAATCCTGTTTAGTAGATAAACTAATTAAAATCGTCATGATCATGGCACTATCTTTTTTTACTTTTATTATTAGTGTAACTTCTTTCTCTCAACTCTAGCATGATCTGATCCATCCGTAACACAACTTAATAATACAACAACGAGTTCTTGTTCTATCATTCTTTTTACAGACGATGAATTTTTTTTCTTTTGAATTAAACAAAGGTTACAAGAAGAAACTAAATTAATTTCAGAGGCCATTAATAAATAACTCAGTACCGTTCGTTCGTTCGTTCACCTTTCTGTTTCCTGAATGTACAAAGAACTTTGATCATCTCTCTGGCTCAAGTTTCATCTGAACCGTTGGTTCAGAACCTGACGCATACAACCAAAATGGCAATGTAATTAGATACATTAGACCAAGACTTAACATTTTGATATGAAATGTAAAATTTGTGTTTATTTTTTTGCTTACAGTTAATGCTCTGTTGCTGACTATCTCTGAAACCCATCTGAACAATACTCTGCAGATCGTTTTCCCACAAGCTCGGCGCCTTAAAAAAAACACAAGGCATAAACTTTCAGAGGAAGCAAGACAGTGAGAGTTTTTTACAATATAACCCAAGGTATTGTCTTCAAGATTAAAGTACCTCAGCTCGAACAAATCCATCACTAGTACTCGACGAGTTCAATTGGAACTGAGTTTGAGCCTCTGAGAATCTGGGAATGCTCTTGCCAAGAGCAAAATACTCTGAAGGAAGTCTTGCCTCGGAGCAAGATATCGCCTGCGATAATGACTCTCCCAGCTGCAACATCTATATATATATATATATTTTCTCTACTCATCAGATACAGAACATTTTACAAGAGGCAGAGCCAAGTCTTTTGCTATAAATGAATACAATAACATAGCCGCAGAAGTACCTCTGCAGATAATATATCATTAGCATTGCATTCCATTCTTGGATGTATAGTTGCCAACTTCATAGATAAGAACTGGAGAAGTAAAGAGTTTCAGCAAATAAGAAATAACACATCTCCATGTTTAAGAACGACATAACAACGCGGATGGATTATACCTCGACTTGTCTCTGCAACGACTGCACGTAATTTATAATCTCATCAAGCATTACAGCTTTCCCAGTAATCCTGTTGCAACCAGGAACCAAATCCTGAAGCAACTTCATTCTCTCGCTAATCTTTTCTCTTCTTGCCTATTCCAAAGTCCAAAAATTTACTCATCAAAAACCCACAATTTTTGTATTCAAGTCGGAAGAAACGCAATATAAGATTTCAGTAATACCCTTTCAGCTATACTGTGGCTATCTGTTGCTTGGCCTCTTCTTGCTCTTACATGTATATAATCCTTGTATGGATCAGGAGGTTTCTCATCGTCCTTGTTGTCAATCTTCTCGGTCTCGTTTTGTCTGCTTCTCTTGCCAGCTACAGTTGAACTTTTCTCTCCCGAAACCTGAAGACAAAACACAGAATTTACAAACTTTAGATATCAAGAACATTAACTAAAGCACGTTCATACATAATAATGTCCAAGAGTTTATGTAGATTCAAAAACCTTGGAATTGGAAGCTGTGAGAGACGAGGAGGCAGGAGACTCCTTTTCATTTCCAGTGGGAATCGGTTTTCTCTTCCTGGAGTTGGGTCTGGTCTTAGCTGTTCCGGAAACCGAATCTGGATCTACCAAAGAGCTCTTGTTGCTCTCCTGTGTTGTTGGTTTCGATTCAAGAACCTGATTGGGTACGAATTGTGATGGATACGGGATTCGAATTGGGAAATTCTCGGAGAAGCTGGAGGAGAGTGACAGTGGTGATATCTCTTGCGTGTCGCAAAATCTTCCGATTAAGTCACTGATCATCATCGAGTCGTTTCCATTGCCAAAGGGTAATAAGCAGTTTAGGGTTTCTTCTGTTTCCTTGTCCATAATCAAATCTAAAGAGAACAGTTGCAGACGAAAAGTGAGAAACTTTTCTACAGAATCGAAACTCAGCGTAACCCAGAAAAAAAAAGAAAGAGTTTTTATGGAGAAACAGCTAAAATTGACAAGTAAAGAGATCAAATTCCCAAAAGCTGAAACGAGTTTTAGGATCAAACCTCATAGGTAGAGCAAATGTTAGAAATCCCCAGAAAGAAAGTAATTACCTTTTTTTCCAGCTCGCACACTTAGTGAAGAAATTTCAGAAAATGGGATTGAGAAAATCTGATGAGAAAATGAGAGGAGCAGACCCAGAAAGAGAAAGAGGCTCAAGAATTGAGAATGAGCAATCACGGATCAATCAGAGAGAGGAGACAACGACATTTAGCGATGAATGAGGGAAGAAGATAAACTAAATTCAGAAACTGACAAAAGAGAGAGTAAATTTACAGTTTTCAGAAGAATCGTAGGTAGTGAAAGTGGGTGGGCGAGCAGCTCACGGGTCCCTTTGTAATCATTGGAGAGAGATAGAGAGATTAACAAACTGTTAGTTGTATTTAAATTATGTTTAATTTTCCAAACGATTATTAAACTGTAGTAATTTAGAAGTTGAGACCTCACCGAAACATTGCAAAATGGCGTTTGGTTTGTTCAATTGTTTTGTCTCCACGCTCAAAAGTCAATAATTAAGAGTTGACTGTGGAGGTTAGATCTTGAATATGATGATTGATCTCTTTTAGTATAGAAAATGATAATTTTGATTTCTGTAATATTTTATAGATATTGTATCTTACGGGTGTATATGCTTATTAGCACTAATCTGCAAAGTTTCCACATTTTAATCACAAGTGGTCATGTTTTGAACTTGCAAGAAGTAAATTACTAACCAAAGTGGTGGTGACGTACTGCTAGTAAGGGAATTGGTTATTTTGTCCTCTGAATTCAATTTTTTTTTTTGGATATGTGTTCTTTAAATAATTAAATCAGAATATAGAAATGGCTAACTCTCGTTATTGAAAAATATTATGAACCTAAAGACCGGAATTTTCAAAGTTAATTAAAAAAAAAAGTAAATTACTAATGTGAAAAAAAAGTAAAGGAAAATTCCTAGTATGAGTGGTTTCATTTTGAAGCACAAAGCAGATGAAACCCCAAACACATGTAAGACAGATTCAACGACTCTTTTTTTTTTTTTTTGCAACCAAATTTTCAAATTAAAGCATGAAAAAGAAAAGTTTACAGAACCCTTTAATGGCCCAGTTTTGGAAGCCCAAATATTACAACTAATAGAAACTCATTTAGTTACTGAAGAACCAAACATTGAACCAGATTGTTAGAATGAAACCAAGAAATTGGTTGGGTGAATTAAGTGTCGTACCAACCGCTTTGTGTCTTGAATAGGGATGAATAGTTGAGTAGGTGAGAGAATTCACGGGGTCCAGTTCGCCGCCGTCCCTTGGAACCAAAGTTGAAGTAGCGAAGAGGCGAGAGACGAGTTCTGATCTCTCAAGCTTGAGCATCTGTTCCTAACGATCTAATCGATTCTTCTGATGATGTTAGTTGAAGTTTGAGAAGTGTTCCTGTGGAGATGATGATTTCTTTCCATCCAGATCTCATAAATCGTTGCCTGCCAGGAGATGAGTAGTAGTATCTTGGAGGGATGGGAACCAGAGAGGCAACTGAGTAGATCAACTGTGCTAATCCAAGATCGAGGGGGAAGAAACATGCATTTCCTGCTGATTTCCGACCAGATCTCCCATGAGTAAGGGCAATCAAAATAAAGGTGGTCCCGTGATTCCTCAGCCGAAGCACACAGTAAGCATACCGGATCTACTTGGAGACCCCAATTCTTCATTCTATCCCTTGTCGGACAGCGATTCAAAACAAATAGCCAAGTGAGGATTTTATGTTTCGGAATACCTCTTGAGTTCCAGACAATCCCGTGCCAGGGAACCATCGGGTAATGAGTAATTAATGTCGAGTAGATTCCTCCCGTGTTATGCCGGTGCTTCGCCTTGTCATCAATCCACCAAACAAATGAGTCATTCGCCTCCGAGAGCTGCATGGATGATAGGTGAGCTTGATAGCTTACTTGTTTCTCTGATCTTGTTGGAGGAAGATTCCATGATCCCAATTGCCATAAGTCAGACAGATTCGCATCACGGGAGATTCCCACCTGCCGAGGACCTTCGTCGCCTAGAAAAATTGACATTCGTCCAAGCGGGCTCCAGTTATAAGACCAGAATTTCGTTGTACGACCATTACCCACCTCCACTTTAATCCAAGGGTAGACTAACCAAGAGAACTTTGTACTTGGATTTTGCGTCCAGAATCTCCCCAAGCAGTCGGAGAGTATATCTTTTTTAAACCAAGCCACCCATATAGAACCAGCTCTGAAGAATAGTAGAAAAATCAGCTTAAAAAGGCATGCCTTATTCCAGTGAAGTAAGTCTCGTACCCCTAACCCTCCTTCCAATTTTGGTCTAGTAACCGTTGTCCAAGCTACTTTTGCTGAGTGATGTCCCTCTGTTGTGTCTTTCCAGAGGAATGCACTACTTAGTGAATTCACAATGGCAATGCAACGCTTGGGAAGGATGAAAGCAGAGCACCAAAAATTTGTTATACCCGATATAACAGAATTTAACAGTTGAAGACGTCCTGCAAACGAAAGAAGCTTTGTTGTCCAGGCACTTAGTCTACTTTTAACCTTTTGAAGAAGTGGCGCACAGTCCAGGAGGGTGAGTTTTTTAGTACAAAGTGGTAGCCCCAGATACCTAACCGGTAATGTCCCATGGTTAATCCCTGTAATTTGTTTTATTGTATCGATTTCAGGTTGAAGAAGTCCTGATGAGTAAAAGCTGGTCTTAGGGATGCTTATAGCCAATCCAGAAACAGCCTCAAAATCCTTCAACACCTTCATAACATTCTGAACCGACGACAGAGAACCATCAATGAATATAAGCAAATCATCTGCAAAACAGAAGTGAGTGACTTTTGACTCTTTGCACTTATGATGATAAGCAAAAAGACCATCCACTGCTGCTTTATCTAACATCTCCGAGAGACAATTCATGGCAAGGACAAACAGGTAAGGAGATAGAGGATCACCCTGACGTAGACCCCTTTTTCCCTTGAAGTACCCATGCATATTTCCATTATAACCAACCGAGAATGATGGAGTGCAGACACAACCTTGTAGCCAGCGAATGAAAGTTTCAGGTACTTCAATTCCTCTAAGAGAGCTGAAAATAAATTTCCATCTTATTGTGTCGAATGCTTTTGCAATATCCACTTTGATTGTAATACGTTTGGGACCCGTTCTCTTATGATATCCTTCAACTAGCTCTGCAGCCAGTAATGAGTTTTCTACTAGTAGTCTCCCTTGAACAAACACAGTCTGGTTTTTCAAGATACATTGAGGCAGGGCTGGCTTTAGTCTTTTAACTAAGAGTTTAGAGATGACCTTGTAGATGGTGTTACAGCAAGAGATGGGACGGAAGTATGAGACAACAGCTGAGCCTGGATGCTTTGGAACTAGAGAGAGAATAGTAGCATTGGTGGCTAAAGGCATGAAGGCAGTTCGAAAGAAACCAGCTATACTCTGGATGACTTCTTCACCCACCACGGTCCATGCAGCTTTACAGAATGCAGAGGTAAGTCCATCTGGACCTGGTGCCTTGTTAGGATTAAGCCTGAGTAAGACCTGTGTAATTTCTTCTTCAGTTGGCAATGAGATCATAGTCTGCTTCATCGCTGTGCTACATCGATAACTGACAAAGTTTTGTACCCAGGAAGGAGGACATGAGATAGGAGTCATGATCGATGGTGACAAGATTGTTTTGAAATGAGAGACAGCCAGTGTGCGCATTTCCTGCGGGTCAGTTATGAGTCTTCCCGATGGTGTGGTGAAAGATCTGATCGCATTGTAGCAGTTCCTTAACTGACAGATTCTGAAAAAGTAAGTCGAGTTCTGATCTCCCTCCTTTAACCAGTTGATACGAGACTTTTGCTTGAAATATGCTTCTTCAATATTTCTGAGCCTGTCTAGAGTGGAGTTGAGGTCCTTTTCCTGTTGAAAAAGAATTGTACTAGGATTAGCAAGCGCCTGTACCTGCACAGAATTAAGTAGATCATTAGTTTCTCTCACTCTCTTTTGGATATCCGAAAAAGTCTCTCTACTAAGTGTTTTTAACTCTCGTTTTAGTTATTTTAGTTTAGCACACAATAATGCCAGGCATGACCCGAACCCGAGCTAATATGTGCTTCCGGCTTGTATCCATGCAGCTTCAATCAGGGGAAGGAAATCAGGGTGTTTGGCTAGGTAGTTAAAAAACTTGAAAGGTCTAGTGCCAGCAAGGGGAAGAGGGACCGCAAGATCAAGCAGGCAAGAGGCATGGTCAGAAAACTCAGGAGCAAGAATGCTAGCAACATTGTCAGTGTACGTAGAGAGCCAGTGGTTGTTAACAAGAAGTCTATCAAGCTTTTTTGCTCTCGGATCAGCAGGTTGCTTATTCGTCCAAGTGAAAGTTGGTCCTTGGTAACGGAGGTCAAAGAGCTCCAACTGCATCAGATAGTCTCTCATTTCCAACATGTCTGAGGTGAGATGATTAACGTCAGGATCAGAGTGCTCTGCATGGTGGATTATCTGGTTAAAGTCTCCACCCACAATCCAAGGACAAGCATCTAAGGCTAGACTATGGTTGAGCTGAATCAAATCACACCACAGGTCAGTTCTTTCGGAAGCAAGGTTAGATGCATAGACTGCGGTATAGTAGAAAGAATGATTCCCTGGAACTGTGACATGGCAAGTTAGATGTTGCCTTGACTGCCCGACGACTGTTAAAGTAACAAGATGATTCCAGATGACAACTATTCTCCCATCATCATCAGACTGGTGGTTAGTAGCATAGTTCCAACCCGGACAGGTAATATTCAAAATCTGGTTCAAATTTGGTTCTTTGATATGAGTTTCTAGAAGAGCACCAAAAAGGAGCTGATTTAAAGTAATCCATTTAACTAAAAGCCGCTGTTTATCCTGAACATTTAGTCCACGGACATTCCAAAAAAATGTTTTTGTACACATCAGGTAAGATGAGGATTTACTCCCTTTGGAGAGAGCATTTCCGGCAAAAAAGAAGAGTTAGGGGGAAGAGAAGAATCAATCACCATGTCAGAGGATTTAGGGGAATAAGGTTTATGGTGATGGATAGAGGTTGTTTCAGGGGTAGCGAGGGAATTTAGAATTAGGAAGGGGTTTGAGGAGGTGGTTGGCAAAGAAGGAGAGTATGTTTTGTTTGACTTTGAGGATGTGAAGAGTTTTTTAACTGGGGTAAACACCTCAGTGGAGGTTTTATGGTGGGTTGATTTTTGTAGAGACTTTTTGGTAAGAGGAGGGGTGGAAGCTGAGATGACCTTTCCTGAAACAGATGGTTGCAATTGTAGGTGGGATTTATCATCATTTCCTTGTTTATCCCGAGTTACAGGAACATCAGGATGGCCTGAGTTTGAGCAGCTCGTATCATCAGGTATCTGCAATTTTTCTTTGTCATTAACAGCATCCTTTTTAGCAGCATCAGAATGAACCGGGTTAGGAGGAGAGGACGGACAGTATCTGATTACATGACCAAGTTCTTTGCAGAATGAGCAAGTCGGAGGAACCCAAGGATACTCAACATCGACCGTGAGGATAGAACCATTTTGACGAATCACTTCAACTGAGGATGGCAATGGTTTATTCAAATTGACTTCCACCTTGACATGGGCAACAGTTAAGCTGACAAGATTCTTAGTAAACTCGTCCGTCTCTTTAGGTTCACCCACTAACCCAGCCACTAGGCTGATACCTTTGTCATACATTAGGTCGAAAGGCATACCTTTAAGGTGAGCCCAGATTGGAATAGCATTCAGATCCTCAGAAGCACCTCCAGTAGAGTCCCATTGAGTAACAAAAAACATACATTCTCCAATGTACCACATTTTCTTTTGAAGAACCTTGTTTCGAATAAAAGCATTTGGGATTCTGACTAACATTGAGTGGTTGATAGGATTCATATGGATTTCAAGGCGCTGGCCACGACCCCAAATATGGCCCAGGACATTTTGAACATGTTTGTAGGCTGGAGGTCTTCCTTTGAACCGGCCAATAATAAAATCTTTGTGAAGATCAGCACCCTCTTGAAACACAGAATCTGGGATTGCAACCCTGGGAATACCCTCAGGAGAGTAAGCCAAAGGGGCTAGCCTAGTCAAGGTACGGTCTGCATCTCTCTTAACTTTTTGTGCCCATGTTTTAGTAGCTTCATTGATTGGAAGGGGATTGGTGGAAGGAGTGGTGGTAGGAGTGGGTGCAGGAGGAGGCATGGTTTGTGGAAAACTAGATGATGGGTTTGGAGATACCAATTCAGTCGGAGTAGTCAGATTTGTCACAACAGCCGCAGCATCTGCTTTTGTCTCTACATTGGCAATCGTAGTAGGAAGGGAGATAAGACCCTTAGTAGGCGGGCCTGTTACCAAAGAGTTACCAGATCCAATGGTTATTGTAGTAGCTCCAGATCTAGGGTTTACAGCCTCAGCTTCATGGAGCAAAGTTGAAATTAGGAGGGGGAAAGGTTTAACAACAACGGGCATGGACTCATGGTGAGCAGGGAGAGCAAGAACCACATCCTCCGGCTCAACAAAAGCAGTTAGAGGAGAGTCCTGAGAAGAAGAGGGGGGCGAGGGAGAAGAAAGAGGGGGGAATTGAGAGAGATTCAACGGATGAGAGGGGTTGGGAGGTTCAGGAGGGAGAAGAAGAGGAGGAGAGGAGCTGCCATCAGCCGGAGCTGAAGGAGGAGGATACACACCGGAAGCACGAGCAGCAGCGAGCCAGGGGTTCGCCATTTTCTCTGTTTACGCTTTTCTTTGCTTTTCAAGATTTTAGATAACGATGACTCTTTTGTTATTTGCATACGATAGCATTTTCTTATGCAAGGCCAATAAAGCTCAATGTTCGGGCTCATTCTTTCAGCTTTTATTAGTTTTATTTTTGAGAATTGATCAACTTTTATAATATCGTAACTTTTTATTATTGTAACCTTGAGTTTTTCACTAACTTGATATATATTTTTTTTTATTATATAGGATCCAGATTTTTAATTTCGTATTGGACCGCAAATATATCAAGATTGACACTAGCATCACTTTTGGTAACCATATCTAAGAAGAAACAAAAACTACAATCAAAGAGATCAATGGTTTCTACTTTCTAGAGTGAACAAAGAGCATGCACATATTTAGAGTTTTATGAATGTTTTAGTGGGTCAAAAATTGAGATGTTAGCTTACATTTAGACCATCCCCAATAGTCTTTCAAATTTTACATTTTCCTTCATTTTGAGAAATAAATGAAAAGACTTGCTCCAATGGTGCTTTATTTTTATCTTCAAAATGAATGAGTAAAAAATTGAAGGAATACTATTCATTTTTTCATATTTTGAAGGTGAACTTTTTTGATAAAATATAGCTTCAAGTTTTGAAACATTTTTACTTTATACCCAAACAAAATTATGTATTATTTTTTAATCCAATAAATTTTAAAACTATTTTGTCCAATTAATTTATAAAAAACTGCAATAATAATATATAATAAATTGAAGAAAAGAAAAGAAGCTCCATCTCCAGATGTTGAAATAGAAGAGGATGAAAGTACTCGATTCCAAGATTTTTTTGCTCGATTTAGAAAAATCAAAGATAAAGAAGTTCATTTCTCACTTAGAAATGTGTTAATTGATCATTTGGGGAAACATATATGTCTATTGTTTCATCATAAAAATCTATTGTATTTTTCTTATAGTTTATGTTATGTAATGTATTTTTATATATATTATAAAAGTTTAATTTCGATAAAATTGTGATTATGTTGAATAATGGTTAGAAGTAAATGGATGGACTTCAAGATTACTATCTAAAGGGGACAAAGAGGTACTAATCGAATCAGTAGCCACTGCTATGTCAACATATGCAATGTCGTGTTTCCGGTTACCAAAAACGATTACAGCAAAGCTTACTAGTACGGCGGCACACTTCTGGTGAAGTACAAATGGTCAAACGAGAGGTATGCACTGCATGCATGGAAGAATTTATGTAAACACATGGCAGAGGAGGAATGAGTTTCCGAGCTATAGAAGATTTCAACACGGCTTTACTAGCAAAGCAGCTCTGGTGACTTATAGATTATCCGGATTCACTATTTGCAAAGGTGTTTAAAGGGCGGTATTTTAGAAATGGGGGACCTTTAGACCCCATTCGCTCTTACTCTCCATCTTATGGGTGGAGAAGTATAATTTCTGCTCGATCTCTCGTACAAAAAGGACTTATTAAAAGAGTTGGATCGGGTACTTCTATCTCTGTATGGAATGACCCATGGATACCGGCATCTCGCCCAAGATCAGTAATAGCCAAAGAAAACAATATGTATCCTGAGCTAACAGTCAATCAATTGATTGACCCTTTATCATCAACGTGGAATTTGTCACTAATTCGGCAACTGATTGTCGAGGCTGATGTACCGTTAATCTTAGGTATTCCAACAACGAGGGAGGTAAGACCAGACCTCTTCAACTGGCACTATACAAGATCCGGAAGATATACGATCAAGTCGGGATATAATCTCGAGCAGAAATACCCCTCCAATAGAGATATACAGAGATTCTTTGTACCAGATGTGAGTTGTCTACAAGGGCAGTCTTGGAAGGTAAAATGTCCGCCTAAGTTAAAACATTTCTTATGGCAAATAATATCGGGTTGTATCTCAGTTATGGATCGTTTGCGTAACAGAGGTATTAACTGTGATCTACAATGTGGAAGGTGTGGTGCGGAAAGGGAAACTATAAATCACTCTATTTGAATGCCCACCGAATTTTCAAGTTTGGTCTTTATCACCGATCACAACACCGCAAATAGGATTCCCAACTGAAGCATTATACTCAAATATGGCTCATCTGTTCTGGCAGCTACGACATCACGATGAAATGAAGATTTACTCATGGATAGTATGGTATAATTGGAAAGCACAAAATTATAAATTATTCTCAAATATAGATCGGGATCCCCAGAAAATACTTAAGGTTGCGCAGGCAGAGGCCATAGCATGGGATTTGGCACAAGTGGAGGATATTCAGCTCGAACCCCAACAAAGGTCCAAAGTATTGGCACCACTAACTCACATTGGATTGACATGTCAAACAGATGATTCTTGGAAGGATACGACCGCGAATGCGGGGCTGGGGTGGTTTTGCCAAGGTTTTGGAATGGATATAACATTAATGGGGGCAAAAACTGTAAGACGAAGCATTTCCTCATTACACACATAGCTGGAAGCATTGATTCGGGCTATGCATTGTATGCTCGATGATGCCAGAAGACTAGCGGTGGCTTTCGTTACGGACTGTTTTGATTTGGTGAAGATGGTGTCTAAACCAGATGACTGGCCGGCTTTCGCACTACACCTGGAGGAATACGAGAGAAGCATAACATAATTCTCATTCTTTTCAATCTCGCATATCCTACGCACTCAAAATATAAAGGCGGACAAGTTGCCACGGAGTGCTCGCGACTATCTTTGTTTTTTAGATTATGTAAACTCAACTCCATCGGTTTGGATTTCTGAACCGTTCTAAGAGTATGAGGTTGTTGATAAAAAAAATAAAATAAAATAAGCAAGTACAAAGTTGTAAAGTTTAAAATTGAAAGTGTTAACAATTAGTGATAAATGATGATTAAATTGTATATTGAAATATTGTTTTGAAGGAAAAAATGAAACATACCATTGGAGAGAAGCTAATTCTTTCATTTTTTTTTAAATTTTGAAGGAACTTTATTTTTGAAGATATAAATGAATTCAACCATTGGAAATGCCCTAAAGATAAGTTGAGATCTCACCTTTCTGGTTAGTTTGCTCTAATTTCAAGGAGGAAAAAAAGTTATATTAAGGCTGTAACAATGGTAATGCCCCACGTATGTGATGTGTTGTAACGGCTTTGTGTTCCATACCAACCTCTTTTGATCACTTCCTCGCTATCTCTTTTTGTAATGCAGCGTTTATCAAAACAGAATTTGCGGTTAGCTGCACTCTCTCCATCCTAAGTCAAAGACTAAAAGAGATAAAAAAAAAAAAAAATTGGACGGTGATCTGATCCTCATATATGATCTAGAGCTAACAAGGAGGGAACAAGCAGATGGAAAAAGAAGGATACTGTTGTGGACGGTGATCTGATCCAAAAAATATCATTTAGTTTAATAATATTTTCTTATAAATTGGGTTTCAAGAATAGAAACTAATCTTTGTTTGTTGTAGAATCTTTAGATGATACATTTGCCAACAAACAGAAGTTAAAAGAAGAAGAAGAAACTTGGCAGTGTAAATAAGCTGATCACAATGACAATGAGGTCATTTAAACATGAAAAGTAACAAATTAAAAAACCAAAAATGGGACTCAAAACATGAAGAAACAAAAGAGAAGAACCAACAAAAGAAAATGGTTAACGCCGCCATTAACGCCGAATGTGAAACCTCCTCCGTAATGGTAAATAACCGCCGGAGAAACGCTACCCTCCGGTGTCTTTGTAGTGAGTACAACCACAATCCAATCGTCATCAGAACCAATACCAATTCCATTGAACCTAGAATCATTCAGGTTCTTGGAGTAGTTTGACTTTGTGAAATTGGTCAACACATGGCTTGGATCAAGCTTAGGAACACAAGCCGTCATTATCACACCGTCTCCGTTTGCGGTTACGTTGAGTTGGCATTTTGTGAGGAGGTTAGTGTAGTTTTTGAATCCAAGTTCGGATCCAGGGACTGAAGCTAAGCCAGTGGTGTTTGCGCAGGTTCGGTTCTTGAATTGGTCTGAGATTTCGTCTGCGAGACAATATGCGTCGTCGTTTGGTGTTAGTGCTGTTAGGTTTAGTGATGTTCTGTAGCTGTTGATGCTTTTAAGAAGAATGTCTTCCTCATCTGTGGATTTCAAACACAGAAACACACAAGGAAAGCAATCTCAATCGCTAGTAATTGAAAATCCAAAGATCAAGATTCAAAATGTAGAGAAGAAGAAACTGGAATAGAGAAGCGTGAATGAAACAGATTCGAAGATTTTCAGACCAGATCTATGTCAAAATCACGATACAATCTCGAGATAATCTAAATTCATAAATCGAGGAGATTCTTGCGGGAATGAGAGAGTTACCAGTGAAGGAAAGAACATGACGATGGAGGGAGAGAATGACTGAGAGAAGAAAGAGTAGCTGGAGCTTGGAAATCGCCATTGACGCGGAAGTTCTCTTAGCTTAGCTTTGCAGATTTTTGGCGATGACTTTTCTTTTCTCTTTCTCTCTATTTATTAATTCTCTCGCTTTGACTTCTCCAAGTCGTTGATTCGGTTTTTTTTTTTTCTGTCATGATGCGACGACGTAGACACATGAACTAATTGAGCAAACGCCATCGTTTAAAAGAGAAAATTTCCGAATATTTTTTTAAAAAACTTCTTCAATGCAAACTTTATATTTGAAGTTTGAAAGTGTTTTGAAAGTGTTTTTTTTCCAACTGTAAAACTTAAAATTTAACTTTTAAAAAACAATTTATATTTTGTACTATAATTTTCAACATTGATCATTATTAATTAAAATCATAAAACTTTTATTAGATAACTATAAAATATATTTTTGAAAAACATTACAGCTAATATTAATTAATCAAAAGCACATTATAATATAATTTTTTTATAAATAATAATCAAAACACACAAACTAAATCATAAGTTACAAGTAAAATTAAATGTGTGAACTACTTATGAGATATAAAATTCTAGCTATTAAAATATGTGATATATAAGTTTAAGTATTAAAATGCAAAAAAAATGAAACTTCAATTTTTTTAAGTCTATCGAGTCGTCATGTGTGTGTAGAGTCATTTATATTCATGTGGAGATCATTGGAACTCTTTTTTGACGAAATTGATTAAAACCATTTTCTAGTGGATTTTCCAATATAGGCGTTTGTCGGAATGACCGAATGTTGGATACAATGAAATCGTCGCCGTGAATACTATGAGGTAGTGTATTCATTTGTTAAAACAGTTGTTTTGAATGAGAAATAAAAGTCCAAATCGAAATGTTTGTAAAAAATTAAAGTGTAACATTTATCAAATGTATCACATTCGAACACATGAGGTGAAATGCCTTATGTATGTGAAGTGGAGAAATTATAACAAGATCCAAAACCTTAAATACACTTTGGTGTATTGGAGAGAGGAGATATCCAAGCCGAGTTTAGATTTCGGGTTTTGGGATTTAGCAAATTGCCAACTGTTCAAAAGTTATTCACTACAAGAAAACAGTTAATTTGCGACGGTCAATATCCGTCGCAAATTTGCGACACAATTGCGTCGACTTTGCGACAAAATATATACCGTCGCAAATCCGTCGCAAATAAGCGACATTTTTGCGACATATTTGCAACGACATGCCGTACAGTCGCAAATCTGTCGCAAACCACAAATATTTGCCAAACCCTATACCCTAAATTGGGATATGATTTGTAAAGTAAGTCATATAAGTTTAATGCAAATATTACATGAATTTTTAAGTTTATATACAAATTATAAGAAAAAAGTAAAATTTATAATTTTTTTCATGAAATCATTTCATATAGAGGAATAGAAGTAGTTAATGTTTATTCATAAGTATAAGAGTTTTATAAAACTCACTTTGGACAAGAAAAATTTGTAAACTTTTGCATAAATTAATATTTATTACAATCTTAAA
>JAHZTW010000004.1:60481734-60607061 GCA_020283515.1 Alliaria petiolata | reverse complement strand
AAATATTACATGAATTTTAAGTTTATATACAAATTATAAGAAAAAGAAGAATTTATAAACTTTTCATGAAATCATTTCAAATAGAGGAATAGAAGGAGTTAATGTTTATTCATAAGTATAAAAGTTTTATAAAACTCACTTTAAACTAGAAGAATTTGTAAACTTTTGCATAAATTAATATTTATTACAATCTTATACTATTATAAATGTTTTTTAACTTTTTAATATGATAAAAAAACATTTGCAATACCAAATTTTACAAGACTATAAATATATAAGATTTGCGACGGAATTGCGACGACCCGTCGCAAATCCGTCGCAAATTGAAATTTTTTGAAATTTTGGTCGAAATAATTTGAATTTTTCAAAAATTTGATGAGTTCGCGCGAAATTTTGTTTGGCCGCCCATATTGCGACGGATTTGTGACGGATCTGCGACAGGCCTTATAATGTTCTTCGTAAATCCGTCGCAATGGTTGCAATGGATTTGCGACGGAGTTAAACTTGCGACATATTTACAACATTTTAATTCCGTCGCAAATTTGCGACGGATTTGCGATGAATTTCTTTCCGTCGCAAATTTTGCGACGGATTTGCGACGGATATCGATTTGCGACGAACGAATTGCGACGATTTTGCTTCCGTCGCAACTCCATCGCTAATGGTAATTTGCGACGGACTTGCGACGGTTTTGTCCTTCGCAAATCGGATGTTTTCTTGTAGTGATTCTTTTGGCCCAAATTCTTTATGAATTATGTTATTGATTAGGTCAATAAAATATCTCCTCTAATGGATGTGTTTAACGTCAATTGATATTGAGAATTAAAGTACAAAAGTAAATTATGATCTCCCTTTATTTGCCTTACGTTGAAATTTGAGATACGTCGAAGGTGTTGGCTTTATAACAAACCATATTTTCTCATTCTATATACCATCAGAACACAATATCTACCTTCTTTTTTTGTATGTCTGAGAGTACATATGGTTCTAGGGTTTGCCGACTTCGATTCTTAAGTGTTGTGAGATTGAAGAGACAAGCAGTTGTATCCTGAGATTTTTGAACGTATTCAAATTGCCACACTACTAGTATTTCAAGAAGTAAGTAGAGAGATTTTCATCTCAACTCTGTTCAATTCATTTTCGATTCACGGTATCGTGGTTTTCATATTTTGATTTTTATTGTTTTTAATTTTGTTTCATATATCAGAATTGCCTCTTATATAAATATGGTGTCTACAGAAACTACTCCTATATTTTTTTTTTAATGAGGAAAGTTAAAATGATTTTTTTTGTCTTGGTATTATTACTGGTGTTAGTTTGTCCAAGACTCTTACAAAAAAAAATATCAACCTGAAAAACCTAATTTATATATAAAAAGTAATCTTATGCTAAATATTTCCGGAATGGATGTAACAAATTTTTAATCTTAAAAAGTTTTTTGTTATGATGTAAAACCCATGATTGATTTGTATATGCTTTTAGTATAGTTGGAATTTGTTGTTTAACTTCGTTTGTATTTTTTTTGTGAAATCTGAATATTTCGATTCCATCGACAAAAAAAATATTTTAAATTTTTAACCTTTAAATTGGTATATGTGATTTGTTTTATTTTAAACAAATACTTATATTTTATTGTTTTTTTGTTTGGAATATTATTTAGTACAAATACCTATATATTTAGATCGAATTGAAGTTTGTGACATTCATATTCCGAAAAGAGTCCATTTATTTCCAATAATCATAACCGTAACTTGCAAAAGAAAAAATGTCACAAGCTCTTAATCTTTCGATCAAACTCCGTTGGGATGAACTTTGCTACATTCTATGTTAGGTTGCAAAAAGAGTTGGGCCAACCAATGTAAGAATAGAATAGTCGGACCAATAGAAAGCATTAGAAGAAGAGTTAGACTTGTATCAAGCTAAGAAAAGTCCATAAAAGAAAGAAAGGATTGAGATCCATTTTTAAAAACAGTTAGTTTTTTTTTACTCAATTTTGGTGGCCCTAAAGTTAAAATAAAAGCGAATCCAAAAGAATTAAAACCCAAATTAATCATTAAGTGTGAACTCGTCTTTTCGCAGTTAGACCTAGGGTCACTTTCCACCTCTGTATAAAGGGAGCCACGACGTGGAAAAATGACAGAGAGTTTTAAAGTGGCAAAGGTCTGCCAGACTGTCACCAGAGCCGCCACTAACAACCACCACGAGAGAGGAGCCACCAGAGCCACCACCAATAACCACCACGAGAGAGGAGCCACCAGAGCCACCTAGAATGTAGAAAAAGACAGATCGGGCCCGTTTTATCATAGAAGATAAACAATTGGGCAAAAAACTTTAGATCGGAGTAAAACTTTCAGGGTAACTACTCAACTCCCATATCTATTTATAGCCAAAAGCGGTTTCTCATTTGCAGTTATAGATTGAAAGTTATGCATGTTTTTCCGAGACAAGTATTTGTAGACCGAATCTGCGAACTACCAACTTCGTAAGCCTTTTCTTGTTGATCCAAAAGAATCCAAAAGTCTATCTAGGTACCGTTGGAAAGCTCTCGCTGTTTAATCTAAAAATTTGAAACCTAACAACGAGAGTTTTCCAATGGTACCTAGATCGGCTTTTGGATCCTCCTAGATCAATGGAAAAACGCTTCTAAAATTGGCGGTTTGCAGGCTCTGTCTGCATATAGATCTCTATCTTGAGAAACCGCTTTCAGTTATGGCTAAATCTGGGAATTAAGTACTTATTTTGATAGTTTCACCCCAACTTAAGCTCCTTTGCCCAACCGTTTCTTTTCTATGCCAAAACGGTTTCAATCTGTCTTTTCTTCCTTCTAGGTGGAGCTGTTGGCGGCGACTCTGGTGGGACGTCTGCCAAAATATTCGAATAATAAATCAGATTCCATGCTTTGCATTTACCTTTATCCAAATTCATGTCATCCATTGATATTCACACAGTACTCATACCAGGTACAGAGAAATGGGAAATGACACAAATATAAATATGAATGGTAACGACGAAACAACGATTATGAAAAGAGAAATCAATGGAATAGATGTGTTTTAGGAATAAATAAAAGAAAATAAGAAAAATAAAAACAAAACAATGAAATAAAGTGACATACGAACATGTATGGTAATATATTTTTTTTTTATTGTGAAAAGGCAATGATTGATGATTTTACTTTTTAAAAAGTTGATTCTCTTCATCGTCATCTCACGACGAAGAATCACAATAACTCACAAGAATTGCAACGTTTCAATTGTGTGTATGTTTGATAAATAAAACAAATATAATCATCACCTTTCAATCTTAAAACAAAGAATATTAACCGTTAGATTAAAGTTTATTCTTCTTATTAAGAAATAGTGACATCAGCAAAACTAAGCATATCCGTTAGATAACAAAATCAAAACAAATACAACCATTAAATTTATTAGCTTTTTTTTCCTATATAAAAATGATGATGTCAGGAGGTCCTCAAAATGGTTTTGCTATTACAAGTTTGGGAATAGATTTTAGGTAAAAGAATCTCACAAATCCGAATGTTCGTGTCCCATTTCTGATCACATTTCCTTTTGAAAATTATTTACAAATTCTCAAATTATTCGTTCTCCTTCAATGCCCATAAATTCCCGTCTAGAATCCCGAAATGCCTGTGCAAGTTTTAGCACAACTGAACATTGGAACCGGACTGGATATGCGACAATCTTAGGGGTGGACGCTTCGATTTTTGGTTTGGTTTCGGTTCGGTTTTTTTCGGTTTTACAGTTTATCGATTTTATAAAAATTCAAGGCATATAAAAACCATATTTATTTCGGTTTGGTAAGGTTCGGTTTTCTTTGGTTTTCGGTTTTTCGATTTTATAAAAACTAAAACCATATATAATTTGGTTCGGTTTGGTATGGTTCGGTTTTTGGTTTTTTCGAAATTATAATATTACGAAAAACTTTGAATCTTTGATTCAAACTATGAATATGAATAGTAATAATAGATATGAGTGAAACAAAACAAAAAGTTAAAATAATAAAATTCAAATCATAGGAAATAAATCTAATCATCAATAAAATCAAGTCTATAAAAGGCAACAACTAAAAAATAAATATTTCTATTCATAGATTGTATTTGTAAATATTATATTTTAAATATTTATATGTAAATATTTTTTGTAAATATTATATTTAAATTTATGTATTAGGATTAATAAATTATAAAGATAATTAAGTCCAATAATAAAATATGGACATAAACTAAACTAAGAAAATAAAAAAATATAAATTATATACAGTAATATTTAGTTTTGAAAAAAAAAACCATTCGGTTTGACCGTTTTTAAGCAAACCAAAGTTAAACCAAAACTTTTAAAAAATAATAAACCAATGATTTTTTAGATTTATATATAACCAAACCATATCACTTTTTCGGTTTGGTATGGTTTGATTTTTTCGGTTACGGTTTTTTGGTCGCCGTATAACCGGTTGGGTCCGGTTTTGACGACACTGGAACGATGTAAGAAGATTTTTATTTGGTTAACTTCTCCGGTCGGTTTGATATGTTCGTGATTGTGACTTCTCCATCTCTAAATCTGATTCTCGACACCTCCTTTCGATCTCTTTTTATCTCACGAGCCTCCAAATCGTCGAAGGTATGCAAATGCCGTATCCCCTGCTCACGACTATTGGTTTTGGGGCTTTTGCTTCGATTCAATCGATGCAATTGTTCAATTTCTGGGCTTTGATCTTCCCCTTCTCACTTTCCCAAATCTTTCAGTAGATTGTCTGATTTGTGATCGCATCTCTCAATTTCTGACTTCTGTGATTGACCAGAGCCCAAATCGATTTCCAACCTAACGAGAGCTTACGCCTGTGTGTAGCTGTGTTTTACTATTGTATGATGCTAAAGATGCTCTCTTGTCTGTGTTTGGATGACATTTTCAGATCATATCGATTCGTTAAAAAGAAAGATAAATCCCAAATCTGGGTGCAAGTCTCGATTACAAGAACATAATTTCTAAGAGGTACCTTAACATGGTAAGAAGGAACTTTCAACTCTTATCGTCCTCTATTTGAGATAAGTAGGTTACTCCTCTGCGCTAATTCTTATTTGTTCTCATACTTGAAAAATCTTAAACTTCATTCAAAAACGCCGAATGCATACTGATCACTGCAGAAACTGTTTAAAGTTTTCTTCTTGTTTGGGTCTTTGATGTTCCAGGCAAACCCATTACGGCTGTATCTAGCATGCATACGAAATACACTCGAGGCAGCCATGTGCTTACAGGTACAAACGAGTTTTCGTTCAAGATATCATGGCATAGGTCTCAAAGTGTCTATCTGATTATGGTTAAGTATGTTTACGGCAATAAAAGATTCATCTTTCCGTTCTCCTTCATCCATGTTCGATCTCTGGCGTGTTTGTTACTTTCATGTTTTAGTTGTTTACTTGTTGATTAGGGATAATGCACTAGTTGTCGATATTGGATGTTGAATGTCGAAAAACTATGCATTTTTGTTCATGTACAACAGTACAAGTAGGTGAAAGGGGCCATTTAAAGTCCTTGTAAGATTCAGTTTTACATGGTATATAATCCTGTAAGCGTCTATATTTCTCTGCTTGCAGAACTTTCCTTGTCAAGAAGTTGAAAGGCATAATAAACCAGAGGTTGAACTAAAGTATGTAAGATGCATGTGAGAATGGGATGCTCTTGTGCCATTGTCATTTCAAGTAGTGGAATCTTACTATCATCATGTTTTTTTTGCTAATTTTTGTAGGACGAGCCCAGAACTTTTGCTAAATCCTGTAAGATGTTTATTTGTTTACCTCTCACTATCTTCTTACATAGGTTCTGTAACTGACTGCTAATTTTTTTTCTTTCAATTTTCAGGTTTTGATATGCCTTAATGAGGCTGAAAAGTGTTTGATAGAAACATCTATAAATTCACTCCGGATAAGCCTCAAGGTGATTTTTAATATTTCCTTAGCTTTTCCTTCAATCAATTATTCAACAAAGGCATTCTATTGTTTTCCTTTACTGTATCAGTTTCTCTTTTTTCTCACTGTTCTCCCGGGATAACGTCTTCATGAGTCTTGACTTCAAAAAATTTCCTATCCTGCAGTTACAAATATTTGTTATCGTTAATTTTCAGATCAAACAAGCGGATGAACTTGAAAACATACTAACCAAAAAGTTCCTTAGATTTTTGTCCATGAGGGCAGAAGCTTTTCAAGTGCTTAGGAGGAAGCCAGTGCAGGTAGACCGTTCTTCCTGATTCGACACTTAACTGCTTGTGACTGCTACTATGTTTAATCTGGTAGTTCTAATGCATGCCTCTCTTCCTTAGAATTTCTATTTATTTTGGCAAACGCATCACTAATTAGTTATATGTAATTCATAACTTTTTCTTCATTTTAGCTTTCTGCGTAGACACTTTATAACTTTACTTTTGTAGGGTTAGGATGATAGATGGTTTATATGTACCACACTTGTATATTCTTATGAAAATTTGAAATCATGGCACAATCATCTCCTGTCCTTTTACCTCCCTTTTATGAATCATGAATCATCTCGTTGTGCGGGAATGAATGTCTTGGTTTTAGATGATTTATTGTTTATTCAATGCATTCATTCCCTGATCCCCTTCAAATGGTTTCTTTGTTGGTCTTTTGAACAGGGCTATGACATTAGCTTTCTTATAACAAACTACCACTGCGAAGAGATGCAGAAACAGAAGCTAATCGATTTCATTGTTCAGTTTATGGAGGCAAGTCTTTCTCCAAACCTAAAGTTTTCTTTATTCTATGACCTTGGTTGCACGCAATAGTAGTATCCTAACAATGAAAATATGTCTTGAGTAGACTCTGAGAAGTAGTATTCTTAATAGTTGACCTAAACGGTCAAGATATCCTACATTTGAATTGTTTCCACAAGAGTAAAAAGAGATTAGTAACTCTGATGATATCCTCGCTAATTTCCTCTTAATCTGATTAAGAACTTGAAATGTTACTATGGAAAACGCAGGATATAGAGAAAGAAATAACCGAGCTGAAGTTATCAGTGAACACCAGAGGAAGACTCGTTGCTACAGAGTTTCTGAAACAGTTCATGTAAAGCACTTGCAAGTATTATGAATGTAACCCTCATTGTATCAATTACTCATTATTTGGTTTAATTTATCTACATTTGTAATAAGTTCTTTTCGTTTTTTCTTCCTAGACATCCTCTTCGTTTTGCTACTACCTCTCTACTTGTAAATTATGGGCTGTGTAGAGCAGCCATTATCTGAATCACTAAGTTAAAATGAGCATATCAATTCTATCCAAACCTGGATAAAGACACTTTTTTTTTTCGTTTGTCAACAACCTGTATTGTTGTACTAAGATCATATCGTATTTATGTCTTCAAACTAATGTTTGGGTGCAAAAAGTAAACTCTCGTACTGTATTAGATTTTCAAAGAGAAGTGTTATAGAGGAAATCAGAGATGGAGATTAAGGAGTGATTACACGTGGAGGGCTGAGATTTTAAAGCTAAAATCTCTACAGTCAAAAGTCTACTACTATCACAGTGTACAGTCAACAGTACTTGCAGTCACATCTTCTTCTCTTAATTCTACTTTCTCTGAAACAACTTTTGTTCATGCTCTATTGAGAATCTGTGAGCTTGGGACTTATTTGTTTTATGAACATTGGATTCCTTGTATATCAATTGAGTTTCGGATCTAGTCAAATTTCCTTTATCAAGGAAGCAAGTTTCTCCTTAATCCCTAGGGTTTTTGTTCGGAGAAGGAGCAAATGGTATCCATTACAAAAGACTATGAAGTAGAAGTATCTTATGAAAAGGGTCTTTTCAAAGGCATTTGGTTCAGAGCGATTCTTGAAGAAAACCCAACGAATTCAGAGCACAAACTGCTCCGAGTCCGTTACAAGACGCTGCTCAATAAAGACGGTTCGGCGCTTCTGACCGAAATCGTCGATCAGAGCTTAATCCGACCTGTCCCACCGGAGGATCTGAACGACGGCGGCGCTGGATTTGAGGAAGGCTCGCTGGTTAACGCCGATTACAATAATAGTTGGTGGAGAGGTCTGGTTGTCAAAAGGAAGGAGGATGATACATATCTTGTTCGCTTCGATTCACCACCGGACATCATTCAGTTTGAGAGGAAGAAATTGAGGGCTCATCTTGACTGGACCGGTTCGAAATGGGTACGACCACAAACTACGGTACGACGCTCTCATCGATCCCATTTTTTGTGTTTGCAAGTCAAAGTTTTTCAACTTTTGGTTTCGTGTTTGCAAGTCAAAGTCTGTAACTTTTGGTTTTGTGTTTGCAAGTCAAAGCTTGTAGCTTTTGGTTTTGTGTTTGCATGTCAAAGCTTGTAGCTTTTGGTTTTGTGTTTGCATGTCAAAGTTTGTAGCTTTTGGTCTTGTGTTAGCTAGCTTATCCGCTGTTATACGTTCTGTGATGTCCTTGAAGGAATTGGTCAAGTCCGTTTTTAGTTCCGGGACCATGGTAGAAGCGAGGCAGTATTTATCCTGGCGTCCAGCAATGATAATCAAGGAGTTGGAGACTCAGAAGGGAAAGAGGTTCATTGTTAAGTACGGTGATGAGTACTTCAGCGGCAGCGGGAAATCGAAAATCAAAGTTGCTAAACCACGAAAAGTTAGGCCTAGGCAGCCACTTTTTGCTGTTGGAGAGTATGAGTTGTTGGATCATGTAGAGGCGTTTGATGGTTCGGTATGGGAACAAGGTGTGGTGAGAGGGATTGTATTTGAGGGACGATACATGGTAAGTGTTGGGAAAAGGAATGTCTCGCAATTCAATCACTCAGATCTTAGGCCTATAATGGAGTGGGAAGATGGGATATGGTATAACAGACCAAAGGTGAGACTGGTTTTAGTCAACGTTGTGTGTGTATGGTTGTTTATTTCATGTGGAATTGCATTGAAGTGTTGATGTTCTTTCCATTTCCAGCCAATATCTGGAAAAGAAACTCGCAAGAGGAAAAGAGGAGAAGTAGTAGAACACGTTTCAGACCTCAATGATACAGGTATGTCTTCGTCTTAACGCTCATTGAAACATTTGGAAAAGCTTAGATCCATGAAACAAGTATGTAATTAACTATTACTGGAGGATATACTAAAGAAAAACTCTTTCTTTCTTCATTGTTTTGGTTCTGCGTTTGATATCTCCAGTGCTATCCTCAGATCGAACCCCCATTTCGGTGAAGAGCCCTGCTGCTAATGTTGAGGGAACCCAAGCAAAAGATACAACAATGGTTCTGCCTTTTGCGAAGAAGTCACCGATTTGGAAGACGTATGAAACAACGGAAGTATTCAAAAGAGTACCACAAAGTCCTCATTTCAGTCCATTATTGGAGACTAAAGGAGATTTCCGTGAAGGTTATGCGTTAGGTATGATGACGACTTTTACCGGTTTATTGGAGAAACTGAAAGATCTTGAAACCGACGTTCCCATAAGCCAACTTGATAGCCTCAAAGACTCATTCACCGAGCTAGAGAAGCATGGATTTGATGTTACAAGGCCTTTATCACGGATCGACAAGGTGTTGGCTCTAAAAGATAGACAACTGGGTATATTGGAGGAACGAAAAGGTTTAGACAAAGAGACGATGGATGAGTATAGCCAAATGTGCAAGGCCAAACAAGAGTTGAGTGAGACAGAACGCAAGATGCTTGAGGTGAAACACAAGATTCTCGAGCTGCAGAGGCAAGAAGCGGCTCTGAAAGAGCGTAAGGAAGCGGCAAAAGAAAAGAAAGATGCAGCTAACAAAAATATATGTGAGATGGAGTCATGTGCTAGAGATCTTGATGTAGAGCTTGAAGAAGTGGAGTTTGATTTTGAGACAGTTTTGTCGGCTCCCTGGTAAGTTAAGAAACACAAAACTATTAATTTGATTGAGTTCTCTATATCTTCTTGACTCAAAGATTTGTCTGAGATCCTTGTCACTTGTGGATTTATGGTTGATCTTAGCTAATTTGAAGCCATATCTTTAACTTCATTTTCTTTTCTTTTTATGTGGATTTCAGGTGAAAAAGAGTCGGATATCTTTTTCATTCAAGAAGCTGATAAGGCAGAGAGACTTGTGAACTAAAAAGGGGTTGAAGCTAACTAAACTAGTAAATTAAAAGCCTTGTGGGGGCATTAATCTTCTGACATTAGCGATGTTAATGGAATTGTATTTTGTTAATCTTAGCGAGAGAGTTTTTCAATGTCTTCCTTGGCTGCCGCTTCCTCTTGACACCGACCCCGTTCATGGTGATGTTACAGCCATCGAACTATTTTCCATTCATCTCTTCAATAGCATCTCTCATAAATTTCTCGTCCTTGAAACACATCAAGCTAGAATAAACCATACATCACATACAAAAAAAAACTACAAACCAAGTTACTTCCTTTGCGGTTCAACAAAAATAACGCGTGGAAATTTAGAATTAAATATAAAATAAAACAAAAAAATAGAAGATATAGAAGGAAACTATGAACTAAATCTAGTAAAGAAAAACTTAGAGCACAAACAACAGATGAACCCATCATAATCAGATCTATACTTCCAATATCAACAGTGACACGAAATTCATACCTATTTGAAGAAGAATAGAAAAGGTCGATATACAGTGAGTCAAATTGATAGCCAACAAAAGTACTTTCTCCGTTGGAAGATCTTTCTCCATGACCTAAAAAAGAAAAAAATAATTACTTTATCTGTTGAAAGTTGAGAAAGATCTTCTCCATATCAAACAAAAAACAAAGGTCAAAGAGTAAAGAAATACGCAAACATAGTTTTATATCTCTTTTATCCTCTCATTAAAACACGGATTAAGATTAAATGAGGGAAAAAAAAAAGATAAACAAACAACGAAGAAAGATGTACCATAATATGAAAAACACATCAAATTCAAAAACATAAACAAATAAGCAGCAAGAATATGAATATTAGAACGTTGGTGAAAGCTATACATGTATACATGTATCTTTGGTATGGTCTTTGCATCAAGAAACTTCTGAGCAGCAGGCCAAAGTATCTTCTTCAAACCTGTTCGAGAATTTACAACGTACATTCTGTGCAACGTCTGCAAAATTATATAATGACTTGCAACAACTTGGTATGTATGCGAAGAATAACTGAGATGTATACGGAAACTCAAGTACCTGGGCATAAAAACCGGACCCGAAGAACCGAACCGAACCGACCCGAATTAGAAGGAACCGAACCAAACCGGAACCGACCTAAATATCCGAATGGGTCCTATATTTTTATATCCGAAAATCCGGAACCGAACCGGAACCAAACCGGGAACCGAATGGGTACGTTAAATACCCAAAATATAATTATATATCCAAAACATTTGTTGTATTTATACTTTAAATAACTTAAATACTCAAAATTGCAATTATAAACCAAATATATTAGTTATGTTTAGAACAAAATAACTAAAATACTCAGAATATTTGAAAATTTTTAGTTATATTTATCAAATTTTAATTACTTTAATATTTTTTTAGATAATTTGGATATCCGGAACCGACCCGGATCCGAACAGAACCGAACCAAACCCGAACCAAAAAAGCAAAATACCCGAATGAGTTCTATTCTCTAGAACCGAAATACCCGAACCCGAAAAGAACCGACCCGAACCCGAACGGGTATCCGAATGCCCAGGCCTAGTAGTAGTTGTTGTCTATCTTCGACATGGCAACCACAAAATTTGCATATGTCGGGTGTAAAATTCTTCATGGCCTGTAATTAACATAACAATGCACTGATAAGAATGTAGATGCACAAAAAGAGCAAGTTCTGCTTCCAAGCATAAGACAATGCAGAAAAAGTCCAAAACTTGGGAATAACCTACCAATTTGTGAAATTGGTGGAAGCGTTAATCGAAAATCTCGTCTCGTCGCGCAAAATTAGCGATCGTCGATGCTGTCAAGGGTTACTCCTCCGTTCACATCTTAAGTTAATCATTGCATGCAAATTCCTATTTTCATTGACTCCACGGAAACCAAACTCAGCAAACAACCTCCTCGGCTTCAACGTTACCATCATCGAATATTCTCCACCTCCATTGCTCGTAATCTTCTAGGAAGAGCTCGGATATTAACTAGTAAACTTCACAACCACACATAACATAGCAATGGAGTTTAAAATCAAATATTCTTCTTACTCTGATGCTCTAGCCTCCCTAATCGAACAACTGCTTCCACCGTTAATGATATGATAAAATCCGAATCTCCTACGATGTTAAAGAGAGAGACATGCAGCCGCAGATTTAGATTGTTTGAAGAACTGATCTAATATATATAGACTTTAAGAAGTGATGAAGAGATTTAGGGTTTTAATTGCGGTCGCTCAAGTCAATTAGATTTAGCTGCAAACTAACAGTACAATAATAACGACAAATAATAGTATATATCCGATAAATATGAGATAAATGATAATAAATAATAAAACAAACAAATAGGTCGTGAGAAGACCACCTTGCTTTTGACATGTAAAACCTCCTCCTCTAGAGCTTACTAGACCCGATTCGTGATGGCTATGACTTTCATTTAAGTTCACATCTCCCAAAACCACCTTTTTATGCTTTTTGTTGCTTCGATCTTCATTTCTTCCATCAAAAATATATTTGTTGGATTTAAGTAGTGGGGAACTACCCTTCGATCATTTAGTTTAAAGATGAGGCAAAACATAGATTTATGGTTCATTCTGTATTGAAACAACTTCCAAGAAGCTGCAACCGACGTGTAGAATGCATAATTGCATCGACAAACATCTTCTCCATGGTCATAATAAGAATTGACATAACACGGAAGACCTAACAAATATTAACAACCGGAATGAGTGCACTTGATGCTAAGATATCTGAGACGTATAGTTCGAACTTGAAACTATGTGCCGCTAACCACAATAGTCTTGTAAGTTTCTGGGGTCCACTTATAGTTTGCATCCATCTGTTCGGAAGAATGAAGCAGATCTGGGTGATTAAAGAGTCAACTTTTATTGTTTGGAAACACGTTGGTGTGATTAAAAATCCAGCTCCTAATACGAATTGACTCATAGTTATCAAAGGACCAGGTAAAGTATGAAACTATCCGTCCGAAAGAAGTATGTCAGAGTGATTAAGAACATATTAAATTACACAAATAAAGTTCAAACACTTCAATACATAAGTTATTCGGAAGTTTTTGAACAACCAACATGAAAAGTAAAATATGAAAAAACAAAAAAACATTTTTGAATTTAAAATCTAAAATGAGAGTATACATAAGTAATGAAATATCAAACCTTCTAAATGATTCCGTAAGCTCCAACACACAATATTCTTGGAAAATAAAAACAATTTATATGTGATAACTGACATAATGATATAAGCATACATTCTTCGATTTGGTGGGCAATTACAGTTTATTAAACGCGATTTGTGATGGTTGATTACTATTTCAAATTTTTGATTATAGATATGAAATTAGATAGAACAAAATAGTGCTTTTGCAACCAATTATGTTTGTTTGAGAGGTTTTATCATGAGATTCATAGTTTGAGTTATACTAGTTTGAGTTAGGATTTTTAACAAAGAAACTCCTCAACTAAAGATGAATCGAGAAAAAACCTCTAAACTATAAATTTAATCTAAAACCCCCCAACTATAAGTATGTTAATGAAAAAACATCTAAGTTTATAGTACTGTTAAAACCTTGATGACGACACGTGTTCTGCGAGATATCAAAAGATTTTAATAGAAAAAATCCTCAATCAAATATTGATCGGGAATAAACCTCTCAACTATAAAATTTAATGTAAAAACTCCAAAACCCTTTTATCTACAGTTACGTTGAAACATAAACGGTCAACGATAAATCAAATGTATGTGCTTTGGATTGTAAAAATGACATAGATAATTTTAAAATAATGTGATAGCTTTTAAAACTAGCAAGGCATTTAAATCTTGAAATTCAATTAGAGGGAATATTCAAATTTCTAAAATCTACAAATTGATAAATGCTAAAATTATCACTCTCTAATTTCAGATAGTAAAATTATATGGCTTGAAAGTTAATTGAAAAATAATTAAATGTCAAATTTCCTGTACAACTTGATAAATTATTTCAATTTCTCAAAACTCTAGATAAATTAAATTGGACGAAAAAATTATATGTATTCTTCAATCAACTTTCTAGACACATCATACACATGTCAACTTTTACAATCCAAATCGCATTTGATATAATGTTGACTATTTTTTTTAATGTTATTGTAGACATAAATAGAGGAGTTGTCACATTAAATTTATAGTTGAGTTGTTGATACTTGATACATCTGAACTTGAGGGGTTTTAACATTAAGTTTCTAGTCGAGGGATTTTTTTTATTCATCTTTAGTTGAGGGTTTTTTTTGTTAAAAACCTTTAAATTTTTAACGGTACTGTAGACGGAGGGGTTTTTTCATTAACGAACTTATAGTTAAGGGATTTTTACATCAAATTTATAGTTGAGAGATTTTTTCTTGATTCATCTTTAGTTGAGGGGTTTCTTTATTAAACACTTTTTGAGTTATTGAGTTATAGGTATAACTCCTTTAGTATAAAAAATGTGATGAATGTGTGTGTGTGTGTATGTGTTGAAGAAATATTTTGTCCGAGACTGTAATCATCTCTTCCTTGGTGGAATCAAACATGAGGACATCTCTAATGTCGCTACCCTATGGGAGATTATTCTTTAAAGTAGTGTCAAGCGTCAAATACGGATTATGTATTAAAGATGAAAACAAAAGAAAGTTAATCTTGTGTATGTGCAAGAATCAAGTAAATAAAACATATTCTCTAAAAAAGAATGTCTTTTGTCTTTATTTATTGAAAAAGTTGCATCTTTTGAATCGAACTAAAAACAGAACAAACTCGCAAGAGAAAGGGAAGGGAAGAGAAGCTTTACGAGGGCATGGTTCCAAGAAGAGGGTTTGGAGAGTCTGATGAAATGTTGTGACATTGTTGAAGATAATCACAAAGAAACTCTAAATTAAAGCTGATGTACTACTAGTAGATGGTTGAGGAAGGAGTTGCAGTGGAAAGTGTTCGACGATATGCGTCACAAAATAAAAGAATAGGTGAAAGTCAAAACACTTCTCAAATAAGAGTAAACAATAATTTATTTCTATTTAACCCCACTATTTTTATATTACTACAAATTAAGCTTTATATTTTGAAAAATAAGAATCACGCCCTTAATAACAATATCAGTAATAATATGATGAAGATTGTCCAAATATCATAAATTTATGTGTTGCTTTTAATAAGAAATCGTTCTATACTTTTACTGTTCACGAATAAGCAAATTTATGTTTTATTACAACAAACATAATTTGTAAAAAACTAATATAATCATAATTTTTGAGTTTTTAATGATATTGTGATAAACATACTTATCCAAACTTATAACCGTTGAATCGAGTCTCATTTGTTTCGCCAACTCCACCACGAGCTGCTTTACCACCAATACACCTTCTAAAAAGTCAAAAAATTTGTCACTCACTATCTTCACGAAATTATTTTTCACTATATCAATAATGTTTTAGTGGTATTTTTTTGGAGATTAGAAAATGTTTAAAGATTTTTACGAATAGCTTAGATGATATCATATGAATACTTATATAGGAGAAGATGATTATGGATCATGATGTTAAAATTGTTTCATCGAAATAGAAACTATAGTACAAATGGAAACATGTGCTGAATCCATATATAGAGAAAAAATTGAAAAATTGAAAAAAAGCTGTAATGAATTTTTCACACAAAATGTTCTTATTTGATTAAGAATGTTGGATTGCTCTCATCGGTGATAGTGGTGACGTACCTCATGTCCCTGATTTACTGATGTGTCACCACCACACTTATTCTCCCATTATTTTAATATAAAAATTTTCTTTTTTGATTAGACTAATTACATTATATAGTTTTAACCATTTATTACTTTTAACTACTTTTATATGCCCACAAAATTATGTTTTAATTTTCTGATTCTTTAAAATTGAATTTTCTGTTATGTGATGATTTATGATATAATGAAATATAATTTATACACAATTTATTATATACACAATATTATTTTTTTTCTTAAGCAGAAAATATGTTTACAATAAAAAAAACTTAGATATGTGTGGAAAAATATGTTTACAATAAAAGACTTAGATATGTGTGGAAAAATATGTTTACAATAAAAAGACTTAGATATGTGTGATTTCAATACAAAAAATTAGAAAATTATAACAAATTAAAACAAATTTTTTGGAATATTTACAATGGTGTCATTTTGCTGATGTGTCACCATCACACTTATTTTCCCATTTTTTAATACAAATTTCCTTTTTTCATTAGACTAATTACATTATATGTCTTTATCAATTTATTACTTTTAATATAACCAGAAAATTATGTTTTAATTTTTAGATTCTTTAAATCGAATTTTAGGTTATGTGATGATTTATAATATACATCATATTACACAATACCTTTCTTAAAAATGAATAAAACAATAGTTTTTAAAAATATTATTTAATGAAATATAATTTATACAAAATTTATTATATACACAATACTTTTTTTTTGCTTAGGCAGAAAATATGTTTGCAATAAAAAAGACTTTGATATGTTTGATTTTAATAAAAAAAAGTAAGAAGATTATAACAAATTAAAACATATTTTATAGGTTACAATAAAAAATATTACGATATGTGTGATTTTAATATATAAAAATATTAGACTAAAATATTTTACTATAATTTAATTTGTAAATTATATAAAACTAAATAAATAATAAATTATTCTTTAAAGCAGTGTCAAGTATCAAAATATCAAAATATCTGAAATCCGAAAAAACTCTGAATAGACAAATTAAGACTGTAAACCGGACCGGATAGGCATCAGGGTCGCGGAATAGCCGGTCGGGTCGCCTTGATTTGTTTGTGATCGTGACTCAATTTTTCTGAGCTGTATAGCTTCGCTCTCTCTTCTCTCACGAGTCTCCAAATCGTCCAAGGTATGTAAATGGCATAACAACGATTAGGGGTTTTAGGGCTTTTGCTCTGATTCAATAGATGATTTGTCCGATTTGTTGTAGGCTGTGGTTTCTCTTTCTCAATTTTCCAAAAACTCTTCGTGATTGGGTTTCTCGATTTCTGATTTTTTTCTGTTCCATTGTTGTGATTGACCAGAGCTTCGAATCATAATCCAATTTATCGAGCCTCCGTTTTCGTAAGCTTTATTTACTGTTACGGTAAGCTCCTTAGCAAACCCATTTTGCCTTTTTCTGCTATTGCCGGAGCATAACGAGTATTAGATTTTGGTTACGTTTTATAACTTTTTTTTATTCTTTATAGTGCAACGCATTCAATCTGATTTAGTTCTGTACTTGCTCAGGTTTTGTTTTGTGTTTTAGTTTGCATTTGGTTCTGCAAATTGCATTTCAGAAACCAGAATACTCTTTAGTTGTAGAAGAGGAGGAAAAGAACAAGTGGAATCTGTGTCATGGCCTTTGGTTTGATTAGATGTTCAGATTAATGTTCTCATAATTGTTTTTCATCTCTCAATGCAATTTCCTTACTTGAATGGTTAATATTATGATCGAGCTGTTGAGAAGATGATTGTTAAAACTTTGGATTATGCAAAGTTGGGTATCAAGATTATTAGGGTAAAACTATTTAGTTTCTTTGTATATGTGAGCCGATGATTGGCTTCGTTCGTTAATGGATTCCTCAGTCTCTCTGTTCTGCAGGACAGTTTCTTCATACTGCAACAAATTGCATTATCCATCAGAAAAATGTGCAATTTTTAACTCTTGAAATCTCCTTTGCTGTCATTTTGCTTTGTAGCTACACAAAGATATGACAACAATCGAAACCGGTCAGAAAACTCAAAAGCCCTCTCCTTCCGGCTCTTCTTCTGCTGTTGCTGCTACTCTCAAGCAGCCATCGCGGTCGTTTAAAAGGTGGGGAAGGAGAAACCCATTTGTAAGATACGGACTTCCGATGATATCTCTCACGGTATTTGGAGCCCTCGGGCTAAGCCAACTACTTCAAGGAAGGTCTGTTCTTTCTTGACTAAGCTAAGCTCTGAATCTGTAAATGCCATGGGATATAATCAGTGGATCTGTTTTAGAATTCTAAACTTCAACCACACATGGTTTATTTGGTTAGTTCAGTAAGGATATCGCAAAGGTAAAAGATGATCAGGAATGGGAGATTATTGAGACAAGAAAGGCGCTTTCGAGAACAGGACCTGTTGATGCTTATAAACCTAAAAACACATCCATCGAAGACGAGCTCAAGGTTAACTTGATTTTATTGATTAGACCGTATAAAAGCTTTTGATGATACAGTAGAATCTTGACCGGGTTTTGTTTACTGCAGGCTATGGAAGGGAAGGTGGACATAAACTCGTACGAGTACAAGAAAATTCCAAAGCTAAACGAAAGCAAGTCGAGTTAAGTGAGGTTTTTTTAAGAATGACATATGTATCAGAATTTTCTTTTCGTAGATGTGTTTCAGTTTTAAGTTTTAACTTTGTAATAACTGGTCACATAAACGCCCAAGTAGAAATCCAGCAAGTTTTGACCTTCATAAACCAAGAACAGAAAGGTTTTTAAAAAAATTCAGCTGTTGATAATACATGTGTTGATTAACAACGTCTACATAACATAAGCTTTTTTTTTTTTTTTTTGAACATTGAAATAACTATCAAGTTCTCAGCATTACACACATAGAATGGTTTCTTGGAACCATAGCAGAAATAAGTTTACTTCTAATTTCGAAGTAGAAAGTATACTTCCGATGAAGCTTTTATGCATACACCCCATTGTTAATAATGCATATTGTGTCGTAAATCTTCTCATATAATTCAATTTCATGGAAAGCTATTTTTTTTTTAACATAAAATCAGATATTTTTCCGACTCAAACAATACAAATTTCTTCGGACGATAATTTAAGATACTAGTACAAGGTCCAATCCAAGATTTAAAATATTAATATTTTATGTAATCATGAATCTCTCTATACGGATGCCGTGTCAATTCCTTATTCCATGAATCTGCATGCATTTCGAGTTTTGCAAGACAGGACAATGAACTCGTTTTATTTCAATAATTTAATTTGTTATGAGTTTGAGATTTGGTTGGACCACGCACCACCACCTCCTTATCCATTCATCTTATTTGCCAACTATCTATTCCTCATTTATTTGTGAGGAACCATACGTTTTGAATAACCAAATGTTTTTTTTTTTTTTTTTTTTGAAAGAGGAATAACCAAATGTTGTGCCTCCTTAAATGCCCACATTCAAACAAAAATGTAGCGGTCATGCATGTAATTTTATATGCTCTAATAATATATATACTCCGAAATCCAACTCACAATTTCACGAAGGGAAAAGAAAAACCAACCTACAAATTATCTAATGGCCTCACAATTCGGAAGCATAGGATTTCGTGTTATATTTTTTTTTTGTGTACTTTGACAACCTATAAAATGCTACATAATAAAGTGGAAAATAATAGATTACTAAACGAAAAAAGTAAATAAATGTTTGATAAATTTGATGAGAATAAGAACACAAATGTGTTGTGCAAGAATTATATTAGATTCTCATGACAATAATGTTAAACAATGCATAGATTTATATAGCGATAAAAACAATCTAATTTTCTAAATTAATATATTTAAGATTTTTATAATTTTGATATGGCAATCTTCTAATAATGTTGATTATCTAAGGCCATGTATATAAGTTAATCATGATTTCTATTTTTATTTTAATATCTTGAGACATTTGTTTAGAAGTGGAATGAGTACGAATGTATGATTAATTTGTATTGTATACCAACCTTAAGACAAGTTCTACTTCATGGGCATGTCATGTGGGCTTGGAAATTGGAATAGATAGAGATCGAAGAGACTGTTAGGTCACAGTCCAACGTGATGAAGGTACAAGGGACGTGACACGTGGCAAAACTGAGAGATGAGATAACCCAAAGTACAAAGAGTGGCCATGTCCATGCCAGCTTGTCACACCCATTCTTATTTTGTTCACTTTCTCATTTCCAATATATAGGCTCTTTGTTAAAAAAAAAAAAAAAAGTTAACTCATGTGATTGGGACCCAATGTGATTAATTCAAAGTAACAAAACACTGCAAAATCGCATAAACATCATTCAATGATAACAATCACTCATTGTTTTCTGATGAGTATGTTTATAAAAATAAAGAAATTTGAAAAGCATGGGGAAGTCTATAGCAATCAATAAATTCGGTAATCCTTTATGGTGCCCCATAAACATTTGTCATTTGACTTTGTTAGTATTATATACAGAACTAGAATAGGACCCGCATATATGCGAATTTTTAATAAAATATTTTAAATTCGTAAAAATAAATTGAAAACAAATCGGATAATATGTAAAAAAAAATTACTTTTAATATTCCAAATATATATGTTTTAATACTCTTATATGACTTATGTTGAATTCTAATGTTTTATCTATTTATATATATTTCTATAATTTTGACGAATTAATTATCCTACTTTTATCATAGCTAAAATCTAGATTAGTATCCGCATATACGCGAATTTATTATAATAAAATTTAAAACCCGTTAAAATATTTTTTTAAGAATATAAAAAACAACACCGAATCACTACTGAAAAATATATATGAAAAACACAAAATCGAAACCTAAAAGTTATTTATTTATTTTAATTTTAATTTATTTTGAATTAAAATATTCAAAAGACAGAATCTGTTGCAAGTCCTAAGTAACATTAACTCTACTTCTCATATAGTTCACACACTTTTTCAACTATCTTTTTCTGTTAAGCTGCGTTAAAAAATTAGGTATGCAATTCGAGTCCTTCGAGTATGTTAACGATCTCCCCATTAACTCTTTTCAAGCAAATAAAGTCTATATTTCTCTTCACATTCATCTCTCGTATATGATCTCTATGCTCTCTAGAGAAGTTATGTTTCTCAAGACTCGAATCAAAAGTCTCTAAAATTCTTGATATCCTCCTCCTCATTGAGCTCATCATCGTTTAATGTAATATCATGAGTAGCTAAAATTTTCTTTTTTTTTAATTGAAATATATCCTAGTCAATCATTTTTTTTTAATTTACTTTTTTTGTTTCTTCCTTATATGATATTTTTGCTCTCTAGAAAAGTTATGTTTCCCAAGACTCGCATCAAAAAAGAAAATAGAAAACAAAATTTGATCACTACTGGAAAAAATATATGAAAAACACAAAATCGAAACCTAAGAATTATTTATTTATTTTAATTTTTAGTTATTTTCAATTAAAATATTCAGAACACATAATCTGTTGCGGGTCCTAAACAACATTAATCCTACTTATCATATAGTTCACAAACTTTATCAACTATCTTTTACTGTTCAGCTGCGTTAAAAACTTGGGTATGCAATTCGAGTATGTTAACAATTTCTTCATTAATTTTTTTTCAAGCAAATAAAGTCTCTCTTTCTCTCCACATTCATCTCCCTTACATGATCTCTCTGCTCTATAGAAAAGTTATGTTTCTCAAGATTCGCATCAAAAGCCTCTCTACATAATTCTTGATATCCTCCTCCTCATTGACCTCATAATCGTTTAATAGCATATCATTAGCATCTATAATTTTCTTTTATTAATTGAAATATATCCTAGTTAATCAATTTTTTTTTTTAATTTACTTATTTGTTTCTTCCTTACATGGTATTTTTGCTCTCTAGAGTTATGTTTCTTAAGACTCGCATCAAAAACCTCTCTATATGATTATTGATATTCTCCTCCTCATTGAGCTCATCATCGTTTAATGTCATATCATTAGCATCTAGAATTTTATTTTTTTAATTGAAATATATCCTAGTTAATCAAGTTTTTTTTTAACTTACTTTTTGTTTCTTCCTTATATGAGATTTTAGCTCTCTAGAAAAGTTATACTTCTCAAGAATCGCATCAAAAGCTTCTCTACATGATTCTTGCTATCCTCCTCCACATTAAACTCATCATCGTCAAATGTCATATCATTAGCATCTAGAATTTTCTTTTTTTAATTGAAATATATCTTAGTTAATCTAATTTACTTTTTGNAACCAAAACAGTTGATCAAATGCATACCTTGACGAAGTTTCCCAAGGTTTTGGTGGATCCCCTGGAAGAAGTGAAGACATCATCGATTCCGGCGAACTGAAGAACCTTCTTAGGAACCCTAGCCGCCACGATTCCAGAACCTCTCGGCGCCGGAACCATCCGTACGGTAACAGATCCACATTTTCCGGTCACCTTGCACGGAACCGTATGCGGCTTCCCAATCTTGTTACCCCAGTAACCCCTTCTGATCGGAATCACAGACAATTTCGCCAGAATAATCCCTCCTCTGATCGCCGTCGCGACTTCCTTGGCGCACTTCACTCCCAGCCCGACGTGGCCGTTACTATCCCCGACGACCACGAAGGCCTTGAATCTAGTCCTCTGACCGGCTCTGGTTTGTTTCTGAACCGGCATAATCTTCATCACTTCGTCCTTCAACGTAGGACCGACGAGTTGATCCACGATTTGGTACTCCTTCACTGGGAGAGAATGCAGGTAGATCTGCTCCAGCTTCTCGATTTTACCTTCCTTCACGAGACGACCAAGCTTTGTCACCGGCACCCATTTCTCCTCCTCTTGAGCACGGCCTCCACGGCGGCCACGGCCTCTCGGACCACCTCTTCCACCACCGCGACCGCCAAATCCACGTCCGAAACCGCCGCGATCACCGCCACGTTCTCCACCACGCTCACCTCCACGTTCCGCCATTGCCGATGCTCGGTTTTGCGTACAAGAGCTGGAGATTTATGCAGCTTTTTCGATGGGTTGTTCTTCAGAAACGTGGCGGCAAAAATATTCTACATATAGCTCAAGACGACGAAACCATACTAAAACGGATTAGGGTTTCTTACGTAAATCGACCTTGTTGGGTTTATAAGCCCAATGTGCAACTGAGGCCCAACAAATGTGCTACTTTTTTTTTCCTTTCGTCAACTTCTTGAGCCCTTTTCTTATAGATGCACACTATCTTTTTTTTTTTTTTTTGAACATTCACTATCCCCTTTCTTACATTAAATAGCTCTCTATCGTCTATATTACTTTCCAGTTTCCACTAACATTTTGTAAATTTGTTCTTTGTTTAATCACTAGGAGGAGGATACAATCAAATACATATAATATACATGTAGATATGGAATGATGAATTATCAAATTTCTATCCTAACTCGGATAATATTTTCATTTCAATGTAGACTAAACCATGAATTCGAAATTTCATAAAAATAAAGGCTTGAATATAGCCCAAAAAAAAACTATAAAAAGAACTAAAAACCAAAAAAGGAGGCTCGAGGTTGGATGAAGCAGAGGAAGCTGGCAACAGCTCTCGACTGAAAGTGATTAACGTACTCACTACTCTCTTACACACTCTTTTTGTTGTCTTTCTTTCGGACAGCTTTCATTTTCTATCTTTTCTTGCATTCATCATTAAATTCCACTCATATCATCCTCATGAGGACTAAAGTAAATACTCTTGATGGCTTTCTTAATAATGCAATACACATTTCAAGAAAGCTCCAAAAACAACCCCATAATCAAACACCCTAAGGTAGTATATTAGTGGTTGAATAGTTCCGATTTTTAAAGACTGATGTGTGTGGTTTCCATGTAAATTATGTATGTAAAGAAAATATCTACGAAAGAGAGACCTGTAACACTTCAAAATCTGAGATAGTATATCAATTCATAAGATAAATTGCCGCAAAATTTGATATATAAACTCGAATGCTAATAGATAAAAATGATTATGGTCCTAATCAGTTGAGTTTTATTACTCTAGACGCAAATCTATTAATGAGATTCAAATTAATGTTTCTCATCAACTTAGATTAGACGAATTATGTGAACTTGTATTAACCATTTGTAACAGTGAAATCTATTTTTGCAAAAGAGCAAAAACAACTGTAGTTAAGTTAGCTTCCCAAGGCTTCTCCACCTACATATACAGTATTCATATCCCTTTCTAAAACCCATCTCAAACCCAAAACACAAAAGCTCTCTTCATCTTCTTTACTTTCAAATCTTACTAAACACACCCCTAAGCTTTCATTTCTACCATCCAAACCCAAATGGTTCGAAGCTCAAGCCTTACCACCACCACCGTCGTGGCGGCTGTTCTGCTGGTGACAATGTTCGGTTCAGCCTACTCAGGCAACTTCTTGGACGAGTTCGACCTCACGTGGGGTGACCACAGGGGCAAAATCTTCAACGGAGGAAATATGTTGTCTCTGTCTCTGGACCATGTTTCCGGGTCGGGTTTCAAATCCAAGAAAGAGTATTTGTTCGGACGGATCGATATGCAGCTCAAACTCGTGGCCGGAAACTCAGCCGGAACCGTCACTGCTTACTACGTACGTTCTCAAAACTCACACTCACACTTTAACTTTAAGAGAGTCTTTTCTAAAATTTGTCTAAAAATATTGCAGTTGTCATCACAAGGAGCAACACATGATGAGATAGATTTCGAGTTCCTAGGGAATGAGACAGGGAAGCCTTATGTGCTTCACACCAATGTCTTTGCTCAAGGGAAAGGCAACAGAGAACAACAGTTTTATCTCTGGTTCGACCCAACCAAGAACTTCCACACTTACTCAATTGTCTGGAGACCACAACACATCATGTAAAAAGATTCATCGATCTCTCTCTTCAACACTTGTTTTCTAAATGCAATGAAAAACAAAGATCTTGACTTTCTTACTCTTCCCTCTCTCTGTGCAGATTCTTGGTGGACAATTTCCCCATTAGAGTGTTCAACAATGCAGAGAAGCTTGGTGTTCCTTTCCCAAAGAACCAACCAATGAGGATCTACTCGAGTCTGTGGAATGCAGACGATTGGGCCACGAGAGGTGGTCTGGTCAAGACTGACTGGTCCAAGGCTCCTTTCACAGCTTACTACAGAGGATTCAACGCTGTGGCTTGCACCGTGTCTTCAGGATGTGACCCCAAGTTCAAGAGTTCCTTCGGTGACGGTGAAGTCCATGTGGCGAATGAGCTCAATGCTTATGGCAGGAGGAGACTCAGATGGGTGCAGAGATACTTCATGATCTATAATTATTGCTCTGATCTGAAAAGGTTCCCTCGTGGATTCCCTCCTGAGTGCAAGAGGTCAAGATTCTGATAAAAATATATAATATCCCATATGATTCTGTGGTTGCTTGTTGCAATTCCTTCTCTTTGATTTTTAAGATTGGTTTCTTTTCTCTATTATTCTTCCATTGTACATTCTCAAGGTCAATAAAGCTCTTTCCTGCTTTATAAACAACTGAATCAAGTAAAACCATTTAAAATCAAAGACACAAAGATCACAAACTAAACATGTGTAGTAAACATTATTACCCCTCTTGTTACAAACTATATGCTTTAAAAAGGACAAAGAAAGAAACAACTAATGTATTTCACTTTACCAAAAAATTGTACAACCACAAAAATGTAATGACATATAAGATCAAGAAGTCTACTAGCTAATGCTTAAGATTAGGGGTGGGCGTTCGGATTACCGGATCGGATCGGGTCGGGTATTTCGGATTTCAGATATTTTGAGAATCTAGTTTTTGGTACCGATCGGGTATTATTATATTTCGGATCGGATTTGGTTCGGTACCCTCCGGGTTCGGATCAGTTCGGATATCATATTTCGGATCCGGTTTTTTCGGGTTCGGTTCGGATTCAAGTAGTTTTATCCGAAAAGTAACCAAATATAACCAAAAATACTCGAAAATAACCGAAAATCTAAACATGAAAGTTCAAAAATAAATAAAGTAATATAGATTATAAAACTAACTAAACATTAAAAATTCAAAACCAAAATAAACATTCAAGTTCCAACTTCAAATTGTCACAAAAGAACACAAATACAAAGAACATAAAACCAACAAAAATCCATTACATAAAAACAAAATAAAATATATTCAAAGATAATTTGTGTATTTACATAAAACCAAAGTAGAAATATATATGTATTTTTTAATTATATTTTATGTATATAAAACCAAAACGATAATTTCATAGTTGAAACTGATTTCTTGACGTTTCAGAAGAAAGAAAGACTGTGGAGAAATGATTAAGGGTTTACAGATTTTTAGATTTGAGAATGATACTTTTTATATTTTGTGACTTGAAAACCGGGATATAGCGAAGTGCAATCGACGAGAGATAAGGAACAAAAGTTATAAATTGTATCTTAGAAATAGGAGAATTTAGATACTTTTTCGGATATTTTTTCGGATATCGGATCGGATCGGATATTACCGGGTACCCGAACTAAATGAAGATTACTCCCGTTCGGATATTTTGATAACTCCGGATCGGTTCGGATCAGATATTTTCGGGTCGGTACCGGATCGGATTTTCGGATCCGGATAAAATGCCCACCCCTACTTAAGATCCTAGTTACCTCTAATGTTTTGTGCTTTGTAGATCAATTGTTAGGTTCAAATATGATCTAGGGGTCGTTTTAATTCTTTGACCTACAAGTAACAAACCCAATTACATAAGGCTTCCTTCTTACCCTTGTCCCAGGTTTGTGCAATGTGGCTAATCTCTTTTCTGCCAAAAGCTGTAAGTACAAGATCCAATGCCTTCACTTTTTTTTTCTTAGATACAAGATTCATTGTCTAAATGATCAGCTGCATTGTGTTTGTGCTTGGTCGCTGTTTTTTTGGCTACTTGTGTTTCTCTGCTAACAAGTATTATAGCTGATTGGGAAACTTGGAATGGCTTTCTTAGTGTTGCTCAGAAAATTGTGGAATCTTGATAATATGCAATCTATAAAATGTTTTTGTGGCACTTGGGACTGGACTCTGGAGACACACTATGTTTTGGGTCTCATGTACTAGCGAAATGACATGAAAGCAGATTGGTGTTCACAATGAGCAGAAGGAAGAAAAGATACAACAGTACACAAGAAGCACACACTGTGATCACAAGCTCACGTATATAAACATAAGTGTGATGAATATGTAATCAATTCAAGTAAATATAATTGAGTGTTCCAACCAAAAGGGTGAAAAAGTTTGTGCACCTGAAGAGAAGCTAAACGAGCCTTCTCCTTGGATATATCCTCAGGCTCATCTTGCAGCTCAAGAAATGAAATTTACGGTGATAGCCTCGGCTTTTGCCGTCACAAACGCCACCGGCCGTGGCAAAACCGCCGCATCTTTCGCCGCCGCTTCTCAGGTAGAGACTCAGCAAGAGCTTTAGCAAGTTATTAAATTTCTTCTTGATAAACTAATGGGCCCAAGTTCACACTTTTATTATTTGGGCCCATTAAAATTTAACCTTTGTTCGTTAATGTTAAATTACGTTTAACACATTCAATTAAACCGGCGCTAATCTCTGTCCTCTCCTCGTCGTCTTATTGCCGCCGCAGTAACTTTTTCCTGCGTGCCATCTGTTCGTCAAATTGTCTGAACCAATTTATTCAAGAACAGCTCTTTCGTAGTGTTCTTCCGAGATTTTCTGGGAAAAGTTTGGTTTTTTGGAATTCTGGGCACTAGGGTTTAATCCAAATTAGCTGGGGGAGTTTGGTTTTATCCTCAAGAAGAATGGCTCATGGGAACAACAAGAGAAGAGACGGTGGTCTATCGTCGCTTGCACCACGAGAAATCAGCGTGCAGAAATTCTCCGAGGCTCGAGCACCCGAGCTCGAGTCTCTTCACTCAATTGTGTCTGACCGTTTGAACAAGGACTTTCGGTCAAAGAGGAACAAGAGGAGAAGGACCAATGCTTACACTAACAACCCTTCAAAGAGACGTAACATAAAGAGGCAAAGATCAGAGTCATTGTTATTGAATGGTCAAGCATCAGGAGGAAGAGAATACAATGAAACAAAGATCCCAAGACGAGTCAAGAGGAGAATGGAACTTAAAGGGAACCCTGAATCGGGGTTTAGCACCTCTGGTGATGGGACAAAGAGGCTGAGAACACATGTTTGGCATGCTAAGCGGTTTTCTATGACTAAGCTTTGGGGTTTTCACCTTCCTCTTGGTTTATTTGGGAGGTAAATTTCAGTTTTTTCAAGTGTAGTTTAGCTTCTGATAAGTACAGAAAAGTTGTCGCCTTTTGAGATTTTTTGTTAAGGTTGTTGGTTGTGTGATGGTTTTAGAGGAAGGGGATCTAGGGATATCTTGAAGAAGTCTAGGCAAGGTGTACTTGTGCATGATGCAAGCTATCACATTGCTGTGCAATTGGAGGGTCCAGAGGCAGGCATTTTACTTTGTTCTTGAGATTCTTCTTAAAAAATTTGTTTTAACTCAATCTTTTCTTGATGTTTATTTGGGTTTGAATCTCTCAGGGCTCACTCTTGTCGATATTAAACTTGATAATGGAGCCATCTCCGTCATCTCATTCCAAGGAAGTTTTCGAGACTGTTCTCGCAGGCAATAGTTATGAAAATGCCATGGTATAGTGAATCTATGAATGTCACTTTTATAAATAACGGGAAACGGCAACTTCAGCAGGATGTGTAATCGTAACTGTTTTGTTTTCTTCAGCTTTATCATGTCGAACCACCGGTTTCTCAGGCGATTGCTCCTGTAATTTATATGTGGAGACCTTCTCAGTTGCCTAAGAGAAGAGATGAGGGGAAAGGGGATGACTGCGAAGGAAATGATGATCCAGTCTCAAATGGAGATCATGTAGATTTTCGAAAACTTTGGGTGTGGATCCATGCTTCTTCCTTCAGTGAGGGATATGATTCTCTTAAACTAGCTTGTCAAAAACAGGTAGTTAATTTTTGCTTTCATTGAGGTTATTTTTAGGTGTTCTCAAGCTGACATTTGTCGTTAGTTGTTTGCCTCATGATTGAGATACTGACGCCTAAAGTTCCTTCATTCAGATGAATGAGACGGGTGTTTTAGTTGATTGCCTTTCACTCGAGGGTCAGCTTGCAAAACTTGAGATTTTCGGTTCAGAAGCATCTCATCTTCTTCAAAAGACCCTACATCCTGTTACAAGGTGAGCCATCTGAGTGAATATTATAATTGTTTGCAAGAACGCAAATGAACAAAGGAAGATTTATCTCAAAAAAATTGTTTGTCTTTGCAGTAGCTCAGAGGATCCCTCTATTTTAAGAAAGTGTTTAATGGAAAAAGCTGAAGTTAAAAACGTTGCTGATCCTTACAAAGAGGAGAACATATCATCTTGTGCTATTCTACCACGGTTTGTCATGGATCCTCGTTTAATCCCGAATAATCCACTTGATGATAGTACAGTGTCAGTTGACATGACCAAAACTGAGCCTACTGAGTCACTTGAAATAAGAGCAATCAACACAGCGGCTGAAAATTTTCCTGAAGTTTTCAAGTGCTTATGGGATGCAAATAGTGAACTGGCCCCTCCAGAAGAAGAGAGCATGTTGTGTTGGGAAAAGCATCAAACTCGTATGGAGTCTCTTTGCCTTGATGACCCAGCTGCTGAGGTTCCTAAGATATCTAGTAGGCCAAGGAGTTCGAGGTCTTGTCCTTTACTTCTTCTCAAACATAAAAAACTTGGGAATGCACCTACCGGGTAATCTGCACTATAGTTGAATCGCTCTGTGTTGTTCTTTAGAATCAAAGGTCCTTAATGATCCACAATTAATCATTATTATTCTCTTTCAGATGGTCTCTTATACTTCCCCTTAGTTGGATCAAAGTCTTCTGGAATGCCTTTGTCTCAAAAGGAGCTCAGGCGATAGGTCAGAGGGAGAAACGCTGGCTTTCTTGTGATGTATGTATCTGCTCTCTGATACTTTAATCCATTATTGTTGAGATTCTCTTGCTATGTAAACTTATTAAACCGCAGATTCGAAAAACGTCTGAAAAAACTTGTCGTCTTTGTTTTTGCAGGCTGGCTTCCCCTTTTTCCCATCAGATTTTCCTGACTGCAAAGCATATTCATCTTTAACAATGAGGGAAGCTGCAGACTTGGAGGAGAAGGCGCAAAGACGCCCTCCTGCCGTAAGACCTTTCAGAATTCCCATTCCACCTCCATGGAATAGTATCCATGTCACGCGTTCTATTGGAGAGAGTTCCGATCAAAAGCTTACCAGCGATGAGAGGACTGGAGTGGAAGTTTCTAGTAATGGTGGTAATCTATTTGATGGTATCGTGGCAAGAACATCAGATTCGCTGACTACTTTTCTCCAAACTTTCGCAAGTGACAACTTTCTTTTATCTCCGGACAACACTTTGAAACCAAACGCAAACCTTGTGAAGACGCTTCAAGAAGATGAGACAAAAGCAAGAGCTCAGATGAATCAGAGCAGTGATATTAAACTGTGCCTTGTCAGAGTTCTTCTACATGCTTTCAAGGAAGGTTCTTTTGAAGAAGGCGCGGTTGTATGTGCACCATCTCTCGCAGACATATCAGCACTAAAATCCGGGTAACATCTCCAAGAAATCATGTTGAACAAACTGTGAATCAATTGAAACTATTTCACTTTTGGGATGATATTTAGGGTGTGTTGCGTTATGTTTCACAGCTGCAGTGAAAAAGAAGAAGGGCGTGTTACGATCCCTCAATCTTCTGTAAGTTCTTACTTCCAAGAACAACCATCTGGAACCTGGGAACTAAATGTCCCTGAAGACACTCCTACAAAGCAATCTCATAGATGGCCAATCGGGTTTGTAACGACAGGATTTGTCCGAGGGAGGTAAAACCAAAAAACCCACAAAAATCTTTTTTTTTTGAAAATTCACCAGAGGCTGATTTAAACATGGATTCTGAGCTCTTAAACTTGTCTTAATGTGCAGTAAAAAGCCGACGGCGGAAGCTCTGTGTGATGCAGTGTTGTTAGGGAGACTAAGAGAAGAGCAATGGAGAGGGAAAGATGTGAAAAGGAGGAAGAAGGAGATTTATGTTTTGGTTAGAAACCTAAGATCTTGTGCTTATAGACTCGCACTTGCTACTATTGTTTTGGAGCAACACGACTCTAGTGATGATGTCCACTGCTTTTAAAATTCATTTGTTAAATCCACCAGCAGAAAGTCCAGCACTGTTTGTTTTGTTTGTATCAATTATATTTTATTTATCTTAAACAATGTATTTTAATTCTTTATTAATTATCAAAGCAAGTTTAGTGGGAATTTGGAAATATCACTGGTGTTTGGTATTGACATGTTTGTGATACCAATGGACATGTTCTTGATCAGGTTGGTTTCATTACTTTCATATACTTTGTATGAAGAATGATGATGATAATGATTTATCAAACAGTGAATCTGATAGAAGCTTATACCCACTTTGAAACAGTTGTAAAAAGTATCTCAGATGCTGGAATCTCTTTCAAATGACAAAACATAAGGAAAACTTCCATTGAAGCTGATATTGAACCCTTGCTTGGTCAGTTAAAGACATTGTGATATAGATACTTCCATTAAAAGAAACTAGAGCCTGATGAGCTAGCAAATGATTTGGCAGATGGTGAAGATGTTTTTGCAGCTATAGCTCCCTCTTCCATAAACCCGATTATGGATTCTGAACCTGTGACAGATAATGTTAGAGGAAGCTTCTTATTTCAAAAGAAACTAATCAAGAAGAAAACCGCTATAGTATTGTCATTTTAATATCTCATTTAACATGGATGTGAATGAGAATTAGAAAAGCCTAATGATATCAGCAATAACAATACTAGTTTAGAGTTGCATGTAGAGTCATACCTTGCTTTTGTTTTCTTTAATGACCTTTGCAAGTTGGTCCTGATTCAGGTTTTTCTCCAAGAATGCGTCCATTCCAGCTTCTATGGTTTCTCTTGCTTCCTTTGAACCAGGATCATGACCCGATACAGCTATAATTGGTATATGCACACCATATCTTCTCTCCACTTTCCTAATCTCTCTAGTTGCTTCATATCCATCCATTTCTGGCATCTGTGCAGAAAGATATGTATTAGGAGTGTGAACCGTTTTGCGATTGCGTTATATATGGATAGGCTTATCAAAGAAATTACCTGACAGTCCATGAATATGTAGTCAAAGGGAAGCGTTTCTGTTGATGAACCTTGTTGCTCTCTTTGTGTAAGCCATTCACTCACTATTCTCACAGCTTCTTTCCCACTGTGGCATTGTTTTACCTCAGAGACTCCCATCTTCTTCAGCTTTCTGGTTGCTACTGAAGATGTTACAAGATTATCATCGACCACAAGAACTCTCTTTCCGCTTAAGAACTCATCTTCTTTTTGCTCAGTTCCTCCAAATTCAGGCAACATCTTAAGCACTCGGTTAAGACGTGAACCGTGTAAAGGTTTCGAACAACTAATGTCCCCTCTCTCAGTTCCGCGGCCGCTCTGTTCGTTAAGCCAAACAACTTTACAGGATGTGCCATTGTGCAAGCCTCTTCGAAAGTGTTCCACAATGCCGTACAGCTCAGAGAATGGTCCGGTTTTCGCATCAATCACCAGTAGGATAACTGAAGAGAAACTGCTGCTTCTTTTTTTAGGAATCTGGCTTCTTGAATCAATACCATCCATGCCAATCAAAGGCAAATCCCTTGAGCTATGACTTGATAACTCGTTTCTTGAACTACACTCTGCTCTTCCCATGGAACCCTGAGGTGAAACCCTAGAAAATCTCTCCAAGGCATGACTCAAACGCTCCCATCTTTCCACCACTGTGACTTTGATTCCAAGACTCTTTATGTATTTCTCTGTAACTCTTCTACGTTCTTCATCTTTCAGCAGGAGAACGACTCGAGACCTTTCCTGCTTTGGACTCGAGCTAAGCCAGTTGTTGAGTCTAGGGCTCATGTTCCGTATGTTCAGGCTACTTCCCAAAGAAGTTTTAATAGCCAAACCTAGGTTTGGCGTGGATATTTTATCTCCTCCTGATTCTATGTCTTGTCTCACTTTCATGTCACTCACTGTAGACTCTGAGGTTTTCAATAAAACGTTGAACTGGAAACAAGTTCCCTTCTCTCCCATGGCCTTGTCAGTGATTCTTATCTCCCCTCCCATCAATCTTACCTAGAAAACAGAAAATGAAAAAGCATTTTAGATGCATTCCTTTGTGAAAATCAGAAAAGCTCATAGTTTCTTACCAGAGATTGCACAATCCCTAGTCCTAATCCAGTTCCTTGTTGTCCTTGAGCTGTTTCTCTTACCTGAACATAGTTTTCAAACACAGATTTACGCATCTCCACTGGTATACCTTTACCTGTGTCCTCCACTTCAAACACAAACTCCATCTTGTTTGCATTGTTTCTTATGGAATTCGAAATCTCTATCTCATAGCTTGATGACTGATCTTTACTATTCCAGAAGAAACACTTTGAAAACTTTGATGCACCTCCTTTAGGGTCTGATGCCAGGACCACAGAGCTCTTGGAACCTGGCCTATGAGCCCAAGCTCGGATCGATATGTGGCCGTTGACTGTGAACTTGACCGCATTGCTCACAAGATTGTTCAGGATCTGCTTCAGTTTCCCGCTATCTCCTCGCACATTGGAGGATTTGAAAACCGAGCCATCATGCATATCCAAAACCACATCAACACCTTTCTTCATCGCCACGAGATGAAAAACATCGATGACGTCTTCAAGAAGCTTTGCCAGGTTGAAATCTTCTTCCTCTAACTGCATCTTCCCGCTTTCGATTTTGCTCATGTCCAAAACAGAGTTAAGCAGAGCTGTTTTTTTTAAACATGACAAGACTTTCTGTTAAATGACAAAGTGACAAAAACGCATAAGAGAAAGCTCTAGAGAAGAAAAACAAAATCTTACCAACCAAATCTTTGGCGCATACGTTTACTTGCTTGAGACTAGTGTCTAGCTCAGAGCTAGGTTTAACTTCTTCACGGCATAGATCAATTAGACCAGTGATCCCTGCAAGGGAACCTCTAATATCATGGCTAGCTCTTGAAAACACTTGACTCTTGTTCATGCTCTTCCTCTCAGCCTGTTGTGTTGCTTCGAATTGGTTTATCAGCGTTGCACGCATATGCATCTCTCTTCTTGCTGCTTGCAGCATCAACGCCACAAACCCTAGAGGCCAAAACAGCCCTAAAAACATCGCCACAATAAGCAGATACATCGATGCCTTCTTGATGCTTGGCCCTCCTCCTTTCTTGGGAAACATGAGTGTGTATCTCTGGTAAAATACAAAAAACAAAAAAAAACCATTGAAAGAAGCTGAGAAACAAAGTGATGAATCATCAAGATGCTGATATAAGATTTAGTTACCAGAGGTACGCCGGAAACTTCAAGAACAGAGCAAAAAGCTTCGAATTTTGATCTTTCGATCTCCATCGAGCAGCCACGTGAACTACAATTGGCAGGGATGCATTGAGACCGAACGGATTTCGATTCTCTACAGAAGCAAGCCGAGCCATTGGAGATGAAGAAAGAAGCATAAAGAGAACCTTGACGAACAAGCAACGTCCCGTCCTTATTCCACATGTAAAGCTCTCCTCCGTGTAAATTCAAACGGTTCAAAACATCGGTTAAAGTCTTAACCGGAAACCCTAACAAAACAACTCCATTCTTGCTGTACAAGCTAACTACTCTCTGAAACAAAGTCTCCTTATCTTCTCCTCCTCCCAATCCCATTCCCACAAAGGCAGTGGTGTAATTTTCCTTTGCAGCTTGGAACCAGTCTGTACCGGTTACATCTAACGGCTGAGATTCTATTGCATTCCCGTTGAGATTACCGGTTATCCGATCAACGGTTTGAGTGTACCATGTGTAATCTAGACCAGTTGAATTCGACGAAGAAGAATTGGCAAAAACAGCGACAGTTGTGTTTAATTCTGTTATGTAAGAAAACAAGAGACCGTCGGTACTAACGTACGAAACTTGTGAGACTTGAGGGATCATCGAATAAGCTCGAAACAACACTGGTGCGATCTGAAAGACAACAACAACCGAAAATTATAGTTTTGTAATGACTCCAAGATCATGATCATATTGATGTATAACTAGTTTAAAACAAACCTGTGTTTGAATCTCTGTGAAATTGATAATGTTGTTGGTGAAATAAGAATCTATAACTCTAGCTAAACCGATTGAAGATGAATTTGTCTTCGGATAGATAAATTTTCCGATATTTTCAATCTCGGAAACTAGACTTGACCGGAGATCTTCAGTGGATAAAGCGACGTCGTTTGTTATGTCCTTCGTTGTTCTTTGCCAAATCGTGATCGGTATGCTCCCGAAAACAATCACCAAAAATACCTGAATTTATTCAGTAGTAAATATATATACACATACCGGCAGCTAAATAGCAGAATAGCGAAATAGTTTAATCATGAAACAACCATTGGAACAATAGGTTGAATAAACTTAAAACAGAATTGTAAAACAGCTGAATAACAAAAAACTATTATTTGGTTAAGTTTTGTTTAATCTACATATAAAATTAAAACGAGATAAATTTAAAAGTCATTTGTTAATTTTTATGTTATCATTTCATAGGTTTTGCTGTGGATGATATGTATTAGGTGGAATCACATTTTCGAAATGTAAGAGCATGAAAAAGTTACATACGAATCCCATTGTATATAACTAAACAATCGAAGGATGGTAGAAGAAAGAAAAAAATTACCAGGAAGAAGAAGACAAAAATGGGACGAGAAGTCACAAACTTTGCAACTTTCACCATCATTTCTGTAAATTTGTAGATCCAAAAAACACAAATAAGAGAAATCTTTTTTTTTTAACTTTTCAATCATCATGGTTATATTGTACATAACTAGAACCATTTTATCCTAGCTAATGGTTTGTAACACAGAAAAAAAAAGTTTACCTGAGAATGCAGCAACCATATCTTTGGCTTCTTGGCTCTCTAATCGTAACCCCGAACAGCTTCTAACCAATCCTCTGTAGAACTTTAGACCTTAGAAAGATCACTCGTAGAATTTAGTTCAGCGCAACGCATATACAAATAAGGGTGCAAAATTATCTTCTTCTAAGCAGATTTGTATTTTCAATCGAAGCAGAGAAAAAAAAAAAAAAAACAATCCTGATGAAGGGCTAAAATCGGCAAGAATTCAAAGAATACAGCAGCGCGGGTCTACAAAAAAAATCAAATTAGGGAGGGATATATTTTACACATAATTAGTGTTTGAGTTAGGATCAAATCCTTAAAAACAAAATCTATTGCATATCACGATAATTAATACTATATTTCTATATCCTGATCTCCCCTGTTAATGTATTTCGCCAATAATTAATTTTGCCATTTAATGTTTTCGATCGGAAGGGGAAATATTTAAGGCCCAATACTAAAAGGGGATGAATAAAAGAACAAAAAATATTCCAAAATGCTGAAAAGACTAATTTCACAGATTCCGTGAAGGGGAAGCAACAGGTTTGGGGGTATTTTCATATGACTGAGACTCGTTCGTATTCTGCTGTGGAAACGAGAAAACAAACAGCTTGTCCTCTTTTTTTTTGAAGAACATTAGAAGACACACAAAGATCACAATCAATGAGAACGAAGAATGAAATGAACGAAATGAAAGTGTTAAAGTGAGAAGAATGTTTGATCTTTATTGAATCATGAGAAAAGTATATATAGATTACAAGGCTTTTGGTTTGATTCCTAAGATATCGGAGATATGGAAAGTGCGATATAGCCTAGAGAAATATGGTATATATCCGAAATATAGAATATATCCGAATATTCCCTCTCAAGGTGGAGCGTGGAGGTCACAAAGAGTAGATACATAGAATTGTTCCCGACCAAGTGCCTTAGTTAGGATGTCAGTGAGTTGCTCTGTGGTGCCAACGTGTGATGTAGCGATGGTACCGGCTGTGATTTCATCCCTTATGAAGTGGCAATCGTTTTCAATATGTTTGGTACGCTCGTGAAAGACTGGATTTACCGCAATGTGCAGAGCAGATTTACTGTCACAAACCAGCTTCATCGGAGTCGTATGATCAATGCCAAGAGACGAAAGAAGTTCCTTGATCCATAATAGTTCTTGGACCGTAAATGCCATTGAACGATACTCGACTTCTGCGAAGGATCTAGACACTCGATCTTGTTTCTTTGTCTTCCAAGAAATAGGGGAGTTGCCAAGAAGAATAACATAGCTGCTAAGGGATCGACGTGTGAGAGGACAGGAGGCCCATTCGGTGTCACAGTACGCAGTGATTTGAAGGTTTGATGATGATGACAACAATACACCTTGACCAGGGCTTCCCTTAAGATAACGCACAACACGGAGAAGAGCATCCCAATGTGCTTGTCTAGGAGACTGCATAAACTGAGCTAGAATGTGGACGGAGTAGCAAAGTTCGGGACGAATGAGAGCGAGATAGACGAGGCGACCAATGAGACGCCGATATTGCGAAGGGTTTGCGTATAGTAGTCCTTTATCTAGAGCAAGGCGATGATTTTACTCAATTGGTGTATCAGCAGGACGTGAGCCGGTGAGACAACATTCTTCAATAATGTCGAGACAGTACTTGCGTTGCGAGAGAAAAATTCCTTCATCACTACGAGCAACTTCAATCCCTAAGAAGTATTTGAGAGTACCAATGTCATTCATACGGAAACAGGTGTTGAGATAAGCTTTGAACTGAGCTATGACTGCCGACTCGTTTCCCAAGATAACCAAATCGACAACGTAGATTAGTATATGAAGGACATTAGAGCCACGAACACGAGTGAAAAGCGAATAGTCTTTTCGGCATTGAACAAAGCCATATGCGAGCAGTGCTTTGGATAGTTTAGAGAACCAACAACGAGGCGCTTGACGCAGACCATAGAGGGACTTATGCAGTTTGCAAACGAGAGAGGAATCAGATGGTGAAAACCGAGAGGTGGTTTCATGTAAACTTCTTCCTCCAAGTCACCGTGAAGAAACACATTGTGGACGTCCATTTGATGAGTTTCCCAATTTTTAAGCAGCAGCAACTTCAAGTAGAATTCGAATGGTATTCATCTTGACCACGGGAGCGAAGGTTTCATCATAATCAATGCCTTCTTTCTGATGATTTCCCATGACAACCAGACAAGCTTTATATCTTTCGACCGAACCATCCGCTTTGTACTTGATACGATAAACCCATTTGGATGCAAGTGCTTTCTTCCCAGGAGGTAGTGGAGAGAGAGAATAGGTTTTGCTTTCCTCGAGGGCATCAAATTCATGTCGCATACCTTGGCGGCAAACTTTGTGTTTCACGGCATCTTTGTAATGAATTGGCTCGATTCCAAGAGTAATAGCGGCCAAGAAAGCAGCATGTTTATCTGAGAAACGATCGTTAGAGACAAAATTTGCAATGGGATAGAAACACGTACCAGAAGATGTCGAGTCGGAAGAGATGAGTTTGAGAACAGGGTTTATATCGCGTTGAGCGGAGTATGTGACGTACGGTGCAAGGCGTGTGGAAGGAACCTTTTGGCGCAAACCACGACCTAGTTGTTCTGGTGCTTGTGCAGCTGCTGGTGTTGAGGAGAGAATCTCTGTGAGTTCAGGAGGCGGAGAATGCTCAATGGTGGGAGAATCAGTGGGTGAAGTTACGGGAGAACTGATTTCTTGGTTCTCGGATTGATCCACTGTTCTCCCCCTGTCATTTATAATGTTAACTATCTCAGCAACTACATCATCATCGGTTTGTGTAAGCTGTTCCGGAAAAGATGCAGGTGCTAACGTTGGAGAAGGAATCAGAATTGTTGGAGATACAAACGGAAAAGATGTTTCCTGGAAGATTATATCCCGAGAAACAAAGATGTCCTTGGTTAGTAAATCATAAACACGCCAACCCTTTTGACCGTGAGGGTAGCCCACAAATATGCATCTCCGACTGCGAGCTTGAAACTTGTCATTTGTAGCCGTTTGACGTTTCGCGAAACAAAGACTTCCGAACAAACGGAGGTGAGAATATGTTGGAGACGATTTGTGGAGAATATGAAAAGGAGACTTCCCATCAAGTAGAGGAGTTGGTGTGCGGTTTATGAGATAGGCAACTGTAAGTATACTCTCTCCCCATAATTTGATCGGCAAAGATCCTTGAAAAAGAAGAGCTCGAGCCATATTTAGTATGTGACGATGTCTTCTCTCAGCTCGCCCATTTTGTTGTGGTGTCCCAACGCAGGAGGTCTGGTGGGCTATACCTTGTTCAGCAAAGAATTTTCTGAGACACATAAATTTTGTCCCATTGTCGCTACGAACTGTTTTTACTTGCTTTCCAAACTGTCATTCTGTCATTGCACAAAAAATTTCAAAACATAATCAACCTCACTTTTAGCAAGCAAAAGATGAACCCAGACGGCTCTAGAGTGATCGTCGACTATGGTCAAGAAATAGTGAGCTCCGAAAGTTGAGGGTGTACGATATGGACCCTAAACGTCGCAGTGTATGAGAGTAAAACAATCGCTAGATTTATTGGAACTTTCAGTAAATGAATCACGACTGTGTTTCGCTTGAATGCAAATATCACAAAAACCCTCAAAATCACAACTACTAGTTTCGAAATCCCTAAAAATAGATAAAACCGAAGATAAAGCTTTCTTTACCGGATGTCCCATCCGTTGATGCCACAAGGCGACTTGACTTGTCGTGGTAGTCTTTGAAGCTCTAGCTGGAACTATCCCGCGAAAGTGATAAACCCAGTTCTCTTCTTCACCTGCTCCAATCGGCATCTTCGAAAAACGGTCATGTATCACGCAAAATTTGTCAGTAAAGATCGCAAAACAGGAAAGTTCTCGTAGCAAACGTGCAAGAGATATCAAAGTGCATGAGAGATCAGGAACAAAGAGAACGTGAGTGAGTGTCCTGTCACCCCCAAGGTGTAGAGATCCTTCGTCGGTGGCATAAGCGTGTTTGTCGTTGGGTAAAACGACAATGCTCCAAGGAATTTTGTGGACATCCGTTAATAATTCCACATCGCCTGTCATGTTGTGAGATGCCCCGGAATCAAGAAGAAAATCAACATTCGAGTTCTTACCGGAGAGCTTGTCCGAAAATGTATTCGGTGATTGAAGAAGATTGACAATAGCGCACCAAATTTCTTTGCTTACGCCCGGGATTGATGGATACTCTGTTTCAGGGGCGGCGACTGCATTGTTTCCTCTTGGTGGAGCACTTCTTCCACGACCGCGGCCACGTTCGGAACCACGTCCGCGACCTCTACCTGCGGAGTTGTCGCCCCATCCTTCTGGAAATCCATGAAGTAGAAAACATGTGTCAACGGTATGATTTGTGCGTTGACAATGTGTGCAAAGGAGTTGGTTGCGTGTCTTGGTTGCAGCCGCAACAGCGTTGACTCCGTTCTGAACAGCGAACCCAGCATCGATTCGTTCCTCTTTGCTTCGTGAGACTGTAAGGTGGCGTTCTTCAGAGACAATTTCAGAGTATATATGATCTAGACTGAGTTCCTTTTCACGCGTTAAACGGCCCAACAGATTCGTTCTAGTTGTGCCGAATCGAGCCTCGTCTAGACCCATTAAAAACTGGTGAATACGTTCATGATCACGTCTCTTGTTGTGGTGTAGGAACACAACACATCTTGAGTTGTTACAGCAGCATTCAAGTGCAGGCTCGTAGTCGTCTAAGTCGTCCCACATAACCTTGAGTTTGCCGAAGTAGGTTGCTATGTCTTGTCCACTTTGTTGACACGCCACGATATCTGCCTTTAGTTGATATACCCTTGGTGCGTTCCCCACAGAGAACCGAGCTCGCAAGTTTTCCCACATGACCAAGGCACTATGCACGACATAAATAGATTGATGAATTTTCGGATCTATACTAGCGTATAGCCACCTGATCAGCATCGAGTTCGCCGTAGCCCACCGTTCGTAATCCGGTGATGTTGGTGATGGTCTTTGAAGAGTCCCATCAATGAAACCTAGTTTCTGTTTTGCGCGAAGATTGTTTTTCGCCAATTTTGACCACCGTTCATAATTATCACTGTTGAGAAGAATCGGTGTAAGTACTTGATGAGGATGGTCCGACGGATGTAGGTAGTAAGGTGAGTTTGTGATTTTGTTGTTGGAGGTTGTACTTTGGGATGTACCGGAGGTCGGTGTTAGATCTGTCATAGTTTTGAGAGGAGATTAAAGAGGTTGCGGAGGTCGCAAATAAGAGCTTGCGGAGGTCGCAAGAAAAGAGATTGCGGAGGTCGCAAGAAAAAGAGTTGCAGAATTTTTTTTAGAGAGAGATGGATCGATTAGGGTTTGGCTCTGATACCATGTTAAAGTGAGAAGAACGCTTGATATTTATTGAATCCTGGGAAGAGTATATATAGATTACAAGACTTTTGGTTTGATTCCTAAGATATTATGGAAAGTGCGATATAGTCTAGAGAAATATGGTATATATCCGAAATATAGAATATATCCGAATAGAAAGTAATGGTGCATTAATTCTCTACAAAATGAAATCAAGCAAATGCATGAAACAAATACGGCACGTGATGATTATGTGGACCTCATTGATCTGCTGACGAATAGAATCTCTATATTTGAGGAATGAAATGAACAAAACGAAAGTAACGGTGCATTCCCTAGAAAATGATTGAAATCTCTAGTTGAGAAATGAAAGTAATGGTGCATTCACTATATAAAACAAAAGTCAAGCAAATACATGAAAAGAATGTGGCATGTGATGATTATTATGTGGACCTTATTGATCTCTTAAAGTATAGAACCAAAGAAAGTTCATTGGTGAGCAATTATTAATCCAATGATATCTTTTGTCAAAATTCCACTGCTTCTAGATGTTATTAAAAAGGCATTTGCCTCAAGTAGATAATTTTTGACCCTAATTTTTGAAAATCAATAATTGTATATATTGGTTAAAACATAGATGAAATTTGTTATTTTAAAAGTTTTAATCCTAATTTCAAAACTAACCATTATATTAAAGTAAATTTTTGTTTTTTTAATAATTTGTTATTTGATATTTTAACAATTTTTTATAAAATTAAATTCAAATTATTGTTTAAAATATATATAAAATAGTTATTTTTATTTTCGCCTCAAGTTCTTAAAAGGTTGGGCACGGCACTGGATACTAATTACTCAATTTTTAAATAAAGAATAAAAAATATTTTAGGGTTTTTCAATATTTTATAATGTTAAAATTTTATCATTTAATATTAAATTATTAATATTTATAACTGAGTAATTATTATATGAAATAATAAAAATTGACAAAAAATTAAAAAAAAATATGACGTGGTTTGTGACATAACGGATAATTCAGAGATAAAACATCAGTCAACGGTAAATATATTAATTGACCGATTTTTTCAAGTTTGTTTGTGTATAAAATAACGAAAATTACGAATTGAAAAATTAGTAACACCAAATTTTGAGTTCGGGTATAAATTAAATTTACAACAACTATTGAGATATGGAAAAAAGCCGATTTTCTATGGAATCAAATAGCTTCTAAACACATAAATGAAATTTGCTGCCTCCTTTCACATCAAAGTCTCCCAATCGCTAGAGAGAGAAATATGGTTCGTTATTTTGGCGGGAAGAGACCGCGTGTGCGTGGCTTAATGATGGATGGCAGGAAAACCAAGGCTTAGCGGATCAACGGAAGCTTTGTGAGCTCGGCCCATTTACCCTCAACTTCAGGATATATGCTTCCAATACACTTAAACCGAATTGATTCAGTTTTTTTTTGGGTACGGTTTATGTTTGGTTAGTATCGGTAAAGTCAAACCGAATTAAAAAGGTTTTATTTAAATAGAACCTGTAAATCCGAGAGATTTACTTTCTTTTTCCCCTATTTAGTGCTTTTGCTTTGTGAATAAAGATCGTCATCTTCGCAAAGCTCCGGGAGTAGTACGACGAACGAACTAGTCATGGATCTATCTCCTGTTAAGGAAGCTTTGGCCGCCAAATCCTTTGATAGAATCGCCGATATATGCGACAATCTTATGCTTCAGGTCCCAAATTTCTCTCGCTATCATTGTTTCTAGTGTTAACTAGGGTTTTTCTTAAGTGGATTTTGTGGGAATAATCGTTCGATTTATCGCTCTTTAATTAATAGGTTGCTTCCGAAGGAATCTCTTTCCATGACGATTGGCCTTACGCAATCCATCTTCTGGGTTACTTCTACGTTGACGATTGGTGAGTTAAAATTTCGTCTTTGATTGAAAAAATTGTTCCCTGATAGAAGAATTAGAGATGGTTTCTTGAGCTGTATTCTTTGAATTCGTGCTGAGTTTAGCGCTTCAGAATCGTTCTTTCTGCTTATTGAAGATTACGATTTGCATTCTTATGTTATATCATCCAGGAAAGGCTTTTGATTTGCAAATTAAAGTTCTGATTTGTACATTGCCTTGTATGTATCAACTGAGTAGAGATAATTAGAACTTGATTCAAGCTAATAGCCTCGTGGAAACCCTTTTAACAGTTTTGTGTGTTGTGTCTTAGTGGGGAGCATAGTATATTGAAACTAGAGAACTGTGATTTTCCCGTTCTTGACTTGTACATGACCGTTTTAGAATTGCTTGTGCCTAAATCTGGTATGAAATATTGCAGTGACAGCGCCCGTTTCCTCTGGAAAACAATACCTACAGCTATCAAGGAGAGCAAGCCTGAAGTTGTTGCTGCTTGGAGGATTGGTCAGAAGCTGTGGACACGTGACTATGCAGGTGTGTATGGAGCTATTCGGGGTTATGATTGGAGCCAAGAAGCTAAAGATATGGTTGCTGCATTCTCAGGTAAATTTTCTGCGTTACATACCATTAGTTATTATGATATGGTTTCCTGAACTAAGCTTGCTGACAGTTTACGTAGCTGTGCTATATAAAAAAGCATGTAAAGTTGGTGTTTTTCTTTCCTTTCTTTTTTTTTTGTCTCTTTAGGTTTCGAGCTTTAAACTGCATATAGAGCTGTGTTAATCATGTTATCTTGGAGACCTTACTTTAGGATTTGTACCATGCACTTATATAAAACCAACTCGCATTTCACCATTGAACATTCTGAACCTGAGTTTGAATTAAATTCCATCAGTATGTGTCTTATCACTTTTTGATTAAAAAAGTAGCTGCTTGTATGATCGAACTGGTAGAGGGGTAAACTAGCACAATAGGAACGGAAGCAGTTAAACAGGATTTTCCTAAATTATATGCTAAAACATTGAACAGCATTGCACAAAGTGGTACTTTTTTCCTCATAGATTTGAAGACATACATTGTTCTAACACTACCTGACCCTTAATTGCCTCTTGACACTGGTTAAACTTAAAAATTCCATGAGCACCCAACGCTATTTCTGTGTTGGTTTTGTTGCAGATCTTTACACGAAAAGGATGTTTCAGCTTTTGTTGTCTGCCTACTCCACGATTACCATCTGTGATTTGGCCCTTTTCCTAGGAATGACGGAGGAAGATGCCACAACTTGTAAGCTTTCTTTCTGCAATTTTCCTATGCTTTCAAAGATTAACTGCCTCCTGCCACATCAATTCTTAGATTCCTTCTGAATTCATTCTTATATCGAAACTAGTCACGAAAAGCTATCCTTTGGGACGATACTACTGTCTCCACTTTTAAAGAAAGTCGCAAAAAGAGTTTCTTCAGCGATGTCTTAGCTTAGTGTTTTGTAGGCATTGTCCTAACTTAATTATTGTCAATATATCATCGTAATCGAAAATTGTTTTCTTACAGATGTTGTGGAGAATGGATGGATAGTGGATGCAACTTCTCAAATGGTGACTGTTAAGAAGCAAGCTGTTAAAAGAGAGCAAAAGGTGGATTCAATGAAGCTGCAACGCTTAACGGAGTATGTGTTCCACCTTGAGCACTAAACTAAAGACCAATCTCCCCATTAAGGGAAACTAATAGACCAAACAAACTTTTGTTTCGAGGAGATCTGTCTAGTTTCAGTTTTTGGAGATATTTTGTCGCTTGACCACCCTGAGTAACAATGCATTATATGATATTAGGACTTATATTCCGCATGCTTAACAATCGATAACACTTGCAACAAATGCACAATCGAAAATCGGATAATTAGGTATGTGATATAACGCAATGGTCCGGTTGGTGGATGTGGAGGGTGAGATGTGATGAGAAGTTAGAATATAAAGACGGACTGAAATGTTACTTTCGGTTACTAATCGGTCGTCACAAAAGACTTTTCTCATCCACCGGTCTTGTACGAAACAGAACAGTGTAATATATTCTCATCCACCGGTCTTGTACGAGACAGAACAGTGTAATATAATGACACTAGCTTGTTTGTCTCTCAAGTCTTGACAAATAAAACTCACTATTATTCTCAAACCTCTGTTATTAGCTTACTTTCTCTGTACCAAGAAGAGTATATATGTAAGAAACATGATTTGATCATAAAATTTTAAAAACTTTGTTAAAGCAAGAAGAAAGAGTGGGTGGGTAGTTGAAACATCTGATAATACCACATCTTAGTGAAATATAAATTCATTAATTATTCAAAAACGATTGTTCAAATTTAGTCATCTCTTTCTCTTTTGCCTCAACTTCACTGGATTTGAACCAAACTGATGTTGTAAGTTTGAAATAGCTTGTGAGCCAAGCTAAGTATATTTAGATATATACATTTAGCAGATATCTAAATATACATTTAGGAGTTATCTAAATTGTAAGTTTTCCTAATAGGTTTAGGAAACTATCATTGTCTTTCTCTATATAAAGAGATGCTAAAGGTGTAGCATAACTTATGATATTAAGAACTTAAGGTTTTGAGTTATTTTTTTTGAGTCAATAAGAGAGTTATTCTTATTAAACTTGTGTGTTCTTGAGTTCGAGATTCTATATTTGGTATCAGAGCCTTGTGAAGAAGAGAAGTCACAATGGGCGATGTGAAGGAGAAAGGTGTTGAGACCTCGTCTAAGGAGATCGAACCCTATGCTTCCAAGGAGATCGGACCCTCCTCTATCAAGTGTCCGATGTTAAACTCCTCCAACTACACTGTCCGGTCTATACGAATGAAAGTCTTCCTCAAAGTAAACAAGGTGTGGGAAACTATAGAATTTGGAGTTCATAACGAAGAGAAGAACAACATGGCAATTGATTCTGCAAGTCGGAGACCTCGACACATCAAAAAAGCAATTTGGGATGTAATAAAAACAAGATATGTTGGAGCTGAGAGAGTAAAGGAGGCTAGACTACAAACCCTGATGGTAGAGTTTGATAGAATCAAGATGAACGAGACCGATACAATCGACGTCTTTGTGGGAAAACTTTCAGAAAGTTCATCCAAATCAGCATCGCTCAGAGAAATCATTGAAGAATCAAAGCTTGTAAAGAAATATCATCGCAGCTCTCGAACAAGTCCTTGATCTAAACACCACTGGCTTTGAGGATATTGTTGGAAGATTGAAAGCATACGAAGAGAGAATTAGTGAAGAAGAAGAATCATAAGAACAACATGATGATCAAGGCAAACTGATGTATGCCAATACGGACTCCCAATCATCCAATCGAGAAAACTATGGTTGTACTAGAGGAAGAGGACGAGGTGGTCGCTTCAATTCAAGAGGAAGAGGCCTTGGACGGTATGGACGAGACAAGGAGAGAGATGATTCGATGATAACGTGTTATCGATGTGATAAGTTGGGGCACTACACATCAGACTGTCCCGATAGAATTATTAAACTTCAGGAAGCTGCTGAGAATAAGGATGATGAAACAGCCGAAGCTGATAACTTGATGATGCACGAGGTGGTGTATCTAAACGAGCAAAAGGTGAAGCCAAGCACCTTTGAAGCTAATCTAGACGCAAACAACGTGTGGTATCTTGATAATGGTGCGAGTAATCACATGAGTGGAGATCGAAACTTCTTTGCTGATCTTGATGAAACAGTTATGGGGCAAGTGAGATTTGGAGATGACTCCCGTATCGAGATAAAGGGGAAAGGTTATGTTCGATTTGTGTTTCAAGATGGCAAAGAGAAGGTGGTAAAGGCTCTAAACAACGTTTACTACATACCGGATTTGAGAAGCAACATAGTAAGCCTTGGTCATGCTACAGAAACGGGATGTGAAGTACGAATGAAAGAAGGTCTACTCATGCTCTATGATCGATTGGGTCAACTGTTGGTGAGAACAACAAGGTCGAAGAATCGTCTATACAAAGTAAACTTGGAGGTTGAAAACATCAAGTTCCTACAGTTAACATCATCAATAGAGTCAACCAAGTGGCACGCGCAATTGGGCCACATTAACGTTGAGACAATGAAGATGATGATTAATGAAGAGCTAGTAACTGGTATACCAAACATCAAGGTTCAGAAAGAAACTTGTGCATCATGTCTACTTGGAAAATAGACAAGGCGGTCTTTCCCACAAGCAACCACATACCGAGCCACTCAACCTCTCGAGCTTATTCACGGAGATCTTTACGGGCCCATTACACCTTCCATAGCGGCTCGTAAAAGGTATGTGCTTGTACTTATAGATGACTACTTTCGCTACATGTGGATAAGTCTGTTGATGGAGAAGAGTGAAGCATTTGATAAATTCAAGAAATTCAAGATACTTGTCGAGAAAGAAACAAGAGTTACAATCAAAACATTCCGAACGGATAGAGGTGGAGAGTTTGTATCTCTTGAGTTTCAAGCTTACTGTGACAAATGTGGGATCAAGAGACACTTGACTGCACCTTACTCTCCCCAGCAGAATGGAGTAGTAGAGAGACGTAATCGAACCTTGATGGAATGACTAGGAGTATCTTGAAGCACATGAGTATACCAAACTGTTTTTGGGGTGAGGCTGTGAGGCATGCTACCTACCTCATTAACATGGTAGCAACAAGATCACTGGTTAAGACAACACCATACGAAATGTTTAAGGGGAAGAAGCCAAATCTTGAGCATCTTAGAGTCTTCGGTTGTATTGGTTATGCAAGAACAGAGGCTGCTGGAAGAAAAAAGCTAGATGATAGATCGAGAGTCTTGGTACATCTAGGAACAGAGCCTGGCTCGAAAGCCTATCGTCTACTTGATCCTACAACCAAGAAGATAATCGTAAGCCGAGATGTGATATTCGATGAGAGTAAAGGTTGGAGCTGGAATAATCGTACGAATGAGAGAGAAAGTTGTAAAGACTCTGGAACGTTTAGTATTAGCTTTGGGGAGTTTGGAAACAGAGGTGTAAGGATAGTTGAATCCTTGTCTGATTCAGAGAAAGACGCTCACGCCACTCAAGCCACGAGTGAGGACGTAACAGAGGAAGTTGAAGAAGAAAACTATGACATAGGAGAAGAAAGTGAAGAAGAAAATGAATTGGAACAGTCACAACCACATCTAAGAAGATCAACGAGACCAAGGGTGAAACCAGCATACTTGAAGGATTATGTTCTTGTTGCAGAAACAGAGTGTGAACAGCTCATGATTCTCATGAACGAGGAGCCATGGGACTTCAATGAAGCAAAGGAGTCGAAAGAGTGGATAACAACATGCGAGGATGAGAATGCCTCCATAATAAAAAACAAATGCTGGGATTTGGTTAATCTACCGGTTGGAGCTAAGCCGATTGGGCTAAAGTGGGTCTTCAAGCTGAAACGTAAGCCCGACGGAAGCATCAACAAGCACAAGGCTAGACTTGTTGCAAAGGGCTATGTTCAAAGAGAAGGTATTGACTTTGATGAAGTATTTGCTCCAGTGGCACGCATTGAGACCATTCATTTTTTCATTGCTCTAGCAGCATCTAACGATTGGGAAGTACATCATCTTGATGTTAAGACCGCGTTTCTCCATGGTGAACTGAAAGAAGAAGTATATGTCAAACAACCGGATGGATTTGAGATCAAAGGAAGTGAAAACAAGGTATACAAGCTGAAGAAGGCTCTCTATGGATTGAAACAAGCCCCACGGGCATGGAACGAGAAGCTGAATAAAGTTCTGAAGGAGCTGAGTTTTGTCAAGTGTTCAAAGGAACCATCACTCTATCGAAAGAAAGAGAAGGAACATCTCCTTATTGTTGTTGTCTATGTGGATGATCTGTTAGTCACGGGATCTAACATGAAGATGATACTTGATTTTAAGAAAGAAATGGCTATAAAGTTTGAGATGAGTGATCTCTGATTGTTAACCTATTATCTTGGTATTGAGGTGATTAATTAAGCACAAGGATGGTGTAACACTGAAGCAAGAAAGGTATGCATCTAAAATTCTAGAAGAAGCTGGAATGAGTGATTGTAATGCATCTCAAGTGCCAATGGATCCAAATGTGAAGCTATCAAAGGCGCTAGAAGAAGCACGCATCAATGAGAAGGAGTACAGAAGATGTATTGGGTGTCTTCGATGCTTACTTCATACTCGACCTGATCTCTCATTTAGTGTTGGTGTACTTAGTCGCTATATGCAAGAGCCAAATGAGTCTCACAGAGCAGCCTTGAAATAGGTTCTAAGGTACTTACGTGGCACATTATCTCATGGTCTCATATTTAAGAGCTCAAACGGAGATGGGTTAGTAGGCTATAGCGACAGTAGTCACAATATAGATGTGGATGATGGAAAGAGCACAACTGGTCATGTATTATACTTTGATGAATGTCTGATTACATGGTGCTCACAAAAGCAAGAGACAATAGCACTATCATCTTATGAAGCTGAGTTTATGGCTGCGACGGAGGCAGCCAAACAAGCAATATGGCTGCAAGAACTCTTTGCCGAGATAAATGGAAGAGAGTGCGAGAAGGTGATCATTCAGATCGACAATAAATCTGCAATAGTCCTCACCAAGAATTCAGTCTTTCATGGTCGAAGTAAGCATATTCACACAATGTATCATTTTATCAAAGAGTGTGTTGAAAACGAACAAGTAGAGGTCAAGCACGTTCCGGGAAGTTAGTGATAGGGCTCAGGTTTTACCTAAATAATCAACTACTGCAAGTGCACAGCAATGCAGTTGAAGTATAAGGGGTATCGAATCCTCAGGGAAGTTAAAGCTACACTTATGGTTTCTAGGTTTAGATTATGCTAGGTCGAATAATGAAATTGAAAACTAAGCAATTAAAGCAAGTAATAAATCGGAATTAGATGGATTAAAGTTCAGGAGACGAGGCGCTAGGCAAGGATAATTATCAGGTTTGAATCCAAGAATGCAGAATCTAAGTTTATTAGGGATTTATTAAGAACCGTCTAGAACTCGAAACTCTAAGGTAAAACCAATCAACTCTCGTTGCAGAAGTTATCTATGCCTAAATCCCTAAATTCCAAATCTCTTTGCGAATTTAAACAATCAAGGCAAGCAATAAGAACAGGTTCGATTTGTTCACAAATTACCTAGACCAAATCTCTTTGCGAATAGATAATTTGCTCACCTAAGATTAGTTCAAGTTATTAATAATGCTCTCGCATCTATTAAACAACCTAAGGTTTGATTTCTAAGTGATCAATTCAGAGAATCAAGTTAAGCACAAATCTAGGTGAAGATCCAATTGATTTCCCTAATAATTCTAGTGATTCTATAAACTCTTCATCAAACCCTAAATTACCCTAACCTAACTAGCAAACTACTCAGACATAATAATGCAAACACAAAACATGGCTGAATAATATTGCATAAAAGAATAGAGAATGATACAGGGGTTCGAAATCTGGCTCAGATGAGTTAGAATTGTCTCCCCAAAAGCTCAGGATCAATCTCTCTCTAAGTCTCAAAAACAGAAAATAATGATAATGTAATTGGCTAAACAATGCCTGAAAACTATTTATAGAAGGGGATTTTTCGTCCAGGGGTAGATTTGTAATTCTTCAGAACTTGCTCTTCTTTCCTTTTCCTGATTGGAAACCGTCAAGCTTCGCCGTCTATCCTTGGTGTCGATCGACACTGATGGTGTCGATCGACACTCAGCTCGTGAATTCCAGCCTCTTGACTTCATCACTTCGGCTGCTTCTCCAAAGTGCTCCAAAATGCTCCAGATTCTCCCATTTAGCTCCAAATGCTCTCCATCCTGTAAAGACTCTAAAAAGACTCCAAAACTAGCAAAAGACTCTATAAAAACACTTATATCATGGCTTAAAAACGGGTAAAAACCATGATATATCAACTCCCCCAGACTTAGCCTTTGCTTGCCCTCAAGCAAAACAGAAACTTAGACTGAAGTAGAAGTTTGAAAACAGGAACTTCCAATCACTTCTTCAAAACGCCACATGAATTAACACTTCTTGAATCCACATGATATTAGAGCTAACCTTAGGAAATGTTCAATGTACTTACCACAAGCTTAGCAATCTCCCAGTTCGAATCCAGATCCTTTCCTTGGTATAAATTTCGAACTCTAACATTGGTAATGCCATAGAACTTTTCTGATTCTTTCCCTTCCTTAGTACCTGAACAAGACATTCTCATACAGCTCCCCTATTTTCTCTTCCCTTAGTCAACTTCTGCCCATTTTCAGGGTGTTCTAAGATCTTTTCATTGACTTTTCTTATTCTTCTTTTTTATGGGATCTCTGGAATAATGCTACTCTCTACTTGTGTTCCTTGTTAGGAGACGTGTTCAAGAGCATCACTAATATTGTTCCTTGTGAGGAGACAGGCTCATGACAAAGGCACTATTCCAGACTTAGACTATTTTTCTTTATTTTCTTTTCTCTTAAGGGAAGATCAAGGAGAAACTGCAATTGCCTATCTGTTCGGACTGAAAGAGGAATCAAGTTCTGCACATACCTAGTTCTTATAAGGGGATCTGAACTCGCCCTGTTAGACTGATTCCACTTGTAGCTTTCTACTTAGTAAGTCCTGCAATCAACTCTTATAGCAATGGTTCTTCAAGTGCTAATTTTCTGTGGTTAGTCCCTAGAAAAACTGAAAGTTCCAACTAATTTTGACTCAATAAAACAGATTTTGAAAACTTTTGACTCAAGACTTAACTGACTCTCAAAACAAAACACTAAATTAGCAACTACCTCCCCCAGACTTGAATAACACTGTCCCCAGTGTTACTAAGAATGAGTTTGGATAAAAAAAGGAAAAAAAATGTGCCAAACTGTTACAAACAAAGAGAAGAATCAGATTACCTGACCTCTGCGCGTAGCGTCGATCGACACAGGTGGTGTCGATCGTTGCTGGGTCTGAAGGTGGTGTCGATCGACACAGATGGTGTCGATCGACACTCTGTCCGTAGACAGAGTTTTGCCATTCGAACATGATTGTTGCTAAGTCATATTTGTTGTTAGAGTTAGCCTAGCTGTTAGAAAAACTCAAACAAACGTTAAAAGCACAGATAATCCAATAATCTCAATGAGTTTAACAAGTTATGAAGCAAAGTACTGAAGCAAATGCAGACTCAAGAGTAAAAGAAAAACTGACTCAAAAGACTAAAAGGAATGGAGAATCACTCATCGTCATCTGGTCGTGGTGGAGAAGAACGTGGTGGTGAAGCAGGTCGAACGCAGCCACAGTTAGACACAGTGGCAATGGCGTTCCAGATGGCCTGGAAGCTCTGAACCACGTATCTCTGGAAAGCAGCTTGCTCCATAGGAATCTCAGGAGCAGCTGGAAGGTGATGAGAACCAATAGGCTCTAAAGTAGCCGGTGCTCTGCGCCTAGAAGAGGATGGTCGTGAAGGCTCTGCAGCTGTGCGTGATGAAGTGCCTCTGCGCCTAGTAACGGGAGGGTCCCTGAGCTTGCTCGGGCTAGGGCGGAAAGCGAGGCGGTTCAAATCTGATGTGATGCGAGTCAGGTCCCTGTCTGGCAGCTGTACCACTCGCTGCACTCTCTGCTCGTCGGTGAAAACCCACATCTTCTCTGGCGTTACCCAATGAGTCCTCTTCAGATACTCCATATCAATCAAAGATCGTGATGTCTCAATGGAGCAGGGAGAAGTGTCTATCCCGCAGTGCAGGAAGATAGGAGTAAGAAGGCTCCCTATAGTCTCTGGCTTAGACTTCGTCCCACTGAAAGGCTTGGACTTCAAAGAAGCCAAGTGATGTGCAAAGACCGCGCCTAGGTTCGCGCTCTGTGGTGCGTACTGGTCCTCATAGATCTCAGACCAAAGACCCCGATAAAGTAATACCAACTCAGAAACGCGCATCTTCCCTGGCTCGCTCTTACACAGAAGTGTAGTGGCAAAGAGACGAACCAAGTAGCGAAGTGTGGGATGGCGAATATCCGTCTGAGTGGAGGTCCTAGAATCGTACCTCCCATTCCCGAAAGAAGACCAGAAATCCTGGGTGTCTGGAAGCTGTGTCTGAAGAGAGACTCCTGTAGCATGCTCATCGTCGAACCCATAGATTTGGCAAAGCTCTGGAAGTGAAATTCGGTAACGGATCCCGCGGATGAGAAATGTGAGTGTCCCTTCCAGAGCGTTGCGAACTACCTCGTTCCTGTAGTAGACTCTGGCAGTGGCGATGAACTGACGGACTAGATCAGGGTACAAGTCGTATTGACGAGTTGCAATAGTACCCATCCCAATGCGGTTCAGCAAGTTCAGGATGTCATCCTTAATGCCAAGTTCCTGCATTGTCTTTTCGCAGGCAAAACGTGTTGGAGCAATCTCAACTCGCAGCCATGCGTTGTAGAACAAGGTGTCGTAGTCATCCCAAGCCTCGTCGACACCTCTGTACAGACACTCATCCTTCTCAATCTCCTCAGCTGGAGGATCAGCCCATTGCCTTCTGCTTCGAATCCTTGCCTTTTCCAGTTTAGGCCAAGGAGAAAGACACGGAATCGCCTCATCATTAGCGGTTCCTAAGGCGGATGCTTCAGTGCGGAGTGGTCTCTTACTCACAGGAGCCATCTGCAATGAAAAAGAAACTTCCAAATCAAATCCAAAGTCAAAGAAATGAGGCGTAATGCGTCTGTCTGGTCGGGTGTCGATCGACACCTTGCGCGGATTTTTGATTCCGAACCAAAACCGACGATTGTAGCTATATGCAACAACAATTAGCATTCTTAACAATCCCCATATCGTCAATCGACCTAGTCGAGACCATAAAATCCAAGAAAAACTCCAAAATTTGACAATATGCATCATTAATTTCCAAATTCGAAAATTTCAAATTGTCCAATTTAAAGTGTGAAAATCAGCTGGGCAATGGTTGGAATCGTGTTATACAACCTAAACAAGCATCATTCAATAAAGAAATCAAGCTAAATAGGCTCATTTCGAAAATTTTCACCTTAGGTCGAAAATTGAAAATGGGAGGTTTGAAGAACATACCTTGGTAGATCGAATGAATTGACTATGGAATATGAAAAAGGGCAAGAATCCGCACGGATTAGAGTTTTGAATCACTCAATTCGGTGAAAAAAATGAGAATTTGGGATTTTTGGGGAAAAACTCTCAAAGCACGGTTTTGAAGAATGAAGAAACAAAGAAGAACTCTCGGGTTTTGAAGAACTTACCCGTATCCTCGCTGGATGTCGATCGACACTAAGGGGTGTCGATCGACACTGCTTGTGATCGATCCTTCTTTTTTTTTTTTTTTATGTAAAAGCCAAAATAATTAGTAAAATCAAAACAAAATGTAAAGAAAAACGTACCTAACAGTGGGTTGCGTCCCACTCAGCGCTCGTTTAACGTCAATAGCTTGACTGTTTACGCGTTTAAGCGTTGGGTGCATTATCCAGAGACACAATGTGTCCGTCTGGAATCGCGGATTCAGACCAATAGTGTTTCACCCTTTGGCCATTCACAGTGAACTCTTCTCCTTTGGTATTTGTAAGAACAATAGCTCCATATGGTCTAACTTCTTTGATTGTGAAGGGACCTGACCAACGAGAACGCAATTTGCCAGGAAATAATTGTAAACGAGAGTTGTAAAGTAATACCTGGTCATTTGGCTCAAATTGTCTGGTGACAATTTTCTTGTCATGATATGCCTTTGTCCTCTCCTTGTAGAGTTTTGAGTTCTCATAAGCGTGATGGCGCAGCTCGTCTAGCTCATTAAGCTGTATCAGGCGCCTCTCTGCAGCAGGCTTCAAATCGAAGTTCATCTTCTTTATAGCCCAATATGCCNCAGCCCAATAGTGTTTCACTCGTTGCCCATTCACAGTGAACTCTTCTCCTTTGGAGTTTGTCAAGACAATTGCTCCATATGGTCGAACCTCTTTGATGGTGAAAGGACCTGACCAACGTGAACGCAATTTACTAGGAAACAATTGCAAACGGGAGTTATACAGAAGTACCTGGTCATTTGGCTCGAATTGTCTGGAGATGATCTTCTTATCATGATATGCTTTAGTTCTCTCTTTGTAGAGCTTTGAGTTCTCATAAGCATGATAACGAAGTTCATCCAATTCGTGGAGTTGAAGTAGGCGCCTCTCTGCAGCTGGCTTCAAGTCGAAGTTCATCTTCTTAATAGCCCAATGTGCTTTGTGTTCCAACTCAACTGGAAGATGGCACGCTTTGCCATAGAGCAGCTGGAAAGGTGTAGTTCCCAAAGGCGTTTTGTATGCAGTCCTGTAGGCCCAAAGTGCATCATCTAATTTTGTTGCCCAATCTTTCCTTGTCTTTCCTACTGTCTTTTCCAGAATTTGCTTGATCTGCCTGTTGGAGACTTCTACTTGTCCAGTCGTTTGGGGATGATATGGTGTCGCGACTCGATGTTGAACACCATGTTTCTTTAGCAGCTTGTCGAAGATCTTGTTAATAAAGTGAGAACCACCATCACTTATAACAATCCGAGGTACTCCGAAACTTGGAAAAATGATGGTCTGAAACATCTTGAGTACCACATCAGCATCATTCTTCTTAGAGGCAATCGCTTCGACCCACTTAGAGACATAGTCCACAGCCACTAAGATGTATTGCATTCCATAAGATGGAGGAAAAGGGCCCATGAAATCAATGCCCCAACAATCAAAGATCTCAACTTCAAAAATGAAGTTCTGTGGCATCTCATTCCTCTTACTGATCTTCCCTTTCCTCTGACAAGCATCACATTGAGTGATGAACAGCTGCGCATCCTTGAACATAGTAGGCCACCAAAAGCCTGCTTGAAGAACCTTGGATACTGTCTTGAAGGTAGCAAAGTGTCCAGCATACTCAGAACCATGACAGTGGAACAGGATGTCACGAGTCTCACTCTCTGCAATGCATCTTCTGTAAACACTGTCTGAACAATGTTTGTATAAGTGTGGTTCATCCCAATAGTACCTTCTAAGTTCCCTCATGAACTTCTTCTTCTCATAACCCTTGAGATGTGTCGGCTCAATGTCAGCAGCAAGGAAGTTCACAATATCAGCATACCATGGTCGAGTTGCATCATTGATGGCGAAGATCGTCTGTCAAAACACCTCTCCTAGAAGTCTACGAATCAATGAAGACTCCTGGTGTCGATCGACACAGGTGGTGTCGATCGACACTTGCGAAGTTGGCAAACTTCGAAGTGTTGATCCGCGACTTGTTCTCACTTTTTCGGACAGAGTGTCGATCGACACTCCCCTAGTGTCGATCGACACTAAGCTCGCAAGGTCAAAATTCTCAGCTTGGAAATGACTCTCAATGAGATAAACGTTCTCCTCATGCAGGAAATCATCTATTGGCACGTCATCTTCAATCCTAATCCTCGAAAGATGATCAGCTACTCCATTCTCAACTCCTTTCTTGTCTTTGACTTCTATGTCAAACTCTTGTAGAAGTAGAATCCACCTGAGCAACCTAGGCTTCGCAACCTTCTTCTGCATCAAATACTTCAATGCGGAATGGTCAGTGTGGACAATCACCTTTGAGCCAACAAGATACTGACGAAATTTCTCAAAGGCAAAGACCACAACGAGCAGTTCCTTCTCCGTAGTTGCGTAGTTTTTCTGAGCATCATCTAAAGTCCTGCTTGCGTAGTAGATGGCGTGCAGCTTCTTGTCCTTCTTCTGTCCCAGAACGGCTCCTACTACGAAGTCACTTGCATCACACATAACCTCGAAAGGTAGATCCCAGTCAGGTAGTTGAACAATCGGAGCAATCACTAAGGCTTGCTTGATCTGTTCAAAGGCTGAAAGAAACTCTTGTATGAACTCAAACTTCACATCTTTACAGAGAAGAGCAGTGAGTGGTCTCGCTATCTTGCTGAAATCCTTGATGAATCTGCGGTAGAACCCAGCGTGACCCATAAAACTTCTCACAGACTTAACAGAATCAGGTGCTTGTAGACTAGTCATGACTTCAATCTTGGCGCGGTCTACTTCGATTCCTTCTGCTGAAATTCGATGCCCAAGTACAATCCCATCTGTTACCATGAAATGACACTTTTCCCAGTTCAGGACTAAGTGTTTCTCCTCACATCTCTGAAGTACTGCGCATAAGTTCTCCAAGCAGTCTTTAAAAGATGACCCATAAACGGAAAAGTCATCCATGAAGACCTCCATGAACTTCTCAATCATGTCAGTGAAGATAGACATCATGCAGCGCTGGAAGGTCGCAGGAGCATTACAAAGTCCAAATGGCATTCTGCGATATGCAAAAGTGCCATAGGGACATGTAAAAGTGGTCTTCTCCTGGTCATTTGGGTGGATAGGAATCTGAAAGAACCCTGAATACCCATCTAGAAAGCAATAATATGGGTGATTCGCCAACCTTTCCAGCATCTGATCAATGAAAGGCAAAGGAAAGTGATCATTTCTGGTCGCGGAATTCAGCTTCCGGTAGTCTATGCACATCCTGTGACCAGTCACAGTCCTTGTAGGAATCAGCTCGTTCTTCTCATTCTTTACCACGGTGACTCCTCCTTTCTTAGGGACCACGTGAACAGGGCTGACCCAAGCGCTATCTGAGATGGGATAGATGATCCCTGCATCTAACAGCTTCATGATCTCTTTCTTGACAACTTCCTTCAGGTTCGGATTCAGCCTCCTTTGGTGTTCAATTGATGACTTTGCCTCATCCTCAAGGTGAATCCGATGCATGCATAAGTCTGGTGAGATCCCTGAAATATCATCAAGAGAATAGCCAAGAGCTTTGCGATACTTGCGCAGCTTGCTTAGCAACAAAGTGAGCTCTGCGTTGTTTAATGAAGCATTGACTATAACAGGGTAAGTCGAATTGGGACCAAGAAATGCGTACCTTAGCCCGGCAGGGAGCTGTTTAAGCTCAACTTTAGGTGCTTTGATCTCACTCCAATCGCCAAGTGATGCATCTGAGCTTGATGTCGCATGGTGTCGATCGACACAGATCGTCCTGTGCGATAAGTTGCATCACTTGCTCACTTGCGTCCATCATCTTCGCGTAACCAGCAGCAGCTACGTCGAGGTCTTCAATGTCCTTGGTAGAAGTGGTCAGAGCTCGCTCCAACGGGTCTGTAGGATGGTCTTCCTTGAAGATCTCTTCAGCAAGGTTGGTGAGTGTATCGACGTAGAAGGTCTGTCCATCAATTGTGGGTCTCTTCATCAGCTTCTCCATGTCGAAGTTCATCACCAAATCACCAATGTTTAGTGCGATCCTTCCCTTCCTTACGTCAATGATGGCTCCGGCTGTAGCTAGGAATGGTCTACCAAGTATCAGAGGGTCCTTGGGTTCCTCATCATAGGCTAATACCACAAAGTCTGTGGGTATTAGACAATTTCCAACTCTGATAGGAACATCCTCCAAAACACCTTCAGGGATCCTGATAGATCGATCTGCAAGGACTAAAGAGATTCTGGTGGCCTTGAAATCCGTCATATCCATCCTGAGAGCAACCGAAAGAGGCATCAAGTTGACACTAGAGCCTAAATCGCATAGAGACCTTCCAAATCTGTCTGAGAAAATGGAGCAATCTAGAACAAAGCTCCCTGGATCAGAGAGCTTTTCTGGTAGCCTGTTCTGAATGACCGCACTGACTTGCTCTGATATCATCATCACGCCTTCTTCCATGTCAACGTTGTTGGTCATCATCCACTTCAAGTATCTCTTTATCATGGGAGTAGTTCTAATGGCATCCATCAAAGGAATTTCAACCACTAGTCTATCCATGATGGCCTTGCATCTGGCTTCCAGCAGCTCCTTCTTTGTGATCAGAGGGAAAGGGATCCTTGGCTTGTAAACTTTTTCTTCAGCAACAGTCTTGGTTTTAGTTCGATCTGCTTCAGTCCGTGGTGGGTGTCGATCGATACCCTCCTGGTGTCGATCGACACTGGTCTCTGGAGGAGTTGAATCCTTCGCGTCGCGTTTCTCTGATTTGTCGTTCATCTCCTCGGGTGTCGATCGACACAGGTGGTGTCGATCGACACTCTGCTCCGCAGCATCTTCTGTGTCTTCAAGCTCCTCGAATTCTGCAGTGTTGAGCCCTCTTTTCTGCACGGTTTGAAGTGTCTTGCCACTCCTTAGCGCAATGGCATTCACGTGGCGTTTGGGATTGGTATCCGTCTTCCCTGGAAGGAATCCCTCTTGCCTATTAACAGTTTCTGCAGTTTGAGCAACCTGAATATCCAGTTTCTTCATGTGAGAATGTATGTTGGTAATCTTCCCATTCAGGTCCTCATACAGTGCATCAATCTTGCCATTGAAGCTCACTGTCATCTTCTGCTGTCCTTCCAATATCTGCTCAAGCATGGCATCCATTTTGTTGTCTTGCGGAGGTGGCTTCTGGTATGAAGAATTTCCATAGCTCCTAGTGTAGTTGCTGCTCTGAAATGGAGGTTTCGGCGTGTAACCAGAAGAGTTTTGATTTCCTGTGAAGGAACTCTTCTGATAAATCACAGTGAAGTTCATGTTTCCCTGCTGGTTCCCATAGTGCTGGCCCTGAAATCCTCCTCCGTTGATGTAATTCACGTCTTCTTCTTCACAGTCTGGCTCTGGTTCGAATGACTCCACCTCATTGGCAAAATGGACTTGCTTCTTACCAACCAAGAGATTATGTACGTTGTCCAGCTACCTATTAACTTCAGCGATTTGGTTTCCTCCAGCTTGTCCTGCGCTTTGTCTTCTCTCGAAGTCGGCATTATTGGTGCTGTTACTAAAAAACAAATTTTCAATAAGCTCTATCGCAGCTTCCGGAATCCTTGTGTTGAAGTTACCATTGCTTGCAACGTCAAAGGCCATCTGGTACCTACAATCAATCCCTCGGTAAAAGATACCGATAAGCTGTGGTTTGCTAAAACCGTGATGTGGGCAGTCCCTCTGGTAGGCCTTGAATCGCACCCATGAAGCCTTGAATGCTTCAGCAGGTCCTTGGGAGAATGTAGTGATCTTCATCCGAAGCTCCTCGGATCTTGCATCATCAAAGAAATTGCATAAGAATGCGTTCTTTGTTTCTTCCCAAGTGTTCAAGGATCCTGGATCAAGCTGCTTCAGCCAGTAAGACGCATCGCCTGCAAGTGAGTAAGGAAAGAGCTTGCAGAAAATGTAGTCGTAGGTCACTCCATTGGCCTTGATGCTTGGCCTTGATGCTTGATGCGAGGTCCTCGAATCTTTCGATATGGTCCATAGGGTGCTCACTGGGAAGACCATGAAAGAGATGCTGAGCCACTAAAGTGTAATAAGCGGGCTTCAGCTCAAAGTCATTCCTCTGGAATGCAGGAGGACGGATCGCAGCTCTATTGGCATAGAACTGGTCTGGGCGGTTGTACTCGCCTAGTGTTCTTCCACGTCCAGCTTCTGCAGCTTCGACGATGATGGCGCCAGCCTCATCAAGTCTCTGTCCTTGGGCGTTCCTTCTGTTGCCCTGCAGGTCAACAAAGTCGCCATCCTCGTTGCGTATCATGATTACAGGTACAGCCATCTCTATCTGCGCAAGGTGTCGATCGATACTAGGTGTGTCGATCGATGCTGGTAAAGAACGGTGTCGATCGACGCCTGGTGTGTCGATCGATACTCGTGCAGACTTACGGTTCGTACGTTCGAGACGGTTGATTTACTGGTTCAAAGTGACTAGTTCTTCTTCCTTGTTGCTCATGGTACTGGGCATGAACCTGAAACAAAAGATAGAGAACTAAATCAGTAACAAAAATAAAACAAAAACCTAGACAGAATCCTAATACTATATCCCGTTAGGTAGCTATTAGCTTCCCCGGCAACGGCACCAAAAACTTGATAAGGATCAAGTTTTACCAAAATAATCAACTACTGCAAGTGCACAGCAATGCAGTTGAAGTATAAGGGGTATCGAATCCTCAGGGAAGTTAAAGCTACACTTATGGTTTCTAGGTTTAGATTATGCTAGGTCGAATAATGAAATTGAAAACTAAGCAATTAAAGCAAGTAATAAATCGGAATTAGATGGATTAAAGTTCAGGAGATGAGGCGCTAGGCAAGGATAATTATCAGGTTTGAATCCAAGAATGCAGAATCTAAGTCTATTAGGGATTTATTAAGAACCGTCTAGAACTCGAAACTCTAAGGTAAAACCAATCAACTCTCGTTGCAGAAGTTATCTATGCCTAAATCCCTAAATTCCAAATCTCTTTGCGAATTTAAACAATAAAGGCAAGCAATAAGAACAGGTTCGATTTGTTCACAAATTACCTAGACCAAATCTCTTTGCGAATAGATAATTTGCTCACCTAAGATTAGTTAAAGTTATTAATAATGCTCTCGCATCTATTAAACAACCTAAGGTTTGATTTCTAAGTGATCAATTCAGAGAATCAAGTTAAGCACAAATCTAGGTGAAGATCCAATTGATTTCCCTAATAATTCTAGTGATTCTATAAACTCTTCATCAAACCCTAAATTACCCTAACCTAACAAGCAAACTACTCAGACATAATAATGCAAACACAAAACATGGCTGAATAATATTGCATAAAAGAATAGAGAATGATACAGGGGTTCGAAATCTGGCTCAGATGAGTTAGAATTGTCTCCCCAAAAGCTCAGGATCAATCTCTCTCTAAGTCTCAAAAACAGAAAATAATGATAAGGTATTTTGCTAAACAATGCCTGAAAACTATTTATAAAAGGGGATTTTTCGTCCAGGGGTAGATTTGTAATTCTTCAGAACTTGCTCTTCTTTCCTTTTTCTGATTGGAAACCGTCACTTTTGGCCGTCTATCCTTGGTGTCGATCGACACTGAGTGTGTCGATCGACACTCAGGTCGTAAATTCCAGCCTCTTGACTTCATCACTTCGGCTGCTTCTCTAAAGTGCTCCAAAATGCTCCAGATTCTCCCATTTAGCTCCAAATGCTCTCCATCCTGTAAAGACTCTAAAGAGACTCCAAAACTAGCAAAAGACTCTATAAAAATACTTATATCATGGCTTAAAAACGGGTAAAAACCATGATATATCAGTTAGCAGAAGGCTGATATCCTAACAAAAGCACTTGGAAGACTCAAGTTCAAAGAGATGAGGAACTTCATTGGAGTTAAAGACGTAAGAGAAGACAACTTCAAGCTTAAGGGGGAGAATGTTGTTGTAAGGTTGAAATATCTTGTGAGGCAAGCTAAGTATATTTAGGAGATATCTAAATATACATTTAGGAGTTATCTAAATTGTAAGTTTTCCTAATAGGTTTAGGAAACTATCATTGTCTTTCTCTATATAAGAAGATGCTAAAGGTGTAGCATAACTTATGATATTAAAAACTTAAGGTTTTGAGTTATTTTCCTTGAGTCAATAAGAGAGTTATTCTTATTAAACTTGTTCTTGAGTTCGAGATTCTATACATACTTGGAACACAATTAAGAATAATTGGACCACATGGAGCTTCTCCAAAACCCAGTACTGGAGTGACTTCATTATCTTCCCCAACAATGTATACCATCTCTTCGGTCTTTTGGTCATGCGGACTAAAACAAAAATCACGATTTTCACAAAACACACGACTTCCTTCTCCTCGGCAACCAAAGAACTTACGCTAAAGCACCAATTTCGTCGAGGGTAATCCACTGTTAAGACCTTGCTTCACTCATCAATCTTATTTTTTACCCATAACTCTCTCCCCTGTGTAATTTTGCTTTCTAATAACACCGAAAGTTTCTCTTCTCTAACAACTGAAAGAGACGGTGTCTCATAACCATGATTAGGATATTGATAGGGAATACGCACACGTCCAAATCTCTCTGTTGTATAATCAAAACTGAGTGCGAACACGTTGTACCCACTCTCTTTATCTTCCCAAGCAAACCAATAGGTCTTTCCCTTCAAAGACAAAGCAAAGGAACAAATATTAAGGTAGCAGTCAAGAGTGACGTCAAAAATCTTCCATGCATTAGAGCTAAAACTCAATAGATTTCTAATCCTCGGTTGTCAACATCACCAATACAACTGTATCTCAATATTTTGTAGCTAATGTTCCCGGATTTGTTGTCTTTGTAGGATCCAAGAGTGTATAGGTGTTGCATGTCTTGTAACGATGTCGATCACTGGGGATTCACGTGGTTTGACCAGTACATATTAGAGCTGATGGTTTATTGTTGAATTGATAAATTCAGTGTTTTATGTTGGTTAGCATTTGGTTCACTAATTACGGCATATTCTTCACAAAGTGTATGATACTCTTAAGATTGTTTATCAGCTCTGCAACCACTGGACCGTAACAGAGAGAAATATAGTTGTAACACAATTGAAGCTTGTTGTAGATTTCTCTAGATTTTAGCTAAGTCGATTGCTATATATATATTTGGATCATAATCAATACACAAAGATTCTCAGCCTTTGTTTCTCTGATGATATCATAGTTCGATCCGTACACTCACATAATCTAATCTAGCCCAGAAGTGGCCCGTGCCCCTAGACTCGAGAATTGATGGTTTGGCGAGATTAATAGTTGGAAGAGTCATTATCTCAAGTGGGATTAGGTAGAGATTAATGGGCTATAAGGCTTTAATCTCTAGAGAGTGTGTCAGATATGTCTGAAGGAATTCATACCGTTTTATAACGATTTATAAAACTACTTATGAATTTACTTGCCAAGATCTCATGTAAATACTGAAATAAATCTAGAACATAGAGTTTGAATATACCTGGATATTTTGCAGCGGAAAGATGAACGGTTATGGATTTAGGTTGTATAGCACTGCAAGTGTCGTGCCTCTACCGGTATCCACACGCACACAAATTGGATCAGTACGGGATGCTAGTGCCTCCGAGATCTCGTATCTCAAATGAAACGACGAACTGTTCGTCTTTTGTCTGTTTTAGTTCCGTGTGAGATGATAATCAAAATGTCAATCTCTTATATATATATATATATATATATATATATATATATATATATGCAATTGAACTTGCCCGCCAAGTTTAATTGGTAAGCAACAACTTGCCCGCCAAGTCTAATTAACTTGCCCACCAAGTCTATTTAACTTGCCCGCCAAGTTTGCATTATATATGTATATCACTAGAATATGTGTATCACATATACACGTAGACTCAATGATATATATCGAACTTAGTATTGGTNGTTTGCATTATATATGTATATCACTAGAATATGTGTATCACATATACACGTAGACTCAATGATATATATCGAACTTAGTATTGGTTTTAATCCAAATTAAAACCAACTCTAACTTGATCCAATTTGCTTAGGTGTGTGACCCTGTAGGATCGTATAATAATAGTAATAGACTCCGAGTCTATAAGTTATAAGCGGTTTCTAGCAAAACATTATAACCACCTAATATTATACTATTGTCAACCTCGACGGTACAACTTTAACTAGAGTAAAGTACAAATGATTTCAAGACATTCCCAACAATGTCGCACATCAGAAGTTGGGAGAGAACTTGAGTAATATATAAGAGACTCGTGTCAAGCCATTTATTGTCATTTGGTTTTTATTCTGATATTTTCCAAGGCTTACATTTTGTTAGCTGTAAGCATAGAAAGAAATACATTTTATGCTTAAGGTATGCAAAAAAATGGCTTTTCCCATTCACTTTCCTTGTTTTTAGAACCTTATGTGTATGATGTTAGCTGCATTTTTACTTTACCAATAAACTAAAAAGAGCCGAAGATATATTTCGAAAGCAGTTCTCATTTTAAGGAAGAAAGCGCCTCGTGTTGAAGACCCCGAACCGGACACTATCGAAGTCATCCAAAGATTATATATGTTAATACCTCAAATCTCTTTGAAGAAGGAACTTATGTTGAATCAACATGAAGCTTCCTCGACAACAGATCCTCCTGAGTCCTGAGGAATATCCTGAACATTTCGACCCGTAAAATATTTGAAGAAAACATGACATTGTATACAGATATTATTCTTTCATTTGTGAATCAGTAAAAAAACAGTGTTTGAAAGCCAGTATACATCTGTACATATACATAATTGATCTACTAAACTTCAAATAACGTATATGTATGTTGTGTGCTCCCTTGTGCATTCATGTTGTGTAACTGTTTACTTATAAATAACAAAAGAACTTTGGTGATGAGATAAAATCAAAATTTGGAATGATAAAACAGTACTGAGAAATCCCGCTGATTACAAGTATAAAAGGTAAAACTGTCAAAGATAAAAATGTTACAAAGACATGAGAGTGTTGATGTGATTGGGGAACGTATAGTGCGACGACAGACGTCTGTTTCCAAGTCCATGACTGAACCGAAAATCGTCACCAGCGATTCCTTTAAACTCAACTCTTCTAAAGCTATTTCTCACAGGATCAAGATACAATATAAAAAACGATCAAAGAAACGAGAATGGAACAAGTATTAACTCACCAGCATCAGTGATACCATCAATTCTGTAAGTTAGTTTCAAACTCCTAGCAAAAGGTGTAAGAAAGTGTTTACGTGACCACTTATGTTTCTCTGCATCCTCCAAAACCCACAATCTAATACCATCGTTGTCAAAAGTAATACTAACACAAGCTAACTTTCCCTCATAAGGTACCAAAAAATACCGATTAAAATAATCCGATGGTAAATTAATCTTATCAAACTTTTCAGTTCTGACATCAAAACTCATTATAAGACCACGAACATCCGAATGATCATCAACTGAGGCGTTATAATATAGAACACCATTGATGCATTGCCCATAAGACTTAGAGAAAGGACAATGCTTTTGGTTGGTTCTGATCGTTCGCCATGATTCTTGAGCTGATCCCAATGTTAAAACCCGACACTCATCAGAACTTTTAGAGTACGGCATGCACACTACTTTGTGTTTACCTTCGACTGGATCGTATCCTAAAAAGACTTTTATACTCTTCCACCTCTTGCTGGGTTTGGGTAAAGTTACAAACTGTTTCATGCTTGGGTTCCAAATAATGGGTCTTGTAAATGTTTGAAAGCAGATCAAGCCGTGGATAGATTCCGTGAGGGTGAAGCAACAGTCTTTTGGGTATTTCATGTGAAAACTATCCACATGCTGAGAAGATAATGATTCAAGTGGCTCATTCGGATTAGGATTATGCTGCAGAAAAGAGAAAACAAACAACTTGTTCTTCTTTTTGAAGGCCATTAGAAGACTTGGCCGTGCTAAGGAGCGAGTATCGAACAATTTGGTGAAATATGGATCGGTGGTGATTGATGACCAGAGCTTGGATACGCAACGAGATCTCACAATAGATTTCGGAGGTAGCCTTAAGAGTATATCTGAGGCGAGATCGAGGGGCAACGACGACGATGTTGGTTTTGACATCGATGAAGATTTTTCTCTCTTTCGTTTCTTGTTGGTTTATCTTTGGTCAAAACCCTAACTGCTAAAATTTAGGAGATCGAGTAATAGCATAAAGATGGTTGAATGAAAAAGTACAAATTACATTCACTTACATAGAAAAGTAACTAAGTTTTCTAAACAAGATAAATATAAATAGAAGTATTATTTTTATTTTTTTGCTAAAGAAAATATATAGAAGTATTACATTTATAAATAAAGGTAAACTCTTAAGATATTGACAAATTTTTCCGTAACTAAATTTTCGTCCGATCTTTCAACACTTATTGGTTTCCTTTGTCTTACACGGTTTCACGTTTAGTATACAGAAAGAAAAAAATCAGCGGGGAAGAGAATGCGAGGTGGAGAGCCGTTGAAGCTGCCAAAACAACAAGGAAAAACCAGTGGTGGTAGTAGTTGATTTTCTTCTATCTTCAACTTTTAAAATCGTCTCCGGGATTAGGAGCATACAAAATCAGTTGAGGAAACATAGAAGGTATGTACATTGCAAGAAAATGCTCCATTACACAAAATGTACGATCACGTGACTTAATTAGTTAATTCGCATTTCTCGATGAATCTGCTGTATTTCATCTCTTATAGAACTCCTTCAATCCTTTTTTTTTTTGCTTTCTATTTTTCTCTCGTGATGTGTCTGAACTGTTGATCCTAAACTTTTGATACCCACTTTTGATTTTATATGTGCAAGCTATTGTATTTTCTTTTCCATTCCCATGGTTGTCTATTCAAGGTGGTAGTGACACCGTAACATATAGAAATTGTCATTTGTTTCCCATTCATGATTAGGTACATAAGATGGAAAAGGATGTGAGGGATCTTCTAGCTCTTGCTTAAAAACTGCTTTTTGAAAGGAGCTCCTTCCATTATTCCCTGATACCTCCTTTGCTATGTGCTTCAGGCGTAAGACGTTCACCATCGAGGAAGAGATTCTTTTTAGGTTCATCTTCAACAATAAAATACACCATCTGATTTCGAGTCATCTCTATTACAAATCACTCCTAAGCTTCCTCAATTTAGTGAAAGATTACGTTTATTAAAGGATTTAAAAGTTAAATTGGCGGTTCATCCGGGTCAACGGGTCAGCGGTTCACGGTTTAACCGCAGATTTTTTCTGGATTTTGGCTGTTTTATAAGTAGCGGATTTTAACAGCGAAACCGGACCGGGATAGTGATCGGATCGCGGGTTAACCGAGCGAACCAGCTGGTCCGGTCCGGATGTGAGAACATTGTCTTTTAGTTGTATGTAATATATTGACTAAATTATGTGATTTTTTTTTTCTTTAGATTTTGATGAAAACTTCACAATGCCACCTAAAGAACATGAGAGAAATAACCATGAGGATAATCACGATTGGTTGCTGTGATTTTCTATTTTTTTTTCACTATTTAGTTTGGTTAAATTTAAATTTAAAATATTTAATCATTTTAATATTTTATTATTGTTATTGAATATCTTTGTTTTGTTAAACATGATATGAATATTTTTTAAATCTCATTTATTTTTATATTTTCAAAACTATAATATATATATATATATATATATATATATATATATTATATAAAATTTTATAAATTAGTTGATGCACGGTCGAACCGGCTCGACCCAGATAAACCCGGAAACCCGGTGACCCGATAGGTATTCCGGTTTACTATCCGGGTCGGTTTCAAAACATTGCTTGCGAGAGAGAGGAGGCAAGTAGGGTACAAGAAACCTTGGAACCAAGCACTAATGCCCTCAAGAGTAAGGTTTGGACCCTTAAAACATCAAAAAAATAAAGCATCTTATTTGGCAAGTGATCTCCGGGTGTGTAGCGACGTGTAGCAATCTCCGGATAGACATTGTGGAAACGATCGAGCTTGCCCAAGGTGTGGCGCAAGAGAAGAGTCGGTAAACCACTTATTCTTTCAATGCCCACCGGCTTTACTAGTTTGGCCCTCTCACATATTCCAAGTATTCCGGACGTATTTTTGTGTGATGCGTTGTTTTGCAATATAGATTATTTGATGTCAAGGGCACGTGAACGGGGGCAACAGACGATCCTTTTAAAAGCTTCCCGTAGATTATATGGTACTAAATCTGGAAAGCCAGAAATGATAAAGTTTTTAACGGGAAAGATGTATCGCCTTTGGTTACCACTGATATAGCTCTCCAGGAATAGTTAAATTGGAAGATGGCCAACATAGTACAAGCTGCGAGTGAAGAAGTGGAAGCTCGAGTAGCAGGACCACTTGACATGACGATTCTGGGTAGTGAATTCCGATGTCAAGTTGATGCCTCGTGGGTAAGCACGGATAAGATGTATGGAGGAGGTCTTGTACTCTTCCATAATGATCTAATTCAGCAGCTCGGAGCTTTCACGGAAAATTCGGCTCGATATCCCTTACACGCCGAAATTGAAGCGACCATGTGGGCAATGAGATATGCCCAACAAACTGGTATTAGTTCTAGATCTGGACATAAAAACCGGACCCGAAGAATCAAACCGATATGAACCAAATTTTTAGGTACCGAACCGATGTAAATACCCGAATGGGAGCCACATTGTCATATCCGAAGAACTGGTAACGAATCCGAACGAAACCGAGAACCGAACGGGTATCCGAAAAAATCCAAAATAGAATTATATACAAAACAAATATTAGTTATATTTAGATTTGTAGTAACAAAAATATAAAATATTATAATTATAAACTGAATATATCAATTATGTTTATAGGTTTTCAGATATTTTTATATTTTTCAGGTATTATGGGTAAATTGGGTATTTTCGGATACTAGTTCCAGTTATTTTAGGTACTTAATCGGATACATTTCAGATATTTTTGGTTTATTTGGTTACAAATACCCGAAAATATCCGAACCGAATAAAAATTAGGATTAATTTTGGGTTAAAAAATCTGAACCGATCCATAACCGATCGGTTTTTTGATAAAATCCGGTTCCTCAACCTCTATACAGAACTGATCCGGACCCGACATGAACCGAACCGAACCCGATCCGAAAATAAAAAATATATGAATGGAACATACAGCCTAAAACCAAAATATCCAAAACCCGAAATCCGATCCGAACCCGAATAGATCCGATCCGAACCCGAATGAGTATCCGAATTCTCATGCCTAATTAGTTTTTTTCACTTTTAGACATATTGTTTGCAGCTTGTTAACCTTGTTGATGGAGATGAAGAGTGGTCAAATCTCATATCAGAATTAGAAGAATTTAATTATTTGTGCCCTAGATTTTCAGAGTTTTCTCTATCATTTTTACCTCGTACTTGTAATACCCGAGTTAATTCCCTTGTGAAAGAGGTTCGAGCCCGTGGTTTTGTTTTTTTCATGTAAGCCCAATAATTCCTGATTGGTTAGCCCACGAAGCTAACCTATTTGAACCAGAACCAGTGCACTGTTCAATGTTATTCGTTTGGCTGTCGAAAAAAAAACCATGTGAACTTTCTAATTATTAAGCCAAGTCGTCATGGAAGAAAAATTGAATGTTTTCTCCAACATAAACATGGAAGTAAGCAACCACATGCTAAAAAACACTTTAGTCTAAAGAACGAATTTAGAAAAACAAGAAAGATTAAAATAGATAGACAATATAATGTTGTTTTGCCACAATATCTCCAAGAGTTCTTAGCTTGCATACAGACATGGACTGAACGCTTGCATACGAGATACTTAAACGTTCAAAAGAGAAGATGAAAAAAGTTTTTCCAAGAGTGAAAAACTAACATGAAAAGATGTGTGTTTAAAACATAATTTCCTAGGTTTACCTCAATATAGCATAGTCTCTTCGTTACAAACTTTGTCAAGATTTTCAGAATTACAAAGCCAAGTGCTTTTGCTTTATTACTCTGTAGTCCACTCCCACTCGGATCGTCAAGTTGGGCTAAGAATATGTTTATGCTTTTCTCATACAAGTGTTCAATCACACCTAAGAAATCAACATCTCCGGTGATTATCAAGATGTTTTTCTTCTCCTGCCCAAGTCCTTCCTTCTCAAGTACTTTCTGCTCAAGTGCTTTCATGTAAACATCCTCAATTGCATACTTGTCCGCTACATCGGTATTTCTCCCTTTGTGTTTGTGGTTGTTGGTCATGTGTTAAAGCTCAACAAGCAAGTGAAAATATATACTTTATTTATGGACATCATTTGACAGAATTTTCTTTAAATATAGTAATAAAAAAAAATTATTGAGATTGTTTTAGAATACATTTATTATAGGACGGACATAACCATTTAGCTCATCTTCCAAATTCAGTGATACGACATCTTCTAAACAAATTTTACACTGTTGAATATAATTTATTATTGTCTCTTGATATCATTAAGATTTTAAATTGAAAAATATCTCTATAAATTAATAATTTATCGATTATTAATAACTCTATAAAATAATAAAATTTTTAAGTTCTAACATTATTAATTTATAAAGGTTTTACTGTAGTAATAAAAATAAAATTATTTTATTGATTTTGTTTTTGACAACATTTAATCTAGGGCGGACACTGGTTCTAACCTTTCTACTTACAATTATTTCGTTGTATATATTATTCTTTTGGATATGTGACTTTTGAATTGCAACCGATGTTCAAAAGATCGTTAACATATTTTATGAAAGACGATTCAGATGGTTTTTTTTTTAAAACAAATTTTATTAATTGAAACCTGAAACAAGTTCAAGTGACAAAGTTTTAACAAAATATTGCACGTGCAAAGCATAAAATACAATAAACTTGCAATAGTAAATAGTCGAGTCTTCCGCATCGACTATACTATACTAAAAGGAGCAATGTTGAACAAACTAGCCACGACCACCTCGCCAGCCTCGAGTAACTATTTGCCATTGCATATCCTTTACCATAGCAGACGGTTTGGCAGGTCTCTCACGAAGAATTCTTTGATCCGTAGGAGTCATGAAATCCGACTGTTGAGGATCCTCATCTAGAGCCGTTGTATCTTCTTCATCTATAGTATCTTCTGCATTTAGAGCCGTTGTATCTTCTTAATCAGAAAAGTCAAGATCTAAGAACCTATTTTTATTGAACGCTGAGATAGACAAAGACTTCTGAACAGCATGAGCCGTTCTATTAGATAAAAGAGTTACTTGATTGGTAGTAAGGGTCTCTCTTGGTGAGACCATCTCAGATTTTTTAGTTGGAGTCAAGGAAGTAGTCATAATAGGAAGAGCGATCGTAGATATAGTAGAGTGAATACATGAGGCCGTATGCATAGTGCTAGAAACATGAACCTGATCGATGTCGGTTGCCTTCTCCCTCCTTTCCAAAGATGCTTCCATTTCCATATCTACGAGTGTTTCTTTCACCGGAATTATACATCTTCTAGGTAAAAATATATACACAATTAGGTTTGTATTATATGTTTTATTAACAACACTTATTTGAAAGTGAAAAATAAATTAATAAACTAAAATATATAATAAATTTTTTTTTTACGAAAATTCACCTAAGAAACAAAAATTTGATATCGGTTTTAAGTTAAATATTTATTTTTCTATATGTTCTACATAAATATATAATAAAAATATCATTTTTCCATTTATAACTTGTAGATATTTTGATGAGATTTTTATTTTCATTTATAATACACAAAATTATAAATTTTGTATACTGCATATTCTAAACTTTGTAAAACATGTACAAAGTGTAGAATACATATTCTAAACTTCGTAGATTACACATGAAGTTTAGAATACGTATTCTAAACTTTGTAGAATATGTACAAAATGAAGAATACGTATTTTAAACTTTGTAGAATATGTACAAAATGAAGAATATGTATTTTAAACTTCGTAGAACATGTACAAAGTGCAGAATACGTATTCTAAACTTCAAAAAACAGATTTGAAGTTTAGAAGACGTATTCTAAAATTAATAGAACAGAACAAAAATATTTATTTTTAATGTTTTTCGAAAAACTAAAAATTAAATTTTTTGAATTATGGTGTTTTTGAGTTTTCTATATTTTTTTGCTCTTAAAATATATATTTAAAAATATTTTAATTAATTAATTATGATTAATTCAATCAAAATATGGACAAAATATTAGAAGGTATAATTTCACAAACTCATAGTAAAAGTGTCCTTTTTTCAATTTCTCTGTTTGTTATTGAACTTCGTTGCTTCTTACATCATAAAGCCCCATCGTCTTTATGAGTGTGTCGATGTATTATTTATGATGACAAGTTATTGATTATGTTATTGTACTTCTTAAGTTTCACAAACAATGTTGTTTTGAGATTAAATTTTTGTTTCACAAAAATTATCATTTTATATTTTTAATGCAGATTATTAATCGAGATTTTAATTTTATTCATATTATTCCAGTCTATTAATTAAGAAAAGTTTAATTTGTGTAATTAATAAAAAAATATAAGAAAAATATGTATTAAAAATGGTAAAATAATATCCTTTGTAAAAGAGAAGTAATATAAGAGCATCTCCAATGGTTGCCTTTATTTATTTCCTTAAAAATAAGGTTTCTTCAAAAATGAAGGAAAACATGAAAGAGTTAGTTTTTCTTCAATCATATGCTTCATTTTTTCCTTCAAAATAATATTTTTAATATATTTAATCATCATTTACCATTAATTGTTAACAATATCTTCACTTTTAAACTTTACAACTTTGTATTCACTTTTTTTTTAACCATTATTCAACACAATCATAATTTTATCGAAATTAACTTTTATAATATATATCTTTGATTTTGTACTCACTTATTATCTTTGATTTTAGTAGTAATTATGTTTTTCATTTTTTACATATTTATTTCAAATTTTATGTTGGTTATATTGTTGTAATTTCAATTTTTATATATTATTATTACAGTTTTATTTATAAATTAATTGGATAAAATAAAAAATGCATAGTTTTAAAATTTATTGGATTAAAAAACAATACATAATTTTGTTAGAGTATATTTTAAAATTGAAGCTATATTTTGTAAAGAAAAAGTTCACCTTCAAAATATAAAGAAATAAATTCACTCCTTCATTTTAAAAATAAAAATAAAGTACCATTGAAATAAGTTTCTTCATTTTTTTCTTCAAAATAAAGAAAAATGTGAAATATGAAAGACCATTAAAGATGGTCTAAGAACTATTATCGTCTATGAAACCAATCATTACTGTTACATCAGAGTTGTAAAAAATAGTATTACAAAAATAATGATACAAAAGGCGACAAAAGTAATGATACAAAAATAAGAATAATGATACATTAAAAACCCCAAAAAGTGTTGTGCTGTTATGCAATACCTTAATTTATACTATTCTAACTTATAAGAGCATCTCCATCAGTAAAGTCTCTTAAAAAGTTATCTTAACTATATTTAATTCATATAATTTTAGAACTTAATTAAATTTTAAATAAAAATAAAAAGAGCCAATGAGGAAGAAGAAAAAGCTAAGAAACATATCTTAAAGTCCTTGGGCAAGATATGTCTCTTTTTCTCTTTCCTCTCTTTTCATTATTTTATATTTTTTTTATTCTAAGAGACCCCTTAAAAAACGCCCGCGTGAGATGACCTAAGAGCACCTCCAACGGCGCAGGACATCTAAAGTATATTATATTAATATAATATAATAAAATAATTAAAATTTAAATATAAAATAAAGTAGACCATTCACATAAGGACATGTGTAGAGTCTTTGGTTAGAATCGTTTCTGAAAAGGGAATTAAGCAAACCGTCTCTTCTTCTCTTTCATGTTTTTTCATTTTTTAATATTTTTTGAAGTTTACAGATGGGATAAGAAACCCCCGTTGGAGGTGGTCTAATGTTTCAGATTTTTTTATTGTATTTACCATTTGCTTACCCTTACAAATCTCCATCTGTTGGTTTCATTACTAAGATTTATCACCCAAATGTTGATGAACTGTGAGTTTAATTTGGATAATTATTGGACAGTGTTCATTTTTGTTCTTGAGAGAATCTTCTAGATCTCTTTATCTTTGGTTATGCAGGTCGGGCTCTGTTTGTTTAGATCTGATTAACCAGACTTGGAGTCCTATGTTCGGTAAGGGCTAAATCAAGTGTTGTTGATTGTGGACATTTGATTTGAAGTTTTTGGTTTAACGTTTATGTTCTGGATTTGTTTGTTTCTTTTCAGACCTTGTGAATGTGTTTGAGACATTTCTTCCTCAGCTTCTTTTGTATCCAAACCCATCAGATCCATTGAATGGTGAAGCCGCTGCATTGACAATGCGTGATCGTCATGCTTATGAACAGCGAGTTAAAGGTAATTCGATAAAGTTTCAGTCTCAAGAGAAAAGTTGAAATTCTGAAAACCCATTAGTTTGATGTGAGGTAAAAAGATTTTGATTGTTAGTATCTTGAACTTGTTCTTAACGGGCGTGTTATTGAGATTACCATTTGAAGCTAAATGTTCATCTCAGTCATTTGTGTCTATTTGTTCTAATTGATTATAACTTTTGTTTAGTTAATGTGAGGACTGAATTTTCGTAACTCTCGGAACTTATGGAATGATCATTTGCTCATTTGAAGCTCATGATGAAGATAAAAAGTTTCTGATCATTTTAAAGCTTATGACCATTTTGTTCTACTTAACTAAAGAGTTGAATAACAATACAGTTGCAAAAGCTTATCCATAGGTCTTGATAATGTCTTTGATTACACGACATTTTAAGGAAGTTTGATGGATCATTTTGCGTGTGTCATGTTTGGTTTTTTTTTTGGTTTGTGGTTTTCAGAATACTGTGAGAAGTACGCAAAACCAGGGGAAGGTTCATAAGATAAATCTAGCGATGAAGAGCTAAGTGAAGAGGAATATGGTTCTGATGATGAAGATGATGATGATGATGATGTTGCAATTGCAGGCAAACCAGATCATTGAACCGGGATTTGGTAGGGGCTTGGTTTTATGTATATGATCCATCATGAGTTTTATTTATGCTGATAACTGAATCTGTGAAATCTATCTATTTCTCCCTTTGTGTTTGTTTATGACCCGCGTATACGCAGTATATATTTTCGCTTGTTTGTTGAGCTTCCATTAATTAAGCGTTCTCACTTACTTTTTTATGTTCATAGATGTAATTTTGTTTTTTACATTTTTCATGTTTAGTTTGCTTTTTAACGTTATGTAATAGTTAATTAAAAAACAGGGTATAATCCTAGTTAGTAAACAAATTCTTGAAAGTGAATCACTCATATAATAATCTGATTTTGGTATTAAAGTGATCTTCCGTTTGAATAATTATCACACAATGGTCTGGTTGGTGCGTGTGGAGGTTGAGATGTTCTTTACCTTCTTTTTACTTGTCGCGTGGGTTCGCTCTTTTTCTATATAAGTCCCAAAGACTTTTTCTCAACCACCGGTCTTGTACGAGACAGAACAGTGTAAAAGATGGTCACAAACTCATAATCTTATAGCGTTTTATAGTTAAATCATGATTAACTTAAGATAATTTCTTGTTTTCTTTAAAACATTTAAGTTACATTTTTTTGCTAGAAAATGGACTCTGAACATTTATAAAGAGCTTTAGTGTTCCCTTCTTTAAGTTTAAACCTTAACATCCTCAAATACACTAAAATGGCCAACTCTGTGAACGGCTCTCGTCGTCCTCACTACTTGCTTGTAACTTTCCCGGCGCAAGGCCACATAAACCCGGCGCTCCAACTAGCCAACCGTCTCATCCACCACGGCGCAACCGTCACATACGCCACCGCCATCTCAGCTCTCCGTCGCATGGGCGAGCCACCTTCCGCCGAAGCCTTATCCTTCGCCTGGTTCTCCGACGGATTCGACGACGGTCTCAAATCCTTCGAAGACCAGAAAATATACATGTCCGAGCTCAAACGCTGCGGCTCAAACGCCCTGAGTGACATCATCAGAGCTAATCTCTCCGGTAGCCCCGCCGCAACAGAGCCCATCACGAGCGTCATCTACTCTGTACTCGTCCCCTGGGTTTCCACGGTGGCGCGTGGGTTTCACCTCCCGACTACGCTTCTCTGGATCGAGCCCGCCACTGTACTAGACATCTACTACTACTACTTCAACTCCTCTCGCAACCATCTCTTCGAATTTGACCCGATTAAATTACCGAATCTGCCACCGTTCTCCACCGGAGACCTCCCGTCGTTTCTTCAGCCGTCGAAGGCGTTACCGTCAGCTCTCGTGACCTTAAGAGAACACATCGAAGCTCTCGAATCGGAGTCGAGCCCTAAGATCTTGGTGAACACTTTCTCCGAACTGGAACACGACGCGTTAACCTCCGTAGAGAAACTCATGATGATTCCGATCGGACCTATGGTTTCCTCCTCCTCCGACGATAAAGCAGATCTTTTCAGATCATCGGAAGAAGATTGCATCGGATGGCTAGATTCGAAGCCAGAGAAGTCCGTTGTTTACATATCCTTAGGGACGCACGCCGACGATTTGCCGGAGAAACACATGGAGGCGCTCACAAGCGGCGTGTTAGCCACAGGGAGACCATTCTTGTGGGTGGTGAGGGAGAAAAACACGGAAGAGAAGGAGAAGAAGAAGAATCGGTTTCTTGATTTGATCAGAGGAGACGATAGAGGATTGGTGGTTGGGTGGTGTTCTCAGACGGCGGTACTGGCGCATCCGTCGGTGGGGTGTTTCGTGACTCACTGCGGCTGGAACTCGACGATGGAGAGCTTGGAGAACGGAGTTCCGGTGGTGGCGTTTCCGCAGTTCGCGGACCAGTGCACGACGGCGAAACTGGTGGAGGCCACGTGGCGGATGGGAGTGAGGGTGAAGGAAGGGGAGGGAGGACACGTGGAAGGGGATGAGGTGAGACGGTGTCTGGAGAAGGTGATGAGCGATGGAGAGGAAGCGGAGGAGATGAGGAGGAATGCGGCGAGGTGGAAGATCCTGGCCGTTGATGCGGCGGCGGAAGGAGGACCGTCGGATTTGAATCTTAAGGGTTTTGTGCAAGAGTGAAGCGGTTAATTTAAGAGTTGTGAGACTCAAGAGTGAATCTCTGTTTCATTCTTGTCCAAGTTATCTTATTCCTTTTAATGATCTTGCAAATCCATAAATTGCATTTAAATAAGCTTTAATTACAGGGGAAAAAACAGAGTATGTATATTCTTTTACGGTGACGACGGATCATCTAATTTATTTTAAACTTTTGTAAATATATGATATCTAAACAAAAAAAACTGAACATCATCCATATATAACAACACGTTTCCTTCCAACTGTCGATTTGACCAAGGAATTACAAACGCATGGAATAACAAGAATGTAAAGATTTCTTCATAATAACTTGAAGAAGATAATAAGAACGAACAACAGGTCGAAATCTTCACTCCCAAGTAACCGAAATCATCGAATTAGCGAGCCCAGATTGATCGAAAGTCGTGTAAGCTTCATAATCTAGAGTCTTGGAAGCACCAGGAATCGCTTGTACCAGCTTAAACGCCTTTCTCTCCGATGCCTCCATGTGTGAATAGCAGAACGACCAAAGTAGCTGAATCGGTTCGCTCTTGAGAAATCTCCTCTGCTTTCTTCTCCCATCTGGAAACCGAACGCAGAGACTGCACACAAGGCTTCGATCGCAATCTCCCTTTGGCTCTTCTGTCAGATCCGGAAACTCTAAACAAGTCTCCTCCTCCTCTACTTCTGCAGACTCTTCAAATTCTGGCCCCCAAGAAGGAGCCGGGTTTTGATCGGTGTTGATGCTTGACGAACAAGTCTCCTCCTTTTCAAACTCTTCACCCAAAGAAGGAGCCGGGGTTTGATCGGTGTTGATGCTTGACGAACAAGTCTCCTCCTTTTCAAACTCTTCACCCGAAGAAGGAGCCACGACTTGATCGGTGTTATTGCTTGACAAACGAGTTTCCTTAGTTTCGGGGCGTACATTCCTTGTAAAAGAAGCAATGTGTTCATGAGGACCAGCCTCCATAAACCGCATCAAATCCTCGACAAAACCATGAGCTTCAATATCGCCGCTCCACATACGCATCTTCTGACCAGTGACGGGATCGATGACAAGCACCACAGGAGGAGAAGAGACGATTTTGTAGAAAGTCGATATTTTCTGACCTTGGATTGTATGGTCAAAGACCTGCCATAAGACAAAGCTGGATTCGACGGTTTGCGAAACAGCGTCGTTTGACCACACATCTCGGTTAAGCCTATGAGAAGCAAACTCTGTTCTGGATTGGAGATTCACTAGCAACCATTGGTTCTTTTGGGAAGAAGTCGATTTCGCGTCTTGGAACGAACCCTTGAAAAGAAGGTTTAGAGGAGGACGGTACAAGGAAGACAATCTCGAATCATCAGAGGCTAAATCATCAGAACCCGCGACGACGTGATTGATGAGAAAGAGATCGATGGCTTCATCAATGTTCCAATTTGTTGTCTGTAGGAACATCCTTGCGGTTTCAACGGTCGCACCGACGGCGACTTCTAAGAAAGATGAGATCAGTTGATCATCAATAGCATAATCATTCGTGGACAGAGCTTGACGGTTTTCATCGCTAAAAATTAAATCGATTTCTTCGTCAAGCTGCGACCTTATTGTTATTGCTCTGATCTGTTGGTTAATCCCTGAAAGAGTTTCATCCATTGTCGATGTTCCGAGATAAATTTAACAAGAAATCGTGGGAAAATTAAAAGACGAATTGATCCAAGAAGTTGTGTCTTTGTTATGTGGAGTAATTTATGCGATAGAACAAAAAAAAGGTAATTTATGCGAGCTTAGGGCTCTGTTCTATTTATATAGGAATAGAGAAAGAGAAAGAGAAAGAGAAAGCTTCTTTAGGTTAGTTTCCTTTTAAAATAAAGTGGAAATTTTGTTCTCGGTTTAAATTCTTGAAAGTAATTGTAACAACGGCGCAGTTTTACAATTACTTTACTTGCGATTTAACTTGGTGGGAAGATTAAGGCTGTTCAATGGGAATTAACCGATCCGATGCGATCTGAACAAACCGATTCGAAAGCTGATCCACATTTTAATACGGTTTAAATAGATTTATCTTTTCTATATCCAAAAAAAAAGAAATCAAAAATTGAAACCGAACCAAAAATAAGAATAACCGAAGTTTATTTAAAAATTAAGAATGTATTTCACTAAAATCCGAATCTAAACCGAAATCGATTCCAAACGAAATCTAGGAATACAGAAAACAAGAAGTTGAGAGAGTGAGTCTTTGTTAAGTGGGGTAAGTTTGAGAACTTAGGTTCTTTCTGCTTGTTAAATAAAAGTGGAATTTAAAAGCATTAAATCTTCAATTGCATGAGGAATTTTCAATTATATTCCAATAAGAGAGCTTCCCCTAATCTTTGTACCCCCTCTCCTTTTCAAGTCGATATGGGAACATTAAAAAAAATAGTTTCCACCATCATTAGCTAATTCAATTGTCTTTAAACACCAGAGAAGTTGATATATGTTTTGAATGTCATTCAAGAACAGTTTTAGTTGAGGAGGTCTCATTGAGATTCCAAGTGACCTTAATCAAAATAGCAAGGAGACACTTGGAAGTTGAAAGAAACAAACTTATGGTCAAAATAAAGCCTATGTATATTAGCCGTCAAAAGACAGCGTTTAAATTAGCAAAACGTTGCGACTTTCGACTTTTGGATTGCAGATGTCATCCATGTCATCAAGTTTTAATCTTTCTTTCTTCACATACGAGCAAAAAACTTAATAATGATCTGTGTTGTGACAATTGCATATTTGAAATTAATGTTCGAGTTGACCAACAAAAGTCTGGGAATACAAGAATGTAAAGGTTACTTCATAACTACTTCCAAAACAAGTTGAAATCTTCAGTCCCAAGTAACCGAGATCATCGAATTAGCGAGCCCAGATTTGGTCGAAAGTCGTGTTAGCTCCCTAGTACAGAGTCTTTGAAGCACCACGAATCGCTTGGAGCAGCTTGAACGCCTTTTTACCGGATTCGTCCATGTGAGAATAACAGAAAGACTGAAGAAGCTGAATCGGTTCGCTCTTGAGAAACTTCCTCTGCTTTATTCAAAACCGGAAACTCTTGTTAAGTGTCCTCCTCCTTTATTTCTGCAGGCTCTTCAAATTCTTCACCCAAAGAAGGAGCCACAATGTGATCGCTGTGGTTTCTTGACGAACAAGTCTCCTCCTCGTGTTCTGGTAACTCTTTAAATTCGTCATCCCAAGAAGGTGCGAGGATGTGCTCGGTGTGCTCTGGAGACTCTTTAAAATCGCCGTTCCATAAAGTAGACATGTTTTGATCATCAGTAATGTGGCTGCTTTCAGAACAAATCTTCTCTGCCTCTATGCGTTTGTTGCTTGTCAAAGAAGCAATGTGTTCTTGAGGACCAGAATCGATGTACTTTATCAAATCCTCGACAAAACTCTGAGCCTCAATCTCGCCGCTCCATGAACGCATCTTCTGACCAGTGATGGGATCGATGAGGAGCACCACAGGAGGAGCAGATTCGATCTTGTAGAAAGTAGAGATTTTCTGTCCTTCAGTGGTATCATCATAGACTTGCAATAAGATGAAGCTAGACTCGATGGCCTGAGAAACGGACTCGTTTGACCATAAATCTCGGTTAAGCACATGAGAAGCAAACTCGGTCGTGGATTGGAGATTCACTAGCAACCATAGATCCTTTCTAGCAGAAGTTGTCTCCGCATCTTCAAACGAACCTTTGAAAAGAAGTTTCAGAGGAGGACGGTACAAAGAAGACAATCTCAAGTCTAATCCGTCAGAGGCCGATTCTGATTCCGAGTCCCAGATGTTCTCAGGACATACTTCGACCTGAGTTTGATTCGTGGAAGACGGACCATAGAGAGAAGCTTCTTCAAGGTCCCAGGTTGTTGCCTTTAGGAATCGTATTGCGGTTTTCTTAGTTTGACCAACAGCGATCTCCATGAATGATGAGATTAGTTTCTCTTGGTTGTCATTCGTTGCAGTCTCCATTGTTTCTTAGAGATAGAGAAACAAAGTAATTCGAGGGAACTTAAAAAGAGTTTTAAACCCTTTAGCAGAAAAAACTTAAAAAGAGCGATTGAAGAAGACAGAGAGAATTTGTGAGAGTTTTAAGTGATTTCTCTTACGTTTTGCTTCTATTTATACAGAGAGGATTAACTTTTTAGGTTTTCGTTTCCTTTTTTCTGATTAGGTTTGTTCAGCGAAAGAGGAACACGCACAGAAGAAAAAAGGAAAGTCCCTTTTTCACTTTTTGTTTTGTTTGCTAAAATATTTCCTTTTTTTTTTCGTGATACACACGGTGTGGCTTCTCTGGTTTTTAGGTTTTCGTTAATTTCAAATTTCAATTTCAATTATATGAATTATATAGTTTAAGATTTCCAAATGTCATAAGTAGTAACTACCATAATCCCATTTATTCACACCCTTCTCCTCCAGCTTCTACAAAGCAGCCTTATCTTTGTATCCCTTAAATTCTCTTAAACCTTCCTCTCCAGATGATAAACCCTTCTTCTCTTTGTTGAAACAATAAACCGGCGCTTGCCATTTCTCATCCTCTAAGACCGCGCCAACCTCGAATGTCATCACATGAGTTTCCCTCCCTGCAACCAATTTTCTCACCACCGTTTCAGATGAATCTCGCTAGAGAAAAACGTTAAAACCGAGGTTTCCATGTTAAGTAGTATACAAATGGCATGGCGATGTGTATCGATCACCTGTAGAGAAGATCCATCGCACGGGTCTCTTGGTTTCAACATCCTCATAGTACCATATAAAGTCTACTTTCTCCCATACATTGCAGTGAAACCCATCCACATGTTGTTGGCCTAGATACTTGGCTCCATCTAGCCAGTTTGGTCGCAAGATTCCAACCTTATTCGACATAAATTCCAAGGCCTACTTAGCAAAAGCATTACAGGTTCATACAAGACTACCCCTCAGGGAACTAGACGAATTATCGGAATCAAACAACCAAGTCTTAGTAAAGATGTCTTTTTTTAACTTTTAAAAACAAATTCTTAAATGTAGAATCAATAAATGGCCCTGAATCCTAATCTCCTGATCCTGGTTAAGGATCTTGCATAGTTTTGTTATCAAACAAGTATTACAGGTTCATACAGGACGATTCTAGGTGATCTTTCATCAAACAAGTAAACAACCAAGTTTAAGTAAGATGTAAAGTTACTAAAACGTCTGATCCTACAGGTTTCTCTACTTTGCAAAATGTCCTTTTTGCAATCCAAGAAACCAGGTCCTGCACACAACTACTACAAATTGAAGGTTTCATGTTAATCAAATTGAAGATTTGTGAAATCGCCTGACTCTAGCTAAATATAGAAACTCTCTAATTTCGGGCCCAGAGGATTTCAATTTCACATTCCTCTCTGGTTTTCTTACTCTCTCGTTCCTCCGTGAAATCACACAATCCATATCAGAAAATTACGAAATCATAAGCTAAAATTTCCGAATTTTGTTCCAATCCTGAAGCCAGAAAAGGTATTCTCAGATCTGTTAAACAGCCGTGCGTAGAAACTAGCACCGACCTCGAGCTGAGCGGTTCGGCACGATTTCGAGTCGTAGAGGAAAGAGGTTCCGTTGTTCCATTCGAGGTCGTAGGTAATGCCACCGAGCTGCTTCTGGATGATATTTAAATTACGGCCGTTTGTCCAGTCGTACCAGAGGTCGATCGTCGAGAGTTCGCCGGAGTAATTCATGATCCGTAGCGCGTGGAGCTGGTGCGGCCATGGCGCCGGGACCGGGTCATCCGCGGTGGCGATTTGCACGCCGGCGGTTGAGACGAGGATGATGAAGATTAGTATCGGTGGTCGTCTGATAGCCATTTTGCATTGTCCTGGCCAGGTGTGAGGTTTTTGCTTGATGATAAATCCTCGTTTTCTATGGTACTATATTCTTTTATCAAAATAAGAAAATAAAGTGATTTTTTTTTAAAAGTTTTTTCAAACGTTAAAAAATTATTTAAAATAAAATCACTTTAATACGGAAGGGTTGGTATCTAAGTTGCACGGAATCGTCGCCGGTGAGACGTTTCACGTTATGGAACCAGAAGCGGAAGCGAAGTGCCCGGAATCGTTTCGGAATCGCACAAAACGTCGACGGTGTTGATCGGAAGCGTTGCTCACAGTTAACATTTAAAATCAACAAGAAACCTGTCAAATAAGTCAACAATTATTTTGAGGCTTATATTTTATAAATTGTTTTGTGGTCCATTAGCTCATTTGTTAAAAACAAAAATCTAGGTGGTGATTGAGAATCAGACTTTTAAAACTGTAGATACTTTAAAATGAGTTACAGTTTTAAAAGTTAATAATTTTACCAATCACATTTTTACTTTCATCTCCCAAAGTCCCTAAAAACACTCACAGCCCAACTTCTTGTTTTTTATTCATATTTCGGTACATTTTTTAAAAGCTATGGATTTGACACTTTTAATTTTTTTAAAGTTACAGTCACAAATTAAAAAAAATAAAGTGACAGTCTAATTTTTTACAGTCATTTTTTTAAAAGTTTTAACAATAAAAGTCCTAACCAAGCATAGCCCTAATTACCCTAAACTAAGAAACAAACGAGAGTAGCAAACTAGCAATTTAGGACTTTTGCAGAACTCACGTACTCATGCAGATCTCTGATTTTTATTCTCAAATTGTGAGTTAGAAGAAACTTAAAGGTAATTCTAAATCTGTTATTATGAATAGTAATCTAATTATATTATGTTTTTCGTGTTGTTTGTGTTGTTCCGAAGGTGTTATTCGTGTTGATCATATTATTGACTTTAATTGTGCTAATTGTCTAATCGGGAGTTTCACTTTCAGTTTAAGATTACTATTCAAAAGTATATAAGCTAAGAGAATTTGTTTTTTTTTTTCAGAACTAATATTTCTCAAGATCCTCTAAATATTGATGAATCTTCTAAAGTGGATGATAAAGCACCTTTGTGGATCTATGTGAACAAAATTGAAAAGCTGGCTGGAGGAGGATCGTGGAGGTTTGAATGCAAATTCTGCAGTAATACATATGTTGGATCTCATAGTAGAGTTATGACTCATTTGTTACAAGAAGGAATTAAATGAATTAAAGGATGCTTGAAGGTTACTCCTCAACAAATAATCACATGAAAAAATTAGTTGATGATTGCAAGGAGAGAATAAAACGTGCAGCACCCAAAGACGTACCGTTGCCTTCATCATCAAGGAAACCATCTAGTTCTTCTCTTGATTATGATATGAGCTATAAAGTTCCTGATGCAAGTGAATCTGACCCAAAGAAGAGAAAGGGTCCTTTGGAAAAAGCATTTCGGAATGAAGCTAGGGAGGAATGTGATGGTGAGGTAGCTAGAATGTTCTATACAGGTGGTTTGTCTTTTAACATTGCAAGGAATCCTCACTACCACAACTCATATGTACGTGCATCACAAATCCCAGGATATGTTCCACCTGGTTATAATTCATTGAGAACTACACTTCTTCAAAAAGAGAGAAAGAATATTGACATGCACTTGCAGCCTTTAAAGAACACATGGAAACAAAAAGGAGTTAGTATATGTAGTGATGGTTGGTCAGATCCACAACGAAGACCAATAGTTAACTTGATTGCTGCAAATGAGAGTGGTCCAATGATGTTAAGGGCAATCAATAGTCAAGGTGAAACGAAAACCAGGGAGATAATTGCAGAGCTGATCATAGAATGCATAAAGGAGGTGGGGCATGAGAATGTGGTTCAGATAGTCACTGACAACGCTTCGAATTGTGTAAAATCAGGTGCACTTATTTCAACCAAGTTTCCTACTATATTTTGGACACCATGTGTGGTTCGTACCTTAAACCTTCCTGTGAAGAATATATGTGCACCATCACAAACCACAAGAAACAATGAAGATGTGTATGAAGCTTGTTATTGGATAAAGTCTATCAGTGAGGATGTGACTTGGATCAAGAATTTCATTATGAACCATGGAATGAGGCTGGTAATTTTCACTGAGCATTGAGATCTTAAACTCCTTACAATTGCTTCTACAAGGTTTGTAATATTTTTTGTTAAGTTTAATCTTACTTATATTTTTTAAATATGAAGTCTAAGAAGATCATTAAATTTTATTTTCACAGGTTTGCCTCCACGATTGTGATGTTGAAGAGATTCAAGAAAATAAAAATTGGGTTGCAACAAATGGTGATCAGTCCTAAATGGGATGATTATAAAGAAGATGGTGTGATAGAGCATCTGCAGTGAAGAAAAAGATACTAGATGAGATTTTTTGGGATGAGCTTGAATATGCTTTATCTTTTACTTTGCCCATCTACAGTGTGATTAGAGTTGCTGATATTGATAAACCTTCTCTTCATTTAGTCTATGAATGGTGGGAAAGTATGATTCAAGAGGTGAAGAAGACTATCTTTAAAAAAGAAAGAAAACAACTTGATGATGACTCTGTCTTTTGGAATGCTATTCATTCTGTTTTGACATCTCGTTGGAGCAAGAGTAACACTCCTCTTCATTGTATGGCACACTCTCTAAATCCCAAGTAAGTTATTACTATCTCTAACATTATCAAAAGTGTTTTTTTGGTTTATGGCTTCTTGTGTATTTAATGAACATAATTATTGTATATTTTTGGTGGATGCAGATATTATAGTTCAAAGTGGCTTGGAGAAGACAACAATAAAAAAGCTCCACATCAAGATTTGGAGGTTACTAGGGAAAGAAAAAATTGCATCATGAAGTATTTTCCAAATCAGGACGAAAGGAGAGAGGTTAATGTTGAATATTCTAATTTCTCTTTATGCTTGGAAGATTTTGGTAGTGTCGATGCGATTCATGATAGATTTATTCTAGAACCTTTGAGATGGTGGGCAGCTCATGGATCTTCAGCACCAAAGCTCCAAGCATTAGCATTTAAGTTGCTTGGACAACCGTCTTCGTTCTCATGTTGTGAAAGGAATTGGAGTACTTACAAATTTATACATTCTGCAACAAGAAACAATATTATTCCACAAAGAGCTGAAGATTTGGTATTTGTGCACACTAACCTTCGTCTTCTATCTAGAAAGAGTTCTATTTATAAAGAAGGACCCAATCATATGTGGAATGTTGGAGGTGACCAATTTGATTCATTGGACGAGATTAATATAGAGAGACTTGAGTTTGCGGATCTTTCTCTTGATGAACCAGAGTTGGAGGTTGTTGTGTTTGATGGAGTTGGTGAAAATGAGAATGATGACGACGGTATCAACTTGTGAGCTGTGACTTCAAGCCTTAATTTTATTTTCAAAAGAGTTAGAATATTTAAATTATGCATTGGATTTTGTTATTTAAAAAAATTTCTATTAATATGAATTTATGTTTGGTATTATTTATATATATAAACGCTTCCAACACGTACCCAATTCCTTTTTTTTTCAAAATCCGTTTCTACGCTTCCAATCGCTTCCGCATCCGCGTACCTTCCGCTTCCATGCAGCTTAGGTTGGTATTATATTGTCGAAGAAATTTCAGAATTGTTATGGGAAGCATTGAATTTTGTCATGCAGTATGTATGTAATTCTAAATTTGAAAACACATATTAAAAAATATTTAAAATCACTTAGAAGTTAAAAATGACTCTAATAGAGAAGCATTGGTATCAGAAGATTGCCGAAAATTTCAGAATTGTTGTCGGAAGCATCGATTTTTGTCATGTGAGGTGCAATTCGAAGATTTATCCAAAAAATAGTACTTACGCATACAATTCACATTACACCAAAATTGAATACAAAGAAAGAAAATAATAGATTTACTAATTTATTAGCGAGTAATACTTGTATACGACTTTATTTTTCAAAAGTTTCGTATAGTGCCTTTGTAATCTCCATTTGAAGTTTATGAAATTATTTTCCGTAAAATAAAAATTAAATATTCATTTAGTTTTTGTTTAAAAAATAATTAAAATATCAATTATTATTTAATTAAACACAATTCAACCAATAATAAAACAAATTACATAATTATAAATAGTCACAAAATTTTTTAAAAAAATAATTAATTTGCATAAAATAGTGAGAACAGTACTTAGCTTGAAACAAAAAAATTATTGTGAGACGGAGGCAATACCATTTTAATTTGAGTCAATTAGCTATTGTTGGGAATGGTTTTACACTCTCCAATCATAAGACACCATGTCAGCAACCTTATTTTCGTGAAGCTGTGGCCGTGTGGATGGAAAAAGGTTTATGGTATGAGTTTTAATGAAAAGAAACACATTACTCTACGATACAAAAGATGGTAGTAGTGAAGACTTTTGAGATTGATACATTAAGGATAAGTGGAGCGTGTGTGATAAACATGTGTGATCTATGTTTACCATGATCTTGGGTTAATGTGGTATGACTTATGAGTCATTCATACCTAGGTATGACTCTAAAGAAAAGGCATGGAGAGTGGTTATAGGTTTGGATCCTGATGAAGTGATGAGTTGTTATACAAGGGAAAAGACCATAATGGAAAACTTGCGTGAAGATTTTAAGTACGAAAAGAAGATTTGTTGTACGATGATCGTGTTGGATAAGACTAACCATAATCCCATTTATTCACCCTCCTCCTCCAGCTCTTGAGCTGCTTCTGATTTGATGCAAACGAAAAAAACTCTCGTTAAGATTAGGCATTACAAAGCAGCCTTATCTTTGTATCCCTTAAGTTCTCTTAAACCTCCCTCTCTAGATGACAAACCCTTCTTCTCTTTGTTGAAACAATACACCGGCGCTTGCCATTTCTCATCCTCTAGGACCGCGCCAACCTCGAATGTCATCACATGAGCCTCCCTCCCTGCAACAAATTTTCCACACCGTTTCAGATGAATTTCGCTAGAAAAAGTTAACCGATGTTTCAATGTTAAGTAGCAGACAAATGGCATGGCGATGTGTATCGATCACCTGTATAGAAGATCCATTGCACGGGTCTCTTGGTTTCAACATCCTCATAGTACCATATAAAGTCTACTTTCTCCCATACATTGCAGTGAAACCCATTCACATGTTGTTGGCCTAGATACTTGGCTCCATCTAGCCAGTTTGGTCGCAGGATTCCAACCTTATTCGACACAAATTCCAAGGTCTACTTAGCAAAAGCATTACAGGTTCATACAAGACTATCCCTCAGGGAACTTGAGGATTATCGGAATCAAACAACCAGGTCTTAGTAAAGATTTTAACAACAAAAAAAAGTCTTAGATGTATAGTCAATAAAAGGCCCTACACGCTACTACTACTGAATCCTAATCTCTTGGTCCTAGTTAAGGATCCTGCATAGTACTGTTATTAAACAACTATTACAGTCACTAGAGTGATTTGCTAACTTCAGATAAGATGAAGGTTTACGACATCTAGGTGAACTTGACTATGATTGAAATCAAACAACCAAGCATTACAGGTTCATACAGGACCATTCTAAGTGAACTTGACTATGATCTTTCATCAAATAACCAAGTTTAAGTAAGATGTAAAGTTACTATAAAAGTCTGATCCTACAGGTTTCTCTACTCTGAAAAAGTCCTTTTGTAATCCAAGAAACCAGTTCCTGCACACTACTACTGCGTGAGATGAAGGTTTATGATACAAAGCACAAAGATTATTGGTAACAATCAGAATTAACTTCAAATTTGAAAAACGAATGACCCAAGTGATGGGGAAGTACTAAGAAACAAGAAAGAACTTCAAACTTAAAATCTGCAGAGAGCTTCATTTTGATCAAATTGAAGATTTGTGAAGTCGCTTGACTCTAGCTAAATATAGAACTCTCCAATTTAGGGCTTAGAGGATTTCAATTTCACACTCAGAATGAAAAAAATTAAACTAAAACTTCTCAATGCGTATACTAACCAGTCACAATAACTTCACTCTCGCTATAGTCTTCGTTGCTTAAAAAATTCGGAGCAATCTCTGGTTTTCTTACTCTCATTCCTCCGTGAAATCACACAATCCAAATCAGAAATGACGAAATCATAAGCTTAACTTCCGAATTTTGTTCCAATTTTGACACCAAAAAAAAGGTATTCTCAGATCTGTGAAACAGTCGTGCATAGAAAATAGTACCGACCTCGAGCTGAGCGGATCGGCACGATTTCGAGCCGTCGAGCGTGTAGACGAAAGAGGTTCCGTTGTTCCATTCGAGATCGTAGGTAATGCCACCGAGCTGCTCCTGGATGATATTGAAATTACGGCCGTTTGTCCAGTCGTACCAGAGGTCGATCATCGAGAGGTCGCCGGAGTAATTCATGAACAGTAGCGCGTGGAACTGGCGCGGCCATGGCGCCGGGACCGGGTCGTCCGCGGTGGCGATTTGCACGAGGATGATAACGATTAGTATCGGTTGTCGTCTGATAGCCATTTTGGATTGTGCTGGGCGCAGCGTGTGATGAGGTTTGCTTGATGTGCCCAAAGATAAATCCTTTTTTTTTATTATTATTAAATAGTGTTTCAAAATAAGTAAATTTTTCCATTCAAATTAAAAAAATATATATTTAAAATTATTTAAGAATTCAGATACAAATTTTAGGGGGTTATTGGGAGATGGATTTATAAAATTTTGATTGATTTTAAAGAGTTGAAAGATTTGTTAAATTTGTTAAAAATTTTGTTAGATTTGGAAAGAGAGTGTATTTAGAAAATCTATCAAAATAGTTTTGTTATAATGAGTTTAATCTAAGCCATTTATGTGAAAATATTACTCTCAGAGGCATTTCTCATAACTCATATTACATTATACACACTTTTTGAAAGTCACACACTTTAGATTTATGATTTGTCTCTATTACCCTCGATGCATTATTCTCTCCAATTTTTTTTTTACGTAAAAACATACCCTTTTCTCAATTACCGGACATCGAGCCTCTATCATAAGTTTTTTTCTTTTCTCTTCTCAATAATAATCTGAATCAATTCGCAATTCGAAGTTGTTATTTCTTCCTCTTGCGCCTCGTTTTCTGCTCACAATTTGAAATTGTTCCATACACATCTCTCTACACACACAAACACAAGTTTAAATTCTTAAAATCTCTGATCAATTTTGGTGCTTCTTCAACAAATCTCCAGTTTCAAAGCTCTTAAACAATCTTCTTCGTCGGTTTTGATCGGATCTGGGACTGGTTCGCTATTCCAGAAACGATCTTCTCCGTCAGTTTTGATCGGATCCGGAAACGATCTTCTCTGTCGGTTTTGATCGGATCCGGAAACGACTTCTCTCTCTTTTTCTTTCCAGAGATATATAATTTTTACCCTATTTCTGCAAATTTAGTTGATTAAATAGTGATTTAGCCTACATTAGTTTGTTTAGTTGATTAGTATCCGATGAAGCTGGTTGGTTTTAGGATTGTGCGTAGCTAAAGTCTGAAGTCTGGTTTCTTGTGACATTGTCTTCTACAAGAGTCTCAACAATGGACAGTCATCGATGGACAGTCATTGATGGACAGTTATCGATGGACAGTCATCGATGGACAATAACCAATGGACAGTCACCGATGGACAGTCATCGATGGACAATCAAGTGTGGCTGATTCTTAAACCTCATATACAACCCCCTTGTTGATCGATTGTTAATAATACTTGGTCGTTATTATTTTTCTATTGTCATCTAAATAACTAACTTTCTCAAAAACATAAATTTACCTTAGATAAAAAGTGTAAATTCACTATGTATGAAATTTTCATATATCCACAAACATATCGGGTATGGACATAATCAAATGGACAAAATTTCATGGATAACATATATGAAATTCAATAATTACAAACTCCGACACTCGGAAAACCAAACTTCTCATTTGTTTTGATAAACAACATCCCAAAATTTACATCCTCTGAGGCGGGTTTACATTCTCCGGCTGTCTACGACTCTTTGTCCATGATTCTCTTTGTTCACTTTTTATTTGTCCATCGTTCTTTGTCCACAACTCTTGTTGTCCATGATTTTTTGTCTACGGCTTTCTTTGTCCACCGCTCCTTGTCCACAACTCTCGTTGTCCACGACTCTTTGTCCACATCTCATTTTGTCCACGCCATGTTGACCATTGTCCAACGTACCACTGTTGTTTGTCAATTTGTAAGTATATTGTTTGAAGTGTTTACTCATCGTCTTCTTCACCATATACATCTCTAATGCTTGATTGAAACTTTAGATCTGGAACAGGTCCATACACCTTAGATCTAGAACAGATTGAAACCTAAAATCTGGAAAATTATTCGGTTTAAGAGAATAGATTGTTAAATTTGCTTAGTTGATAGATTGTTAAATTTGAATTTGGTAGATAGCTTATTTTGGTGGACACTGCATTATTCTCAATAGTAAGTGAATACGATTTGAAGGACACTAAGTGATGGTCACAATTTATTGATAGATTCACTAAGGTGGATAGCTTTTTGGTGGACATGAAGTCGTGGACACGACAGAGTGGAGATGGTGGCATGAAAATGATGGCGTTGATTTCCGACATGAAAGGTAAAACGATTCATTCTCAAATTAAAGCACATGTACATGCAGTTGTGTCAATTACTGTATATCCAGATTACTAACTTCGGCTTTGGTGGATAACTTATTTGGTGGATACTGGAGTCGTGGACAAGCATGGTGGATAACTTATTTGGACATAAAATGGTGGTGGACAAATTGATAGATTGTTAACTTCGGCTTTAGTGGATAACTTATTTGGTGGACACTGCTTTATTCTTGATGGTATATAAACACTATCTGATGAACACAAATTGATGGACACCTTATGGTTGACAATGCCCTTGTATCTATCCATTTGTTTGTGTCCATTCCACCGTTTTGTGTCCGCTTGTATCCATGCGTTTGTTTGTCTCCATTCCAGCGCTTTGTGTCCGCTTGTATTCATGTGTTTGTTTGTGTCCATTCCACCGCTTTGTCCATGGTTATTTGTCCATACTATTTACAAATTTTTATAACTATACTTGTCTCTCAATACAAACAAAGAGTATATACGTGGTGGACAGAAATTGAAATGTGGTGGACAAGAATTGAAAAGATAAACTGTCCACAATTGCCTCTCCACATGGATTGATTGTAAGAACAAAAAAAATAGAACGATATAGTAGAAGAAACGAACAACAGAAGCTTGAGGCTTAGAAGAAATAACTCGGGCTCTTTCAAAAAATTATTGTCCACCGCGACGTTTCCGGTAGTTGCCATGAATCTGAGCGGGTTAGGAATTTGGATCTGTAGACGGAAACTTTGATTGACCACAACAAACAACATAAGCAATGCATCGTTGACCCATAACAAGTTGACCACGCAATGGTAACCACACAACGGTAACCATGCAATTATGACCAAACAACGATGACCATGTAAACATTACTATGAATAGTTTCTTCGTCGTCTTCTCCGCCGTATACGCACTAAATCTCTGGTTCTGGATCAGAAATCTCAGATGAAGGAAATACTCATTACCCAAAAGAACATCATATATGCAAAAAAAAAAACCCAGCCAAAATCAACAGATATCCTTCCCGTACATCAACATTCCTTTTCAGTTGTGTTGCTAAATTCATCAAAAAATACAGTATCAAAAAAAAAAAAAATATTGTTTCAACAATCTTTCTCAAATCTATTTATTTTGGCGCAAACAAACATCGATGCTTATCACACCTCGTTACTGAAGTTACTAAAACAAAGAAAGGAACAAACAGAGCTTCTTAAAAAGAATTGAGGAAATGAACAAACAAAACTTCATAAATAAAATTGAGGAGATGCAGATGTTCGTGTGGACCCCATCATCTGGAATCGTTAGCCAAAGTAAATAACTTAAAAATTTACCAATACCCAACATCATCACACAATTGTAAAGGAGGGGCAAAAGAGAGTTTTCTCATGCTTAAAGTAAACAAAAAGTGCCCAACTTTCACAAAGTGTCTGAATATGTAACCAAAGTGGCTAAAGTGCTCTCACACGTAAATAACTCCCATTTATATAGGTATATTTTGAAAGTCTTGTTAAATTTTATTTTATGGGTTAAAATGTTTAAAATTCTTGTTCCAATAACACAAGATTTTAATAGAATCACAAAATCTTTAAAAACCAAAATTTTTGAATAACAAAGAATTTTGGATAGAATTTTAAAATCTTTAAACCAATAACAACGGATTCTATTAAGATTTTAAGAATCTATAAACCAATAATGATGGAATCTCAAAATTTTAAAAATTCTTTAAAATCCATCTCCCATCAATATAAAAACGTTGGTATTATAGATTGTTGAGGTTTCAAAATTGTTGTTAAAAAGCAAAGTTTATTATTCAACTAGTGGTTGGCCGGCGCTTCGCGCGGGAGTTTTTTTCATTAATCTTTAGTTGTATTTTTTCCATAATATAATTATTCTACTATTGTGTTGATTCATTATACATTCTCTATTCTTTAGATATATCTTTTAGTTCTTATAATTGGGAGATGGATTTATAAAATTTTGATTGATTTTAAAGAGTTGAAAGATTTGTTAAATTTGTTAAAAATTTTGTTAGATTTGGAAAGAGAGTGTATTTAGAAAATCTATCAAAATAGTTTTGTTATAATGAGTTTAATCTAAGCCATTTATGTGAAAATATTACTCTCAGAGGCATTTCTCATAACTCATATTACATTATACACACTTTTTGAAAGTCACACACTTTAGATTTATGATTTGTCTCTATTACCCTCGATGCATTATTCTCTCCAATTTTTTTTTTACGTAAAAACATACCCTTTTCTCAATTACCGGACATCGAGCCTCTATCATAAGTTTTTTTCTTTTCTCTTCTCAATAATAATCTGAATCAATTCGCAATTCGAAGTTGTTATTTCTTCCTCTTGCGCCTCGTTTTCTGCTCACAATTTGAAATTGTTCCATACACATCTCTCTACACACACAAACACAAGTTTAAATTCTTAAAATCTCTGATCAATTTTGGTGCTTCTTCAACAAATCTCCAGTTTCAAAGCTCTTAAACAATCTTCTTCGTCGGTTTTGATCGGATCTGGGACTGGTTCGCTATTCCAGAAACGATCTTCTCCGTCAGTTTTGATCGGATCCGGAAACGATCTTCTCTGTCGGTTTTGATCGGATCCGGAAACGACTTCTCTCTCTTTTTCTTTCCAGAGATATATAATTTTTACCCTATTTCTGCAAATTTAGTTGATTAAATAGTGATTTAGCCTACATTAGTTTGTTTAGTTGATTAGTATCCGATGAAGCTGGTTGGTTTTAGGATTGTGCGTAGCTAAAGTCTGAAGTCTGGTTTCTTGTGACATTGTCTTCTACAAGAGTCTCAACAATGGACAGTCATCGATGGACAGTCATTGATGGACAGTTATCGATGGACAGTCATCGATGGACAATAACCAATGGACAGTCACCGATGGACAGTCATCGATGGACAATCAAGTGTGGCTGATTCTTAAACCTCATATACAACCCCCTTGTTGATCGATTGTTAATAATACTTGGTCGTTATTATTTTTCTATTGTCATCTAAATAACTAACTTTCTCAAAAACATAAATTTACCTTAGATAAAAAGTGTAAATTCACTATGTATGAAATTTTCATATATCCACAAACATATCGGGTATGGACATAATCAAATGGACAAAATTTCATGGATAACATATATGAAATTCAATAATTACAAACTCCGACACTCGGAAAACCAAACTTCTCATTTGTTTTGATAAACAACATCCCAAAATTTACATCCTCTGAGGCGGGTTTACATTCTCCGGCTGTCTACGACTCTTTGTCCATGATTCTCTTTGTTCACTTTTTATTTGTCCATCGTTCTTTGTCCACAACTCTTGTTGTCCATGATTTTTTGTCTACGGCTTTCTTTGTCCACCGCTCCTTGTCCACAACTCTCGTTGTCCACGACTCTTTGTCCACATCTCGTTTTGTCCACGCCATGTTGACCATTGTCCAACGTACCACTGTTGTTTGTCCATTTGTAAGTATATTGTTTGAAGTGTTTACTCATCGTCTTCTTCACCATATACATCTCTAATGCTTGATTGAAACTTTAGATCTGGAACAGGTCCATACACCTTAGATCTGGAACAGATTGAAACCTCAAATCTGGAAAATTATTCGGTTTAAGAGAATAGATTGTTAAATTTGCTTAGTTGATAGATTGTTAAATTTGAATTTGGTAGATAGCTTATTTTGGTGGACACTGCATTATTCTCAATAGTAGGTGAATACGATTTGACGGACACTAAGTGATGGTCACAATTTATTGATAGATTCACTACGGTGGATAGCTTTTTGGTGGACATGAAGTCGTGGACACGACAGAGTGGAGATGGTGGCATGAAAATGATGGCGTTGATTTCCGACATGAAAGGTAAAACGATTCATTCTCAAATTATGGCACATGTACATGCAGTTGTGTCTATTACTGTATATCCAGATTACTAACTTCGGCTTTGGTGGATAACTTATTTGGTGGATACTGGAGTCGTGGACAAGCATGGTGGATAACTTATTTGGACATAAAATGGTGGTGGACAAATTGATAGATTGTTAACTTCGGCTTTTGTGGATAACTTATTTGGTGGACACTGCTTTATTCTTGATGGTATATAAACACTATCTGATGAACACAAATTGATGGACACCTTATGGTTGACAATGCCCTTGTATCTATCCATTTGTTTGTGTCCATTCCACCGTTTTGTGTCCGCTTGTATCCATGCGTTTGTTTGTCTCCATTCCAGCGCTTTGTGTCCGCTTGTATTCATGTGTTTGTTTGTGTCCATTCCACCGCTTTGTCCATGGTTTTTTGTCCATACTATTTACATGTTTTTATAACTATACTTGTCTCTCAATACAAACAAAGAGTATATACGTGGTGGACAGAAATTGAAATGTGGTGGACAAGAATTGAAAAGATAAACTGTCCACATTTGCCTCTCCACATGGATTGATTGTAAGAACAAAAAAAATAGAACGATATAGTAGAANTCATTAATCTTTAGTTGTATTTTTTCCATAATATAATTATTCTACTATTGTGTTGATTCATTATACATTCTCTATTCTTTAGATATATCTTTTAGTTCTTATAATATTCGCTCACGTCAAATCTTGATCTATGCTCTCTTACTTTCATTTTGCAGCAGGGTTTTTTATATATATATATTATTTATGTTTTGTGTTTTTAATGTTATTTAATACTTGGTAATTCTCGAATATTCTTATGTGTTTGATGTTATGGCCATGTTTTGATTTATTTTCATACTCATTGTGCTGTGTTACTTAAATTATATGGAAATGAATTTGCATATATTTTCAGGTAGAGTTCGAGTTAATTTCGAAGCGGACAACTGAAGAGTGTTTGTATTAATTTGGTTTTCCCTTTATTCTAAAGGGTAATCATTGTAATGCATGAATAATTTTTAAAATTAATAACCGGTCACGTTTCTTGTTTTATGGTCACAGCTCCTTATGTAGCCCAATAGCGCAAGAAACCCAACAATTGATCATTATTTTAACCCGGTTTTGTTTGGGCTCGTAATTACCTGAAAAGAACATGAATTTCGACCCAGTGAGTTTGATTCAATTCCTAGATATCGAGCGAGAAGCAAATGAATACCACCAAGAAGGTCCTCCGCTTCACGCCGTGATGATAATCAATGGATACAACTTCTCAACCGTCAACAATTCAGACGATACTCTAGATCTAAATCAACTTTCTTATCCCTAACAAACTCTCAATTGCCCTATCCTTATATAACTGTACTTGAACTGTATTTAATCACTTGAAGAAGGAACCCAGATCATGTTGTGCTATCTTATGCAGTTAATTTTGTGTTCAACTACAGTTGTAGTCTAATTTTCCTTTTCTCCTGCATATTTGTAAGGCCTGAAAATTGAAAGTAATTAATAGTCTATGAATTTGAGAAAAAAGATTTGAGATGATAATTACTATAAATATTACATGGCGGCACCGTGATGTTATTGAGAAGGCCTTCCATGGCTGAAGAAGGAACCGGAGATTACGACGGAAGAAGAAATCAGAGTGATTTTAAATTGGACTGAGTGAGGTTGGAACTGAAATTCGTCCAAATTATGTATTGTCAAATGTAAGAGGATGAGGTGGAAGGAGAAGCGAGGAATAATAAGCATGATTTCTCAATTTTATTTTTTAAAATTATTTTGTTAAAAATAACCAATCATACATAAATTATACTAATTTTACGTTTCATTCTATACATATTTTTATTAAAGTATGAGATTTTTAACAGCTTAATTTTACTTATTTATACCTTAATTTTACTTATTTATCTTTTTATTAGATGTTAAGATTTATAAACTTATATTTTTCTTTATAAATTTAGTTCTAGGATAACTTATATTTTTAATTGTTAGGAATTTTTTGATATCGTAGTTTTTTTATAATATTAGCGATACAACTTAACCTAATTAAATATTTATAAAAGTTGAAAAATATTAGTATAACCATTTTTAAAAACTTTTTATTATTTATTTTAATTATATTCATATTAATTTTTGGTTTAATTTAGAATATGAATGGTGTCTTTTAGAATTCTTTTTATGTTAAAACAAAATGTATAATTAGTATGTGTATTAAATTTGGAATTAAAAAAATTAGATTAAAAAATATGATGTGGCAATGATGTGGAGGATGAGGTGTCTTCATGAGAAGAGAGAAAAGAAAATTATTTTGTTAAAAATTAACCAATCATACATACATTATACTAATTTTACGTTTCATTCTATACATATTTTTATTAAAGTATGAGATTTTTAACAGCTTAATTTTACTTATTTATATTTTTATTAGATGTTAAGATTTATAAACTTATATTTTTCTTTATAAATTTAGTTCTAGGATAACTTATATTTTTAATTGTTAGGAATTTTTTGATATCGTAGTTTTTTTATAATATTACCGATACAACTTAACCTAATTCTTTATAAATTTAGTTCTACGATAACTTATATTTTTAAATGTTAGGAATTTTTTGATATCGCAGTTTTTTTATAATATTAGCGATACAACTTAACCTAATTAAATATTTATAAAAGTTGAAAAATATTAGTATAACCATTTTAAAAAAATTTTATTATTTATTTCAATTATATTCATATTAATTTTTGGTTTAATTTAGAATATGAATGGTGTCTTTTGGAATTCTTTTTATGTTAAAACAAAATATATAATTAGTATGTGTATTAAATTTGGAATTAAAAAAATTAGATTAAAAAATATGATGTGGAAATGATGTGGAGGATGAGGTGTCTTCATGAGAAGAGAGAAAAGTTAACTTTATATATATATATATATATATATATATATATATATATTATTAAAGTAGGATGCATCAAAGTTAGTTTTTAACATGATCGTGACACGTGTCAAGTTAATCGATTAGATTTTGACACGTGTTAAAAAATTCAACCAATTAGATTTTAATATGTTTACATATATCTAAAAATTAATTTTAAAATACAAAAAGGAAAATAAGTTTTTTTTCATTACTAATACAACAAGGAAAATCAAAAATCAAAAATGTAAATAAGAAAATTAAAAAAACGAAAATAAGTTTTTTTCTAGTTTTTCATTTAAATTAAGGAAATTGTAAGATCAATTACTAATACTAAAAAGAAAATCAAAACTTTAACTTACAAGATCGTGACACGTGTCAAGTTAATCGGTTAGATTTTGACATGTGTTAAAAAATTCAACCAATTAATTTTTAACATAATTTTTACATAAAGGGAAAATAAAAAAATAAAAAATATGAATAAGAAAACTAAAAAGGGAAAATAAGTTTTTTTATATTTTTCATTTAAATTAAGGAAATTGTATGATCAATTACTAATACTAAAAAGAAAATCAAAATTTTATTTTTAAAATTATAAAATGAAAATAAGATTCTTTCCAATTACTAATACCAAAATAAAAATAAAAAATCAAAAGTTAAATAAGAAAATTAAGAAAAATTAAAATAAGTTAACTACTGTTTAAAAAATAAAAACGTCAAATTTATCGATTTAGATTACAAAAACAAAATAAAATCAACTAGGATATATTTCAGTTTAAGAAAAAGAAGATAAAATAAAAGGATCTATTTCAATTTAAGAAAAGGAAAAGGAAAACAAAAAATAAATTAGATTAATTGGGATATATTTCAATTAAAAAATAAAAATTTCAGATGCTAATGATATGACATTAGACAATGATGAGCTCAAGGAGAAGGATGATAGCAAGAATCATGTAGAGAAGCTTTTGATGCGAGTCTTGAGAAGCATAACTTCTCTAGAGAGCAGAGAGATCATATACGAGAAAAACAAAAAAATAAATCTGATTAACTAGGATATATTTTAATTTTAAAAAAAAAGAAATTTTAGATGCTAATGATATGGCATTAAACGATGGTGAGCTCAATAAGGAGGAATGTATCAAGAATCATGTAGAGAGGCTTTTGATGTGAGTCTTGAGAAGCATAACTTCTCTAGAGAAGAGAGAGATCATATAAGGGAGATGAATGTGAAGAGAAAGAAAGACTTTATTTGTTTGAAGAGAGAATGGGGAGATTGTTAACGTACTCGAATGACTCGAATTGAATACCCAAGTTTTTAATACAGCGGAATAGAAAAAGATAGTTGATAAAGTGTGTGAAATATATGAGAAGTATGTTTAATGTTGCTTAGGACTCGCAACAGATTCTTTGTTTTGAATATTTTAATTAAAAATAAATGAGAATTAAAATAAATAAATAATTTTTAGGATTGAAATTATGTTTTTCATATTTTTTTAGTAGTGATCAGATTTTGTTTTCTATTTTCTTTAAAAATAATATTTTAATGACTTTTAAATATTATTATTATAATCTGCGTATACGCAGATCCTAATCTAGATTTCAATTATGATAAAAGAAGGATTATTAATTCGCAAAAATTTTAGAATAAATAAATATATATATATAGATAAAGCATTAGAAATAAACATAATTCAACATATATATCTGGAAATATTAATGAAAGTAAATTTTATTTTTCTTTACGCATTATTGAATTTTGTTTTTAATTTATTTTTACGGTTTTAAAATATTTTATTAAAAACCTGCATTTATGCGGGTCCTTTTCTAATATATATATATTATCACATACTGTATTTGTCCCAAAAAAAGTTATATATATAAATGTTTCACTGTTTGGAATGTGATTTTGTTTCCAATGAGATTCGCTAACCTTTATATCTCTTTTGTTTTGCTCTTTGTATTTTTGTTTGTGTCGCCAAATCACAGAATAGCTAAGTAAAATAAACCACATAGCGATACAATATTTGTATCCAAAGAAAACATTCAGTCTTCTTAATAGAATAATATTTTGACATCAATACAGTGTGTGAACTATATTAGAAGTAGAGTTAATGTTGCTTACGATCCGTAACAGATTTTGTGTTTTGAATATTTTAATTTTGAAATAAATGAGAATTAAAATAAATAAATAATTTTTAGGTTTCCATTTTGTGTTTTTCATATATTTTTTAGTAGTGATCAGATTATGCTTTCTATTTGTTAAAACAAATATTTTAACGCCTTTTAAATTTTATTATTTTCTTAAATGTTGTTATTCATTTAAATTTCTTTTTCGATTACTAATACAAAAAGAAAAATATTCGATTATTCGTTTTTTTTACAGAGTATTCAATTTTATTTTTAATTTAATTTTACGGGTTTGAAATATTTTATTAAAAACCTGCATATATGCGGGTCCTATTCTAGTATATATATAGATTAAGATACAAACAAACAAAATTCTTCCCAACTAAAACTTTTTATTGAAGTATTTTTCTCAATCTACAATCACCAATTTATTTTTACAAATTTCACAACATGTAAGATGGTAAGCGAGCAATTTGGGAAAAAGAGCGTCTTGGCTCAATTTGAACCATCCAACCAACAATCTTTTAAAAAACCATAGCACAAAAGAACTATGATATAGTTTCAAAAGAAACCAAAAGCCAAAAAAAGCTATTCTTGCATGACTCATATACAAATCTATAAATCTTTCACACTAAACCTACACCATACTCCTAGCTACTTAAATACCATCAATCCCTTATCTCCAATTCCACACCATTCCTTTCTCATCAAATCATCACCAACATATTGCAAACCAAACACAAAAACACAATGGCTCTCCTTGCTTTCATCCTCTTCACGCTCCTTGTCTTTTCAAGTAAGTCATCTTCTCCATCCAAGAATCATATCTTTTACATTCCTCCACCTGTTTTCTCTTTCCCATATTCTTCGATATGATGTATCATTTTCTTTGGTTTTGACAGGTTCGTCTTGCTCCGCGACTCGGTTCCAGCATCAGCACAGGTACACACAGAGGAAAACAATGCTGGATTTAGCCAGCAAGATTGGTATCAACTATGGAAGACAAGGAAACAATCTCCCATCTCCTTACCAATCCATCAATTTCATCAAATCCGTCCAAGCCGGTCATGTCAAGCTCTACGACGCCGACCCAGAGTCTCTCACACTCCTCTCACAAACCAATCTCTACGTCACCATAACCGTCCCTAACCACCAGATCACTTCCCTCAGCTCAAACCAAACCACAGCTGAAGATTGGGTCAAAACCAATATCCTCCCTTACTACCCACAAACTCAAATCCGATTCGTCCTCGTCGGAAACGAAGTCCTCTCCGTTGAAAACAGGAACATAACGGAGAATCTAGTACCGGCGATGCGCAAGATCGTGAACTCTCTAAGAGCTCATGGGATTCACAACATCAAAGTCGGGACACCTTTAGCCATGGATTCTCTCCGATCGACGTTTCCTCCGTCGAACTCGACATTCCGGGAAGATATCGCCGAACCGTTGATGTTGCCGTTGCTGAAGTTTCTCAACGGAACAAACTCTTACTTCTTCGTCAATCTTCAACCTTACTTCCGCTGGTCAAGAAACCCTATGAACAACACCAGTTTAGATTTCGCTCTGTTCGAAGGAAACAAAACTTATACCGACAATCAAACCGGTTTGGTTTACCATAATCTTCTAGACCAAATGTTGGATTCGGTTATCTTCGCAATGACCAAGCTCGGTTATCCAAACATCCGCATCGCAATATCGGAAACCGGATGGCCTAATTCCGGCGACATCGACGAAACCGGAGCCAACGTTCTCAACGCAGCGACGTATAACCGGAATTTAATCAAGAAGATGACCGCAACTCCGCCAATCGGTACACCAGCTAGACCCGGTTTACCTATACCGACATTTGTTTTCTCCTTGTTCAACGAAAACCAGAAACCCGGTTCGGGAACACAGAGACACTGGGGAATCTTGCATCCCGACGGTACACCAATCTACGACATTGATTTCACCGGTCAAAAACCCTTAACCGGTTTCAACCCTTTGCCTAAACCGACGAACAATGTTCCTTACAAGGGTCAAGTGTGGTGCGTACCGGTCGAAGGAGCCAACGAGGCTGAGCTTGAGGAAGCTTTGAGGATTGCTTGCGGACGAAGCAACACGACGTGTGCGGCTTTAGCTCCGGGAAGAGAATGTTACGAGCCGGTCTCTGTTTCTTGGCACGCAAGCTACGCGGTTAGCTCGTACTGGGCTCAGTTCCGTACCCAAAACGTTCGATGTTACTTCGATGGACTGGCTCATGAGACCACGACTAACCCTGGTGAGCCATTCTTTCTTGACGATAATAACCTTTCTCGTATAGTCACGGTTCATGTGACAGAGTAAAGGTATTTTTGGAATATACTGTAACTAAAAAAGTTTTTTTTTTTAACAGGAAATGATCGCTGCAAGTTTCCGAGCGTTACTCTGTGAGGACTGCTAATTAAGGAGGAAGAAAGACAAATGAAATGAGCAAAGGCTGGATTATTCTATTACTTAATATTGTTAATCTTCATCATTATTATACCTTTTCTGCTTCTTGTTTCCCGATATTGAGTAAAAAAAGAAAAATATTAAATAATTAATAAAGATTTTTTTTCCTTACAAAACGTGAAGATTACAACATTCTCTAATTAACAGATCAAAAAAATGGATCATAAATGGATGGGAAATTTAAGCATCTTAGATAATTTGTTTTTGTTAATTGTAAGCCTAATAAACACCAAATACAAACCGATGATTTTTTATGTGTAGCATTTGTGAATTTTGCAATGGAAATTACAAATGTTATGTGTAGCATTTGAATTTTGTATAAACACAAAAGCAAATAAGTTTGAAACATTAATAAAAGAACATGGTTGGATCATCAATCTCATTACCAAACAATTAGTTAAGTTAATAATTAAAATAAAGTCGCATATTCACGTGATTGCATTGAAAAAAAAAAGGTACAATTAATAATTAAATTTGGAAGAAAATTGAATCTATACAATTACCATTGAGTGGGAGCAGCCATGTTCTTTGCCAGTGAAGATTTGTGTAATCAAGACAAACGATATGATTGCGTCACTTAGTAACTTACCTGCTTCGAGATCTCTCTCTGTTCTGTCTCTTCTCTGAGGTCCCCCATCTAATAATCTTTGTCTTATCTGCAAAATGCCACTTCATCTGAAACCGGATTATTCCTTCTTCTTCATCTCCTCCTCATCCTCGTTGCCTCGCGCGTCAACGATGGCGTCGACTTCTTTGGGACCTCCGACTCTACTTTCTCACGGCTCTTCTTCTCGTCAATTTCGTGATTTTCGGTTCCGATTGATTTCGGGTCACGACGGATTTGGTCCCGGAGCTCGATTTCCTTCATTCCGGCGATCTCGGATTCACTGCGGGTCAAAGGCGAGTTTCAGATTTCTGCGGTTCTGCTTTGCGTTATCTTAAAGAATCCATTTTTCGCTTTTGGGTTTTTTTTTTGTGTGGAATTGAATAATCTGAAGAAAAGTCGTTTTATTTATGTAAACATTACAATGTTTAGTGATTAAGAAAGCTTTTCAAAGTGTATCTTTTTTTTTTTAATTTTTTGTTTGATGGTCAAGTTTTTAGCTTTTTTGTTGATTCTTTGTGATTTCAACTGTTCCTGGAATTTGAATCTTTTGATTGTAATGTCCTGTGAACCGAAATGCTCTTGCTCACCAGAATCTCAATACTTTTCAGTTACGTGTCGTCTGTGATATTGTTTATAAGTCTTTTGTCATTGTAATTTTCGGTATGTATGATTCAGGAAAAGGAAGCGAGTTCGTCTTCGACGATCCTTGAAAGCTCGTCATCGTCAGGAGATGCTGCTATGCGCTCTAATGAATGGAGGGCTGTTCCTGATATTTGGAGATCATCTGCAGAAAAGTATGGTGATAGAATTGCATTGGTAGATCCTTATCATGATCCACCTTTGAAGTTGACTTACAAGCAGGTAGGTTTCTTATTAATATGGTACTTTTCATCAATATTGCTGCAAAGAAGAACAAGGAGAGAGACCAGTCCTTGAATTTTCATAGAAAATAGCTGTAGTATACTCTGTTCCTAGATATTATCCAGAATTTTTTGTACTGTTAAGCAAGGTATGTTGAGTACAACGTGAAGATGTTGCGAATAGCTTGCTAAGATGGTAGTGGTGAGGAGAGAACAGCTAGCTAATTGACATTCTTGTTCAGTTCCTGACGATTTCTGGATGATTTGAAGCATTCAAATGATGGTTTTTAATGCTTTTAGTCAGACATTCCCTTTGGTGTTTGTAATATGTACGTCTGTCTTTGGAGCCTAGCACCGACAGTATTTCAATTACTATGCTATTGGTTACTGTCGTTGTAGATGTTTATGCTTTGGTGAGCAACGGAAGCCTTCACCTTGTTTATTTCATTTTTTTCAGTTGGAACAAGAGATTTTGGACTTTGCTGAGGGCTTACGAGTTGTTGGAGTGAAATCAGATGAGAAGATTGCACTTTTCGCGGATAACTCCTGCCGATGGCTCGTTTCAGATCAAGGTACATCGTTGATGATATGGAACACACTAGAGTATTGGTGTGAAAAATCAGTCTGTTACTCAGTAATTTGGGGGAATTGGTTTCATTAAAATCTGCATCACCGAGCTGAGCTTGCCTTACACATTAAAAACAATCTTTCAAGATACATTTGAGATGTTTCAGCTCCTTTCTAATCTTCCTTACAAGTTTGTAGTTCTTCACACATCCAAGCACCTTATTAGTAGTATCTTCCTCTTTTATGGCTGAAGAGTTCCAACTGAAAAAGTACTTTCCTATGGTTAAAATCGCATGTGCAAAGAAGCAAGTCTTGTAGGAATTTTACTTGGTACTCTCTCATTTGGTGAATAGCTCAGGGTTCTAGCTTTGCTTAAGCTATTTTAACTTCATTTCTTGGTGCAATAGTTCTAATATACACTGCTCTTTCATTTATATCCTTCTCTCCCCGAAGGTATTGGTATCTTTATGTAACGTTTATCACTTTATGCCAGGTATAATGGCCACAGGAGCAGTCAATGTTGTCAGAGGATCTAAGTCCTCCGTTGAAGAATTACTGCAGATATACTGTCATTCCGAAAGGTATGCCTCGTTTTTGTACCGTTTGTATCATCTTCTTCAGATGTATCTGATGCTGCTGCTGAGTCTAAGGTTTCTTGATGATTGACAAGTTTAGGAAAGAAGTTTCTGATTAGGTGTAGTTCTACTTAAACACCTTTCTTAGATTTCTCATTTATCTTATTGCATAACCGCTCCTGTAAATTCATTAATGGTTCAAGGATATTCTTGGATGATAAGACAGAAAATCTTTCATCGTTCGATGTACTGTGTCTCTTCAGGATTTCAAGTGATCTGTATTGCATTGCAGTGTAGCCCTTGTTGTGGATAATCCTGAGTTTTTCAACCGCATTGCTGACACATTTACTTCCAAGGCATCTCTGAGGTTTTTGATACTTCTCTGGGGCGAGAAGTCATCGTTAGCTACGCAGGGGATGCAGGTTCCAGTTTACTGTTACACTGAGATTAAAAACCTAGGACATGAGAGACGTGCGAAACTCTCAGGATCTAATGATACCAGTACGTTGAGGATCTACGTTATTCTTCCAAGGCACTGAAAGAATAAACTCTTGATCATGCTAACAAATGAAATGACTGCAGGGAACTATGAAACCATCAATTCAGATGACACGGCCGCGATTATGTATACCAGCGGTACCACGGGAAATCCGAAAGGCGTTATGCTTACACATCGGAATCTCTTACACCAGGTTCAAGCCAATAGGCCTTGTACTTCTTTAACCGTTTATTTGGTGATTCTGTTTCTTGAAAAAAAAACAAATTTTCTTATTAAGAATATGTTTGAGCTTCTTAATGTTTTGTTTTCACAAACACTTTCCAGATAAAACATTTATCCGCGTACGTGCCTGCTGAAGCTGGCGATAGATTTCTAAGCATGCTGCCGTCATGGCATGCCTATGAACGTGCTTGTGAGTACTTCATATTCACATGCGGAGTTGAGCAAATGTATACATCTATAAGATTCTTAAAGGTGATTCTCATCCTCCATTTCTATTCAGTCGGTACTTTTTTGCAATCATTGTGATACTTCAGTCACTTCCTGATATCAAACACCTTTGTTTTTCTTTTGACAATGGGAGGAAAATATGATGGTAACTTATATCATTGGGCCATTAAAGTTTTGAAACTCGCATCTTACCCTTGAAAATAGGGAAATGTGAAACGTTAACTGAAGATTGATTCAACTATATTGATCAAAGTTGCTCCGTTTGGCTTTGATTCGTTCTATATTTTGTTTTATTTTGGTATAGGATGATCTAAAGCGGTATCAGCCACACTATCTTATTTCCGTTCCTTTGGTATATGAGACACTTTACAGGTTTGTCACTTTTGAAGTTAAAAAGTTCGCACAGTACTCAGTATAATCTTAATAATGGATCATGGATTGTGTAAACATCAGTTGGTTGTTAAACATAATCTTTTCTCTCTTTCCTTTGTTTCCTCGTTGAGCAATGCAGTGGGATTCAAAAGCAAATATCCACAAGCTCTGCTGGCCGTAAATTTCTAGCACTTACACTGATCAAAATCAGTCTGGCATATATGGAGATGAAGAGGATTTATGAGGTTTCATGACACATATGATGCTCTCTTTAACATTTGTTCTTACCTTATAAATTGTGCTAAAAGAGTTATTCTGCTTATTCCCTATTTGTGGTACCTTGAAAGTTCTGATATGGTCTTTGCTCTGGTTCACAGGGTATGTGTCTGACAAAAAAGCAAAAGCCTCCAATGTTTATTGTTTCTTTGGTTGATTGGTTATGGGCGAGAGTAGTTGCTGCCTTATTGTGGCCACTACATATGCTGGCCAAAATCCTAATCTACAAGAAAATTCATGCGTCTATTGGGATATCAAAGGTAGTAACATAAATTCTGTTTTGTTTAGATTTATATCTCTTGAGACTGATATGATTTTTGGTTTCCACAGGCTGGTATTAGCGGAGGTGGTAGTTTACCCATTCATATCGACAAGTTTTTTGAGGTTAAACCATCTATAACTCTTTTTCATTTTGCTTTTTGCTGTTTGAACAAGTTTTTGATATGTAGAAGACTTTGTTTCAAAACCGTGCAGGCCATCGGAGTGATTCTACAAAATGGTTATGGTTTGACAGAGACCTCGCCGGTTGTCTGTGCACGGACGCTTAGCTGTAATGTAAGCTTCACAAGCTAGTCGAATTTATCTCTTGTCACAATAAGCTTCAAAATCATTCAAAAACAGAGATAATAGAACACAACTGTCATGTCTTTTTGATCCATCATTGTCCATTTTCTTCGACTTAATACTGTATTTCGTTTTGTCTTTTTTGTTTTTGTTTTGAATGAAGGTTCTTGGGTCAGCTGGGAAACCAATGCATGGTACAGAATTCAAAATTGTAGATCCTGAGACTAATAATGTTCTCCCTCCTGGTTCAAAGGGCATTGTCAAAGTCAGAGGACCACAGATTATGAAAGGTTATTATAAGGTATTATATTGTAGTAATAACTTAATGTTACACACAAGTTTTTAAAAACCAAGCTCGTTTCTTCTGAATAATCTGTCTAATAAGCATACGATATTGGCTTCCCTGGCTCGTGGTGACGCATATTTTTCTTTCTTTTCACTCCCATTTGGCTTCCTCACATTTCTGTTGGTGCTTGCTTCAGAATCCATCAACCACAAAGCAAGTCCTAAACGAGAGTGGATGGTTCAACACAGGAGATACGGGTTGGATCGCTCCTCATCACTCAACGGGAAGGAGTCGCCGATGCGGAGGTCTCATCGTTCTTGAAGGCCGTGCCAAGGACACGATTGTACTCTCTACAGGTATATATAATCCGAGTTACAAACATGTTTCAAATACAGTAATATCGGACTATACAGGAAGAAGAAACCGAACCTTGTGTTGATAGCATTATAATCACTACAGGTGAAAACGTTGAACCATTGGAGATTGAAGAAGCCGCCATGAGAAGCAGATTGATTGAACAAATCGTTGTTATTGGACAGGTTCTTGAATTCTCTTAAAGGCAATTACAAAAATGACAAATCTTAGTATCGGCTAGTTGTTATTCGAATTGGTTTCTCATTCACAGGATCAACGTCGCCTTGGAGCTATCATTATCCCAAACAAAGATGAAGCAGAGAAAGTAGATCCTGAAATATCCAAACTCAGCAAAGAAAAGCTAAAGAGCTTGGTGTACCAAGAACTGCGGAAATGGTAATAAACACTATTCAACTTCAAGTAAAAAGTATTACATCTTATGTTTAAACAATGGTGCAGGACATCAGAATGCTCGTTCCAAGTCGGACCGGTCTTGATTGTGGACGAGCCCTTCACGGTAATTATATAATTTAACCCGTACTTGACGTCTTGTTAATGTTTTGGCTTTATTAAGAAAACTGTTTTATGATACATCACTGCAGATAGACAACGGCTTAATGACACCAACGATGAAGATTAGACGGGACAAGGTCGTGGCTAAGTACAAAGACGAGATTAATCAACTTTACAATTAACAACATTTTAGATTATTAGTCTTGTTCCTGTTGTTGATGCATTTATTAATTAAACAAAATGGAATCACTTAATTAGTCTCTGTTGTATTCCTCTAAAACATAAATTCAACATGATTAAATCAGGAAATTTTACTTTTATTGAAGTTACCTCTTAAAATCCGCTGCTTCTGGACGCCACAACATAAATATTTTTAAAATGGGCTCTAAATCCTAATAGATTTTGAAATCCACTAAAAATAACACCTTAATAAATTAATATACAAATTAATGAGATTTATTATGAGATAATCTGACAAGTCTATAAAGACCAAAACGGCGTGAAGTGTTGGGCATGAAACGTTTGATCCAACGGTTAAGATTCATTTGATGGAGGAATCAACGATGGATCTTCCGTGTAAGACTTTCCTTTTTGTTTCAAGAGTGTGTAGACTCTTTATTTAACTAAAGTTTCCTTTTTCCCCTATCGCCTAATTAAATACGAAAGCGCTTTGCATATTCTTCAATTTCAGTCAACTCTATTCTTAAAAAAATCCCCAAATTCAGATTCCAATTAGGGTTTCCGTTGCAGTGAAGTAAAAGTTAAAGAAATCGAAGTTGGACCAGAGGAAATTTTTTTTGTTGCCGTCGATGATGGAGTTTATGAAATCCCTAGGAAAAGGCTCGTATGGTTCCGTCGATCTCATCAGATTCACAAACCCCGACGGCTCGGATCCGTACTACGAAGCCGTGAAAAGCTCTTACCCTCAAGACTACGATTCCCTCCGCAAAGAGTTTCAGATTCTGTCTCAACTCAGAGATTGTCCGAGAATCGTGCGAACCTTCGGGACATCTCTGTCGAGAGGCGTCAACGATTACGGAATCAGAGTTTACAAAATGTCGATGGAGTACGCAGCTGCTGGAAGTTTATCTTCTTTCATGGAAACAAGATCGTTGCCTGATTCGATGATCAGAGATTTTACTTGTATGATACTCCAAGGGCTTGTCTCTGTTCATAGTCACGGTTATGTCCATTGTGATCTTAAACCGGAAAACATCCTCGTGTTTCCTCGTCACGAACACGAAGAAGACGGTCTTGGTGGATTGAAATTGAAATCGTCATATGAATTGAAGATTTCGGATTTTGGTATGTCGACGGGAGATGGAGAGGAGTCGGAGTTTTGGGAATTTGATTCTCCGTTCTTGGGAACGCCTCTTTACATGTCGCCGGAATCTGTTCACGACGGCGTCGCCGAGAAAGCGTTGGATCTTTGGTCGTTAGGATGCGTTGTGTTGGAGATGTATACAGGGGAACCGCCTTGGCCGTTTGAGGATTCGAAAGAGCTTTTGCCTGTTTTGTTGAACGCAAAGGCACCGGAGATTCCACGGTCTCTTCCTTGGGACGCAAGGCTGTTTCTACAAACGTGTTTCGCAAGGAATCCGAAGGAGAGAGGAAGCGCTTCGGAGCTGTTGAAGCATCCGTTCCTCCGGGGAGTTGCCAATCAGAAGAAAGTGATGGTTATCGGCGCCGGAGGCAAGAGAAAGTCGGTGGCGGTGATGAAATCTAAGGATATTACAAAGAAACCCCTAAGACTGAAGATTATTCCACCAAAGCCCCTGCAGTTTAAGAAAATTTTGAATAAACCCTTGAGGTTGAAGATTATACCTCCGAAACCCCCAGGATGCAACCTCGTTCTTGTTTAGTAGAGTGTATTAGTGTACCCGACATTCGTATTTTTGTTACATGGTAGTTGGAAGTAGATCAAGTTAATACGTAACACGTTGATACAAGTTGTAAGGCTTTTAATTTGTCAAAAATGTATGGTATCAATTTTGATTTCTTTTTTTTTTATAATTTTTGATTTCTGTTTTTTTTTTTTCTTTTCCTTATGATGTTGTATATTGCGGTGTTGTTAGATTAAATTCAAGTGTTTTTATCAGTTGTTTAATATGAGAAATCTCAAGTATGACATTACATATATATCATAAATTGTAAAACAACAATAATTTTAAAATCTGTCAATAAAGCTTAAAACTACAAGTGTCCATTTTTACAAACTCTCGCATCTACATCTGCAAATTTTAACAAGTTAATACTAAATTTGATTAAAATTAATTATAAACATGCTATTAAGCACTAATTTTTTTTTTTTCATTCATTATTCATATACGTGGAATCACGCGAATAATAATATCAGATGAATACATAATATAATAAACTAGCTAATTATTAAAACCTATCAAAAGTTAGACATAATTTCACTGAATCTAATCATTTTGTTTGCTTTAAAAAATCAACAATCTTTTGTTATACTAGGAGATGTTCCGCGTACTATTTTTTTATAAATGGTTTATTATGATTTTTTGATAAATTTATTAAATTTATATTGATATTTCGAAAACAGTATTTGTTTTACAGTGTGTTTTTAAAATATATTTTAAAATTTAAGAAATAATAATACGTAAAGGAAATGATGATTTAACTTCAAATTTTACTAAGTTGTAATTTTTGAAACTATCAGTTAACCAAAAACTGGTAATATGTATTGAAATCATTGTTGTCATTTTTCCACTACCTTTCAAATATGATTCAAATTATCTTGTTTTTAAGTGAATTCTTTTTGTGATTACACTTAATATCTATATTTTTAATTTCTGAGAAGAAAACAATTTTTAATTTTTGTATACGAAGCAAAATAAATTATAGAACATACGATCACCAACGTTATTGATATTTATTAATTTAGTTTCCATTAATTATGATTTTATTTTATATTTTTTGATACTTCTCATGCATAACAAAATATAGTTAAACTATGAGGCTATTAGCCACTTCAAATTAATCATGACCTTTAAAATTTTAACCCAAAAGAAGTTATCTACTTTACCAAAATTTCAATCTTGTAAGCTTAAATCTTGTATTCATAATTGTAGGTATGGAAAATATTGATGAAGATTGTATAATTCTCCAGATTGTTTTAACTTAACAATTTTGATGAAGATTGTATAATTCTCCTTGGTTTTGTCCTGATTTTAAACGTGGGTCCTTATTTTTTTTGCATTATTCACGTATGGCTCTGTATAAATTTTGCAATGCATATTGGAAGAAAAGATAACTGTCTTTATACTTAACTAGTGGATTATCCGCGCAAAGCGCGGAAGAGTTTTTAATGTGTTTTTTGATGTTTTTTAATTGTATGGTTTTTTTGTATGTACAACCTTGTTTGAAGATCGCTGGCATATAATAAAGTCAACTCAACTTTGTATCTTTTAGTTTTTAGTATTTCAAGGTCTGTTAGCGCTAGATATGATGCTGACACGGAGATTTGAACTTAAGGGGTGCATGTTTCCTTTGCGGTTTTGGAAGACGTTGAGTGTTAGGTTTAAATCGTGTTTGAATTTATTTGGGCTGTTGATGGACCAATCCTTATGAAATAAATAGTGTATTTATCATCTCTTGTATAGTTTTAGGTTTCGTGTTAAGTAAATGATGATAGACTGGAGAGATGATCTGTTAATGAACGGGCTGTGAATTCCAAGATGGTTATCTATATATATATATATATGGAATTTTCTTATGTGAATGTAATTTATTTGAGGAGACAAATTTGATGTTTGGTTTTAGGAATCAAGTTTCTTGTAATCACAATTTCATAATCTTTATACCTAAATCTAAATTCTTTATTTTAACTTATTATGCTAGTCTGTTACAACGAAAAAAAATGATGAGATACCCTCGTTATAAAATTGATTTCATTTGTATTTATATTTAATTAAATAAAAATGGTTGATAACCATTTTATCCCTGAAAACTTAATAAAATCACAATTCAACCAGCCCAAACCCACCCGGCCCATCTTTGTGATCCGATAAAATCGGATCCCTAACCCCCTTTTCTGTAAAAACCGTCGTCTTCCACTCGGTTAATTTTCAGAGGAATCTATTTCCGAATCTATCTCCGTAAAATCAGAAATCAGATCAAAATTTGAAAGAAGTTCCCAACCAACTCTCGTTCCCGCACTTCGACGAGAAGAAGGTAAACTTGGGAAAACTAGTTTGAGTTCATAGCAAACGGAATCGTGCAAAGCGGAAAAGGTAAGCTGCAGATTTTTCAGAGGAATCTATTTCCGAATCTATCTCCGTAAAATCAGAAATCAGATCAAAATTTGAAAGAAGTTCCCAACCAACTCTCGTTCCCGCACTTCGACGAGAAGAAGGTAAACTTGGGAAAACTAGTTTGAGTTCATAGCAAACGGAATCGTGCAAAGCGGAAAAGGTAAGCTGCAGATTTTTCAGAGGAATCTATTTCCGAATCTATCTCCGTAAGATCAGAAATCAGATCAAAATTTGAAAGAAGTTCCCAACCAACTCTCGTTCCCGCACTTCGACGAGAAGAAGGTAAACTTGGGAAAACTAGTTTGAGTTCATAGCAAACGGAATCGTGCAAAGCGGAAAAGGTAAGCTGCAGATTTTTCTCGGTTTCTTCAAGTCCGTTCAGATGCGAGATTACTATTTTTTGATTCGATTGTAACCTATTTGCGCGATTGGCATGTAGGTGAAACTGTTCGAGTACTCCATTGATCGACTATGGCTCCGCGTACTAAGAATGCGAACTACGGATTAGGAGAGAAAGTTCCAGTAGAAGTTCAGGAACCGGAAGATCCCTCTTCAGAAGAAGCGCAAGAGCTCTCTTCAGAAGAAGTGCAAGAGCTCTCTTCAGGAACCGAAACGGACGCTTCCGATTCAACGGTAAGTATAACCGACTTTGGTACTAGTTTTTGGATTTTGAAATAATTAGTGATGGTTGAAGCGGATTAAAGCAAACATGCATTTTTGGGTTTGTTTAAAGAACTTCAGCTTTGGGTTTTGGATTTGTTATCGATTTCGTTGATTGATTAATGATTTTTTGTTTCGAATTTAGGCTGTATTATTGGTTTTTAGTAAAACCCGTAAAACTATATTCATTTTTGTATGTTAGAAATTTATGAAATACAAAAGTAACACTTGGTACAACTATATGTTTCAGGGAACCGAACCAATGCTTCCTATGGAGATGCACTTCCAGCCAACGCAGTACGTGAAAAAAATCAAGCTGTCGACAAGGTGTTTCGTCACCGATGCAGTGGACACACTTTTATCTGGGTTAAAGCATCCGCTTAAACCAGAGGAGATTTGAAAATCACCCCCAATTCAAGCATTTCTTCCACATGCACAGGGACAACAACCACAAGGTGATGGGCATGTGGTTGCTACTTCTTCGAACGGCGTGTACGGAGAAGAAGAAGGAAGCTTGGTTCATTGTAAATGGCGTTCCCATTCGGTATGGTCTGAGTGAGCACGCTCTCATCTCGGGTTTAAATTGTCGCAGCTATCCTCAGGACTATAAGCGATTGGGCAGTATGGAGTTTGTGAGAGGCACTTTAAGGCGGGTGATATATCATGGTTTTTACCCGTTTTTAAGCCATGATATAAGTGTTTTTATAGAGTCTTTTGCTAGTTTTGGAGTCTTTTTAGAGTCTTTACAGGATGGAGAGCATTTGGAGCTAAATAGGAGAATCTCGAACATTTTGGAGCACTTTGGAGAAGCAGCCGAAGTGATGAAGTCAAGAGGCTGAATTTGACGAGCTGAGTGTCGATCGACACCATCAGTGTCGATCGACACCAGAGAAGGACGGCCAAAGTTTTCCAATTCCATCAGAAAAAGGAAATCACTCAAGTTCTGAAGAATTACAAGTCTACCCCTGGACGAAAAATCCCCTTTTATAAATAGTTTTCAGGCATTGTTTAGCCAATTACTTTATCATTATTTTCTGTTTTTGAGACTTAGAGAGAGATTGATCCTGAGCTTTGGGGAGACAATTCTAACTCATCTGAGCTAGATTTCGAACCCCCTGTATCATTCTCTATTCTTTTATGCAATATTATTCAGCCATGTTTTGTGTTTGCATTATTATGTCTGAGTAGTTTGCTAGTTAGGTTAGGGTGATTTAGGGTTTGATGAAGAGTTTGTAAAATCACTAGAATTTTTAGGGAAATCAATTGGATCTTCACCTTGATTTGTGCTTAACTTGATTCTCTGAATTGATCACTTAGAAATCAAACCTTAGGTTGTTTAATAGATGCGAGAGCATTATTAATAACTTGAACTAATCATAGGTGAGCAAATTATCTATTCGCAAAGAGATTTGGTCTAGGTAATTTGTGAACAAATCGAACCTGTTCTTATTGCTTGCCTTAATTGTTTAAATTCGCAAAGAGATTTGGAATTTAGAGATTTAGGCATAGATAACTTCTGCAACGAGAGTTGATTGGTTTTAACTTAGAGTTTCGAGTTCTAGACGGTTCTTAATAAAATCCCTAATAAACTTAGATTATGCATTCTTGGATTCAAACCTGATAATTATCTTTGCCTAGCGCCTCGTCTCCTGAACTTTAATCCATCTAAATCCGATTTATTTACTTGCTTTAATTGCTTAGTTTTCAATAATATTATTCGCCTAGCATAATCTAAACCTAGAAACCATAAGTGTAGCTTTAACTTCCCTGAGGATTCGATACCCCTTATACTTCAACTGCATTGATGTGCACTTGCAGTAGTTGATTATTTGGGTAAAACTAGACCCCTATCAAGTTTTTGGCGCCGTTGCCGGGGAAGCTAATAGCTACCCAACGGGATCTAGTATTAGGATTCTGTCTAGGTTTTTGTTTTATTTTTGTTACTGATTTAGTTCTCTATCTTTTGTTTCAGGTGCATGCCCAGTACCAGGAGCAACAAGGAAGAAGAACTAGTCACGTTGAACCAGGAAATCAACCGTCTTGAACGTACTAATCGCAAGTCTGCACGAGCATCGATCGACACACCAGGCGTCGATCAACACCGTCCTCAACCAGCATCGATCGACACACTCCGTATCGATCGACACCTTGCGCAGACAGAGATGGATGAACCTGTAATCATGATATGCAATGAGGCTGGCGACTTTGTTGACCTACAGGGCAACAGAAGGAACGCCCAAGGACAGAGACTTGATGAGGCTGGCGCCATCATTGTCGAAGCTGCAGAAGCTGGACGTGGAAGAACACTAGGCGAATATAACCGCCCATACCAGTTCTATGCCAATAGAGTTGCGATCCGTCCTCCTGCATTCCAGAGGAATGACTTCGAGCTGAAGCCCGCTTATTACACTTTAGTGGCTCAGCATCTCTTTCATGGTCTTCCCAGCGAGCACCCTATGGACCATATTGAAAGATTCCAGGACCTCGCATCAAGCATCAAGGCCAATGGAGTGACCTACGACTACATTTTCTGCAAGCTCTTTCCTTACTCGCTTGCAGGCGATGCATCTTACTGGCTGAAGCAGCTTGATCCAGGATCCTTAAACACTTGGGAAGAAACAAAGAATGCATCCTTATGCAATTTCTTTGATGATGCAAGATCCGAGGAGCTGCGGATGAAGATCACTACATTCTCCCAAGGACCTGCTGAAGCATTCAAGGCTTCATGGGTGCGATTCAAGGCTTACCAGAGAGACTGCCCACATCACGGTTTTAGCAAACCACAGCTTATCGGTATCTTTTACCGAGGGATTGATTGGAGGTACCAGATGGCCTTGGACGCTGCAAGCAATGACAACTTCAACACAAGGATTCCAGAAGATGCGATAGAGCTTATTGACAATTTGGCTTCTAGTAACAGCACCAAAAACGCAGACTTCGAGAGAAGACAAAGCGCAGGAAAAGCTGGAGGAAACCAAATCGCTGAAGTCAACAGGAAGCTGGACAACGTACACAATCTCTTGGTGGGGAAGAAGCAAGTCCATTTTGCCAATGAGGTGGAGTCATTCGAACCAGAGCCAGACTGTGAAGAAGAAGACGTGAACTACATCAACGAAGGTGGATTTCAGGGCCAGCGCTATGAAAACCAGCAGGGAAACATGAACTTCACTGGGAATTATCAGAAGAGTTTCTTCACAGGAAATCAAAACTCTTCTGGTTACACGTCGAAACCCCCATTTCAGAACAGCAACTACACTAGGAGCTATAAAAATTCTTCATACCAGAAACCTCCTCCTCAAGACAACAAAATGGAGGCAATGCTAGAGCAGATCTTGGAGGGACAACAGAAGCTTACAGTGAATTTCAATGGCAAGATTAACTCACTGTACCAGGACCTGAATGGAAGGATTGAGAGCTTGAGTTCTCATATGAAGAAGCTGGATGTTCAAGTAGCTCAAACCGCAGAGGCTGTTAGCAGGCAAGAGGGATTTCTTCCAGGGAAGACGGACACCAATCCGAAACGCCAAGTAAATGCTGTCACATTGAGGAGTGGAAAGAACCTTCAGCCTGTCCAGAAGAGGGGGCTTAGCATTGAGGAAATTGAAGATTTAGAAGATGCTGCGGATCCAGCGTCGATCGACACTACTGTGTGTCGATCGACACCCGAGGAGATGAACGACAAAGACGATCCTGAAACTGAACCAGAAGCGAAGGAAACACCTTCTACGACGAGTGTCGATCGACACCAGGAGGGTATCGATCGACACCCACCACAGACTGAACCATATCGAGCTAAAACCAAGACTGTTGCTGAAGAAAGGATCTACAAACCGAAGATCCCTTTCCCCTTAGTGACAAAGAAGTCTAAGAAGGAGCTGTTGGACGCTAGATGCAAGGCTATCATGGATAGACTAGTGGTTGAAATCCCTTTGATGGATGCCATTAGAACTACTCCAGTGATAAAGAGATACTTGAAGTGGATGATGACAAGCAACATGGACATGGAGGAAAGCATAATGATGATATCGGAGCAAGTTAGTGCTGTCATTCAGAACAGGCTTCCAGAGAAACTCTCCGATCCGGGAAGCTTTGTTCTTGACTGCTCCATCTTTTCAGACAAGTTCGGGAGATCTTTGTGTGATTTAGGATCAAGTGTCAACTTGATGCCTCTTTCAGTTGCTCTTAGGCTGGACATGACAGATTTCAAGGCCACAAGAATCTCCCTAGTACTTGCTGATCGATCCGTCAGAATTCCTGAAGGTGTTTTGGAAGATGTGCCTATCAAAGTGGGAGATTGCTTGATTCCCACAGACTTCGTGGTTTTGGCATATGATGAGGAACCCAAAGACCCTCTCATACTTGGTAGACCATTCTTGGCTACAGCTGGAGCGATCATTGACGTGAGGAAGGGCAGGATCGCGCTGAACCTTGGAGATTTGGTGATGAATTTCGACATGGAGAAGCTGATGAAGAGGCCAACAATTGATGGACAAACCTTCTATGTCGATTCACTCACCAACCTTGCTGAAGAAATTTTCCAAGAGGACCACCCTACAGACCCTCTGGAACGTGCATTGACCACTTCCACAAAGGACATTGAGTGCTTGGACGATGCAGCTGCTGGATATGCAAAGATGTTGGATGCAAGCGAGCAAGTGATGCAACTAGTCGCTGCTGAGGACTTGTGTCGATCGACACCAAGCAGTGTCGATCGACACCCTTCGCGATCATCAACAAAAGCCACACTCGCTGATTGGAGTGAGGCTAAGGCACCTAAAGTCGAGCTTAAACAGCTCCCTGCCGGGCTAAGGTACGCATTTCTTGGTCCTAATTCCACATATCCTGTAATTGTTAATGCTTCTTTGAACAATGCAGAGCTCACGTTGTTGCTAAGCAAGCTGCGCAAATATCGCAAAGCTCTTGGCTATTCTCTTGATGACATTTCAGGTATCTCACCAGACTTATGCATGCATCGGATTCACCTTGAGGATGAGACCAAGTCGTCAATTGAACACCAAAGGAGGCTAAATCCGAACCTGAAAGAAGTTGTCAAGAAGGAGATCATGAAGCTCTTGGAAGCAGGAATCATCTATCCCATTTCGGATAGCACTTGGGTCAGTCCGGTTCACGTGGTTCCTAAGAAAGGAGGAGTTACAGTGGTGAAGAATGAGAGGAACGAGCTGATTCCAACAAGGACTGTGACTGGACACAGGATGTGCATAGACTACAGGAAGCTGAATGCCGCGACCAGAAAAGACCACTTTCCCTTACCATTCATCGACCAGATGCTTGAGAGATTGGCAAATCATCCATACTACTGTTTCTTGGATGGCTATTCAGGATTCTTCCAGATTCCGATCCATCCAGATGATCAGGAGAAGACCACCTTTACATGTCCTTATGGTACATTTGCATATCGCAGGATGCCATTTGGACTTTGTAATGCTCCTGCGACTTTTCAGAGGTGTATGATGGCGATCTTCACGGACATGATTGAGAGGTTCATGGAGGTCTTTATGGATGACTTTTCTGTTTATGGGTCATCCTTCAAAGACTGTCTGGACAACCTATGCGCAGTGTTGCAGCGATGTGAAGAGAAGCACTTGGTTTTGAACTGGGAAAAGTGTCACTTCATGGTCACAGATGAAATTGTACTTGGATACAAGGTTTCAGCAGAAGGCATTGCAGTGGATCGCGCCAAGATAGAGGTCATGACAACACTACATGCACCAGATTCTGTGAAGTCAGTAAGGAGTTTTCTAGGACATGCTGGATTCTACAGAAGATTCATCAAAGATTTCAGCAAGATTGCAAGGCCAATCACAACTATTCTGTGCAAAGATGTGAAATTCGAGTTCACTGCAGAATGTCTTTCAGCCTTTGAACAGATTAATCAAGCATTAGTGAGTGCTCCAATTGTGCAACCTCCGGACTGGGATTTACCTTTCGGGGTGATGTGTGACGCCAGTGATTTCGCAGTGGGCGCAGTATTAGGACAGAAGAAGGACAAGAAACTTCATGCCATCTATTATGCCAGCAGGACTTTGGATGATGCTCAGAAGAACTATGCAACTACGGAGAAGGAATTGTTAGCTGTGGTATTTGCCTTTGAGAAATTTCGGCAGTACCTTGTTGGCTCGAAGGTGATTGTTCACACTGATCATTCTGCATTGAAGTACTTGATGCAGAAGAAGGATGCAAAGCCAAGATTGCTACGATGGATTCTACATCTTCAAGAGTTCGACATAGAGGTCAAAGACAAGAAAGGAGTTGAAAATGGAGTAGCTGATCATCTCTCAAGGATCAGGATTGAAGATGACGTGCTAATTGATGACTTTTTGCCTGAAGAGAATGTATACCTTGTTGAGAGTTGCCTGCAAAGTATGATCTCGGAGCAGAATCGCCTAGTGTTGATCGACACTAGGGGAGTGTCGATCGACACCCCGTCCGAAAGAATGAGAACGAGTCGCGGATCAACACTTCGAAGTTTGCCAACTTCGCAAGTGTCGATCGACACCACCTGTGTCGATCGACACCAGGGACCTTCATTGATTCGCAGGCTCTTAGGTGAGGTGTTTCGACAGACAATCTTTGCCATTAATGATGCAACTCGACCATGGTATGCTGACATTGTGAACTTCCTTGCTGCTGACATTGAGTCGACACACTCAAGGGTTATGAGAAGAAGAAGTTCATGAGGGAACTTAGAAGGTACTATTGGGATGAACCACACTTATACAAACATTGTTCAGACAGTGTTTACAGAAGATGCATTGCAGAGAGTGAGGTACGTGATGTGTTGTTCCACTGTCATGGTTCTGAGTATGCTGGACACTTTGCTACCTTCAAGACAGTGTCCAAGGTTGTTCAAACAGGCTTTTGGTGGCCTACTATGTTCAAGGATGCGCAGCTGTTCATCACTCAATGTGATGTTTGTCAGAGGAGAGGGAAGATCAGTAAGAGGAATGAGATGCCACAGAACTTCATCCTTGAAGTTGAGGTCTTTGATTTTTGGGGCATTGATTTCATGGGCCCGTTTCCTCCATCTTATGGAATGCAGTACATCTTGGTGGCTGTGGACTATGTCTCTAAGTGGGTGGAAGCAATTGCCTCTAAGACCAATGATGCTGCAGTGATTCTCAAGATATTTCAGACCATTATCTTCCCAAGATTTGGAGTGCCTCGATTGTTATAAGTGATGGTGGATCTCACTTTATCAACAAGGTGTTCGACAAGCTGCTAAAGAAACATGGTGTTCAGCATCGCGTCGCAACCCCTTATCATCCCCAAACAAGTGGGCAAGTGGAAGTCTCCAACCGGCAAATCAAGCAAATTCTGGAGAAGACAGTAGGAAAGACAAGGAAGGACTGGGCTGCAAAACTGGATGATGCACTTTGGGCATACAGGACAGCCTACAAAACGCCGCTTGGGACTACACCGTTTCAGCTACTCTATGGCAAAACTTGCCATCTTCCAGTGGAGTTGGAACACAAGGCACATTGGGCTATCAAGAAGATGAATTTCGACTTGAAGCCAGCTGCAGAGAGGCGCCTTCTTCAGCTCCACGAATTGGATGAACTTCGTTATCATGCTTATGAGAACTCAAAGCTCTACAAAGAGAGAACTAAAGCATATCATGATAAGAAGATCATCTCCAGACAATTCGAGCCAAATGACCAGGTACTTCTATACAACTCTCGTTTACAATTGTTTCCTGGTAAACTGCGTTCACGTTGGTCAGGTCCCTTCACAATCAAAGAAGTTAGACCATATGGAGCAATTGTCTTGACGAACGCCAAAGGAGAGGAGTTCACTGTGAATGGCCAAAGGGTGAAACACTATTGGGCTCAAGCCGAGATTCCAGACGGACACATTGTGTCTTTGAATGATGCACCCAACGCCTAAATCACGCAAGCACAGTCAAGCTATTGACGTTAAACGAGCGCTGAGTGGGAGGCAACCCACTGTTAGGTACGTTTTTCTTTACATTTTGTTTTGGTTTTACTAATTATTTTGACTTTTACTTAAAAAAAAAAAAGAGAAGGATCGATCAGGCTTAGTGTCGATCGACACCCACTGTATCGATCGACACCCAGCGAGGATACGGGTAAGTTCTTCAAAACCCGAGAATTCTTCTTTGTTTCTCATTTTTCAAAACCATGAGTTTGAGAGGTTATTTCCAAAAATCGCAACTTCTTCGTTTCTTAACCAAATTGAGCGTTTCTTTACTCTAATCCATGCGGATTTTACCCCTCTTTCACATTCCAATATCCATTAATTCGATATGCCAAGGTATTTTCTTCAAATTTCCCAATTTTGATTTTCGGCCCTAAGGTGAAAAATTTCAAAATCAACCTATTTAGCTTGATTTCTCTGTTGAATCATGTTTATTTAGGGTGTATATCATGTTAGGGATCATTACCCAACTGTTTTTCATCCTCTAATTTGCACAATTTGAAATTTTCGAAATTTTGGAAATTCATGATGCATGTTGCGAATTTAGGGATTTCTCTTGGGTATTATGACTTTGAATTGGTTGATTGATGATGCTAGTATAGTTTGAACCGATTATTGATGCATAATTTGAGTTTAAAGATCATGAACTGTCGGCTATTTGAAGTTTCGTACCTGGTGTCGATCGACACCCTTTGTGTCGATCGACACCCGACCATTACAGCAATATTGCGTTTCGTTTTATGGACTTTGGATGTTGATTTTGGTTTTTCTTTTCATTGCAGATGCTTCCTGTGAGTAAGAGACCACGCCACACTGACGCCGAAGCCTCAGGAACGGCTAATGATGAGGCGATTCCATCTCTTCCTCCATGGCCAAAGCGTGAAAACGCAAAGATCCAGATTACACGAAATTGGGACGAGTCACCAGCTGCAGAGGTGGCAAAGGACGCATGCACTTACAGAGACATCAACGAGTCATGGGATGATTATGACACGCTATTCTACAATGCGTGGCAGCGAGTAAAGATAGCTCCAACTCGCTTCGCTTGTGAGAAGACGATGACCGCCCTAGGAATCAAGGATGACATCCTTTCCTTGATGAGCAGAATTGGGATGGGCACCATCGCGACGAAGCAGTTCGATCTCTATCCAGACCTAGTCCGCCAGTTCATTGCCACAGCCAGGGTCTACTATTGGAACGAGATCAACATGAATGCTCTGTAAGGCACATTGACCTTCCTCATCCGCGGAATCAGATACCGCATTTCCCTTCCAGACCTCTGTGGGATCTATGGATTCGACGACGAGCATGCCACTGGAGTCTATCTTCAGACACAGCTTCCAGATAACCAGGACTTCTGGTCGCACTTCGGGAATGGGAGGTATGATTCTAAGACCTCCACTCACACCGACATTCGTCATCCTACTCTGCGCTATTTGGTTCGATTGTTCTCCACTACACTTATGTGTAAGCACGAGCCAGGGAAGATGCGAGTGTCTGAGTTGGTGCTGCTCTATCGAGGTCTCTGGTCTGAGATCTATGAGGATGATGACGCGCCAGTTAGCGCGAACCTTGGCGCGGTATTTGCTCATCATTTGGCTTCCTTGAAGACGAAGCCTTTCAGTGGGACGAAGCTGAAGCCAGAGACCACAGGGAGTCTTCTTACACCCATCTTCCAGCACTGCGGGATTGACACTTCTACATGTTCAATTGTTACATCGCGTGCCTTGGTGGATATGGAGTACCTGAAGAGGACTCACTGGGTGACCGGAGAGAGATTGTGGGCATTTAGCGACGAGCAGAGGGTGCAGCGTCTGATTCAGCTACCTGACAGAGACCTCACTCACATTACCAGCGATCCGGGGTGCCTCGCTTTTCAGCCTAGTCCGACCAAGCTCAAAGATGCTCCCGTTGCCAGACGCAGAGGTACATCATCCCGGCAAGCTCCAGACACCTCTCGCCCTTCATGTTCCAGGTGCAGCAGCGCACCACGAGCCATTGGTACTCATCAGCTTCCAAACGCTCCTGCGATTCCTATGGAGCCAGACGCTTTCCAGAGATATGTGGTGCAGAGTTTCCAGGCGTTTGGAGCGCCATTGCTACCATGTCTACCTGCAGCTGCGTTCGACCACCCACTCCACCACGTTCCTCTCCGCCTCATGCTGATGACGACAAGTGACTTTCCCCTCCTTTTTCTTTTTAGTATTTTGAGTCAGTTTTTCTTTTCACTTGAGTCTGCATTTTGTTTCATTTGATTCAGTACCTTGTTTCAAACTTGTTGCAGTTATTGAGCTTATTGGATGATCTTGTGCTTTTAACCTTTTGTTGAGTTTTCTAACAGCTTGGAAGACTTCTAACAACAATCTGACTTAACAACTTCAATGTTCGAGTGGCAGAACTCTGTCTACGGACAGAGTGTCGATCGACATCACCTTCAGACTCAGCATCGCTACACGCAGAAGTCAGGTAAGAATCCGATTCTTCTCTTTGTTTGTAACAGTTTGGCACAAATTTTTTCTATCCAAACTCATTCTTAGTAACACTGGGGACAGTGTTATTCAAGTCTGGGGGAGGTGGTTGCTAATTTTGTGTTTTGTTTTGAGAGTCAGTTGAGTCTTCAGTCAAAAGTTTTCAAAATCTGTTTTATTGAGTCAAAATTAGTTGGAACTTTCAGTTTTTCTAGGGACTAACCACAGAAAGTTAACAATTGAAGAACCATTGCTATAAGAGTTGATTGCAGGAATTACTACGTAGAAAGCTACAAGTGGAATCAGTCTAACAGGGCGAGTTCAGGTCCCCTTACAAAGAACTAGGTATGCGCAGAACTTGATTCCTCTTTAAGTCCGAACAGATAGGCAATTGCAGTCTCTCTTTGATCTTCCCTTAAGAGAAAAGAAAAGAAAGAAAAATAGTCTAAGTCTGGAATAGTGCCTTGTCATGAGCCTGTCTCCTCACAAGGAACAATATTAGTGATGCTCTTGAACACGTCTCCTCACAAGGAACACAAGTAGAGAGTAGCACTATTCCAGAGATCCCAAAGAGAATAATAAGAGTCAATGAAAAGATCTTAGAACGCCCTGAAAATGGGCAGAAGTTGACTAAGGGAAGAGAAAATAGGGGAGCTGCATGAGAATATCTTGTTTTGGTACTAAAGAAGGGAAAAGAATCAGAAAAGTTCTATGGCA
>JAHZTW010000004.1:60401280-60480066 GCA_020283515.1 Alliaria petiolata | reverse complement strand
TTCTGTGGAGCCATTCTTTCTAAGAGCTGTCAATGATCTTCAGTTGTGCAAGAAATTTCCCTGGGGGAGATTCTCTTTTGATAACAATATGAAAGAGATCGAGCACACTATGGATCATTTCCAAGGGGTCGTTCGCGGATCAAGTTGGCCTTATCCAAGTTTCTGCATTCCTTTGGAGGTAAATATGAATAAACGTATTTGTCAGTATTACTTGTATTTTCTTATATTTGAAGCTAACTCAAATTAAATGTGTCGTTTGTAGCTTTTAGCGTTTGAGGCAATTCCATCACTGAGGAAGCAATTCCGAGAGGATGTTCCAACTGCCAAGAAGACTTGCCCGCGCATGTGTAAAAGGAAGTTTAAACGAAGTGCCATGAAAGGATTTTCTCTTGAGGAAATAAATGAAGCGCTTGGTACAACTAAGGTCAGTAATCCTTTTTGATTTGAACTTTTAAAAGTTGCATTGTTTATTTATGATTTCAGAGAAGAGACTATAATCCTTGTTTATATTCACAAGAGATTGATAGCATCTTGGTCCCTTACGCCGAGGAAGAAGCTTTTATGGCTCGAAATACTGAAGAAGATGACGACGAAGATGTCGACGATGCTGTTGTTCGTAGTTGGATGAAGTGTCTTGTCGATGAGAAGAAGCATATCTGTTTTGAGGAGATATATGAACAAGATGTGGCTGCCCGATTAGAGGAACCTGTGAATGAGGCCAATGCGGCAATTGAGAATGCAGCAGTTGACGCACCGACGAATGCTGCTTTGGAAGCACTCGGTCAGAGCCTGAAGAATGACATGGAGACAGGGTTCAAGGAAATAAATAACAAGTTTGATGGATTTGAGAGAAGACTATTAGCTGTTGAGGGCTATGTGAAGGAGCAATTAGATGCTCGGGCGACATATGAGGACATGCACTACAATTTCAATCCCCTCGATGCTAGTACTACGGTTGTTGAAAGAGAGGCAGGGAAGGATAAGTAGGCGGAGGCGGAGGGAGAGGCAGAGAAGGAGAAGGAGAAGGAGAAGGAAGCGGAGGCAGAGGCAGAGAAGGAGAAGGAGAAGGAGGCGGAGGCAGAGGCAGAGAAGGAGAAGGAGAAGGAGGCGGAGGCAGAGGCAGAGAAGGAGAAGGAGAAGGAAGAGGTGATACTATTGTTTTCTTAGACCATTAAACGAAAATGTGATACTAGGTAATACTATGGAATTATAAATTAAATTATTTGTGTTTTTCAGGAGAATGAAGGAGAAGAGACTGTTCCTGTGGATGAGGAACATGTGGAAGAAGGTGATTCGCAGGAGAAGGAAGGGGGAGAGAAAGGAGTTGAGGTTATGGAAGAGGTAATTCTTTGGTTTTCTTAGACCATTAAACGAAAATTTGACTCTAGGGAATACTAGATAAATTTGTTTGTGTTTTGCAGGAAAAGGCAGGAGAAGATGATGAAGTTCATGGGGATGGAGAGGAAGAAGAAGATGATCTTCCTCAGATATCAATAGAAAGGTGTAGCACCGTGGTAGTTAAAGACGGCAAAAGACAAAAGGGTTTAAAGAGGAAGGCGGGTCTGAAGTATGAGAGGAGAAAGACACGGTCCCATGATTCGGTTGAAGATGAAACGAGTAGGAGGACCAAAAAACCTTCCCAACATGTGTCGCCTCCATACACGGAGGAAAAGGGCAAGAAGCCCAGAAAGAAGTAAAAATATGCTATGGTGCTTTTGCGTTTAAAACTATGCTATGGTGCTTTTGATTTTAAAACTATGCTATGGTGCTTTTGTTTCGTGTTTAAAACTACGATGGTACTTTTGAGTTTGTGATAAAATACTATGTTATTGTGTTTTGTTTGTTTGTTGTTTTGATTTAAGAAAAGTTTAACATAAAATTCAAATAACTTGCATTCATGTCTATTACACAACCAAACACTCATATGTCTATTACAAAGCATAAAAACACTCATGTCTATTACACAAACAACCAGACATTCTCCTTCAGCTTTTCAACTTCTGAACTTCCTCTTTCAGCTTTTCAACTTCTGCCTTCAGCTTGTCAAGCTCATCACCTTTGCATATATGCCCCATTAGGATGCTGGTCATTTGATTTTTTAGGATTTCAATGGCCTTAGATTGCTCCTTCCTTACTCTCTCAACTTCTTCTTCAACAGCATGTTCCCAACATTTGTGAATGTGATAGCCATCATTCTGCACATAAAGACACGAAAATCTCATGTTCAATAATGCCATTAAACTCGGAAAATAAAATAAATTAATCTCACCCTCACCGCATACACATTGCAAGTAAAATATCTTCTTCCTGGGTAGGATTCAGATGGTTGAATCTTTTCAACCTTCTCAATGATTCGTCCACCACATGGACAAATTTTTGGAATGCAATAGTCCCCATCAGCTATGTGATAAAGTCTTTCTATGTTTGCTTTAGTCCTCTTCTCAGCAGCGTAGTTTGGATCATTAGGGTCCATTGATCCTGTAATAAGAAAGCAAAACCCAGTATTACTACGTTAAGTATTACTATATGTAAAACCCTAGACGAATCCCAAATTTCATTGCCAATCCGAATTACCCAAACCCTAGATGAATCCCGAATTACCCGAACATAGACACACATAGAGAAACGGATTCTAGACAAACCCCAAACGCGAATTTCTCTACAAACCCTAGACGAACCCGAATCGAGAATTAACCATTGACAAAACTTACAGGAAGAACCAGAAATCGCTGCAGAAATCGCTGCAGAAATCGTTAACGATTCTTGTCAAAATCGAGGTACAAAGAGCTTCAAAACAAGAATTCGCTTCAATGGGGAAGGAGGAAGAAGATAAGGACCTCAAGAGAGATGATCAGAGAGAGAGAGGGAAACCCGAGAGAGAGAGAGTGGTATCTGAAAATAAATAAAAATGGAAAATTCAATTGGACACGCCAAGAAATGCTAAAACAAAATTAAAATTTCGGCTCCTATTACACGTGCCCGCCATGTGGAAACGTGCGCCGTTTTTTGCGCCGCCGAAATTACACTTAGTTTTACTAGTTTTCTAGTTGTACTTTTCGGTGTTTTCATGTTTAATTAGTTTTACTCCACCACAATTATTATATTTGTAGTTTGACAGATTAATTTAGTTAGTACATTCACAATTCGGAGGTTTCTATGCATTAACATGTTTTGAAACTCGTATCATGTGCGTTTCGCTTCCTAAGGTGATTAGTATTAACAAAGTGTTAATAGAAGTGTAAGGTGTTGTTTGTGTGAATATGCTATTAATAGTCCATAATTCCATAAATTAAATTTATCAAGTTGATACACAAATTTTTAACATATAATAGTTGTTTATCTAATGTAAATATGTTTGTTATATATGAATGAAATTTCTTGATAAAATAAGATAAAATAAAATTCATAATAGCGAATATTTCTAGTTACACCAGTTATACCTAATATTTCAAAGTTACAAACATAAACTAAGCATCACTACCACTGTGAAAATATGCATACAACCCTGATAGTCCTCTCCCTCTCCCTCTCCCCCTCCTCCCCGTTCCTCGGTGTTCTCCAGTTGATGGGAACCTTGTTTCTTGATTTCTCCCAGCCTTCTTGACCAAATCCGGTGGAAAGACACACAAATTTCGTATATGCTCAGGAACAATCCAATCAGACTTATGGGGTACTGGATAAATCGTCCTGCAATACGCCAATGACCATACGTCCATCCAATAATATTTGGAGCAAAACTCTTGGAGATGGAGGTCCGTCTCCGTCTCTCCACTCATGAAGATGGCAGCAGCAATTGCATGCACACATGGGTATCTATCTATATCAAAGTACTTGCAACTGCAAGTTTTCCTTCTCATATCAACCAAATAACACTTGCCATCAAGTCCAATGACGCTGTATTCAAGGAAGAAGCCGTTCAACTCATAAACCGTTAATTTCTTTGCTTCCGGTGATATTTTATGCAGTGCTTTCTCCACATAAGGCACAAGCTTCTGTGCGTTTGATCTTGCAGCACTAGCAGTGTTCCTGTGCTTGTTAAACCATTCAGCCAATTTTCCAACAATCACATCAATCATTGGTAATAGCGAGTACTTTCTTGCTTTCCTTAAAACACCATTTATAGATTCTACAATGTTGGAGGTGTCTATGTTGTATCTTTCTCCTGGAAAATAACACCTCGCCCATTTCTCCACAGCAACACTATTGTCCAGATACTCTGCTGCAGCAGGATACTTGGTTCTAAAAGCATCATAAAGAGTCTTGAACTCACTCTCTGTATAGGCATGAGCGCATTCTTTGAATTTATGTACGCATGTATCTTTGTTGACGTAATAAACGCTTCCTTTCACGTTTTGAGACAAATGTTGTATACAATACTCATGCTCAGATAACGGGAACACCGCAACAACCGACTTGATGAGGCTAGGGTTTCTATCAGAAAGAAACACCATTCATGGATCATCTGGTATTACTGATTTTAAGATATTCAAAAACCACATCCAGCTAGCCTCTTTCTCACCGTCAACTACACCAAAAGCAATTGGATAATGGTGATGATTAGGATCTTGAGCTGTAGCAACAATTAGAACGCCACCATAACTAGTCTTAAGGTGGGTTCCATCCACTACAATGACTTTTCTCATGGCTTGAAATCCCTCAATGGAAGCTCCCAAAGCAAAAAACAGATACTTAAACTTTTTCCCCTCATCCAATTCCACATAAGTCCGTGTACCAGGATTCATCAACTCTAGCATGTACATATAAGAATACACCATCTGGTAACTCTCCTCTGGACTTCCCCGCACATCATTCGCAGCTTGTTGTCTTCCCCTCAACGCAGTAGAGTATGATACTTTAACACCAAGTCTCCCTTGAACCATACCGATCAAATTTTTTGGAGTCGGAATGTCGAATTGACCTGGATAGTCTTAATGCAAAACAGATGCAACTAATCGTGGTGTGCCTTTCCTTCTATTTCTGTTTGTAACAGAAGTAGCTCTAGAACATGTATGCATCTTGTTGTAAGTTCTAACCGAGAAACTATCTGAATTCATAAGCTTTGCAGATCGTAATGACCACTTGCAACCATATTTAGATTCACGACATTTTACCACATATCGCTTTCTGTCAAACTTGATTGTTTCAACCTCAAAACAATTCTGATGTGAAGCTTTATGAACTAAATCTTGCACTGTCTGCTTACTCCGAAATTCTTGACCTAGAGTCATATCAATACCATCTTCCCAGCCAGTATTTACATTCGATTCTTCTTCTATAGCAGCTGCAACCTCACTTTCATCAGACACATTACCAAGTTCTTCTCTTGAACCATTTCTTCCTTCATGGTCTTCCGATCCTTCACCTCTGTAGAGAGTAACCATACCTTCATTAACATCTCTATCTTCATTAACATCTCTACCAAACATCTCTTCTTTACTTAAACCATTATCACTTTGATGATCATCTTGTTGGCCAATTCCCTGGTTTTCATCAACGTCTTTCACGATCTCCACATGCAACACACTTCTACATGTTTGGTTATTAACTTGCATTAGGTAGCCAAGAACTTCATCGTCATTCCGGATATATGCTGGTTTCTTAGGATCCAATACCAATGGAAAGTAACTAACTTTCAGTTCCGTCGTTGCTTCATCTTTCTTAATCTTCTTGCAAATTCAATCAACTAACCCATCATATTCATAAGTGACCTCCTCAACAGATGTCTTTATCACTAAAATGTGGATTTCATCTTCTCCTGAGACCCATCTTATGTCCTCACCGTCCTTTTCATAACATCCCCCATAATCAAAACAAATAATAGTGCATCGACCATTATTCATCTTTCCCTAAACAAGAATAACAAATACCATTAGTATATGTCTCAATCATATGACTTCTCTCAGTAACACAACCTAGTTATACCAGTTTTCGAAGCATTCTCAGTAATACCAGGTGCTCTCAGTAATACTCGATGTCTTAGTAATACTAGTTGTTCTCGTAATACAGTGGTTCTATCATGAATACCAGTATTACCCAGAAATTTTCTTTTTATCTAAGAATCTACTATGATTTGCTACGATTCAAAATGATTCGATGCGCATTTAACCTCTAACTGCTCTTATTTACCAATGTAAGCCCCTTTCCAATCAAATTAGCAAAAAATTTCAAAAACCCAATGATCCAAAAAAAAAGTTACACTATGCGCCCATGTAAGAGGAAGATGAACAATGGCAGAGACTATAATCTGTTTCCTAAACACGATTTCACTAAGATTTAAAACGCAGAACCACAACAGAAGTTAAAGACTCACCTTGCTAAGTTTCCATAAAAGTTGGAGAAGATGGAGAACAATGTGTGTCCGTTTTTCGGGGACATGAAGGAGGAAGGAGGAAGGAGAGGGAACCGAGATCGGGATGGGTGATTGCGTTTGTGGGGCCCAATGGTAGTTGAGTTTGTTGTTGAGGTAATTGGGTGGGAGTAATTGGGTAATTTATTGGAGGGTAAAAAAAAGTGGTTGAAAATATAATTGTTTTTAATTAAAAGATAAAAGGTAAAAGAGAAAGGAAAATAAGTGAGGGATAATGAGATTATAGGAGAGGTAGTCATATTGTTTACAAACAAATAAGGGCATTCTAGCCTTTCATCCATTTACATATGCAAATTTTAACAAGTTAATATCTTAATTTGATTAAAATTTAATTATAAATACATAATCTTTCTGGAGAAAACCAGAAAGTGATAACAGCTGATGAATGCTTATCCCTCACTATCTTCATCAGCTCAAGCTCTGCGCGAGGAATCGAACCCTAACCACTGCAAAATCCCTCCACGCCCAAATCTTCAAGCTCGGGATCGTTCATCGTTCAATGTTGCCCTTTGGCCAACACACTCGTCAATCTGTGAAAAATACGGCGTCGCTTCTCATGCTCTCTAGCTGTTCGACGAAATGCCTCAGAGACCACATTGCTTGGGCCTCTGTTCTCACAGCTCTTAACCAATCGAGTCACTCTGGTAAGACCCTCTCGTCGTTTTCTTCTAGCAATGGGTTGCGTCCGAATGATTTCGTGTTCTCGGCGCTTGTTAAGGCATGTGCTAACTTAGGATCAATCAAGCTCGGGAAGCAAGTTCATAGCCGTTTCATAATCTCTGAGTATTCTCATGATGATGTTGTTAAGTCTTCTCTGGTTGATACTCACTGCCTCGCCTCGGGCGATATGTTGGTATCTCGCCTTTGTGACAGAAGAAAACGCTAAAGGGAATGGGTTTCTTCTTCTTGACTCTGATTTTAATGTCAAAAGATAACATGCGATGATCAGCACTTCTTGGGGATCACCTAAAGCTTTCTCCAAAGGTTTTAATCTCCAGCATGTTGCTGATGGCTTGTATGGAAGCCATTTACATGTTTCTAAATGGCCAGAAGGTTAAATGAAACAGATTATTGATCTTGGAAACGATGGCCTCTTACCTGGTAGTAACATTACTCTCACAACATGTTACATATACAAAGTAATGATCATAAAGGAATATTAATTTAATCTTTATATTGTGGTGGTTGCAGATTAGGTTCTTGCATGATCCGTCCAAAGATACAGGGTATGTTGGGAGTGCCTTGTCGAGTAATATGATAAGATTTTTCAAAAACAGTGATGACACATGGAGCGGTAAGGCAAGTCTAGTTTCTTGATCTTGTTCTTGATTTTCCTTTTTTTTTGTTTCTTTAAAATCTGTAATTAATATGCAATTTGGAACTGTTTTTTTTAGATAGTTATATCGGTTAAGCCTCTGAAAGTAGAGAACTGGATTCTTCCGGAAATACCGGGGCTTATCACCGACTTCTTGATCACCCTCAATGTGAATTGGCTTCATGGAGACGTTCGTCAGTACAACATCGAAGACCCTAAAAACCCTGTATTAACAGGGCAAATTGGGTCGGAGGATTACTACAAAAGGGAAGTCCTGTTAAGGCTGTTGCAGAAGATGGCAGCACTTATGACTTACCAGTTCGATGTTCCTCAGATTAAGGTTTGTAAAGCATTTTAGCTTTCTTTTATCTATCTTTTTTTTTTTGCATTTTCAAGAAGCTGTTGTTGAATATCTTTGTGTTTGTTGGGGAAATCTCTACGAGCAGGACCTCAGATGACCCAGCTGCCTTGATGGGAACCTGTTTAGTGCGTGGGACCGTCAGTTTTATCCTGAGCTCATTGATAAAGGCTCACATATAATTCAGATTGATGTTGATACAAAGAAAGGTGGTCTTACCAAGTAAACCCTGACTTCTTTGTGGACTTTGGTGATGAACCTGATGGTCCTGAACTTGCACATGAGATGAGATATCCTGGCGGAGACTGCACCTCCGATATATGGATTTGAATTTGGCTCCTCAAAAGAGTGAGCTGGATTTGACTCATTGTCGTGACAATGAAAAGTTGTGCTACTCTGTTGTGGCTAAATGTCCGTGATAATAAAACTTTCTACTTGTATATTGTGTCCCTGTCTTTTGAGTTTTGAGCATTGGACTATAAAAAATGTTGAAGCTGATATTGTTCATATGCCTGGTCAGTTAGTTAAAGACATATTGTGATATAGATACTTCCATTGAAGCTGATGAGACTACTGAGATCAAGACATATTGTGATATAGATACTTCCATTAAAGCTAGAGGCTAGAGCCTGATGAGTGATGAGAGCTAGCAGATGGTGAAGATGGTTTTGCATCCATATCTGAACCTGTGACAGATAATGTTAGAGGAAGCTTACCTCAAAAGAAACTAGAGGAACACCGCTAATATTTTCATATTAAATATCTTGTTTAACCTTTCTTGCAAAATCGAGATAACTTCATGTTATATGTTCATTTGGAAGGTTAGATTGGTTATAATCCTTAAAATAACTTACAATCAAAATAAAGATTAAATTAAAAATAATTTACAATCAAAATTTTATTATACTTAGCTGCTACTTTCTTATTTAGCTTCACCCCAAGTGACCTTATTGGCATCATTCATGCTCACAGTGTTTTTGAGTTTCATGTGTTGCAAATAAATACTTAAAAAAACAAACTTTTAAATAGTTAGCACATTGTGGTTTGAGTTACAAATAAATCATTGTACCATAAAGGGATTGGATATATTTTTTTTAATATACAACAAATTAATCAGATTTGTTATGAGATAATCTCACAAATCTAAAGACCAAAACGGCGTGAAGTGTTTGGCATGAAACGTTTGATCCAACGGTTAAGATCTTCCGTGCAAGACTTTCCTTTTTGTTTCAGGAGTGTAGTAGACTCTTAATTAACTAAAGTTTCCTTTTTTCCCCTATAGCCTAATTAAATACGAAAGCGCTTCGCATATTCTTCAATTTCAGTCACAACTCTATTCTTAAAAAAATCCCCAAATTCAGATTCCAATTAGGGTTTCCGTTGCAGTGAAGTAAAAGTTAAAGAAATCGAAGTTGGATCAGAGGAAATTTTTTTTGTTGCCGTCGATGATGGAGTTTATGAAATCCCTAGGAAAAGGCTCGTATGGTTCCGTCGATCTCATCAGATTCACAAACCCCGACGGCTCGGATCCGTACTACGAAGCCGTGAAAAGCTCTTACCCTCAAGACTACGATTCCCTCCGCAAAGAGTTTCAGATTCTGTCTCAACTCAGAGATTGTCCGAGAATCGTGCGAACCTTCGGGACATCTCTGTCGAGAGGCGTCAACGATTACGGAATCAGAGTTTACAAAATGTCGATGGAGTACGCAGCTGCTGGAAGTTTATCTTCTTTCATGGAAACAAGATCGTTGCCTGATTCGATGATCAGAGATTTTACTTGTATGATACTCCAAGGGCTTGTCTCTGTTCATAGTCACGGTTATGTCCATTGTGATCTTAAACCGGAAAACATCCTCGTGTTTCCTCGTCACGAACACGAAGAAGACGGTCTTGGTGGATTGAAATTGAAATCGTCATATGAATTGAAGATTTCGGATTTTGGTATGTCGACGGGAGATGGAGAGGAGTCGGAGTTTTGGGAATTTGATTCTCCGTTCTTGGGAACGCCTCTTTACATGTCGCCGGAATCTGTTCACGACGGCGTCGCCGAGAAAGCGTTGGATCTTTGGTCGTTAGGATGCGTTGTGTTGGAGATGTATACAGGGGAACCGCCTTGGCCGTTTGAGGATTCGAAAGAGCTTTTGCCTGTTTTGTTGAACGCAAAGGCACCGGAGATTCCACGGTCTCTTCCTTGGGACGCAAGGCTGTTTCTACAAACGTGTTTCGCAAGGAATCCGAAGGAGAGAGGAAGCGCTTCGGAGCTGTTGAAGCATCCGTTCCTCCGGGGAGTTGCCAATCAGAAGAAAGTGATGGTTATCGGCGCCGGAGGCAAGAGAAAGTCGGTGGCGGTGATGAAATCTAAGGATATTACAAAGAAACCCCTAAGACTGAAGATTATTCCACCAAAGCCCCTGCAGTTTAAGAAAATTTTGAATAAACCCTTGAGGTTGAAGATTATACCTCCGAAACCCCCAGGATGCAACCTCGTTCTTGTTTAGTAGAGTGTATTAGTGTACCCGACATTCGTATTTTTGTTACATGGTAGTTGGAAGTAGATCAAGTTAATACGTAACACGTTGATACAAGTTGTAAGGCTTTTAATTTGTCAAAAATGTATGGTATCAATTTTGATTTCTTTTTTTTTTATAATTTTTGATTTCTGTTTTTTTTTTTTCTTTTCCTTATGATGTTGTATATTGCGGTGTTGTTAGATTAAATTCAAGTGTTTTTATCAGTTGTTTAATATGAGAAATCTCAAGTATGACATTACATATATATCATAAATTGTAAAACAACAATAATTTTAAAATCTGTCAATAAAGCTTAAAACTACAAGTGTCCATTTTTACAAACTCTCGCATCTACATCTGCAAATTTTAACAAGTTAATACTAAATTTGATTAAAATTAATTATAAACATGCTATTAAGCACTAATTTTTTTTTTTTCATTCATTATTCATATACGTGGAATCACGCGAATAATAATATCAGATGAATACATAATATAATAAACTAGCTAATTATTAAAACCTATCAAAAGTTAGACATAATTTCACTGAATCTAATCATTTTGTTTGCTTTAAAAAATCAACAATCTTTTGTTATACTAGGAGATGTTCCGCGTACTATTTTTTTATAAATGGTTTATTATGATTTTTTGATAAATTTATTAAATTTATATTGATATTTCGAAAACAGTATTTGTTTTACAGTGTGTTTTTAAAATATATTTTAAAATTTAAGAAATAATAATACGTAAAGGAAATGATGATTTAACTTCAAATTTTACTAAGTTGTAATTTTTGAAACTATCAGTTAACCAAAAACTGGTAATATGTATTGAAATCATTGTTGTCATTTTTCCACTACCTTTCAAATATGATTCAAATTATCTTGTTTTTAAGTGAATTCTTTTTGTGATTACACTTAATATCTATATTTTTAATTTCTGAGAAGAAAACAATTTTTAATTTTTGTATACGAAGCAAAATAAATTATAGAACATACGATCACCAACGTTATTGATATTTATTAATTTAGTTTCCATTAATTATGATTTTATTTTATATTTTTTGATACTTCTCATGCATAACAAAATATAGTTAAACTATGAGGCTATTAGCCACTTCAAATTAATCATGACCTTTAAAATTTTAACCCAAAAGAAGTTATCTACTTTACCAAAATTTCAATCTTGTAAGCTTAAATCTTGTATTCATAATTGTAGGTATGGAAAATATTGATGAAGATTGTATAATTCTCCAGATTGTTTTAACTTAACAATTTTGATGAAGATTGTATAATTCTCCTTGGTTTTGTCCTGATTTTAAACGTGGGTCCTTATTTTTTTTGCATTATTCACGTATGGCTCTGTATAAATTTTGCAATGCATATTGGAAGAAAAGATAACTGTCTTTATACTTAACTAGTGGATTTTCCGCGCAAAGCGCGGAAGAGTTTTTAATGTGTTTTTTGATGTTTTTTAATTGTATGGTTTTTTTGTATGTACAACCTTGTTTGAAGATCGCTGGCATATAATAAAGTCAACTCAACTTTGTATCTTTTAGTTTTTAGTATTTCAAGGTCTGTTAGCGCTAGATATGATGCTGACACGGAGATTTGAACTTAAGGGGTGCATGTTTCCTTTGCGGTTTTGGAAGACGTTGAGTGTTAGGTTTAAATCGTGTTTGAATTTATTTGGGCTGTTGATGGACCAATCCTTATGAAATAAATAGTGTATTTATCATCTCTTGTATAGTTTTAGGTTTCGTGTTAAGTAAATGATGATAGACTGGAGAGATGATCTGTTAATGAACGGGCTGTGAATTCCAAGATGGTTATCTCTATATATATATATATATGGAATTTTCTTATGTGAATGTAATTTATTTGAGGAGACAAATTTGATGTTTGGTTTTAGGAATCAAGTTTCTTGTAATCACAATTTCATAATCTTTATACCTAAATCTAAATTCTTTATTTTAACTTATTATGCTAGTCTGTTACATAGTTAGGCACAAAAAAACTATGTAATCATAAATTGTAATGAGCTTACTAATTAACTAATGAGAAAAATAATTGAAAGCGAGACTAATTTCCAATTAGTATTTTTATTTATATATATTTTGTTAATCAAATTACTTAGAAAAACAAAGTTCAAGATTGGTCAACCCTTACGGACAGAGTTCAAGATTCAGACAGACCTTCAAAACAAACGAAGGGGCAACGATGACTGGGAGATTCTGTCAGAGAGACGGTGGGATCATTACGGCGATGGTGGCGGTACTGGTCTCCGACGTCGGGATGAATACTCTGTTCAAAGCGGCGAGCTCAAAGGGAATGAGCTCTTACGTTTTCCTCGTCTATTCTTATGGAATCGGAGCTCTTCTTCTCCTTCCTTTTCATTTCCTCACTCACAGGTCTCTTTCTCTCTCTCTCTCCTCTCTCTATTGATTCTTTTTCAATCTCCAAAATCCAAAATCTGTGAAATTAAACCTCAGGTCAAGATCTCTTCCACCATTTAAATTCTCAGTACTTTGTCAAATGGGATTTTTTGGGCTACTTGGGTAAGATGTTTTTTCTTTCTTTCTTTGGTTTCATCTTCATTCTCCGATCTAGAATTTGCATTTGTTGTTTACTAATTAGAGATGATGATGGTGATGACGTCACTCTTGTTGGATCAAAATGAGAGAAGATGTGTCTATTTGATGTTAGGTTACACATGAACAAATATTGCTTACTTTGGCTTCAACAATGAGCAATGTCACTCCTGCTTTCACTTTCCTCTTCGCTGTTCTCTTTGGGTACTCTTCTCTCTGGTTCGGATTATCAAGGTTTCTTGTTGGATTTTCGGTTAGGCATATTGGTTTAAAGCTTGGCCTGGACTTTGGACTTTGGACTTTATCTCCACTGGTTTACGTGTTTCACGATAGGTGTTTCATTTTTCCGATCCTGTTCCAGGTCTATGTCCTTGTTTCATGTTCAATACTGCGGGTCTTAGAGTCTTACATTTGCTTTACTCCCCGATTCACTGCGGTTTTTTTTAGAACTCAATTTAATAACTCCGGTGCGGAGTTTTTTTGCAATTCTCTCTCTCTCATCATATTGAAGTTGTGAAAGCGGTTTATTCTGCTGTTCAATTGTTTCATCACTTACAGAGCTGCTTATTACTTCCCCGGAACTCATGGTAACGTGTGCTTTTGTTGGTTAATTGTTTTTTCACCTTTGTGTACGTTTTCTTAAATGCCGTTTACCAATTTCGTAGTGTGTCTTTGTTTTATTTAATTTGGTTGTTCATTTTTTTGTCAATATTTGGTTCTCCTTACCTTATAATGTAGGTGGCTGTACTTCTATGTTTCGATTGAAACTACTTGAAGCTGAACATAATGACTATTTTTATTTATTTCTCGAGAACGACTTTAGTGTGACTATGAAATCATTAAAAATAGTATGATCTTTAAGTTTTGAGTGATTGTTCATTCTTTGTTGGTGTTCCCCAGGGCGAGAAGTTGTTTATGGGAGCGGAAGCAGAAAAGCTCAGTCGGTATTTCACAGAAAGACTCTTCAAGTTGAACAAAGGAAATCCCCTCGTTGAAGCGGATGGATAGGTGAAAGTCAGTTAGCTTGAAACGGTGGTTACTCCTTCTGACTTCGAAGCCCGTGATAACATAGATAGACCCCTCATGTAGCTGTGGCTCAAATTTTGGAAGGTGGTATACGTGTATGGATCCTTGCATAAGGGTAGACTAACAGAGGAAGATGATTTGAATGTGGGCATTCATGTATTCGCAATTTGTAAGCATAATTTTAAAAGTAGAGTTTACCGATTCGTCTATGAGGAGGACGTCGACGCCCATCAGCTTTCCGCCTTTTTTGACGTTCCGAGCAGACCAGAAACGGAGTAACCTGGCGACAACACGCTAGAGACCACGTCCAGTCTTGAGCTGAGAGAACCCCACATATGGCCTTTCCATCTTTGGGTGATTTATGAATGTTTGCAGAATGTGATGAATGAGATGAGAGATCGGTATTGGAGAGAACCATCTATATATAGTAGAAAAATGAATTGAAATTGTAATTAATGGTCGAGTAGTGGAGGTGCAGTAAATTGTAGGTAGTAATACCTTGTTGCCCTTACGTAGGAGGTGGGACGTTTGGGGCGACATCTCTCAATTATAGGAATTAGTAATCCAACATGTTTTGAGATATTTGAGATTAAATGAATTTGAGATTAAGAATTTGAGATTAAGAATATGGGAGGAGGGCTTCTATGGAGACCACCAAGAAGTTCTTCCATGGAGGTTAGCGGCAACATAGATTTTGGAAGAAGAAGATGGAGTGAGGACGACATTTAGGTTTTTTGCCTGAGTACAAATGGGCTGTTTGAGGTGGGGTGGTATTTAATTTCGGCCCAATTAGAAAGATCAGGAAATAAAATTTGAGGTGGCCTGGAATGAGGAAATAGAATTTGAGGTGAGCTGAAATTCAATTTCGGCCCAATTAGAATGATGAGGAAATGGAAGCATGAGTTGTAAAATATATTTTTCGAAGGTGTTGTAAAAACAAATGTATGAAGATGAGTTGAGCTGGCGGGTGACGTGGCGGAAGGAGAAAAGAGAAAATGTAACTTTATATATATAGATGCAGAGGATGTCAATTTCTCCTCTTAGTATAAAAGCCACCTACATGGTTTCTTCTATTCTAGGCTCATAGCCTTGAGCTATCCTCCTTGGACGTTTTACTTTTCTATTACTACTGAAGAATATCAGAATGTTTCCTCGATCATGCTTTGTTGCCTTTGTCTTTTTTTCGGATCAAAGATTTATTTCTCCAGCACAACCTTGATATCCATGTTTTTCTAAAGTTGTAAGATAGCTTTAATTTTACTTTTAAGTCTTCTTCTTCTTCTTCTACCTCTTGCCATGATCATGATCACCATTTTAATGTACGATAAAAAAAAGTTATATGAAGTGTTCACATATATATAATGCCCAGGTGTCGCGACTTACCATTATACATTTGGCTATATGCCTTAGCCAAGGTACCTTGACTATCACAATAGATAGATATTGGTGATACTGGTCTCGGTCACAATGAAATCTCGTAGACTAAATCTCTTAGCCATTCTGCCTCTTTAACGGCAGCCGCTAATGCTACAAATTCAGATTCCATAGTTGAACTCGTACTGCAAGTTTGCTTTTTAGAAGCCCATGAAATGGCACCTCCCCCAAGAAAAAACACCCAACCACATGTAGAAGAATGATCTTCCACGTTGGTGATCCAACTTGCATCTGAATACCCTTCTAGGATAGAAGGAAATCCATCATAAGACAAAACCATAATTTATGGTTCTTTTCAAGTACTTCAGCATCCGTCTTAAGGATTGCCAATGTTGAGCACTAGGATTACTAGTGTATCTACACAACCTTCCTCAACCTAAGCTTTATATGGCATGATGCTCGTCATGGCATACATTAAGCAGCCAATTACTTGTGAATATTTGAGTTGTAAACTGCTTTTCCCATGTTAGGCATAAGTTTCACACTCGCATCCATTAGAGTGCTCATTGGAAAACAATTTTCACAATTGAACTTCTTAAGCACTTTCTCAATGTAATGAGATTGTGTCAAAAAAATTTTTTTGCCTTTACGTTTGATTCGAATTCCAAAAATCACATCTGTCTCCCCATGTCTTTTATGATAAAACTTGAATAACCAATTGAACATTAACCTTGTCAATTATTCCATTGAATTTCATCTTCTTTTGAAAATCTACTTGCACCCCAAAGACTTGCAAACCTATAACAGATCCGATAAAACCCAATAATTATTTTCGTATTACTAAATATATTCAATGATCCACCTTATTAAAATATTAATGGGTAAAATATTCTTAAATTATGTTAATATTTCATAACATAAATTACCCATTTATTAAAATACACAGCATAAACATTTTAAATCAAACCAAACACTAAATTAAATCAACCAAAACCAACGGTTTAAGCCATCTCTATTACTTTGAATCTAGTTACTTATCTACTAATCAATGCCAAACAACTTATGAATTCACAGTTACAAAAAAAAAACAACTTATGAATTCCACTCGTTTACATAACTTTAATTATGCAAAACTTTTCAGACGTTTACTAGCTTTTCTTCTTATTAATAATCATGACTTTTCCACATAATGAATATGTGGTAACCGTCGTCGAAAGAAAAAACAAAATTTTAGAATTTATAAAGACAAACTTCTAACATGAGTGCACACATGTCGATAAAATTCCAGAGTATGTGAAGAAAAGCACACGTACATGCAGGACCGGCTCAAATATTTTATAGGCCCTAGAACAAAATTTTAAAATAGACCTCTAACATATTATAAACCATAAAAATATGATATGTTGAAAATCAATTGTATTTACGAAAGCAATTTTTTTTAATAATACATAATACTAGTCAAATTCATAGTACAACAAAGATAGAAGAATCACATAACCAAAACATCAAATACAAATTACAACCTTGAACCTAGTTCACTTGGTTTTAATGTTAAAATTTTGGGTTATTTACACTTAAGAACATGGTATTTCAATAAGACATTCTAGAAAATCACTATGCTTCAAAGGAAAAAGTCTTGTACTTAATTGTCTATGTTTACTATCGATTCTATAAATGAAACATAACTTAAAAAAAATCATAACATCTCACTGAATTTTTTTTTAATTTAACTCAAAGAAACAAATAAATAATAAAGATTGCTCTGTTTTTTTTATTTAAAGTAACAAAACTCAGAAAATCAGTAGTAAAATCAAGTAAAATAAAAAATAATATTGGAACAAAAAGATTTTTTTTTAAATGATGTGCCAAAACATTAAGGCAAATAATTAGCATGGATTACTTAGTTAAAACTATAAAAGATGCAAGCTTCAAATTAAAAGTAGAAAGAGAGAATTGTTGAGAGAGGAGATGAAGCTTTTTTTGTTTGGAAAATTGAGAGATAATTGATGAGAGAGAAGATGAAACGTTTGGGTTATTAAGAAAATTGAGAAAAAGATTTGGTCATAAATCCTATAATTTAGTAATGATAATACTAATATATAAAAAATTACTTTGGACCCCTTTTTTTCATGAGCCCTAGGGCATTGCCCTTTTTGTCCCCCATCTAAGCCGCCCCTGCGTACATGCATGCATAGTTATCGACAAAATTCGTGAACAAGATAAAACAATTCAAACACTTGTTCAAATATGTCGTGCAATGTAATACGTTTAATTAGGGTAAATTTAACAATTCTAGATTGCATTTAATACCGTATGTAAATTACTACAATGATTTCTAAAATGAAATTCCTATAATCAATCTAGATTTGATTTAATCCTAAACGGTTTCTTAGAGAAGAAGAAAGAAAATCCATGCCTTTAATTAGGCTTGTTATGGAATCAATTAACCAAATGATTTTTCCTCCTGGCCTTTGCTTCTTACGATTCCTTTGATTGACAAGGAATCAAGATCTCTCTTCCTAAAAGTTATCCAATTTTCTAAATTTTGATATCATCTCTCACACAGATACACTAGACATAGTTCACAAAAAAATACTCTTTAAGATTATTGGTTTATTTTAACCTGGATTGATCTAACTTAAATCTACACAACCTCATCAAATCTTTGATGCCACTGTTTAGGTGTTTGTTTTAGCCCATACAATGACTTTATCAACTTACACACCTTACACACATTATCAGGCATAATAAAACTTTCAGGTTGTTTTATATACACTTCTTCTTCCAAAATGCCGTCTTGACATCCATTTTGTGAATCACAAGATCATTAATAGCCGCTAAAGCGATCAATAACTTTATTGAAAAGATCTTAGCAACTTGAGCATATGTATCGAAATAATCAATACCTAATCTTTGTTTAAAGCCTTAGATTACCAATCGAGCTTTAAACTTGTCAATCGTTCCATCAACTTTCATCTTCTTTTGGAAGATCCACTTGCATCTCAAAGGCTTGCAAACAGGTGGAAGATCCGATAATACCCATGTATTATATCCCAATGTTAAGATAAATTTTAATTTTAAATTCATTAATTACAAACTTGTTATGGTGTAGATTAGATACCTTAAGTTTACAACATGAAAAAGGCTAGGTTTGATATGCTCAAATTTACCCTAGAGGTACTCTCTCAAATTAAGAGATCAGTCGCAGTACTTAGGCATCGAATCCACAGGGAATTAGATTGTCACACAGCAAACTTTTAATTTCGAATTAAGCTAAGAGTAAAGATAAAATATAAAAGACAACTAGCAATTAAAAACTTAGTAAATTAAAGAGACAAAACGTTAGGTTCAGGTAAATTCTCAGGTGAATCCGAATTTGCAGATCTAGACAGAACGTTAGGAGTTCATGAAGAATTGTTTTCGAACTCGAAAAACAACAATAAAATCAACCAACTCTCTCTGCGATGATTATCTATGTCTAAACCCTAGAATCTCAAATCTCTTTGCAAATTCTAAAAATTTAGACAAGCATTAATAACAGGTTCGATTGTTCACAAAATTCATAAATCAAATCTCTTTACAGATAGTAATTTTGCTCACCTAAGATTAGTACATGCAATTAATCACACTCTCGTGTCTATTAAACAACCTATGATCAGATTCTCGTTCACGAGGCTAGAATAAGCATTAATCACAATATCCAGATGAAGAACTCTAATGATGTTATCCTAACAATTCAATTCAACCTAACAATTCATCAATCACCTTTGAAAAACCCTAAACCTAACAAGCAAACTACTCAGACATGATCAATGAAATAAAAATCATTATTTGAATAGATAACATAAAAGAAATCAATAGAAGAAATAAGGGAGTTCCAAATCTGCTCTAAAAGAGTCTGATTTTTCTTTCCAAAAACCTAAACTTCTAAGATTCTTAAAAATATGAGATAATCGACTAACAATGGCTCCGAAACCCTTAAATACATGTTCAGTCACGAATGGGGCACTTTTGCAAATAAAGAAAACTTCTAGGCAATTTCCTTTTCTTCAAAATCTTGTAAAACTCGCGTTTTGCCTTGGCTCGAGTGGTGTCGATCGACACCCATGAACAGTGTTGATCGACACTGTTCATGCATCTCGACTCTGACTTCATGTTTTCAGCAGCTTCTTCCACAATGCTTCAGAATGCTTCAATATCTCCAATTATGCTCCAAACGTACCTTAACCTGCAAAGACTCTAATAGGACTCTAAAATGACCAAAATACTCTATAAATAGGACTTATATCATGGTTAAAAACCATAAAAACCATGATATTTCAACTCCCCCAGACTTAGCTTTTGCTTGCCCTCAAGCAAAACAGAACTCAGTAAGAGTCGTGGTTTGAAAATAGAAATAATTAGTAAGTCTTAGGAACGTCACATTAATCAACACTCTTGAATCCACATACCTTAGAGTCAACATTAGGTAGTATTTCGGTGTACTTACCACAAGCTTAACAATCTCTCAAATCAAGTCCAGACCCCTTAGAGAAATCCAGATTCTCCACTGCTAACCCCTTTCATTTAATTAGGTGAGGTCTCATCGAGGGAGTATTGATCAAAGAACTTATAGATTATTTTCCTTCCAAGCTCCTGAACACATAGACAGACTTTGCACAATCTCTCTTATTTTCTCTTCCCTTAGTCGATTTCTCCCTACTTTTCTAGGGTATCATTTTATTTTTTCTATCTACTTTCTTTTCTTTTCTTAGCTCAAAAATGGTGCCACTCACTAATTGTGTTCCTTGTGAGGAGACAGGTTCATGAGTATAATCTCCCATCATAGTCTTTATTAAGGACTCAGGTTTCCGTTCTTAGACTTAGACTCTTTATTTTTGTAGGGAAGATCAAAGAGAGATCGTGACAAACTTATCTTAAAAGTGCTGGAAGAGGAATCAGGTTCAATGTATGCCAAGCCCCAAGATGAGAAGTTAAAGTTCATTAGGGCGGAGTTAACAGCAAAGTTTCTAAACTCTCTAGAAATCTGAACTCTCCTTGTTTAGAGTGATCCACTTACAGCTTTCTACCTAGTAAAACCTGCAATTAACTACTATGACAATGGTTCTTCAAGTGTCAATGTGTTGTGGTTAGTTCCAAGAAAAACTGAAAATTTCAACTGGTTTTGACTCAATAAAACAAGTTTTTGACTGACTCAACTGACTAAAAACAAAATACAAAGCAAAATACATTAGTATTTTTCTCCCCCATTCTTAACCAACACTGTCCCCAGTGTGATTAAATCTTAAGGTCAGAAACAAATCAAATAGAAACGATAACAGACTGGATGGATAGAGGACGAAAATCCACACAACTTAGGCTTTAAAATCACTCAAATCCGTTAAGAATTGAGAGAGATACGATGAAAACAAGTTGAGTAGACTTCGAGGGGTGTCGGTCGACACTGTTCATGGGTGTCGATTCACACTGTTCATTTCGATCTCCCGTGTCGACCACGGTCAACATCCATCCGTCTGACAATTTGTTTTTTTTTGAAACACAAAATAGTTAGCAAATAAAGCAAAATAAAACGAAAATTAGATGACTTACCAGTGGGTTGCCTCCCACCAAGCGCTTGTTTTAAGTCATTAGCTTGACTTGAAAGGCTGGTTAGATGGCAGGTTGTTAATGACAACTTGTTACAAAACAAGCTACACATTCAGACACTTTCACCTTCAAAACTCTGCCCAATGATCCCTTCACAACATCTTGCCCTTTCTCCTTCATCTAACCTTGGAGAAAGGCTTCGAGGTTCCTTTGCACTTCACCTTATACTCAATTGCGTTTCCATCACAGCTCTAAGCAATCAAAGTGACTTGAGGATCTCCCTTGACCCTTTTGCTCTCCACTCTCTTATTCACTTTTGCCCTTTTTCTGACTCCCTTTGTACTTAGGGATCGAATCCACATGATATTAGATTGTCACACATCAAACTTTTAATTTTGAATTAATCTAAGAGTAAATATGAAATATAAAAGAAAGCTAGCAATTAAAAACTTAGTAAATTCAAGAGACAACGCTAGGTTTAGAAAAATTCTTAGATGAATCTGAATTTGCTGATCTAGACAGAACGTTATGAGTTTATGAAGAACTGTTCTCGAACTAGAAACACAACAATAAAATCAACCAACTCTCGCTGCGAAGATTATCTATGTCTAAACCCTAGAATCCAAAATCTCTTTGAAAGTTCTAACAATCTAGACAAGCATTAATAACATGTTCGATTGTTCACAAAATTTCTAAATCAAATCTCTTTGCAGATAGTAATTTGCTCATCTAAGATTAGTTCATGCAATTAATCACACCCTCGTGTATATTAAACAACCTATGATCAGATTCTAGTTTGCGAGGCTAGCTAATAAGCATTAATCACAATATCCAGATGAAGAACTCTAATGATTTTATCCTAACAATTCAATTCAACCTAACAATTCAGCAATCACCTGTGAAAAACTCTAAACCTAACAAGCAAACTACTCAGACATGATCAATGAAACAGAAATCATTATTTGAATAGAAAGCATAAAAGAAATCAATAGATGAAATAAAGGAGTTCCAAATCTGCTCTAAAGGAGTCTGATTTTTCTCTCCAAAAACCTAAGCTTCTAAGATTCTTAAAAATATGAGATAATCGCCTAACAATGGCTCTGAAACCCTTAAATACATGTTTAATCACGAATGGGGCACTTTTGCAAATAAAAAAAACTTATGGGCAATTTTCTTTTCTTCAAATTCTTGTAAAACTCGAGTTTTTCCTTGGCTTGAGTGGTGTCGATCGACACACATGAACAGTGTCGATCTCGACTCCGACTTCATGTTTTCAGCAGCTTCTTCCACAATGCTCCAGAATGCTTCAATATCTCCAATTATGCTCCAAATGTACCTGAACCTGCAAAGACTTTAATAGGAATCTAAAAAGACCAAAACGACTATAAATAAGACTTATGTCATGGTTAAAAACCATAAAAACCATGATATATCAACTCCCCCTAGACTTAGCTTTTGCTTACCCTCAAGCAAAACAGAAACTAAGTAAGAGCCTTTTATAACTTTTTTATGTTAGACTTTTTACAATTTCGATTCACTGAGCCGACGTTAAATTTTTCAATCAGATGACGAAGAAGTAGAAGGAAAATATCGAGAGTAAAGATTTGGTGAATTCCGATCTTCATTCGTCGCATTCCAGATCATCGGTGTCTCTGCGTATCCATTTGGTTCTTTGTGTCAAATGCAGAAGAAACTAAATGTATCATTGTTGCCTCAAAGATGGAAAAAACTGGCAGATATCATAAAGGAAGATCATGAAAACATCATTATTAGCTTTGGCATAAAGAGCAAGATAATCTCATAGTTGCTTCAACAAGCAACAAGGACCTGGCTTTCATGATGGGAGTTAAGCTCTTCTAACTAGTGGTTTATGTGGAGACAGATTTGGCACGAGCACTTGGATCCTCTTTTGATTCCACAAGCATCATGAAAACGTAACCGAGGCACCAGAGGAGGATGTACTGGAAAGGAATCCAAGAGAGGCAAGCCAACAAAGACATGATACTCCCAACATACTGTGGATCTCTGATGACTCCAAATGGGAACTCTGTAACCCACGGTATTGTCTTCCCGAATCGAACACCGTAATAAGTTCCAGCTTCACCCAGCAGTTGATATACCCTGCAAAGATGTGGACCTTTAAGCAACAAAGCGTTACACAACATACAAGCAGGTGTTCATATGATCAAACATCACTCGATGTATATATATATATATATATATATATAGTTTTCGATATCCATTTTCCAATAATATCAGTCTGCAAAGAATGTGACGAGCCCTTTTAAGTATCACAAATGCGATTTCAAACCAAATCTTTCACAACCAGCAGAGATAGAAATAAGGAGGGTGTCACAAATGCGATTTCAAAACCCAAAAAATTAATAATAATGGGAGGACTAAAGATTCGTGTTTTCGTCAATCTCACGCATTCGATTCGATTTCAATCCAACAGAGTGAGGCAGAAACATTGGACCTGAAGTTGAGAAACTGGCCAAAGGCCATGAGGGGCCAGAAGTAGAGCGGAGGCGGCCAGGAGAGAGAGGCGACGGAGAAGAGAGAGAGGAGCTGAGCAGCCTTGAGCACGTGAGACACACGCGCCATCACCATCGATGGGTCTCTTCCTTGGCCGCAGAGATTCACCCACGACTGAGGATTCGTCCACAGCCACCAGTAGAACGGAAATGGCAACAGAACTCCGATCGCCGCCACTATTCCCATTTCGCTTATGCCTTTTTTCGCCTATTCCCCCGATTTTTCTGGCTCTTTAGTGTTTCATTTCCTGATTTTCCAGTGAGAAATCAGAGCCTCGTTCTTGTGTTCTTAATGGGCCTCAACAATGTATTGGGCCAAAAATATCGTATGATCTGATCTTTTTCATACGTATTGAATATTTGGAATATTTTAATCATTAAATCTAAATGGTTTTTTTTTTTTTCATCTGAAATATATTAAACGATCAAAGGCGGAATATAAATGTAGAATACAACGGAGATAAACAACAGAGAAAACGATTCCGAAACTAACGGAAAGGAGAAGAAAACGCAAAACCCAAACACTTGCAGAGAGACTATACTGAAGAAGAGCCGCAACCGAACTGTACTAACATTTTGACGCCGGAGAGAACTGAAACACAGAGGCTCTAAAGACCGCAACAACAGGAAACCACCGACAAACCGTGGACACGAAGTCGGACTAAACCTAGCACTCACCAGATATATTGATTACGCCTTTTATAACTTTTTTATGTTAGACTTTTTACAATTTCGATTTTGGACTACTAGGAGTTGAGATTTATTGTGCACCTAGTGCTGATGATTCGAAAGAATGGCAATCGTCTATGATTCATATTGCGCACGAGGGTGGTTGTTTCGTTTTGTCGTCCTGCCAGTTTAGCCGGCGTAAAGATTTCCCTGAACATCCTGATTACTTGTTTACCGACTGGTACGATCACCAAGAACCTGATTTGATTGTCTCCCGAGGCGGTGGTGTGATTATTTCACCATTGGGAAAGGTTCTCGCCGGTCCAAACTTTGAATCAGAGGGCCTCATCACAGCTGATCTTGGTCTGTGTACTTTTCTTTGATATTTTGCTTAGGCTTTAGTTCAGAAATCACAACTTTTTACCTAATCTTATCGATAACAATTTCTTCTCTCATCCAGATCTTGGTGATATCGCAAGAGCCAAGTTATACTTTGACGTTGTCGGACATTACTCAAGGCCAGAGATTTTTAACTTAACAATAAACGAGAACCCAAAGAAACCGGTTACATTCGCGTCAAAGTTGGTGAAGGCAGAGGATGACTCTGAGTCTCAAGAAAAATAATCGAGATTTAAAGGTCGTCAATATATCCTATCCATAACTACTGGAGTTTATCTTTATCTTCAATAATGCAAGAAAACCAATTTGATAAAATTAGACCTATGTCGTTTGATCAAACCAATTGGTTCTCTTCTCTTGTATTTAAATATTATACAATCTGTTTTTGTTGTTTAAATATTATGCAATCTGTTTTAAAGTTTAGTAGCTTGTTTATTTTATATCCAGTTTAAGTATCAAATCTTGAATCTTGTGCATTTTTAAAAGTTAAAACCATGTAGCCTGTTCGTTTGAAGCAGACTTTGATTGCAATTATGTTCTTTTACTTTTTTTTGTATGTCAAACATTTAACATTTTCATCTCTTTCATCTCCTGAAGATTTTCTTTTATTTTGTTTTTGAAACAAGAAATTGAAATATAAATAGTGTCAATATGAAAGATGCAAACTATACAATATAAAACTACAGCTTTATTACATAATTTACACAACATACATTTTAAACCTAATTGACCACCTTAATATAAATTAATTACAATCTTAAATATTTCTTTGTTAACTCTTGTATATTAATGATCAGAAGTTAACCACATTAGAAGATATAAAAGATCGCACAAAAGGGTAAACACAAATCCACAGGAGGTAAAAAAAAAAATCTAAAACATGGTAGAAACAAACCCATACAAGGTTGAACACAACTTATAATAGAGAGAAGCAGAGGAAAGCTACATAATGGGAAGTGACCTACAAAATCTCAGTATAGCTGTGTAAAACCGTTATATATAGGATACGTCTGCAGGAAACATATCTTCATAGGATTACAGTCTTAATAATTAATACAACCGGGTTCACTAAATAAATATTAAAAACAAACATACAAAAATATTAAACATAAGATAATACAAACAATTCCAAATCAAATATACTGATTATAAACAATTAATTTATAAAGAAAACTAACTTTTAATTTGGGTTAGAGAGGGAGAGAGAGAGTGATCCGATGTGAGCTGATTCTCTTGCCCCCTTAACTTCTTTTTCTACACACTTTCCTTAACTTTTTAAACACCTAATAAATCAATATACTCTATAATAAAATATCCATATCTATAGCCTTTGATTGATTAACAACAATTTTTCATTTTAGATATCAGAAAACCGTGTTCCTATATGAACCGGAATAAGTAGAAAAAAAACAAATCAAAATTTAATTTAGTTTAAAAGTAACGTTTACACTATATTTAGGGGTTGGCTACCGTCAGCCCCTTCTATACGTGCTATGTCTAATCCCCACCCCCCAGACTATAGACCTCTGCATATTTCCCCCCAAACAAATGTTTTTCTGTCTATTTCCCCAAATTCAATTAAAAATTGTAATTGCGTTCCATTCACAAAAATCGCATTTTATGCAGATCGTGATTTGGGGGTGGGGGGGGGGGAGGAATAGACAGAGCTTTGTAGTTTATGGGGGAATAGGCATCAGTGGCGGAGCTAGAAAAAATTTCTACCGGGGTGAATAATATATAAACACTAAAAATGATAAAACAATACTATAAAATATATCGTATATAGTTTTTAAAATTTTTTATTATATTATACACTTTATAAATTATTAAAGTTTTTTTGTATTTGTGAGCAAGATTTTAAAAGTAGTTTATAGTTAAAATATTACATTTATACTTTATAATTTTATTTAAACTAACTACATGTATTTATTAACAATTATATAAGAAAGAAAACCAAATTCTAAATAAAACATCAATTCTTTAAACTTTTTTGTATAATCAACTAGAACTTATTTCCGTTTAAAAAAAAAACTACAACTTATATACGACACATATTTACTGTCTTTTTGCTTAACTATGAATCCAATTTATATAGTTTAGCTTTTTAATGTGAAATTGTATTAAATTTAAAAGATTCAAGTAGAAATTTTCATTGGATTTTGGTTTGATTTATGTTTATAGGGGTCAGTAAAAATATTTCAATGGGGTCAATATTACAAAATTTCTTAAAAACACATTAAACATTAAATTTCATAGGGGTCAATTGACCCCNTGGTTTGATTTATGTTTATAGGGGTCAGTAAAAATATTTCAATGGGGTCAATATTACAAAATTTCTTAAAAACACATTAAACATTAAATTTCATAGGGGTCAATTGACCCCTCACCCTTATATGTGCCTCTGTCACTGATAGGCATAGCGTATTGATTTAGGTTTGTCAAAATATCTAACACGTGATTAGCCTATTTATATCCACAATATATATTGGTATAGTAAAAATACATACTATTTCTATCTCGTTTACGTTTATCCCCAAATAAAAAAACTCTGTAGAAAATGATATTGCTAAGAAGTCCTTATCCGACTTCACCTCTGCCTCTGCAAACTTTATGTAATTCCTCTGTTTTCATTTTATTGAAAAGCTGTTAAAAAAAAGTCCTTATCCGACTTCAGCTCTACCTCTACATACTATATTGTTATGAAAAAATGGTATCAATGCGAAAAATAATTAATATAAGTTTCAAGTATCGAAATTTAATTTCAGGTTACGCCAAAGAAAGAAACTATGTAGCAAATGCTATTGCTAATAAGTCCTTATCCGACTTCACCTCTGCCTCTGCAAACTTTATGTAATTCCTCTGTTTTCATTTTAATGAAAAGCTATTAGAAAAAGGGTCCTTATCCGACTTCACTTCTAGAATGGTATTGTAAATTACGAGTAGTGACTAGTTATTGTGTTGGTTAGAGCATCAAACGCATTTAATCGCCAGAGACATATAGACGTAACCGGACCTATAGTATGATATGTATATATATGTGAAACACTCTACTGAGTTTAGTGTAACCTGAGGTTTGTTTCGATACTTACAATTTCTATTTATTAAGCCTGTAATATCCAATAAACTAATGTCAAGTACATCCTGAAAAAAATATTTTTTTTTCCTATTAGCACTTCAAATCAAAATACTCGAACCAATAGGATGATGTTGGTGTAACCAGAGGTTTGTTTTGATACTTGAAACTTATATTAATTGTGTTATCGCATTGATACCATTTTTTCATAACAACATAGTATGTCTTTTTACTATACCAATATATGTTGTTGATATAAATGAGCTAATCATGTGTTAGATAGTTTGAAAAACCCAAATTAGGTTGACTGCGCTCATCCCCCCCCCCCCCCCTCCCCCCAACTCAACACGCTATGCCTATTCCCCCCCAAATCGCGATCTGCCTTAAACGCGATTTTGTGAATTGAACGCGATTACGATTTTTAATTGAATTTGGGGGAATAGACAGAATAAAATTTGTTTGGGATGGGGGGCGAGGAAGGGAAAAGGCAGAGGTCTGTAGTCTGGAGGATTAGACATAGCACGTATAGTATGGAGGGGCTGACGGCAGCCAACCCTATATTTAGACAAATACCTATCCAAATCAATGTCATATATTAGATAAATTTTTAAATCATTATTAATTACAGTTCTGTCATTTTTTACCTCTAAAAAATTCTTTACCACCATATGTTACCAATCAAGTCTTTAACTTTAAAAAAAATATTTATATAAACAAACATTTAAACAATTATCTTAGAGTTTCAAACATTACAAAAGTTGAATTAATTAAAATACTAGTAAATAAAAATGTAAATTAGAAAAATATAGAAAAACTTAAGAGAAATATTGAATAATTATTCAAAAATTTTTAAGTTTTTTGAAAACTAACCTTTGTTTTTATAATTTTGAAACTAACTTTTTGCATCAAAAATTATCAAAATACGCGAAAATGAATTAAATACAGAAACGAACTATTCTTTCAACATTATCAATTAAATTAAGAAATAAAAGAAAGATAATTGATGTTAATAATAATAATAAAAGAAAAATTCATCACTTTTAACATAATAAACGTTAAAAAGCAAAAAAAAAAAATTGATAAGCATTATCTAACAAAAAAAAACATAGTTAAATGCAATGCAATTACTGTAAGATGTCGTATCACCTAGTCAAAACAGTAGATAGTTCATATTACGAAGACCATGAGAATATTGACTAAGCTTTATTCACCGTAAAAATGATGTCTGATCTTGTGATTTGCGGATACATCAGTATTCATGTAAGATGTCTATATGCTTCCAGGTAAACCAAATCACCACCACTGTCTTTGGAGAGTTTCAGATGAGGATCTATTGGGATATAAGAAGTTTTGGAATTAAATAATAATGTTTTATCCAAAATAAAAAGAGCATATTTACATTGACATATAGAGATACCTTCAATAGATCTTGCAATTTTCAAGCCTAAGAAAATGCTTTAATGGTCTTAAGTCATGCATCTTTAAGTGGGAATGAAGTTAAGTCTTCATTGTATTCATTGATAAATAATTATTGCGTACAATTATGATGTTATCCACACAAACTAACACAGAGAGACAACATCAATGATTTTTATGAAAAGAGTATGCTTACAATAAGAATGAATAAAACTCAAATCATTGAAAGTTGTGGAAAACTTCAAGAACCATTGTATGGAAGTTTATAAAGACCATACATATATTTTTAAAGTTTACAAACAACATTACAAGGAAGAGAGTCCCTCAGTTTTGGTGAATACCCTTGAGGAAGCTTCATTACTTTATTTTCATGAAAATCTTACTGAGTAGGAAACAATCCATTATAATGGAGAAACTACTAGCAAAAGTCTTACTGAAGTCAGATATTGGCCACTGAAGAAAAATTCTCATTAGAATTAATATTTTCTTGTTGCGTATAATTCTTTGTAACTAAACGAGTGTTATATCTCTCAACACTATCATTTGTATTGTGTTTCAGCTTATAGACCCATTAGCACCCCATGCTGAACTTATCACGAGGAAGTGTGTAAATAGATCAAGTATGAACTTTTTCTAAGACTTGTACGAGGAAGTGTGTAAATAGATCACGTACATATTTCTTTACGACAAAATATGTTTTTGTTTGCCTGTCTATATGTAGAAAGTTCTTTTTCTTCGTTTATAGAAACCAATGATTAACGATAAGGAGGAAACAAATATTAACATAAGAAAAAAATTGAGATATTTTGTGAATATTTGAAGACAAAAATGAATGACAATAATAATTTTGCAGAGAAGCATGTTTTTTTATTCTCATGTGTATTGTTTGAACAGAAGGTTCAAGAGCACTTGTTGTAGTATTGGCGAAGACACATTCTCTATAGAAGGTGAGGATGAAGAATTATTATCACTAGTAACTTGATGATGCATAGAAAATTGTCGACTCAGATCATGAAATAAGTTTTTTTCTCCTAGGATAAGTCTGATTTAATAAAAAGAAGACATCTTCGTGGAGAGCCACATGTCTTGAGATAAGGTGCGACTTAGTTGGAGAAGGGAGCAAACGGTGCAATCGCCCCGGGTCCAACTTCAAATCTACTAATATAAGGGGCCCCAAAATTTTCTTTTTCATATATTATTATCTTTTATCGGATTTAGATTTGGATAGTAGTAAAATGACATCATATTATAAAAAATTAAATTTATATGTTTTTACTTAAAACATTCGATAATAATTATTTTAAAAACAGATTTTTTCAATATATATTTTTTAAAAATAACTATAGGGGCCTAAATGTTTTTTGCCCACGGGCCCTAATAATATCAAGCCGGCGCTGTAGTGGAGATGATTTGTCTCATAATCCAAGACAAAAAATAAATATAATCTGTTATACAATATGTTAGAAATATAAATAACAATATTAAAACTATGTTTTCAATAATTATAATATATATCGTGCTATTTTTATCTGTAACAAAGGTGGCATAGATATTATCTCCAAATTGCTCATGGATTAGTGAGTTGTCTCGGTTTGGAGTTGTGTCAGTACTAGTAACGAATCGGAGTTGTGTTGGTTCTGCATTATTGGATACAATTAAGAGTAGTGGTGGTTCCTTCAATTCCAGATAAAAAATTCATCGGTGTTTCCAGACATAAAGCGCAAAGCAGCCTCGTATTTTCAATGATCTATGTAGAGCCAATCTCAGGATACATGGGATGTTTCTGTGGAATTTCTTTAGGACCTACTCACTTATCGCTGTTTGAGTACTGCTGCATCTGATATAGTTGCCTCGATTACTACATCTGAGGTTCAATCGGCACTACATTCGCTTCCTAATGACAAAGTTCCAGGACCTGATGGCTTTACAAAAGAGTTCTATATTTCAGCATGGTCGGTAATTGGTAATAAATTCGTTACAGCGGTTCAGTGCTTCTTCTTGTTTGGATTTTTACCGAGTAGTTTTAATGCTACTATCTTATCCCTCATACCTAAGAATGAAAATGCACGTATGAAGGACTACATGCCTATAGCATGCTGCAATCTACTCCACAAAGGGATCTCCAAGATACTTGCGAAGAGATTAATGGTTTTGCTACCAGATGCTATCGAAGCAAACAAAAGTTATTTCATTAAGGATCGATTATTACTTGTGAATATGCTGCTTGCATCTGAACTAGTCAACGGGTATCACAAAACTTCACTGACGGCTAGATGTTCAATAAAGTTTGATATAGCTAAAACTTTCGATACGGTTTAATAGTCCTTCATACGATCTGTTTTGCAAGCTATGGGGCTTCCTGATTTATTCATTCGTTCGATTTATTTATGCATCTCAACGGCTAGCTTCTCAGTGGCAGTGAATGGGGAGTTGGAGGGATTCTTCATTAGTGAGGGGGATAAGGCAGGATGCTCATTGTCGCCTTATCTATATGTTATTCTGAATAACGTTCTCTCACATATGTTGACTAAGGCAGCAGTGAATGGGGAATTTTGTTACCATCCGCTATTCCAAGAAGTGGGTCTCACGCATTTAAGTTTCGCGGATGATATCTTGGTCTTCACAGATGGTACATCTGCTTCTTTAAAGGGATCATGACTGTATTCAGAGAATTTGCGCTTATCTCAAGACTTCATATCAACGTGGCTAAGTCATCTATATTTTTGGTTGGGGAGGATGACATGGAGATCCACAATGCAATCATATTCGAACACGGTTTCTCTCATGGTGTGGAATCTTTGCCTATTCATTACTTTGGTCTGCCATTAATGACTAAGACGTTGAGCACGGTGGACTATGAACCTTTGGTGGATCGAGTTCGAACACGGTTTCTCTCATGGACTCATAACCCTCTCTCCTATNATTCATTACTTTGGTCTGCCATTAATGACTAAGACGTTGAGCACGGTGGACTATGAACCTTTGGTGGATCGAGTTCGAACACGGTTTCTCTCATGGACTCATAACCCTCTCTCCTATACAGGTAGGCTTCAGCTCATCCAGATTGTGATTACTAGTATCATTAGTTTTTGGAGTTCGGCGTATATCTTACCTTCAAAATGTTTGGATAAGACTAAAAGCATGTGCCGTGCTTTTTTGTGGTCATGATCACCAAACGATTTCATCAAAGCCAAGGTTTCATGGGATGATATATGCTTTCCTAAGTCAGAGAGGGGGGGGGGGGCTAGGCTTGAAACGTGCCCGCGGGCCAGGCCCAAGTAGAACCGTTGTGGGGCGGGCTTGGGCTTAGAAAAAATTGTCCACCAAATAGCAGGCTTCGCGGGTCAGATCCGTGCGGATCTCGGGTTCAGCTGGCGTGTCCGTCACGGGTTTGCAGGTTAGGCGGGCAAACCCAAAAAAATTTCCATCGTGAGTTCATCATCTCCAATTTATTCAGCGATTCAGCTGTATTTCTCTTAGATCCCATAGTTGATCTCGATCTGCTCTGGTTTTCTTTTGATTTATTTTCACGATGGTGTATATGAAGATGATTTGGTTTCTATGTATTGGTATTTGCAAAAACATATGGTATTAGCTTCTGGTGAATTGAGCCAGGAGCTGCTCGTTCTCTGCAATGCACTCTTTGACAAAGACTCAGCCATGTCGTGGTCGAAGGCATGTAGAGGGACTCAAATTTCTTCATATTTAGAGAACCTTTATTGAACACCGCAATTTACAAGTTAAACAATTTTTTTCCTGATTTGCACACTAACTGTTTGTTAAAATACCTTAAATAAAGTTCTATCCTTTTGGCAGTAGTTATCAAGCTAAGATTCAAGAGTGCTAAATTGTTAAGTACATGATTGCCAAACTGTTTGTCTTCTGGTTTGAGACAAATGTGATTCTGATTTTTGCAATTGATTTAAGCTACATATTTTGGTTTTTGTCTCAGTACATGAATTGAAATTCAAGAAGATAAGCAGAAATAATGTTGTGCAAAGATTGATGTGTCACACTCTGTTTCATGTGTGTCATGCTCTGTTTCATATTTAGTTGCTGCAACAGGTGCTACGACATTGGCACATGTCACAAGAGGATATGTTTAATTGGTAAAGCGAACATAAAAGCCATAATTCACCATAACAAAACATCAGATTCACCATAACATTAAGCGATAAAGCGAACATAAAAGCCATAATTCACCATAACAAAACATCAGATTTTGAAAATCCAATATCAAATTTAAAAATTGACTAAACCGAAGCAAAAACCGAAATGAGAAAATATGCTCGTGGACCAGCCCGCAAATCCGCTAAATAAGGGCGGGGCGGGCCTGTTCTTACATTTTTTTTCCGCAACCCACGTCGGCCCGACCCGAATGGACAAAGAAAAAACTGAACCCGCCACTGACAAGTCCACTTGGACGTGGGCCGGCCCGTCTGACATCTCTAGGTTCAACCAGGGTTGGTTGGATTTGATGATAAGAATAATATTATAAAACATATATCATATAGTTTTATATATTATTTTTTGCAGTAGTCTTATATTTTTTTCTATAAATATAACTATAATATTTGAAATATCAATATAATCAATCATATCAAATAAAACACTTCAATGATTATAATGTTTGAACTTTTTTTTAAAAAGTAACAAACTAAATTTATAACAAATATTTAAAAAAATATCTCAATAATTCAAAACAAAAAGCAAAAACGAAGTAAGATAGAATAGCACACACAAGCTTTCATTCCATTGATTCCACTCCATGATTTTTCTTACCACAAAAGTCACAAGTAAGAATACCTTTTCGATTTGAATCTAAAGCTTTAGTCATATGTGCCCACGTTGGATCATGCTTTTGACAAACAGAGCGTTGTAAGGGTAACTGATATTCTATGTTTGTATCTGTGAAAAAAGAACTTGTGAATCATTTGCCTCCATCGTTCAACGTGAGATGCAGCCGTGAGATGGAGAGAAAAAAAAACAAAAACTCAAAAAGAGAGCTAGAAACCTAATGAAAACTCTATATGTCGTAATCTTTTTCCATTACAATTTTGTTTTTTGAAATACTCTGAAATTATTAATCTGGATTTAATTTGGTTTATTGGTTTGCCGGTTTACGGGTTTTAGTCGGTTCGATTCGGTTTTTTAACCGGTCCAACTAACTCTAGATTTTGCTGTTAACCCAACCCGTATATTGATCTAGTTCATGATTGGATCCGGTCCAACCGCCAGTCCGATCCGGTTTTAAAAACATTGCTTAAAGGTGTTTTCCTATGTGTGGCTTTTTCTTGTGGTAGAGTTATCTTCCCTGAGGAAGCTGAAAGCTCTGGATCTAAGTGATAAATAGATTTTTGGCTCAATGGAATTGCAAGGCAAGCCTGCTCAAATGTTTCACTTTTTGATAAAGAATTATGGCTGCATTCACGTTTATGCAGGTGACTAAACCTAGCTTCTGCATGCATTTGATCATTGTAGTGATTTGCAAATTGAAGAATATTCAAGAGCTCGATCTCAGTCGAAACAAACTTGTAGGCCAGTTTCCCTTATGTTAACGAGCTTGACAAGACTTCGAGTTCTTTATCTCTCCTTAAACTAGTTGACTCGGAATGTACCATCTGCTATTGGTAGCCTTAATTAATACATTGTGTACTTATATCTGATTGATAATAGCTTCAAAGGCATCTTCTCACTCGGGTTGTCCACCAATTTCTCAGAGCTTAGTAGGGTGTTGAAACTTGGCTCAAAATCCAACTCACTTCAACTAGAGTCTGAAATTTCTTGGAAGCCTTAATTTCAGTTGAGTGTCATTGTACTACGGTCTTGCAACTAGAAAATTAAAAGGTTCCTCATTTTCTCCAATATCAGAAGGATATGCGTCAACTTGATCTCTCTGACAAATATATTTCTGGAATTTATGCTTCTTGGCTTTTGGCAAACAATAAAAAAACTCGAGGTTTTGCTTCTCCGGAATAGTTCTCTTTTGAGCTTTCAGCTAACGAAATCTGCTCATAATCTTCTTTTCTGGACGTAAGAGATAATGAGTTTAACAATATGTTTCTAGAGATTATTGGGTGTGAAGGTTATAGACGAAGACCATAAGTCCAAGAAGCTAAGTTTTAGCTTTAAGTGTACCAAAGACTCGGTTTGAGTCTAAAGGTACGAGAGTTCACTATCGTTTGTACAGCTGTCTCTCTCTCATTGATTAAGCGTGCAAGTCACACGTGCTGAGTGAAGCTGGCCGTTAAGCGAGTGATTAAGTAGATGCTTATCCTTATATTCTTCTCTAATAAGTTAGATCAAGTTGTTACAGAGAGAGAAGTAAGAGAGCGAGAGACGGTGAACGCTGTAAAGTTCCCGGCGAGTTTGCTGGAGATAGTGGATTGCTTAACGGAGCGTTTCTGGCCCCAGAGACGTAGCTACCTTCGCGAGAGTGAACTCTGGGTGAAGAAGTCTTGTGTTCATCTTCTTCTTCTTTCTAAGTTTCTATTTCTTTCTTGTGTTCTTCGATTGAGAGTTATCAGAGTTAGCAGAAGAGAGTATTCTCACAAATTGATATCAGAGCGCTAGGTTTCGGCGCATATTAGAAGTCGACGGAAGCTGAATCGAAGATGACGACTCAGCAAATCGTAGAGGCGATGTTCGACGGGAACGGCGATTTCGGGATCTGGAAGAAGCGGATGCTCGCAAATTTGAGCGTCCAAGGTCTGAAGGATGTTCTTACGGAGCAGGCACAAACCTCAGTGCCAGTTAAAGCTGGAGAGACGGATCCACTCAAAGGACTCAAGGGATTGGAAAATCCAACGCGATCTGAGCGAGATGAGAAGGCGATGAACATGATCTTCATGTGCGTCACAGATCAGGTTCTCCCAGAAATATTGCTGGAACTTAATTTTGGACAAATGGCACATGCCAGTTTTCCGGCAACATTTTCGGTGAGCAGAGTTACAGAGATGACCGGATTATGGATTCTTTGGATTCCTTGTAATGAGCACTATAAAATTATGCAATTACTTGTCAAAAATGAAGTCATTTGAATGAGAAAATTTTGGTCAAAGTGAGCTTGTAATCAAGGCAAAAAGTCAATATGTGTCAAGATGTGCAAAATGACCCACATGGAAAGTTCCAAGAATTTTGCACTAGTATATATAGTGACACATTCTGAACAAGGTTCAATATCCTTGAAAGGAGACACTATGGAGAATGAGAGAAATGACCATTATGCAAAATTACACAAGCGCGCGCCGCCGAGCCGAACCGGGCTCGGGTCTTGGTGAATGTGGGCTTTAGCTTACAAAAAGTTGTTCTTTTGGAGTAAATACTTATTAACTTATTTTCATAAATATGTTAATATCCCTTGAAGATTTTTTTGCATAAATTGATAAATCTTACGATTGCGGAATATTTCCGTTTCGTCCTTTCTTATCCCATGCGATTAAGGAATATAATATTCTGGGAATAATTCATGTTCATCCCTATCCTGGCCGCCAAGTCTCGAGAGTATAGCGTAGATCTTTAGTTCGCAGATTCTATAGTCGAGTGCTACGACTTTAGTCTTAAACACGGTTGTATCCTGTGATTATGAATCTCTACAAACCGCCACACTGTGGGAGATTTAAAGAATTAAAGAAAGAGATCATATCCCGACTCAGTGTATTCGTTTTTCCTTAAAATGTTTTATACAAACGTTTTATAAATTCTTATCGGTTTCAATCGTTTTAGTTTCGTGATTTTCAATCGGAATTTTCACGGTCCCACAAATATATGTTAACACTTCACCCTTTCTGAATCATGCGTTCACTTATTTTTCTAAATTGGTCAGCGTCAAGAGACTCAAGACCTTGTTTATCATCACGTGACTCGATCCTTCTCCACAACTGCACAGAAGACAAAACCAATAAATTGGAGTGATGCATGTGCATGAGAAAACCAATAGGAATTCATTACATGGGCCCAGTGCCGATTTCCAAAAACCCATATATATTGAGAGAAGGAGAAGACGAAAGGCGATACCACCTATGGTCCGTCGGATTTCTTTGGCGAATGCTTATTGCAGATTTTGGAAATGAGAAAACTTGTGTGAGAATAATGGAAATGAGCCTATAATTATGTTACCTAGCGGGGTTAAAAATCAGAGACCAGGAAGCCAAAGGAGATGAAAGGAGATTGAAACCGAGAAGATCTGACACGATTACCTGGAACATCAAAAACTCAAGTGACAATCATGTGTAGGGAGAAGAAAAATGACTGAACAGGAGAGGGAAGAAAGGTTCGACCTCATCAAAAGTCTTGTAGTTTGGTGGTTGAGAAGAAGAGCATATTTGGAGGTGAGAGAGTCTGTGTTTGCAATGGATCTCCAGATTGCAGTAGTAGAGCAATCCACAACCATATTTTATAGCCTTCATTAAGATCGGTTATAGCCTTCATTAAGATCGGTTACTAAAATCAGGAGAGTGGCAATATTTGTGCAGTCAAGGAGAGGAAGCGGCAACTGTTGTTATACAAGGGAGAAAGATGAATCGATTCTGATTTCTCAAGTATGTTAACCATCATTAAATTAGCGGCTATTGTTAAAGCATCATTATATTAGAAGAGTCACCTCAGGAGCCCCAAATAGCTTATATTATTAGTATAGACTAGAGTTTGATATTCTTCTAATATAATGATAAGAAATTGTAATCGGTTATATATATTTATAAATATTGTTTGTCAACTTTTAATGTAATATATTTAGTATAATGTTTGTCTATCATATTGTTTCAATAATATTTCTAGGTGACTCTTCGATGATATGCACATAGATAATTATCTACTTTAAAAATTGATAATATCAATTTACTTATATAGAGGTATATTCCGTTTTTTTTTTAATTTTGTTATCTAGTTTAATCTGTTTTAATATAAAAACGAATCCATAAAAAAAGCCATTTGTATTTTGATTTGGTTTTGGCTTGGGTTCACCAACTTATGAAAAAAAAAACAATCGGTAACCAGTATGCTTCAATTTGGAAAAAAGGGTCGATTTCAACCTAAACTAAACCAGTCGTGCCTTTTCATACATAAACTATTGAACAGTGCGTTTTCCTACCCAAACCTGCATAAAAGACAAATTACCTATTCAAACTATTTATTTGGTGCGAAAATCAGAGTTGACTGTAACGGTGTTAATCAATCGTTAATTCTGGTTGAGCCAGAAGACGAAAAAGGACCAATTTCAACCTGAACTAAACAAGTCGTGCCCTTTCATACATATACAATTGAATTGTGCGGTTTTCTACCCAAACCTTCATAACATTCAAATTACCTACCCAGAATATCTAATGGGGAGAATTGAGTCTTGATACATACTTACGGACTTCAAAATGAGGTTAATCAAACAACTCAATTCTATGTTTAATCGAATAATTCCAATGATTATTTTTCGTCAAAATGAATTATATATATTAATTTGATTATAAAAACCGATAAATTACCTCATTAATTCATTTTTGAGAAATGACTTCACCAATTTTTCAACTCAAATGGTTGCATATTTAGAGGAACAAAACCTGGAGAAATTAGATTCCACAAAATTTTATCATTTGAGTTGAAAAATGTTTCAACACATTCCACTAAAAAAATTAAAAAATGAACTAATTATTAAGAAAATATGTTCAACTCATTTCTCTACTATTTTGGAGAAGAATTCATTCCTATAAAATTCAACTCATTTTTTCCCTATTATTTATTCTACTGGTACTTTTAATAACAAGCATTTGCATCCAGAGTTATCCGTAACATGGTTAGCCAATCGTTAAATCCGGCTAAAATTGTTACCTCAAAATGAGGTAATTTCTCGGTTTTTATAACATTGTAGCTCATAGTTTAGCAAAACAGAGAATGAACATGAATTCTTTCTCTCATATATAATGTATCCTCCATTGTGGTTGTATAATCTTTTGTATGAAGGTCATGTAAAATCAAGTTAATATATATAATTCATTTTGACGGAAAAAAACCATTGGAATTGTTAGATTAAGCATAGAATTGAGTTGTTTGATTATTTTGAAGTTCGTAAGTATGTATCAAGACTCGATTCTCCTCAGTAGATATTCTGGGTATGTAATTTGAATTTTATGGAGGTTTGGGTAGAACACCACACGGTTCAATTGTATATGTATGAAAGAGCACGACTAGTTTAGTTCAAGTTGAAATTGGCCCTTTTTTGTTATCTGGCTCAGCCAGAATTAACGATTGACTAACACCGTTACAGTCAACTCTGATTTCCGCACCAAATAAATAGTTTGGGTAGGTAATTTGAATTTTATGCAGGTTTGGGTAGGAAAACGCACTGCTCAATAGTTTATGTATGAAAAGGCACGACTGATTTAGTTTACGTTGAAATCGACCCTTTTTCCGCTTCAATTTGATGTTATTTGGTAACCATTTTCCATTCGGATAAACCATTTTGTATCTGTTTCTGTTTTGTTTATTTTATAAACATTTACATTTCGTGATTCACTTTGGTAATGGTTTCATTTATTTTTATTTGATTTGGTATTGGGTTTAAAATAACCAAAAATTGTTTGGCTCCTGATAGAAATACCAGACCAATTACTTCGAAAAATATTACTCCCTTTGTTTCTAATGGTTTGATGTTTTAGTTTTTTCATAGATGTTAAGAAACAATAATTACCTAGCTTTATGAGTTACTTTTTTTTTGCTTTTTCATTTATTGTTTCTTTATTAACTGAAAATACCTTGATTCATTTGGTTTTTAGAAAGAGAAAAAAAGAGAAACGTACAAAAAGTTTCTTGTAGAATGGAATACATTAAGAACATCAATCATTTGGGAACAAAAATAAAACTCAAAACATCAAACTATCAGGAACGGAGGGAGTATTATTTGAAACTATATAATTGTATATAGACAATCTAAACCTCACACACTAACAACTTATATAGACACACACTTAAGCATAAGATCAATGCAAAATAGTGCCATACACTTCTGCATCTTTGAAATGTGCAGCAAGAAAAACCAAAGCCTCAAACATGGTTGATCCTTCAGCATCTATTCTCTCTAAATCCTTCTTGAAGTAAAACACAGCTTCAAGGATGTAAAGCTGTTCGGTTTGATAACATTTAGCCATGGCTATCCTCAACCGAGAATCATTAAAGAATCGGGATTCTTGAACATAGTGAGATGCATAGAAATAAATCCCCATGACCTCATATGCTTGGCCTAACCAATACCAAACTCAATAATCACAAAGGGTTCATATCAACAGCTCGTCGATGTGCATCAATGGCAGCAGGAATGCTCTTCATCTCGACATATTCATGGCACATCAGAGTCCACAAAGATAAGTACTTCTTGCTCAGTTTCAAAGCTCTCCATAAGTACATGACTGCATTTTTGTTCTGCCATTTTAAACTGTAATTGTTTCGAATGATGCAGCAAGACTCATGTCTATAATTATCAGTACAAAAATACTTGTGTGCAAGGTAACTCAATATGCATCACATCACATGCTTTTTTTGCACACAGAACACTTACATAATAATATGATCGCTACCAAGTCTGATACAGATCATTTCTCAGTCTTTCTTCAAACATGATTTCAACCTGGTCAAATTCTCTAAGACTGCACTGAGCTTTTGCAATTTGAGCTTGAATGTAATTAATAAAACTGAAAATACTCAATGTACATTCTGATTTCTTAGCAAGAAAAATCTCCTTCATCCAGTGGTTTCTTAGAATAGTGCTACTCATGATAGGAATCGGTGTACATATGCAGAGACTGAAGCTGTGACTAAGCACTCCGGTTCCACGAATAGCTGTTCACAAACACACAAGACTGGCATGAGCAAGACTCTCATTTCCTTTTTCATATGTAATGAGTGATTTATAAATTAAGTTTAAAAAGAGAAGACCATAAATGCAATGAGATCTGGATATATTAGCTCCTGGTAATCTAAATATCTTTAGAGTAGCTGCTTATCACATATTATCTATGGCGAGTAAGTGAGACATTCTTGGCAAAAAAAAAAGTGAAAACGATTCATGAGAGGTACAAAATACAAAGATACATATATTCATATAAACATACCTTAGGGAGCTAACATTAATGGGGCCTTGTTCATGTAAGCAAGAGCAACAATAAGGACCAGCGAGTCACTGATCGGACTACAAAGCAAACATTAATATTAAAGAACATCATATATGTCTTCCTGATGCTTAAGAGTTTATTGAGTGATTTGGATTGCTGCTGTTAAAGATCATTGTTCCCCCCACTTTTGAGACGTAAAGATGAGGCGGTTTTAAAATCTGAAATCAAATATTCACACTCAATCCATCCAACTCAAATGATTTTTAGAAATAAGAGGGTTCTTAAAAGAAGAAAGAAAAAAAAATTATATTAAAAAATATTTAAGAACTCCATATGGATATTTACCGATAGAGATGGTCTAAAAGAACAATTAAGTGGTACAAAGTTATTTTATTTTATTTTCCATCGTGGTACAAAGTTATTTTAGGCTAAATTTTACTTTTGTTAGTACTAGTCTTTGAATTATTCATACAAAGTTATTCTAGGCTAAATTTTACTTTTGTTACTACTAGTCTTTCAATTTAATAATTGCAAAGACATTTAAAAATACACTAACAAATATTTTAAGAATAATTTGAATCATATTTAATCAAGTAATAATTCACTTATCACAAAACATGAATATTAAATATTTAATAGCATCACTTTTATATAATCAATATAATTATATTATCAAATATTTTCACAATATCAAATTAATTTTATTTTAATGAATGGAATGATAGTAGTTTTCAATTAAAATTCAATCAATGCAATAATACGATTGAAAAAAATTAAAATAAAAAGATAGAAAATAAAGTGACAAAAATAAGAAAAATATATCTGAAACATGAGCAAAATTTAAGTAAAATCTAAATAAAATTTAAGCAAAATGTATTATACCATTTTCATTATAAAGATCCTGATCACAATGACAACCTCAGTATTGACAATTCACGTAATATTTATGATTCTTAATTAGTATTTAATTTTAATGGTTACTAGTATGATTTAGTTAGTTTGATTTATTATTATTTTTTATAAATATAATAGAGTCCGGACGGTGATACTATCGAGTGCATAAACAAATAAGACCAATCATCATCTTTGTAGATATACTGTATTATAGATATTCGTACCTCCTTAATTACTGTATTATAGATATTTGTGTTTCCAATTTGGCAAATTTGTTGACAATTTCTTTTTGGCAAATTTCAAATCTTTTATTTTTAACAATAGTAATAAATATTAGTGATTTATATATCTGTGGACACAATAGTATGTAATCACATATGTGAAACACCAACCGGATTATGGAACAAAAGCCACGTTAAATGTTTGAAATTCGATTGTAAAATTATTCGACGATTTCAGTTTATGGAACAAAAGCCACGTTAGGTCGTGTCCAGACTGTACAAAACCAACGATCTCAACACAGTTGAGGCTGGTTGGGAGGTTAGTATTAAACCATTATTTGTTTTTTTTTTCATGTTAATACTTAAAATATATATTGTACATAATTGTATGTAAATGATTAACCATAAAATTGTGTTTCTACTATTTAGATTTACCCGAACAGATATCGTGACCACCAACCAAGATTATTTCTTTATTGGATGGTACATTTTGTCTCTTTTGATTTTATAATACAAAGAAAACAAATACAATTAAAATAGCGTATTGTAGTTATTAGTTATTACTATTATTAGTATAAATTAGCTCAGTTATCTAGCTCATCCGTATTTGAGTACAATTTTTTTATAATATATATATATATATATGTATACATGCAATTTTAGTAAGAGATTTGTGGATAAAATCATTGCTACTATATATAGTTACCTAATTTATATCAAACGAAAAAAATAATTAATTTTTTTTATAAAGTATGTTTTTATCATAATCTAAATCTCATAAAAAACAAAATGTAAGTATAGTAAATTTCAAAAAGTAACAAATAATAAAGTTTATTTTGTTGGATCTTATAAATTTAAGCAGAGAGACGCATATATATCTAAACACTGGATGTTATAGCACTCATTGTGATGGATTTGTGCATGTTAATTAGTAGCACTATCTCTCTCTAGATATGCAAGACCCTATTCAATCACGCTAACAGGGTACAATGGGGTGGCGAAATGTTATACCGCAGTAGTTCAGGTATGAATGTTTTCATCTATACAATCCAGATGGGCTCCGGGAAATATCCGGATAAATGTTTTAGAAAGGCAGCCTACTTTTGCAACCTTCATATAGTCCAGGAGAACCGTACATTTCTGCCGCTTCAGAATTTTTCAATAGAAGCCACTCAGCCAGATTCCTACACGATTAATAAGGCTCACAGTAAAGTCTGTGGGAACCATTTCTACTATGGGGGATCAGGGCCATTGCGTTCGGCGTCGGTTCGGGGAAACCCTTTTTCTTTTAGTTTCTTATTTTTGTCTTTTTGGGTTGTTTAGTTTTGAACAATGAATTTGTGTAATGAAAATCATTAAACCAATACAACAAGTGTATCAAAACTGTGGCATTAGTTATCGAGTGTAGTGATTTTTCAAAGATATGTGTTGGATATTTTCTGCTATAATCTGAATTGTACAAGAGATGTATGCATCTTTCCACTGTGAGGACATATCTAGTTTTATGTTTTTTCGTTGTAGTGTAATAAGATTCAAATGAAAACATTACGCACCTAACTATGTGATAATTTTTATTTTTTTTGCATTAATTATTGATCATCTATATATATAAAGTTAATTTTTCTCTCTTCTCATGAAAACAACTCATCCTCCACATCATTGCCACATCATATTTTTTGATCTAATTTTTTTAATTCCAAATTTAATACATATACTAATTATACATTTTGTTTTAACATTATAAAAAGAATTCCAAAAGACACCATTCATATTCTAAATTAAACCAAAAATCTATATGAATATAATTAAAATAAATAATATTTTTTAAAACAAAATGGTTATACTAATATATTTCAACTTTTATAAATATTTAATTAGGTTAAGTTGTATCGCTAATATTATAAAAAAACTACGATATCAAAAAATTCCTAACAATTAAAAATATAAGTTATCCTAAAACTAAATTTATAAAGAATTAGGTTAAGATGTATCGGTAATATTATAAAAAAACTACGATATCAAAAAATTCCTAGCAATTAAAAATATAAGTTATCCTAAAACTAAATTTATAAACAAAAATATAAGTTTTTAAATCTTAACATCTAATAAAAAGATAAATAAGTAAAATTAAGTTGTTAAAAATCTCATAGTTTAATAAAAATATGTATATAATGAAACGTAAAATTAGTATAATTTATGTATGATTGGTTAATTTTTAACAAAAATAATTTAAAAAAATAATATTGAGTAATCATGCTTATTATTTCTCACTTCTCCTTCCACCTCATCCTCTTACATTTGACAACACATAATTGGGACAAATTTCAATACCAACCTCACTCATTCCAATTTAAAATCACTCTGATTTCTTCTTCCGTCGTAATCTTCGCTTCCTTCTACAGGCATGAAAGCCCTTCTCGATAGCATCACGGTGCCGCCATGTAATATTTATAGAAATTAACATCTGAAATCTTTTTTTCTCAAATTCATAGACTATTAATTACTTTGAATTTTCAGGTCTTGCAAATACGCAGGAGAAAAGGAAAATTAAACTACAACTGTAGTTGAACACAAAATTAAGTGCATAAGATAGCACAACATGATCTGGGTCCCTTCTTCAAGTGATTAAATACGGTTCAAGTATAGTTATATAAGGATAGGGCAATTGAGAGTTGGTTGGGGATAAGAGAGTTGATTTAGATCCAGAGTATCGTCTGGATTGTTGACGGTTGAGAAGTTGTATCCATTGATTATCATCACGGCGTGAAGCGGAGGACCTTCTTGGTGGACTTAATTTGCTTCTCGCTCAGTATCTGGGAATTGAATTCAACTCATTGAATCGAAATTCATGTTCTTTTCAGGTAATTACGAGTCCAAACAAAACCGGGTTAAAATAATGATCAATTGTTGGGTTTCTTGCGCTATTGGGTTACATAAGGGGATGTGACAATAAAACAAGAAACGTGACTGGTTATTAATTTTTAAAATTACTCATGCATTACAATGATTTCCCTTTAGAAGAAAGGGAAAACAAAATTAATACAAACACTCTTCAATTGTCCGCTTCGAAATTAACTCTACCTGAAGAAATATGCAAATTCATTTCCATATAATTTAAGTAACACAACACAATGGGTAAGAAAATAAATCAAAACATGGTCATAACATCAAACACATACGAATATTCGAGAATTACCAAATATTAAATAATATTAAAAACACAAAATATAAATAATATATATATATATATAATCCTGCTGCAAAATGAAAGTAACAGAGCATAGATCAAGATTTGACGTGAGCAAATATTATAAGAACTAAAAGATATATCTAAAGAATAGAAAATGTATAATGAATCAACAAAATAGTAGAATAATTATACTATGGAAAAATACAACTAAAGATTAATGACAAAAAACTCACGCGCGAAGCGCGGACCAACCACTAGTACATTATAAAAATATAAATTCAACTCTCAAATCATTAAACTATTAGGAAGATGATGGCTTTATCTCTCTAGGGAGCACAACAACATCTTAAAGGAGCATTAAGAGAAGGAACTATACGAGCTCTGGTTGAATATCCTTTCACAGCACAGTCAGTCATGCACATGTTTTTTTTGTTTGTTTATATTCGCTAGACCCTGTTTTTTTTTTTAAATAATTGCGAAATAGTTTTTTTGTTCTGCTTGCTGTCCAATTCTGCTTTTGAATCAACACATGTACACAAGGAGAAAGCCGCGTATGTTCGAAAACGCGGTCATGGCACCGGATTAAGCGTCAGTGACACGTTTGGTGGTGACCAATTGTAGTGATTTTAATATATTTGGCCAAGAAATCAGAAACATTAAAATAATTCACATTTTTGGTTTTAAAGGATTGGAATGTGATATTAGTGTGTAGATCTATCATAATTGAGTTAAAACCACATGAAAAACAAGCAAAATTGTCAATTATCGTTGCAAAAAAACCAGAAGCGACTGAATTTAAGGTTATGGTTTCGCAGACCAAAGAAAGAAGACATGATATTTTGGTAATTTAGTGATTCATTAAACAAAAATCGAGAAAATAACAATGTGAAACGCATGAATTGCAAGGCCAATTAGTAATAGAGAACCAAGCCCTGAAAATTTCGGGAATCGGGACGGGAATTTACGGGTACGGGAAGGGAACGGGAAATTCGGGAATTGAAGAACAATTTTCAAAAGGGAATCCATAAAAATAAGAACAATTTTCAAAAGGGAAATTCGCTTACGTAAATTTTTTTCCCAAACGGATAATTATTTTGGAAAATTCGGGAAATTTCGAGAAATTTCGAGAAAATTCGGTATTCCCATTCCCTTCCCGTACCCGTTTGAAAAATATAAATGGTTCCGAACGAGAATTTTTTTGAACGGGAACGGAAACGGAACGGGAAATTCGAAACGGATACGGGTGGGAACCGGATATCCCTCTCAAAATTTGCAGGGCTATGAGAACCTACCACTAGACCAGAGTATACTCTCAAATTCATTGCAACTATTTAATATATATACATATTTATAGATAAAATTATGAAAAATTAGCTTTCGCCCCGACTAGCGATATTTTGAACAAGCTTATAACTAAATCTGTGCTAATAGCCTAATATTATCTCTAATCAATTTTATATTTAACAAACCACCAATGAAGGAATCGAAATAAGCGGTCATCTTTGTAATTTATATATTTGTGTGTTTAACATAAATACATAATCTTTCATTGTTTCTGGAGAACCAGAAAGCGACAACAGCTGATGAATGCTTATCCCTCACTATCTTCATCAGCTCAAGCTCTGCGCGAGGAATCGAACCCTAACCACTGCAAAATCCCTCCACGCCCAAATCGTCAAGCTTGGGATCGTTCAATGTTGCCCTTTGGCCAACACCCTCGTCAACGTCTATGGCAAATGCGGCGCCGCTTCTCATGCTCTGAAGTTGTTCGAGGAAATGCCTCACAGAGACCACATCGCTTGGGCCTCTGTTCTCTCAGCTCTTAATCAATCGAATCTCTCCGGTAAGACGCTCTCGTTGTTTTCTTCTAGCAATGGGCTGCGTCCGGACGATTTCGTGTTCTCGGCTCTTGTTAAGGCCTGTGCTAACTTAGGATCTATCAAGCTCGGGAAGCAAGTTCATTGCCGTTTTATAGTCTCTGAGTATTCTCATGATGATGTTGTTAAGTCTTCACTGGTTGATATGTACGCCAAATGCGATTCACCCGATATTGCTAAAGCGGTTTTCGATTCTATAAGATCGAAAAACACCATCTCGTGGACCGCCATGGTATCTGGATTCGCTAAAAACGGAAGAAAGGAAGAGGCTTTGGAGCTTTTCAGGGAATTACCAGACAAGAATCTATATTCTTGGACTGCTTTGGTCTCTGGTTTTGTACAGAGTGGGAAAGGGCTTGAAGCTTTCTCTGTGTTTAGTGAAATGAGGAGAGAAAGAGTCGACATTTTGGACCCTTTAGTCCTTTCGAGCATTGTCGGCGCCTGTGCTAATTTGGCAGCTTCGATAGCGGGGAGGCAGGTTCACGGGTTGGTTATCGCTCTAGGATTTGATTCTTGTGTGTTTATCAGTAACGCGCTTATCGATATGTACGCTAAATGCAGCGACGTTGTAGCCGCAGAGGATATTTTCAGTAGGATGCGACACAGAGACGTGGTTTCTTGGACATCGCTTATAGTTGGAATGGCTCAGCACGGGCGGGCTGAGATGGCATTGGCCTTGTATGATGACATGGTTTCTCGGGGTGTAAAGCCCAATGAGGTCACGTTTGTCGGGCTGATATACGCGTGTAGCCATGTCGGTTTCGTGGCTAAAGGCCGTGAGCTTTTTCAATCAATGACCGAGGACTACGGGATTCGTCCGTCCTTGCAGCATTATACATGTTTGTTGGATCTTCTTGGTCGGTCTGGTCTCCTTGATGAAGCTGAGAACTTGATTCATACAATGCCGTTTCCTCCGGATGAACCAACTTGGGCTGCTCTGCTTAGTGCTTGTAAGCGCCAGGGAAAAGGTGAAATGGGCGTAAGAATCGCTGATCATCTCTTAAGCAGCTTTAAACCGAAAGATCCATCGACTTATATACTATTATCAAACGTCTACGCGAGTGCTTCCTTGTGGGGAAAAGTATCAGAAGCAAGAAGGAAACTAGGAGACATGGAAGTTAGAAAAGATCCAGGGTACAGTAGCGTGGAAGTAAGGAAAGAAACAGAAGTGTTTTACGCAGGAGAAACATCTAATCATATAAAAGAAGAGATATTTGGATTGCTTAAGGAGTTAGAGGAAGAAATGAGATCAAGAAATGGTTATGTTCCTGATACGAGCTGGATCTTACACGACATGGATGAGCAAGAGAAAGAAAAGCTCTTGTTTTGGCATAGCGAGCGATCCGCTGTTGCGTACGGATTGCTTAAGGGCGTTCCGGGAACTCCGATACGGATTGTGAAAAACCTTAGGGTGTGTGGAGATTGTCATGTTGTTCTGAAACATATAAGTGAGATTACAGGAAGAGAGATTATAGTTCGAGATGCGACTAGATATCATCATTTTAAAAGAGGAAAATGTTCCTGCAATGACTTCTGGTAAGTCCAGTTTCTGTTGTTGTAACATTTGTTTTATGAAAATTGCTGAGATTTTTTTGGAATTTGGGTACAGTAATGAGGGTCACGGAAAATCGAATTGTATCCCCACAATAAAGACGAAATATGGAGAGTTGTGTGTTGCATATTACTCCATTAGATAACAACAAAAGAGTCACTGTTTAATCGCACTTGCGCACTCACCAACTCACCGATTTAGTAACGTGCATTTATTCAAATAACAGTCACACCACCAACTCACGGATATAGTAACAACTAACAACGTGCACTTATTCAAATAAATTTGTCTACCTACGGGTGTAATAGAGTTTGTTAAAAACAAAAAATAAAGTCTTTCTCATTAGTTGTAAGTGGAATTTACAAGTTGATGTTTATGTACAGTAACAAAGTGTTTATTAACCATCTAACTAACTATTACACATTAATATTTCCCTCGAGATGGATTGAAGATAGATGAAGCTCTCATCTTCTTCTTTTTTTGTGGTAAACTGTGAAATTTTATACCATTTTTGTTTTTGAGAGAAGGTTACAAAGATAACGGAAAATTAAAAAGACCAAAATCTACTGAGATACGAACAAACTACAACTAGCCCTAGCCCTAGGTATTTCAGGATTCGGAACATAAATTTACGGGTATGGAACGAAAACGGATAATTTGAGACTTAAAAAATAATTTTTGAAAGGGAATCCGATAAGATCGAGACATGAAGTTGGGGTACGGGACGAGCTCGGAAAATTCCTTTACATAAAATCTCTTCCCAAACTCTCAATAATTTGGGTAAGGGTCGGGACATATTTCAGGTTATTTCGGAAAAATCGGGAAATTTTGGATAATTTCAAAAACATTCGGAAAAATATAAATAATTTTTTTTTTAATTTTTAAACGGATAACTCGGGTATCCTATTATCTCATACCCGTTTCTTTCCCGTACCATTCCCGTAATGTTTGAATAAAATAAACAATTCTGAATGGGTAATTATTTGAATGAGATTGAGAATGGGACGGAAAATTCGGGACGGGTACGAAACTCAACGGAAACCCATCCCGAAATGCCCAGGACTAACTACAACTGGGAAATAAAACCGATGAAACTCTCATCTTGCCTATAAGAATATGGACTTGTTCTTTAAATAAAGCTTTTGTTAGTACATCCGAGATTTGCAATTTGCAATTCTGTTCAAGCATGAAGTAGTTTCCGATAGCCATCATCTTCAACCTTTTGTATGATTCACTTATTATGTTGTTCGGCTATTTATCCAACATATCAGTCAAATCCGCTTTGAATAATAATAAAGTGGAATCGCGTTTTTAAACGTGAACAAGTGAAATAATATTTATCACCAATATATCCAGATTTCAGGAACGGTCACGAGACAAGTGAGGTTTCTTTTACTATTATAAAACCACTAAACCGGTAATTTAACGTGAGGGCTAAGTTTGAGCTATTTCAAGTGATATATAGTTGTTGAATGTTGAGACAACTTCGTATGTAACTGAAAATTGAACTCTGATTAACCTCCTTAATGTTACAATTAAACGCTCTAAGTTTTACCAAAAAATAAAAAATAAAAAATAAACGCTCTAAGCAAAAGTAGTAGTGTAAATTATTATTACAAAAATATCATTTTGGCGTCACCTGCTCTATATATATAGACATAAAGATAACAACGACACAAGTCACCATCGTGCTTTACTCATAAATAGCCAAAAGCTTCCAACTAATAAATTTCACATGTGTGCTTGTGTTTGCGTTATACTCAGAGACGTGTAACTTCACGACTTCCACAGAGCTAAAAAGATATAGAGATGGCGACGGAGACTGTATTGGCGACGGCTGTGCCCGTGAGCAATGGTGTAGGTAAAAGTTGTTGCAAGTCCGGTCCGGGTTACCCGACCCCTCTGGCCGCCATGTCCGGTCCACGGGAAAAGCTCATCTATGTCACCGCCCTCTACTCCGGTACACATTTGATTTTCACCATCTTTTCTACATATTTTTTATTCAACGTTTTCTTCACTATTTTTCTTCCTAAATCTTACTTTTAACATCAAAAGAACCTCTACAGAATCTCAATTGAAATTATGTTAAGTTTCATATACTTCCAACTCAAAATCAAGTGACGATCACTAACAATTAGACCCAAAAAAACTGACGATCACCATATTTGTCCATGTTTTTTATATAATATTCTAGGTTCCATTTCACTTTCTGATGTGAGATTCTTAAGATTCTTAAGATTAAAAACCACTGAAGGGGAAAGAAGATGAATAATAAAAAAAAAAAACCACTGAGATTTTTGTTAAGTTTCATAAGCTTCCAATTCAAAATCGATCATAGGATATGTCCATGTTCTTTATATATTATTATAGCTATAGGTTCCATTTCACTTTCTGACTTAAGATTATACGATTCTAATGTCTTTTGATTGCGAAATTCAATTGAAGAAGAATGTTGGAAACTCTTGGTTCCTCTGTATTTTAATACATTTTGATTTGTTTGAATGGGTTTTTCCTAAGGAACGGGACGAGAGAAACCGGACTACTTGGCGACGGTAGATGTGGATCCAAGTTCACCAACATTTTCAAGTGTCATTCACAGATTGAAAATGCCTTACATAGGCGATGAGCTTCATCACACCGGCTGGAACTCTTGCAGCTCCTGCCATGGTGATGCTTCTGCTGATAGACGTTTTCTTGTATTACCAGGATTAATGTAAGATTCTTCTTTAAGCCGCCTTTCCTTTGTACCCTCACATCTCTAGATGATGAACTAATAGATGTTTTTTTTTTCTTGTTTGAATGAAGATCGGGCAGGATTTATGCAATCGACACAAAGACGGACCCAAAGGCTCCGTCTTTGTATAAAGTTGTAGAGCCAAAAGAGATTTCTGAAAAGACAGGATTAGCGTTTCCACACACATCTCATTGCCTTGCTTCGGGCGATATGTTGGTATCTTGCCTTGGTGACAAAGAAGGAAACGCCAAAGGGAACGGGTTTCTGCTTCTTGACTCTGATTTCAATGTCAAGAGCAGGTGGGACAAACCTGGAAATGCTCCTTTGTTTGGGTATGATTTCTGGTACCAACCTCGGTTCAAGACGATGATCAGCACTTCTTGGGGAGCACCTAAAGCTTTCTCCAAAGGTTTCAATCTCCAGCACGTTGCTGATGGCTTGTATGGAAGTCATTTACATATTTATAAATGGCCTGATGGTGAAATGAAACAGATTATTGACCTTGGAAATACTGGTCTCTTGCCTCTTGAGGTAGTAACAACATTACTCTCACAACATGTTACATCAAAAAGTGTTTGATCACAAAGGAATATTAATCTAATCTTATATTGTGGTGGTTGCAGATTAGGTTCTTGCATGATCCGTCTAAAGATACAGGGTATGTTGGGAGTGCCTTGTCGAGTAATATGATCAGATTTTTCAAGAACAGTGATGACACATGGAGCCATGAGGCAAGTGTAGTTTCTTGATCTTCTTCTTGATTTACCTCTTTTTTTTTTCTTTCAAAATCTGTTAATTAATGTGCAACTTCGAACTTTTTTTCAGATAGTTATATCAGTTAAACCTCTGAAAGTCGAGAACTGGATTCTTCCGGAAATGCCGGGGCTTATCACCGACTTCTTGATCTCCCTCGATGATCGTTTTTTCTACTTTGTGAATTGGCTACATGGAGACATTCGTCAGTACAACATCGAAGACCCTAAGAACCCTGTTTTAACAGGACAAATTTGGGTTGGAGGATTACTACAAAAGGGCAGTCCTGTTAAGGCTATTGGAGAAGACGGCAACACTTACCAGTTCGATGTTCCTCAGATCAAGGTTTGTAGAGCATTTTAGCTTCTTTTGTTTTTGCATTTTCAAGAAGCTGTTCTTTAATATCTCTGTGTTTGCAGGGGAAATCTCTACGAGCAGGACCTCAGATGATCCAACTGAGCCTCGATGGTAAACGATTGTATGCGACAAACTCGCTGTTTAGCGCATGGGACCGTCAGTTTTACCCGGAACTCATGGATAAAGGATCACACATCATTCAGATTGATGTTGATACAGAGAAAGGTGGTCTCACCATAAACCCTGACTTCTTTGTGGACTTTGGTGATGAACCTGATGGTCCTGCGCTTGCCCACGAGATGAGATATCCCGGCGGAGACTGCACCTCCGATATCTGGATTTGAGTTTGGCTCCTTTGAAGAGTGAGCTGGATTTGACTCATTGTTGTAACTTGTGTTTTGTAGAGTGTAATGAATAAGTGGTGACTACATTCGTCTGTTTTGAGCCAGACAATGAAAAGTTGTTCTACTCTGTCTAAATCCGTGATAATAATAAAACTTTCTACTTATATATTGTGTCCCTCTTTTAAAATGAAACACAATTAGTGTTAACCATCTATTTTCTTGCACACGCGTCCCAAACATTTTTGGGATTGACGAGTTTAAACTTTAAAGTCATTAAATAGTAAAAAAAAAACATGCATAAAAATTGAAAACATTTACTATCTTTTCCCTCCGTTTCGCACAAAAAATGTCCCTTGTTTTATCCTTTGTTCACACATTAAATAAAATCATCTATCTAATTACTACATTAAATTAATAGGGTCAAAACTGAATTTTTATTTAAAATTCTGCATTGAAAATGTAAAACGACACTCTTTTGTGAAAAAAAAAATCTGAAAACGACCTATTTATGAAACGGAGGAAGTAGAAAATTCATCTTTAGAAACAAAAAAGGTACTATTTTGCTTGGCCTAGTGGAATGGAATGACTACTCTCACTAAGTATTTTCTCCTTTTCTAGAATCATTAACAATTTGATAGCATGGCCCATGGAGTGTTGGACCATTTACTCGAAGAATATAATCAAAGATGACAATGGGTGTGATTCATGTGTTTCCCTTACATTTACATGTCTAGTTGTCTAACCCAAATAGTTAATTATTTATAAAATAAAATCTCTATTGTCTTACATCATTTGTCACCACATGCAGCAGTGTTTAATATAATTAGTTTTATTTATATTAACTCAGCTAACTCGAGACTTTACGCGTATCGTGTTGCCGCACCTAAAGATTCCAAGGATCGTATATTCGTATTATTATACTGTACTAATGAACAAACAGGATTCGCTCGTGCAAAGAGATCACAAATTACTCAGACTCTTTGTGATACTTTTTATATCATTAAATGGCATATTCGTTCATATATGAGAAAAGGTTGCGATATTTTTGGTTATTCCCAAGTCCAATGCATGAGGCCGAATCTTCTACATACAAGCCAAGTCATAAAGAAGAGTTCTTCTTTTTTTTTTTTTTTTTTTTTTTTTTGAAGCCGAGTTCTTCTTTTTTTTTCGTTGTTGTCTCAACTCTCAAGCTCCAAACTAAAAATTAGTAGTAACAAAATCTAATTATGAAAAAGTGAAGCCAATCAACCTCATATATTTGTATTGTTTACTAGATTAGGACCCGCGTTTTACGCGGATTTATAATAACAAAATTTTAAATCCAATAAAAGAATTTTTTATTAAAAAATAGAAAACAAAATCGGATTACTACTTTAAGAAAATATATATTAAAAACACAAAATTGAAACCTAAGAGTTATTTATTTATTTTAATTCTCATATGTTTTCAATTAAAATATTCAAAACACAGAATCTGTTGCGGACCCTAACCAACATTAACCATATTTCTTTTGTTGTTCACATATTTTATCAACTATCTTTTTTCTATTCTGGTGCGTTAAAAACTTGGATGCAATTCGAGTCATTCGAGTATGTTAACGATCTCTCCATTAAATCTCTCCAAACAATGTATTTCTTTCTCTTCATAGTCATCTCCCCTATATGATCTCTCTGCTCTCTACCAAAGTTATGCTTCTCAAGATTCGCGTCAAAAGTCTCTCTACATGATCTTCCTCCTCAATGAGCTCATCATCGTCCAATGTCATATCATTAGCATATATGATTTCATTTTTTTAATTGAAATATATCATAGTTAATCTTATTACGTTTTTTTTACTTTTCTTAAATTCTAATAGATCCCTTTGTTTTATAATAACAAAATTTTAAACCCGTTAAAATGATTTTTTTTAAAAAAAATATAGAAAACAAAATCGGATAGCTACTTTAAAAAACTATATATATTAAAAACACAAAATCGAAACCTAAGAGTTATTTATTTATTTTAATTTTCATATGTTTTCAATTTTTGAAACCTAAGAGATATTTATTTATTTTAATTCTCATATGTTTTCAATTAAAATATTAAAAACACAAAATCTGTTGCGGATCCTAAGCAACATAAACAACATTAACACTACTTCTTTTGTAGTTCACACAATTTATCAACTATTTGTTTCTGTTCTGCTGCGTTAAAAACTTGGGTATGCAATTCGTGTCATTCAAGTATGTTAACGATCTTCCCATTAACTCTCTCAAAGCAAACAAAGTCTTTCTTTCTATTCATAGTCATATCCCGTATATGATATCTCGGCTCTCTAGAGAAATTATGCTTCTCAAGACTCGCGTCAAAAGTCTCTTATTTTTTTTTCTTTTTTTTTTTAAATTCTAATAGATAGTTTTGTTTTAATTTTTTTTATATTGAAATATATTTTATTCTAATAGATCCTTTTGTTTTATATTCCGTTTTCTTTAGATATATCCTTTTATTTTATTTTATTTTTTTACTATGACACGTGTCGAAATCTTATCGATTAACTTGACACGTATCGCGATCATGTTAATTATTAACTTTGACGCATCCTACTTTATATAATATATATATATATATATATAATTTTGACAAATTAATTATCCTATTTTTATCATAATTTAAATGTAGATTATGATCCGCGTATACACAAATATATTATAATAAAATTTAAAAGTCATTAAAATATTGTTTTAAGAAAATAAAAAATAAAATATGATTACTACCAAGAGAAATATATGAAAAACACAAAATCGAAACCTAAGAGTTATTTATTTATTTTCAATTAAAATATTCAAAACACATAATCGGTTGCGGGTTCTGAACAACATTAACCATACTTTTCATATAGTTCACACACTTTATCAACTATATTTTTCTGTTTCGTATAGTTAAAAACTTGGGTATGCAATTCGAGTTCTTTGAGTATGTTAACAATTTTTCCATTAACTCTTTTCAAGCAAATAAAGTCTATGTTTCTCTTCAAATTCATCTCCCTAATATGATCTCTCTGCTCTCTAGAGAAGTTATATTTCTCAAGACTCGCATTAAAAGCCTCTCTACATGATTTTTGATATCTCCCTCCTCATTGAGCTCATCATCTTTTAATGTCATATTATTAGCATCTAGAATTTTCTTTTTTTAATTGAAATATATCCTAGTTAATCAAATTTTTTTTTTTTTGTTTCTTCCTTATATGATATTTCTGCTATCTAGAGAAGTTATGCTTTTCAAGACTCGTATCAAAAGCTTCTCTACATGATTCTTGCTATCCTCCACCACATTGAACTCATCATCATCTAATGTCATATCATTAGCATCTAGAATTTGTTTTTTACTTGAAATATAACTTAGTTAATCTAATTTACTTTTTGTTTTTATTTTCCTTTTCTTAAAATGAAATAGATCATTTTGTTTTATTTTCTTTTTATTATATTAAAATGTATTCTAGTTAATTTTATTTTACTTTTATAATCTTATTCGATAAATTTGAGTTTTTATTGAAATACCTTTTTCTTTAAAATAACATTTTACCAAGAAACGTATCAAAATCTAAAGCGATAAAATTGACATGTGTCGAAATCTTATTGATTAACTTGTCATGATCATATTAATTACTAACTTTGACATTTTTTAGTAAAATTAAAATTTCTTGTTTACATTTGTTTTGATTTTTTTTTTTTTTAGTAAAATTAAAATTTCTTGTTTACTTTTGTTTTGATTTTTCTTTTCTTAATTGATATATGTCTTTTTTATCTTTCCTTTTATTTTATTTATTTTATTTATTCTTAAAAATAATAATATTTTCCTTTTCTTTTTAGGATTAGTATATTTTTATTTATAATAAGATTTAAATCAAAACACGTGTCAAAATCTAATCGATAAACTTGCCACGTGTCACGATCATGTTAAAAAGTAACTTTGATGCATCCTACTTTATATAATAAGATTAGTTATTACCAACTAGTAGTTCAAAAACTTAGTTCAAAAAAAAAACTTAGTTCAAAAACTTATATTTAAAACTTAGTTCAAAATTTTTTGTCTCCTTGAATCCTTTATGATTTTCATTACTATGTACCAGATTTTATAACCCATGCTTTACACATGGATTTCTGTAATACTCGACTATGATAATGTTAATTAGACGTTCAACAAAAAAAAAAAAAAAAACTAGTAGTTGAAGGTTTGAAGCCATCCGGCATCGTTCTATAGGCTTAGAATAAAAAATAGGCTATATAGAGTAATGTAATTATATACATAAACCATTTCAAACATATTAAACGTTTCCATCTTGCAAGAGTAAATATGATGATCGATCTATATAGCTTCACACGAAGTTTAAATCAAAAATTTAAGCACACAAAAGTTTGGACTTTTTAAGAAATCACACGAAATGAAATTCTTTCCACTTTTGAACCACACTAAATTTGAAAACCGATCGCAAACCGTTTGGCTGTTTAAATATTTTAACATTTTTTCTTTTAATCCATACCGATCGAAACCATGTTTTTCAATTTGATATCCCAAATCAGAAAAGTAAAAACTCTAACCCTAAAATCAGAAGCTAACCAAAACCCTGTTTTTTTTTTTTTTTGGTTAAAGACTAAAACCCTCTTTTTGTTTTTTAACCTTTTTATATTGAAGCAGGGGACGAAATACAGCTTGGTAAAATATCAGAAAAACAACAATAGTAAACCAAGGCAAGAACAATAACAAAAAGAGAGAAAGATACTAAAAGATACTCAAGCAGCTGAGGCAGCAACAAACAACACCAAAAATGTCGTGACAGAAGGAGAGGCACGTGAAGAGATAGACGCAACCAGAGGCAAAGCAAAAATGTCGAGAGAAGGTCCGGCACAGCTAGAAGAGAAAACCAAATCAAGTAACCCACTTCTTCGCACAAGGAAGGTAAGAGCCCACGACGCAAAACCGGAGAAGCGAATGGCACCACCAAATGAACCAATCCAAAAGTAGCAATCAAGGGAGCAGGTAGAAGAAAAACCCTTTTTTTTGTTGATCGCATATAGACACTAAACATTTAATTTTCTACCAAATAAACCCTTCTTCGAAAGTAGAACACTGCAGTGCAGATACAACGTACGTAGACACTTGACCAGATTCAAAAAAAAAATATTTTCTTCTTCTTTAAGAGCATCCTTATCGGTAGGGGTTCTCAAAACCAGTTTCTCATCATTAAAATATAAAATTTTGATAGAATTCAATAAATATATTTAAATTTAATATTTAAGAGAAAATGAACCAAGTAAAAGGTGACGACTGTGTTCAAAGGTTCTCATCCGAGAACCTCTCATGTTTCTCTTTTTAACTTTTTAACTTTTTTTTTCAATTGGTAAGATTTCCTCTGAGATCACACCAATTTAATTGGACACGATTTGTTGAATTATTTAATCGATTTTTTTTTCTGCATGGAGACGTAATTTAATTCAAAATACATCCTTTGGTCAACATAACTTGCATGTTTTGTCGTAATTCTGTTTAAATACAATTCAACCCTTATTTTCAGCAAACATATATATATATATCTTATTATATAAAGTTGGATGCGTCAAAGTTGTTAATCGTGACACGTGACAAGTTAATCGATAAGATTTTGACACGTGTTTTAATTAAAATCTTATTATAAAGGAAAAATATGCTAATCTTAAAAGAAAAAAGAAATACTACTATTTTAAAAAGAAAAATAAATAAAATAAAAGAAAAGATATCTTATTATAAAGAAAAATATACTAATCCTGAAAGAAAAAAGAAATTACTATTATTTTTAAAATAAAAATAAGTTAATCGATAAGATTTTGACACGTGTTTTAATTAAAATATATTATAAAGGAAAAATATACTAATCCTAAAAGAAAAATGAAATACTACTATTTTAAAAAGAAAAATAAATAAAATAAAAGAAAAGATATCTTATTATAAAGAAAAAATATACTAATTCTAAAAGAAAAAGGAAATTACTATTATTTTTAAAATAAAAATAAATAAAATAAAATAAAGATATTTCAATATTGCTAAAAAGAAAAAATAAACGTCAAAGTTAGTAATTAATATGATCGTTACACGTGACAAGTTAATCAATAAAAAGAAATAAAAAGAAATTAACTAGGATATATTCAATTTAATAAAAAGAAATTAAAACAAAATGATCTATTTCATTTTAATAAAAGAAAAATAAAAACAAAAATTAAATTAGATTAACTAAGATATATTTCAATTAAAAAAAGAAAATTCTAGATGCTAATGATATGACATTTGACGATGATGAGTTTAATGTGAAGGAGGATAGCAAGAATCATGTAGAGAATAGGACCCGCATATATGCAGATTTTTAATAAGATATTTTAAATTCGTAAAAATAAATTGAAAACAAAATCGGATAATCTATAAGAAAAAATAAAATTTTATTTTATTAATATTTCCAAATATATATTTTAATATTCTTATATTTGTTTTGAAAAGTATAATTTTCTAGAGAGCTAAAATCTCATATAAAGAAGAAACAAAAAGTAAGTTAAAAAAAACTTGATTATCTAGGATATATTTCAATTAAAAAAAGAAAATTCTAGATGCTTATGATATGACATTAAACGATGATTAGCTCAATGAGGAGGAGAATATCAATAATCATATAGAGAAGCTTTTGATGCGAGTCTTGAGAAACATAACTTCTCTAGAGAGAAAAAATACCATATAAGGAAGAAACAAATAAGTAAATTAAAAAAAAAAATTTGATTAACTAGGATATATTTCAATTAATAAAAAAAATTATAGATGATAATGATATGATATTAAACGATTATGAACTCATTGAGGAGGAGGATATCAAGAATTATGTAGAGAGGCTTTTGATGCGAACCTTGAGAAACATAACTTCTCTATAGAGCATATAGATCATATAAGGGAGATGAATGTAGAGAGAAAGAAAGACTTTATTTGCTTGAAAAAAAATTAATGAGGAAATTGTTAACATACTCGAATTGCATATCCAAGTTTTTAACGCAGCTGAACAATAAAAGATAGTTGATAAAGTTTGTGAACTATATGATAAGTAGGATTAATGTTGTTTAGGACCCGTAACAGATTATGTGTTATGAATATTTTAATTGAAAATAACTAAAAATTAAAATAAATAAATAACTCTTAGGTTTCGATTTTGTGTTTTTCATATATTTTTTTCCAGTAGTGATCAAATTTTGTTTTTTATTTTCTTTTTTGATGCGAGTCTTGGGAAACATAACTTTTCTAGAGAGCAAAAATATCATATAAGGAAGAAGCAAAAAAAGTAAATTAAAAAAAATTGATTGACTAGGATATATTTCAATTAAAAAAAAGAAAATTTTAGCTACTAATGATATTACATTAAATGATGATGAGCTCAATGAGGAGGAGGATATCAAGAATTTTAGAGACTTTTGATTCGAGTCTTGAGAAACATAACTTCTCTAGAGAGCAGAGAGATCATATACGAGAGATGAATGTGAAGAAAAATATAGACTTTATTTGCTTGAAAAGAGTTAATGGGAAGATCGTTAACATACTCGAAGGACTCGAATTGCATACCTAATTTTTTAACGCAGCTAAACAGAAAAAGATAGTTGAAAAAGTGTGTGAACTATATGAAAAGTAGAGTTAATGTTGCTTAGGACTTGCAACAGATTCTGTCTTTTGAATATTTTAATTCAAAATAAATTAAAATTAAAATAAATAAATAACTCTTAGGTTTCGATTTTGTGTTTTTCATATATATTTTTCAGTAGTGATCCGGTGTTGTTTTTTATATTCTTAAAAAAATATTTTAACGGGTTTTAAATTTTATTATAATAAATTCGCGTATATGCGGATCCTAATCTAGATTTTAGTTATGATAAAAGTAGGATAATTAATTCGTCAAAATTATAGATATATATATAAATAGATAAAACATTAGAATTCAACCTAATTCATATAAGAGTATTAAAACATATATATTTAGAATATTAAAAGTAAATTTTTTTTTACATATTATCCGATTTGTTTTCAATTTATTTTTACGAATTTAAAATATTTTATTAAAAATCCGCATATATATGGATCCTATTCTAGTATATATATATATATATATATCTAAAATATTGTTTTCCTTCACATATCTTACCTTACACAGAATTTTTAAAAGAAAAGATAACAACGGTAAGTCAGCGTTTTTTTTTCCGTTTAATTGCTCTTAATACAGGCAAAAGCTTGGCACTGATAAATCAAACGAGTAACGTTGTCTTTACGATAACTTAAAATAGCGTCAGAGGTAGAGACGTGTCGCTTAAACCATTCATTACCATATAATATATAATTAAGATATCTGATTTCAAGACACAGACAGAGAGAGAAATGGCGACGGAAACTGAAGTGATAGCTCCAGTGATCAACGGCGGAGGCAGAGGATGTTGCAAGTCAGGTCCCGGTTACACCACGCCACTCGCCGCCATGTCCGGTCCATCGGAAAAGCTCATCTACGTCACCGCCGTCTACACTGGTACGTATTTTACATCATCTGTTTTGTTTATATGTGTTGTGTAATCTATTTGCAGAATCCCGATCGATCGTTTTCATTACGTATTTTCAGATACAATCTTTACTTACTTTATAAAGTTGATTGAAGATTTTCTTAAGTAGGCCCTACGGAATCTCAAAGATTCAAGATCGAAATCACAATATTATTGAGATTTCTCTGTTTTTCCATTTCCGGATTAGATCCGTTAAGGAGAAGGTTAATGAAGCGAGTTTTATTATGTCTTTGAGTGAAAATCTCTGTGTTGATTGTGTGATGTGTGTTCAATTGAACAAGAAATGAATGGATAGAGTCTTGAACAGTCGTGGTTCCTCTGTATTCTGATATCTTTTAATTTCCTTAAATCGGATTCTTGATCGAATCACAAACCGTTCTGTTTTTATTATGTAAAATTTCATCGTACTTCCAACTCAAAATCAATTGGCAATGATTGGATTGGCCTAAGACTAAATCTGTCTAATGTCTGTTGGATTGAAGAAGAATGTTGGAAAAATTTGGTTCCTCTGTATTCTGATACCTTTTTATCTGTTTAAATTGGATTATAAGGAACGGGACGAGAGAAGCCGGATTACTTGGCTACAGTGGATGTGGATCCAAGCTCAGCAACATATTCAAGCGTCATTCACAGATTACCAATGCCTTTTGTTGGCGACGAGCTTCATCATTCTGGTTGGAACTCTTGTAGCTCTTGCCATGGTGATGCTTCTGCGGATAGACGCTATCTCGTGTTACCATCCCTTGTGTAAGATCCTTCACCCTTTCCTCTCCTTTACCCTACTACATCTCTTTAAGTTTCTTTCTTGATGATGACCAAATAGATGTTTTTGTTTCTTGATTGAATGAAGATCTGGTCGCATCTATGCGATTGACACAAAGGAAAATCCTAGGGCTCCGTCTTTGTATAAGTATGTAGATCCTAAAGAGATTGTTGAAAAGACCGGATTGGCGTATCCACACACGGCTCATTGTCTTGCCTCGGGGGAAATCTTGGTGTCGTGTCTTGGGGACGAAGAAGGAAATGCTAAGGGGAATGGGTTTCTCCTCCTTGATTCTGATTTTAACATCAAGAATAGGTATCTTATTGCAAAAAAAAAAAAAAAAAATCATTCTGTTTTAAGTTTCTGATAACCATTGTTGCTGGTTATCACTCTAAAAGTTAAAACAAAAACTATAAAGTTTATTACATAAGATTGATACCCAAGGAAAGTGCATATCGCGGATGCGATGACTTGTGTATGGTTTTTGGTGGGATGACTCAGGTGGGAGAAACCAGGACATAGTCCCTTGTTTGGGTATGACTTCTGGTACCAACCTCGGCACAAGACGATGATCAGCACATCTTGGGGAGCACCTAAAGCCTTTACCACAGGCTTCGACCTCCAGCATGTTGCTGATGGCTTGTACGGAAGTCATCTACATGTTTATAGTTGGCCAGGAGGTGAAATGAAACAACTAATTGACCTTGGAGAGACTGGTCTCTTACCTTTGGAGGTAACATAATCAAACATCTCTTTATAATCGTTACCGTTTGTTTTCTTTAACTTATATGTGGTGGTTGCAGATTAGGTTCTTGCATGATCCATCTAAAGATACAGGGTATGTTGGGAGTGCCTTGTCGAGTAATATGATAAGATTTTTCAAGAACAGTGATGAAACATGGAGCCATGAGGCAAGTGTAGTTTCTGAATCTTCTTCTTTGCCTCTTCCCTTTTTTATATTTTTTATATATTCAAATCTATGATTAATCCGCAATTCCATATGATTTCTTTTTAGGTGATTATATCAGTTAAATCGTTGAAAGTCGAGAACTGGATTCTTCCAGAAATGCCGGGGCTTATCACCGACTTCTTGATCTCCCTGGATGACCGGTTCATCTACTTTGTGAACTGGCTTCATGGAGACATTCGTCAGTACAACATCGAGGACCCTAAAAACCCTGTCTTAACCGGACAAATTTGGGTCGGAGGATTACTACAAAAGGGCAGTCCTGTTAAGGCCGTTGGAGAAGACGGCAACACTTTCCAATTCGATGTTCCTCAGATCAAGGTTTGTCCCAAAAAAAAATGTTATCTTTTTAGGTTTTAAACTAAGTTTTACGTTTTGCATTGTGTTGAAAATGTTTCTTCTCTGGTAATTTCAGGGGAAATCTCTGCGTGGAGGACCTCAGATGATCCAGCTGAGCCTCGATGGGAAACGATTGTATGTGACAAACTCGCTGTTTAGCGCGTGGGATCGTCAGTTTTATCCGGAACTCATGGATAAAGGCTCACATATAATTCAGATTGATGTTGATACAGAGAAAGGTGGTCTCACCATAAACCCTGATTTCTTTGTGGACTTTGGTGATGAACCTGATGGTCCTGCGCTTGCCCACGAGATGAGATATCCCGGCGGAGACTGCACCTCCGATATCTGGATTTGAGTTTGGCTCCTTTGAAGAGTGAGCTGGATTTGACTCATTGTTGTAACTTGTGTTTTGTAGAGTGTAATGAATAAGTGGTGGCTAAATTCGTGTATTATAAGCCAGAATGAAAAGTTGTTCTACTCTGTTGTGGCTAAAGCCGTGATAATATTTTTTTTCTACTTATATGTCCATGTCTTTTGAGTTTTGTGCATTGGACAAATCAGCGTACACTAAGTCATCATGGGGAAAGAAGGATCATGTGAATGTTCAAGAAAACTAAGAAAAGAATGAAATGGACGATCAAATGACGTAGATAGGACAACAAGATTGGACTTCACCTTAGCTTGGTCAGCTGGATTTAAGTTCAACTCAACTCGGTAAACAGATTGGACTGAGTCAAACTAGGTCGAGTGAGACGGTTGTTGACTGTTAGCATATAAATCTCGGCTCAAAAATTAGGTCTCATTAAGAAGTAAAATAAAGGTCGAGAGAGAAACGAAGAGCATCACCGAAGTGGAAGGTGCGGATGGAAGTGGAAAGCATGGCTCGAAGTCATCCAACGAACTTGGACCAACTCGAAGTGAACGACAAAGTCAAACCTATGATGTCAAACTCGAAGTCGACTCTGGTATTGACTGAAAAATCATTAAAAATAGCAATTCAATATTTTGACACGACCAGATCAACGGGACTAAATGTAATTAATACCAAATCAAGCGCATTAAATGAAAACGTGTTTAAAGGAGGAAAAAAGACTCAACTTTCACTACACTAGTTTTCTACTTAAAATTGTATGTTATTATTTTTGTTTAACGTTCTAAAGCTGAAATACTAAATAAATTTACCCTCATTTTCTACCATAAAATTCTTACTAAAATAGTCCATCTTGTTCTTGAGTTAAATTTCTGTTTTTTTTGTTCAAAATTTATCTAATTCTTTGTTTTGCACATGACGAACCTAGTTCTCTAAGTCTAGTTGTAATTTCGGTTACAACATTGGTCTAAAGCGGTTGGTTTGTACGCACACAAAGTCTAGTAATAACTAGAGATGGGTACTCAGGTTTTCCGTTCGTTTCATTTCGGTTCTTTCGGATTTTGGATAATTCGGAAAAGAGGTTTAGGATCCATATAGGAATACAAACAAATTTGTTCAGATCGGGTACACAAAATAAAATTTTGATCTAATATTGATCTAATTTGGATGAAATTTGCTTTACTTTGTAATAAAATTTGGTTTTATTTTGGAAAAAATGTTTAATTTTGGCATTAGTAAGGACATTTTAATATTTTGGTTATTTTAGATATTTTTATTTTTTACTATTTAAACATTACTAAAATGTTTGAGTTTAAAACTATAATTTTAGGTATTTGATTACTTCAAGACTAAATATAAATAATATGGTTTGTATATAACAATATTTCAGATATTTCATATACCCATTCGGATCTCGGTACAAATCTGATTTTGTTCGAGTACTTGAAGTATTTTAAACAAAAAACCATTTGGGTATTTAAAACTATATGGTTCGGTTCCTCTCAATTTGGTTTGGATTCGATTCGTTTTTTTAATTCCAGATAATTTGCACAAGCCTAGTAGTAACCATCTATTTTCTTGGCACGCGTCCCAAACAGTTATGTAATTGTCATGTTTAAGAATAAACGGCCTTATCTGACATGTTCGAATGGAGCGGTTGAATCAAACTATTTTAAACCCAAGAGCCCGTGCATCGTATTTCTAGTTTTTCTTAGCCAAAATTTCAGAAAAACTTTAGAAATTTTTGGACTAAAACAGAAAATCTAGAGAAAAACGAAGATTGTGAAAATTGATGTATTGCGTTTTTGAAGCATTTTAACAAAAATTTTGAAGGTTTTTCGAGTCATTTCTGTGTTTTTGGAGTCTTTTCAGATTGAAACACGTTTGGATGAGGTTTGAAGCATAAGGAGCAAGGAATGGGTACAAACTAACATATGCAGATGCAGAACTATGTAGAGACGTCTGAAGTTTGGCATTCGTTGAGGCACTTTCCACCGATGGATCGAGCAGACTTTTGTATACGAACAAGATCTTTGAGTTAGCTTTCATTTAGAAGTGGTTTGAAGTCGATCCAAATGTGCGATCTAAAGTTATGCTAGTTTTCCGAACACTGTTCAAACCGGCCGGTTTATTAAAGTGAAAAAAGGAAATTTTGGTTTTTTTCTATTTTGGCTTGGTTTTGCCAAGGATTTCGACCAGAACGTGATTTGACACATATATTCTAGTTCTTACCCATTGTTTAGACTACGCTTTCTATTATATTCATACTATTCATACTTTTGGATTTTGTGCTTTGTAAGCTTGGAGAGACGAATCTCTGCATCTTTGGAAAAGATTTATGAACCCCTTTTGATTTTATATATATTGATTATGAATTTTTCTTCATCTCCTTGCTTGTTCTCTGCATCCATGTTTGAGTAGTTTCATAGTTAGGTTTAGGGTTTCAAGAGAATTTATGAATCATTGAATTAGACATAGATAGAGAATTATCTTAAAGTTTCTTCATCTATTGTTGATCTAAATGCTGCAACTTGATTAGCTACCTAGTTTCTGATCTTAGGTTGTTTAGCGCACCAAAAGTGTTAGTTTAAAATCGTGAAAGAAAGCTGATGTTAAGGCGTTTTGTATACATATCAAACTTGAAATTAATGCTTGTCAAGAATTCTAAGTTCAAACGATAGTTTGGAATCTTAGGTTATTAGACAAAGTAGTTGATACTACGATAGTGGATTGATTATACATATATGTTTTGAGTTCTAGAACAGTTTCTAATTTATTCCCTGAATGATTATCTGATTCGTGACATCTGAATTCCTGCGAACTTGCCCTTGACCTAACGCTTGTTTTATTGATCTTTACATCGTTTAATAGCTATTTTAGTTTCATAACAATCATAACACTGTTTTACCTTAATTTCATTCTGAAAGAATCGTAGTATAACCTTGGTCTATGTGGATTCGATCAATGCATTGTTACAACATTTGATGTGCACTTGCAGTAGTTTATATAGGGTTAAAACTCTGTGTATTAAGTTTTTGGCGCTGTTGTCGGGGATCAATTGCCTTACCTACGAGTCTAGGTCTGGAGTTTAATCTAAGACACTAAATTCCACTAAATTTTTTTTCCAGTATTTTGTTTCTTACAGGTGATGGTCAAGGATTACAATGATTGGCCACAAGAAGAAGAAGAAGATGAGAGTGTAATCACGTTGGAACTAATAGTTGAGTTGGATGAGCTTTACAAAGAAAATCTATGAGATAAGTATAACTTATGCACTTAAAAGACGTAATATTTTGGGTTCTACCAATCCAACTAGAAGGTACACCATAGTGGATTGATTATACATATATGTTTTGAGTTCTAGAACAGTTTCTAATTTATTCCCTGAATGATTATCTGATTCGTGACATCTGAATTCCTGCGAACTTGCCCTTGACCTAACGCTTGTTTTATTGATCTTTACATCGTTTAATAGCTATTTTAGTTTCATAACAATCATAACACTGTTTTACCTTAATTTCATTCTGAAAGAATCGTAGTATAACCTTGGTCTATGTGGATTCGATCAATGCATTGTTACAACATTTGATGTGCACTTGCAGTAGTTTATATAGGGTTAAAACTCTGTGTATTAAGTTTTTGGCGCTGTTGTCGGGGATCAATTGCCTTACCTACGAGTCTAGGTCTGGAGTTTAATCTAAGACACTAAATTCCACTAAATTTTTTTTCCAGTATTTTGTTTCTTACAGGTGATGGTCAAGGATTACAATGATTGGCCACAAGAAGAAGAAGAAGATGAGAGTGTAATCACGTTGGAACTAATAGTTGAGTTGGATGAGCTTTACAAAGAAAATCTATGAGATAAGTATAACTTATGCACTTAAAAGACGTAATATTTTGGGTTCTACCAATCCAACTAGAAGGTACACCATGTTCAACCTTTGAATCTCATGATGATGATGATAGTTACATGCCTTGCATTGAAGATGCAACTTCTAGTTTCCACATTCCCTTGCTCATTGATGAATGCTATGATTTAATATGTGAGTCTGAAAGACTATATACTTTAAGAGTAGAAAAGCTTGCTAGAGATTATCATAAAGTGTGCTTTGATATTAATTATCTACGTGCTTTGAATGTTCATGATCTTGGGTTTAAGCTTTCAATGCATGAGGAATCTGAATCTCCTTTTGAAAAGTCTTACCTAGGGGATGTGTTTGATATCGATATGATCTTAAATGAGATAGGGAACCCTAAAGTTGAGATAGATTCTAGGGAGGAGGATATTGTGTTCTACATGATTGATGGAGATGAAGTTGACTATTTTGTGATAAACTCGTTTAGACCTGAAGTTGAATTTATCTTTCCACCAAATGCATTTGAACCTCATGAACATCTAACCATCAAGGAATATTCTAAGATATATGCTATATACGTAGTAGACTTCATTGATGTGAATTTTGTCACATGGGATTGGATAATTGTGTGTCGTTCTGTACATTTTGCTTCTTATCCTAACAGGACAAGGACCAAAGGTGCATTGGCCCAACCTTTTGATTCCCTTAATTAAAAAATCATGTGCTTAAACGTCAAACTGACAATCCACGAGTAAGTGTACATACTTTCATTTTTCTTTTGTTTTATAACTTTTAGTTTTGGTTTTAGGGTTTAAAAAAACAATGTTGAGGAAGATCGATCGATACATGGAGAATAAAAAATTGTCATAGCCTTTTACACTTCGAATGGCGACGCATATAAAAAAATGCAGATCAAACAGATAATGCTGATCAAGCATAACAAGTACATATCAAGCAGAAATGCAGAACAAATGCAAATCTGCAAATAATCATATTATACTATATAGTGTAACAATATAAAATAATGCAAATTAAATGTTTTAAAAGTCAAAAAGGAAAAAAATACATATAAATACAATACATAATATATTTAAATTTTAAATTTTATCAAAAAATTAAATTGGATTACAGAATAAAAGGAAATTTTAAAAATAAAAATTAATACAAAGTAATTTCATTTGTCTATATGTATTTTCAATATAAATGAAATAAATATAATTAAGAGAATAAATATGTTTAAAAATTTAAACTTAAAAAAAATTCGATTACAACATATGTAGAAAATTGAAAAATAAAAGTTAATATAGACTATTTTTCTCATATTTGCCACAAAATTTCATTCTCCTATTTTCACTATTTTTCATATCACATGGGTCAGCCCTATACATATATAAAATTACAATATAATTTATAAAATAATATTTATGAATTTATTCTACTAGTTTATACCAGTTAATAAATTTTAATTTTTGAATTATTATATATCAAATAATTAATCAATACAAAAAATATTTCACAAAATAAAATAAAATATATATATATATAGAACATATCTTAAATTGGATAAATTTTGGATATATGGATTTAGTTATCAAATGGAATTGAGTAATAAACTGCGAAAATCTAGCATTTATAACTTATTTAGCAAAATGAAAAAGAAAAAAAAAAACAGATGTGCAAGTATTCAGTAGCTTAATCGTGATGTCCAACAAATTTTCGATTTTTATGTGCATATCCTTAATTTAAGGCAGTTTTTATCTTGCATAATTGTTTTTTATTATTAATGTTTTGTTCTGTATTTAGGTAGTGAATAGTACATTAATGTAAATTATTTTACTTTATAAATAATTTGTATTTATTCTGTGTTTCCCATAAATTTAAAACTGTTTAGAAAAAAAAAAAATTTGCCAGCATCAAAATTCTGATAAGTGATATAAAACATGGTCCAACACCTCATATAACTTTTATTTTATTGTTATGATAATGATGAGACATCATCATTTGTCGTTTTACATTTTACCGACATGTTACTACCGACTCTCTCTTCTATAAATAGGTTTCACTGTACAGGCTATAGTAAAAGCAAGAAACAAGATTAAGATTAATGAGCAAGAGAAAGTGAATATATATTCCATCACTTACCTTTGTTCTTCTCTCGTTAAAGAATAAATAATATTATACTAATATACATAGTAACACACACATATATATATATATCTTATATAATTTACAACACTTTATAAGTACGATCGTCTCTCGATCTATCTATATACCAGATCTGTTTGTATACTACGAATGTGAGATTTATTTGTATACATTTTATTTTAAATTTTATTATTTACAGAAAAATAGCACATGCCTTCTCCGTTTATTTGTTATGCCGAGATCATAGGCTATGCCTTCTCTGAGCCGATCGTTATTGTAGGTATTGCCTTCACGATCGAAATGATCACATGGTAGACTGTGTCTCCTTAGATCATATTTACGGAGTGGAAGGATAACACCTCCTCCTTATTTAATTTATGTTCAAGCACTTAATTTATTTATTGAGTGGGAAATTAAAATCTTCATTCTTGTTCATTTATTTATTATGGAGTGGTAGTTTTAAAAACTCATATGCACGCAATTGAATGGTAGGCTCTGAACTTTAAATTATTGTCTTTATTTATATTGTTATTATGTCCAAATTTTTATAAATAATTTTTCATTAAATTAATTGGGTTAAGTTTTGTTATTTAGTTATAATGTCAAATTTGGCTAAGCTCGAGATCACCGTCCTTGACTTATGTGGACATAATTATATGTCTTGGACGGTAGATGCAAGGTTGCATCTAAAGGAAAATGGTCTATTGAGCACTATCGATAAGTCGATAGAGACATCATATGAGGCTAAGGTAAAAGCCATGTTTTTTTACGCCACCATTTTCATGATGGTTTAAAAGATGAATACATCACAAAAGAAGATCCGGCAGGTCTCTTACTATCGCTTAAGAGTCGGTTTGATCGCCAGAGGTATGCGATCTTACCGAAAGGGAGGCACAAATGGTTGAATCTCCGGTTCCAGGATTACAAAAGTGTGAGTGAATATAATTCCGCCATGTTCGGAATCACCTCCAGGATGACGTTGTGTAGAGAATATATCAGTGAATATGATATGTTAGAGAAAAGTCTCTCCACCTTTTATCATGGAAATATAATCATGTAGCAGTAATACCGGACAAGAGAATTCACCCTGTACTCGGAGTTGATGCAAATCTTGATGTTGCTGATTTCCTTGTTGATCCTAAAGCATCAACGGAGTCAAAGAAACTTAAATCTATAATAATGTTTCCTTGAAAGACACAAAGAATAACGAACACTTAATCCGGCTTTTAGTATGTATGATATACTTTTTTCGTTTTGGTAAAAGTTTTTTTGTGTAATATATTAACCTTTTGATTTAATATATTAACCTCTTTATAAGTTGATGTTTTGGTTAATTATTGCATCTCTTATAAATATTGTGGCCCATAAGATGTCACAATTTAAGATTAAGGATGGAGATACATGTCTAGCAGACAGTGCTACGATACATACAATCCCTAGAGATAAAAAGTATTTCTCCTGTCTCAAAATGAAAGTCTCCGCTGGAAGCGTGAGTACTATAACTGGTATTGCAAAGATTATACTAGACTCCGAAAGAGCGAGTTTTTCAATACCAATGGGTACAATATTTGTAGTGCAAGATGCATTATACTCCCCCGAGTCTAAACGGAACTTATTAAGTTTTCGAGATATATGGAGAAATGGATATCATATTGAGACTAATGATAAGAATGACATTGAATTTCTTTGCATTACAACGAAGAGAAACATCAGTTGGAAGAATTACCAATAATGTCCTTCAGATTATTTTGCACAAAAATAATCATGGCTGAATCACATGTTGCAGTAAATCAGAAGTTTACCAGGACTTTTAGAGTGTGGCATGAAAGGTTAGGCCTCCCTGGTTCAGTCATGATGAGAAGGATTGTGCAAAATTCGAGTGGCCACCCATTGAAAAACCAAAAGATTTTTCAATCGGGAGAGTTTTCATGTAAGGCATGTTCTCAATGAAAACTCATAAGTAGGCTTTCGCCAGCCAAATATAGAAATGAATCTCATGTATTTCTAGAGAGAATACATGGTGATATATGTGGGCCGATTCACCCCCCCCCCCGTGCGGGTAATTTGGATATTTCATGATATTGATTAACACATCTAGCAGATGGTCACATTTGTGTCTTTTGACCACAAGAAATATAGTTTTCGCAATATTCATTACCCAAATAATAAGGTTAAGAGCGCATTTCCCTGATTGTGCCATAAAAAAGTCAGGCTTGATAACTCTTGTAAATTCACTTCAGCGGCCTTTAATGACTATCGTATGTCTTTGTAAATTGATATTGAGCGTCCGGTTCCGCACGTACATACACAAATGGCATGTCTGAGTCTTTGATTAAACGGTTGCAGTTGATTGCAAGACCGTTAATCTTGAGAACAAAGCTTGCAATCACTGTCTGAGGACATGCTATATTGTATGCTGGGGCATTGGCCCAGGTAAGAAAAAGTACATATAATGAATATTTCCTCATACAGTTAGCGTTTGGCCATAAGTCAGATGTAACCCATCTTCGTATGTTTGGGTGTGCGGTCTATGTCCCTATAGCGCCACCCCAAATAAAAAAATGGGACCACAAAGGTGATTGTGAATATATATCGGGTATTCGTCACCAAGTATAATTAGGTATCTTGAACCGGCAACTGGTGATATATTCACTAAACGGTTTACCGATTGCCACTTTGATGAAAATGAATTCTTGGCGTTAGGGGAAGGATTGAGAGAATCACCAAATGATATCACCTGGTGTACACACTTTTTGCCTTATCTTGATCGTCCTATTAATGAACTCGAGGTGGAAGTTCATAAAATTATACATATGCAAAGTTTGACAAACTAGTTACCTGATGCGTTCACAAATACGAGGAGGGTGACAAAGTCTCATGTCCGTGCAGCTAATGCTCCGTCAAGGATAAATGTTCCTGAAGAACATATTGATGTAAGTAGAGCAAATGAACCGAGAGTTTAGCTGAAGCACGGGAGGCCTATGAGATCAAAAGATAAAAATCCTCGACAAAGAAAGAAATTAGGAGCAAGGGTTCTGGAAGAACCAAATAAAGCCAAATGTCCGGAAGACATTTGTGTCAAATGTCCTAAAGACATTTGTGTCAAATGTCTTGAAGACATTTGTGAAAAGGTTCCTGAAGAAACAAGTAAAGATATATGTCCGGAAGACATATATGAACTGGTTCCAGAAGAACCTGGTAAAGAGATTCGTCCTGAAGAAGAATTTGGAACAGAAAAATATGAGATTTCCATCTCCTTCGCCCAAAGTGGAAAATTATGTGCAAGAAGTGAAATAGAGTATGATGATAGAATGTTCTCTTTTTCTGTGTCCAAATGGATCGATCATGAAAATGATGATCTAGATCTAAGTTCTGTGTCAGAGTGCCAGAGAAGGCCTGACTGGGATAAATGGCAAGTGGCCATGAGGAATAAAATATTCTCCCTTAATATGAAGAATGTATTCGGACCGATAGCTGTTACACTTGAAGATGTAATGCCGGCCAGATACAAATGGGTCTTTATAAGAAAGAGATATGAGAAAAATAAAGTCACAAGGTATAAAGCTCGCCTTGTGGCACAAGGATTTTCTCAAAGACCGGAAAATGATTATGAAGAAACATATTCCCCAGTTATGAATGCAATCACATTCAAGTACTTAATAAGCCTAACGGCCTCTAAGAATTTAGATATGTACATGATGGATGTTGTGACTGCATATTTATATGGTTCACTTGATAGTAACATATACATGAAAATCCCTGAAAGATTTAAGATCCCTGAAGGATAAAGATGCCTAAAGTATGTAAAGAGCTATGTTCGGTCAAACTACAGCGATCACTTTACGGATTAAAGCAATCTGGACGCATGTGGTATAATCGCTTAAGTGAGTACTTGTTGAATAAAGATTACGTCAACAATGCGATATGCCCTTGTGTATTTATAAAGAAATCCGCATCAGGATTTGTGATCATTGATGTATACGTTGATGACCTGAACATGATTGGAGCTCAAAAGAAGATTGATTATGTAAGAGCTAATATGAAAGATGAGTTCGAAATGAAAGATCTTGGAAAGACAAAGTTTTGTCTTTGGCTCCAGATAGAGCATTTTCAAGATGGAATATTTTTGCATCAATCAAATTACACCAGAAGGGTGTTCAAACACTTTAGTATGGATAAAGCGACTCATTTGAGTACTCCAATGGTCAATAGACCACTTGATATGCTCTCAAATTTACCCTAAAGCTACTCTCTCAAATTAAGATATCACTGTAGTATTTAGGGATCGAATCCAGAGGGAATGAGATAGTGACAGAACAGACTTTTAAGTTCGAATTAAGCTAAGTATAAAAATGGAAATAAAAGACAGCAGGCAAATTAAAACTTAGTAAATTCAAGGGAGAAAAACGCTAGGTTCAGGAAAATTCTCAGGTGAATCCTAATTGCAGATCCGAACAGAATGTTAGGAATTTATGAAGAACTGTTCTTGAACTCGAAACACAATTATAAAATCAACCAGCTCTCGCTGCAAAGATTATCTATGTCTAAACCCTAGAATCTCAAATCTCTTTGCAAATTCTAACAATTGAGACAAACATTAATATCAGGTTCGATTGTTCACAAAATCCCTAAACCAAATCTCTTTGCAAATAGGTATTTTACTCATCTAACATTAGTTCATGCAATCAATAATACTCTCGCATCTATTAATCAACCTAAGATCGGATTATATGTCATGAAGCTAGAATAAGCATTAATTATAAATCCATATGAAGAACAAACAGATTAATCTCAACAGTAATTTAATTCTAACAACCTATCATCAACTCTTGAATAACCCAAAACCTAACTAGCAAACTACTCAGACATGGTGAATGAAAAAAACATCATGAATAAAATAGTTTGCATAAAATAATAAAGAAGAGAAATAAAGAGGTTCAATATCTCTCAAGAACAGAGTATAGGATCTATCTCCCCAAATCTCTCTCTAAAATAACGTGTGTAGCTTAAACAATGGCTCTGAAAACTATATATAAGGGTATAAACAAGAGTTTGGGCACTTTTACAAATAAGGAAAACTTCTGGACAATTTCCTTTCCTTCAAGACTTCTAAAATCAGGCGGCTTTGTGAATCCACGATTGGTGTCGATCGACACCAGAGTAGTGTCGATCGACACTCCTTGTAAAATCTGGCTCTTGACTTCATCACTTCGCAGCTTCGTCCACAATGCTCCAGAATGCTCCAAAATCTCCAATTATTCTCCAACCTGTAAAGACTCTAATAGAAGTCTAAAAAGACCAAAAGACTCTATAAAACGGACTTATATCATGGTCAAAAAACCGGTAAAAACCATGATATATCAACTCCCCCTGACTTACCTTTTACTTGCCCTTAAGCAAAACAGAAACTAAGTATAGAGTCGAGATTTGAAAACAGAAACATTCAGTAAGTCTTAGGAACACCACATTGAACCAACACTCTTGAACCCACATACCATAGAGCCAACCTTAGATAGTATTTCAGTATACTTACCACAAGCTTAGCAATCTCCCAAATCAAGTCCAAATACCTTTCTTCTCAAATTTTCGAAATTAAACAAAGGGTATTGACCAAAGGACTTACATATTCTTTTCCTTCCTTAGCGCATGAACAAGACATTCTTTGCACAGTTCCCTTATTTTCTCTTCCCTTAGTCAACTGCTGCCCATTTTCAGGGTGTTCTACATATATTTTCATTGACTTTTTCTTATTTTTTTGAAGTCTTAGAACAGTGATGCTCTTTACTTGTGTTCCTTGTGAGGAGACAGGTTCATGAGCGCTCACTAATATTGTTCCTTGTGAAGAGACAGGCTCATGAAGATCTTTGCACTATTCCTTGACTTAGACTCTTTTTTTCTTTTCGATTTTTCTCAAGGGAAGATCAAGGAGAGACTGTAGTTTTCTTATCTTGTCAGTGCTGAAAGAGGAATCAAGTCCAATGCATACCAAGCTCTAAACAGGAATCTGAACTCTCTCTGTTAGATCGATCCACTCACAGCTTTCAACCTAGTAAAATCTTCAATCAACTGCTTTGGCAATGGTTCTTCAAGTGTCAATGTTCTTTGGTTAGTTCTAAGAAAAACTAAAAATTTCAACTAAATTTTGACTCAATAAAACAAGTTTTTAACTGACTCGATTTGATTCTCAAAACAGAACACAATGTCAGTAATCACCTTCCCCAGACTTAAACAACACTGTCCATAATGCTATCTAACCCGAAGTTGGTAAAAATAATGAATAGAAACGATATAAACGACCAGACTTACCTATGTGTGCGCATGGTGTCGATTGACACCAATGAATAGTGTCGATCGACACTGTTCATGTCGAGCCCAGTGTCGACCACGGCTGACATCCGTCCGTCCGACCAATTTTTTTTTTTAAATAGAAAAAACAAAACCAAAAATTAGTGAAAATAAAACAAAATTTAAAGAAAATCCTACCTAAAAGTGGGTTGCCCCCCACTCAGCGCTTGTTTTCAGTCATTAGCTTGACTGTGTCGGGGATCATGTGTCTGGTGTATCAGATGGTGGCAGTGAATGCCTCCCACAAGAATGTCTCCTCATCCATGGTGGTGTATAAGCAGTAGGTGCATGAGATCGACCAAGGAATTGAGGAACAGCAGCAGGGTGGGACACTTCTTTTTCCTGCAGAATCATCAAAAGCATTACCAAGCCTTCTACGAGAATCTCGTGGCTTGCCTAAGAGTGAAACATCTTTTGAACCCTTTAAATTCGTATTGACAAGATAAGGGGGTTTGGAATTGGTTACATGAAGTACATACATTTGTTTTCTTTGAGGTTCCTGAGCTGTAGGATGTGGAGTTGTCTGTTTCACAACTGGTGATGGACTTGCAGCATTGGAAACAGCTGGTTGATTGATCTGCGAAGGGTGTCGATCGACACTAGGAGTGGTGTCGATCGACACCAAACCTGCAGCTCGAATCTCTGCACTTTTTCTGCAATTCAGCTCTGCAATCCTTTCCTTCATCACAAAAACGTCTTCCTCCATCAACTTCTGATTGATTAGAACCTCATCTCTGCTCATAGTCCTGAAGAGATGATTAGCGACTGTGTTTCCACTCCAATCTTCTAGCTCAACATCTTTCTCAGATTTCTCAGGCAATGCCTCTTGAACAACCACCTTGTTCACTTGCTCATTAGTATCCAACTCCTCTCTAGCGATCACAGCAATGCAAGAGACGTGTTTGGAAGTCCCAGTAGTAGGAATAGCTTTGTAGAAGACTCCTTTGTCAAAATTAGAGAAAGAAACTCTCTTATTAGGCATGTCTACAACTGCTCCTACTGTGGCCATGAATGGTCTCCCAAGGATGAATGGCATGCCAAACTCTTTGCTCACTTCCACAACTTGGAAATCAGTAGGTACTAGACAATTCCCTACTTTGACAAGCAAGTCTGGAATTGTACCATATGAGATTGTGGTTGAAGAGTTGGCAAAAGCAAGAGTCATATGAGGAGGATGAATATCAGCAATTTCTAGCCTCTCTGCAATGTCCTTTGACATGAGGTTCACGCTAGCACCAGAATCGTAGAGAGATGTTCAAAATCAACTCCTCCAGTGGAGCATGGAACAACAAACATCCCAGGGTCTTCAGCCTTAAGCAGTTGTTTCATTGGTGGTGGTGTATCCCTTGCTTTGTGAAAGAGCTCTTCCATTTCTTCAAAACTTTCTCTGCAATTTTGGAAGAAAGCACACAAGGGATACCTCTCATAAGCTTTATCAAATGAAATCTCCTTAGAAAATCTTCTCACCCTCTTTTTGAAAGCAGCCAGCTTCTCTGCACTAATGGTGATGTATTGCGTTTTTAAGGATTTCTAACCTAATGTTTTCAATGGTTTTTCGAGTCAACATGTGTTTTTAGAGTCTTTTAGTGTTTTATCGAGTCTTTTCAAGTTTTAGGTCGCTTTGGAAGAAAAGGAGTCATTTTGGGTGCAAACGAGCATATGGAGATGTAGAACCATGCAAATACGTCTGAAGTCTGGCCTTTGTTAAAGCACTTCCCACCGATGGATCGAGTTGAAGTTTGGACAAAAGATAGATAGTTGAGTTAGCTTTCATATGGAAGTGATTTGAAGTCGATCCAGCGGTGCGATCAAAAGTTATACCAGTTTTAGTGAAGACTGTTCAGCCTGACGAGAAGATGAAGCATGTGCAGAAAAAGTCCAGAAGGATATTAGATCGATCGATCCATATTTAGATCGATCGATCCAGTATTTTGAAGATTTCCCGAGACTTTTTAGATCGATCGATCCGTCCATTCCTCAATCGAAAAAAGGCAATCTGAAACTTCCTGTTTTGCCCTGGAATCATCCTAACTCAACATATTTCGACCCTAGACCTATATATACTTATTTTTGGCCATTGTTTAGGCAACTCTTTCTATTCTATTCATACTTTTTGGTTTTGTGCTTTGTAAGCTTGGGGAGACGAGTTTCTGCATCTTTGGAGAAGATTTCTGAACC
>JAHZTW010000004.1:59604854-59638640 GCA_020283515.1 Alliaria petiolata | reverse complement strand
ATTAAATTTTTAAACGGGTAATTGAGGTAATTTATCTCATATTATTTCCTTTTATGTACATCTTTGAATAAAATAATGATTTCGAATAGATAATATTTGAACAGAATTGGAAATATGACAGTAAATTTTAAACGGATACGGATGAGAAAGGAAAACCCATCTCAAAAAGCTACAAGACACAACAAATGTAATACATAAAAATGGATAAAAATAAGTGACACATCCGCGCGTAGCGCGGTTTAGCAACTAGTAGTAAATATAGAGGTTTGCTACGAAAGAACGCTAAACCGAAAATTAAAAAGGCTAAATTTTCAATGAAAGAACCCTTAACCAGGAAAGAGGCTGAGAGACGACAGGCTTTGGATTGGGTTTTGACTTTTAGATTGGTTTGGTCCTGTCCTGCTACACACCACATGTGTTTGGTATTTTTATGTGTGGTTTGTAAATGTCACGGTTTTACGACTTTTAGTTCTTTTATAATATGATTGATGATTATTTTTTACGACTTTTTAGTTCTTTTGTAATACGATTGATAACGTTAAAAGAGAATGCTATTTGGTTAAAACCTTTCATAGTATTTGTAACACTTTGACCGCCCCTATCGACGAGTCACCCATCTCTCCGTTGGGCTCGTGGGCCCGTCCCTGTTCGACGGTCGATGTGTTTTTTTTTTTGGTGACACGACAGACTGATTTACTTGTCCCTGCAATCATCACGTGACATTTCCCCGTGTTTTGACCTCACTCACACGGTTCCGCAGAGAACTTCCCGGAAGGTCACCCATCCTAGTGCTACTCCAGCATAAGCACGCTTAACTCTAGAGTTCTCTTATGGTAAGTGACCGGAAAAGGTAAAAACACTTTGATGACATAGGTAGCCAAATCAATCCATTTAAACTTATTCAAATGGACCAGGCCCGAGTCGTTACAATTCTCCCCCACTTAACGGGAATTCGTCCCCGAATTCTGATCCTGCCAGTGAACCCTAACCCCCAAACCGCAAGACAGTCTCCTGGGACAGAATCGGTTTGACTTCCCTTGGCTCTGATACCACTTGTAACACCCCGACCGCCCCTACCGGCGAGTCACTCATCCCTCCGTCGGGCTCGTGGGCCCCGCCCCTATCCGACGGTCGGTGCGTTTTTTTCTCGGTGGTCCGACCGACTGATTTACTTGTCCCAGCAATCACCACGTGACCTTTCCCCGTGTTTTGACCTCACTCACACGGTTTCGCAAAGAACTTCCCGGAAGGTCACCCATCCTAGTGCTACTCCAGCATAACTACGCTGAACTCTGGAGTTCTCTTATGATAAGTGACCGGAAAAGGTAAGTGCACTTTGATGACATAGGTAGGCAAATCAATCCATTTAAACTTATTCAAAAGGGCCGGGCCCGGGTCGTTACAATTCTCCCCCACTTAACGAGAATTAGTCCCCGAATTCTGATCCCGAGACAGTCTTCTGGGACAGAACCAGTTTGACTTCTCTTGGCTCTGATACCACTTGTAACACCCCGACCACCCCTACCGGCGAGTCACCCATCCCTCCATCGGGCTCGTGGCCCCGCCCTTGTCTGACGGTCGGTGCGTTTTAAATTTGATTTTCCAAAAATAAAATAAAAATATGCATAAATATAATGAAATTTTCATTTAAAGTTACGTTTCAAAAGTTCAAATTATGTATGGGTCAACTTTATCGCGATTTACATTAAAAATTCATGAAATGATAAAGAAATTGATTGCAAACAATAAAAAACATATTGACCAAATTTTAAAAGTGAATATAGTAAAAAATGGTTATTATTAACTGATATGTACACTATTTTTTTAATGTTTTGTTTTCGTTTTTAAGTAAAAAATCTATGAAATAAAAAAGAGTAAATGGAATGACAACTAAGTAACAAAAAGATAGAAATGAAAAAAAGGAAAGGAATCAAATCTGTTGGCTTGGTCTTATCTCTAGATTAATTTTGTTTTCCGTCGGTTTTATTTTCGAGGATATTTTTTCTATCCACCAATAGTTTTAAATCTAAAATTTTGAAGCGTAAAATAAAAATTTTACACAATTTCAAACAAATAATTAAATTACTTTAATTTTCATAATCTAAAGTTAAAATGTGCATTGAACATTGTTTAGAGTTTTTTTCGATCTCTCGGGGGCAAATCTTCTACAAACGAGAAAAAACGTTAGAGCCTGGAAAACATGATGGTGGGGTAATTTTCGATGGCTATTCGACGTTCAAGTCAGAAAATGAGTAAAAAACACAAAGAGGTGTATCGATAACCGGAAAGAGAATCAGAAAACGATCAAAGAAATGGTGTCAAACTGGGTCCAAAAGAAGGATGGATCTGCAGTGGATTTTAATTGGTGGACTTTTTAGTGTAAAGGGAGTAAAGAAAGAAAGAGTTTTGGGGTGAGAATCCCGGTCTGGTACTAACCAGAGAAGAGACCGGAGAATGGCCATAAATGAGACGCTAAGTCTTAGAAAGAAGTGAACATATTAGTGTTTAGAGAGACAAGAGTCGGAATATAACTTAGCTCAATGAGAGTAAATATATGTGAACCCCTTTCCCGTTGTGAAAAAGAAGGTATTTATAGAGTTTTACATGACCCAAATTAGTATACCGGGTCGGATTCATGGTCGTCGGGTCGTTGGATCGTATGTTGGATATGTTAAATGGGTCATGTACATACTGAGTACTCGACTTCTTTTCCACCTACTTTCCTTGGATATATCTGACAGCTGCTCGACAAGGCTCTCTCGTATCTCTGCTTATATCAATGTACATAGCAGAATTAGCTGATTAAGTGTGGCGTGTGATAACACTCATTTTTGGCCCCTTTTTACTATTATAAGTGAATGTTTTAATAAGTATTTCACTAAGGTTTTAATGCATAAAGGCTATTTTTTGAGAATTTGTATGTCCGAGACTCTTTTCAGGTAAACTAAGAAAAAGGGTTCAAAACAGAGTAAAACGGAGCAAAACAACATTACAGACTATTCCGGACTGCCAGAAGTTCGACTTCGGATCAAGGCCTTTCCACCATGAAATCCTCCTCAAATTTGACCACCAAGTAGAGGGGAATGTTACCTTTCAAACCCAAGTGGAATGAAGGCAAACTAACGGTTGGATTATAAGTTATGAAGCTTTTGCTGAAGGCATATGATGCAGTCTCGCAGAATGAGCAAAAGAATGAAAGGCGGTTTGATCAGACTTGATCTCACCGCGCCATGAAGCCACGCTCACGCGGCCAAGCCACCTCTCCCTGCACCACCAGGAGTCCAAGCCGTGATGGGGTCTAAATCGTCGTCCAAAAATAGGATGACTTCTTAGGGACTTCTCGAGTTTTAAATTTGTTATACTCTAAGCTGCAAGTGCACAACGTGCGATGTAGTACTTAGGGTATTAATCTACATGGAGGAGGTCAACTGCAAAACAGGAAATCAGGACAACCAAAGACGCAGAGAATTGAGGTTTGAGGGTGAGTGTCACGGTTTCTGTAGAAAAGAAAGAAAAGAGAGAGAGCCACGTTTTATATAGAGAAGGGTGTCGACCAAAAAAGAAATTTTACTTAAGGGCTTGTAAAAAGGAAATCAGGTGAGCAGTGCAGAATAAGTACATATTGAAGTGCGTAAATCTCGAGTTGTAAAGCAGATGGAGAAACACACGTTGGAGATCTGTTCGGGAAATCTATGGGGTTCTAACAAGAAATCAAACACACATCAGTTCAGACAAACGAGATTAGGCGATTTTCCCTAAACTGGAATCACTGGTTTCATGATCTAACTCTTTCAAGCTAGACCGACTATGATATGCAAAATTCGCGGGTATACGTTAGTATCCTACGTCCTAAACAAACATGCAATAAAGATCAGGTTCATAGACGCTCATGTTCCCCTCATAGATCTGCGTTGGCATCCCGGAGGTGTTCGCTCAGTCAAACTAGGTTCGAATATGAAATTCAGCACATTCGTGGTTTTTAACAATCCTTAAATCAGACTCTAGTTCATGCAATAAGAACCAGTTTGATAAGAAAGAAAATCCTAATCTATGGTCTAAACAATTGATGAGGCCAGTTTAAGAACAGTTAATGAAATTCCTCATAGATCCCCTTAAAGAACACCCAACAAAAATAAACTACTCAGACATGAAAGAAGGAGTAGAAAACGAGATTGATGAATGCATACTTGCATAAATCAATAAGAAGAAAGAAAGGTTCCAACAGAAATCGATCTAACTCGAAGAACAAGGATGAAGATCGAGAGAGAACGAGATCCGCGGCCGCAAAGTTTTCTAAGAACCAAAGTAAAGAAAATGTGAAAAGAGCTTTTTTATGAAACCCTAAACATCGAGTATATATAGGTCTTCAAGTCCCATTGAACAACTTAGGTCTTGGCTTGCATAAGACGGTTGGGGGTTTAAGTTGGGCTTCAAATTGGCTCAGGAATCGTAAAGTGCCTGGCCGCACAAGCAGGGGCTTGTGGCACGACCATTGGTCTTCTGGTTAGGCCGTGGCGCGGCCAGCTTGCTCTTCTTGATGCTTGACAGAGCTTATTGCCTTCTTCATAACTTGAGATCCAACCGTGTTATTGGACTCAAACCACTTCGAGATGAAAGACACCTGATAAGGCTACCTTGTCTCCAAATATGAGCTTGATCTCGTGGTGGAAAGGCCTTCATATGATGTTGATCTTATGTCCTCGAGCACTATTCCTGGAAATGTCCATTTTTCTCCGAAATGTCGATTTTGCTCCAAAATATGCGTCTTTTACTAAGATTACCTGAAAAGAGTCTTGAACAACCAATTACTCGAAATCTAGTATTTATGCATTAAAACCTTAGTGAAATGCTTATTAAATCACTCACTTATAATAGTAAAAACGGGCGAAATATTCATGTTATCAACTCCCCCAGACTTAAAGCTTTGTTTGTCCTCAAATAAAACAGAAATCTAAGTAAGGAAAAGAGGTTTGAAAACGTGGAAACTCACCAATACTTGGAAACTCATCAAGTCTAGCAATCGATCTGTTTGAGCCACATAACTCATAATCCAAACTCAAAGCGTTTGGGTCTAGTTACATTGAGTTTTTCACCCGTCCTGGATACGCTTCATGGTCCCTTTGAGTATTTCGAGCTTTCTCTTGACCCCTTTGTTCATTTAGGCATGTGGTCTCATTCGAGGGAGTATTAGTCAACGAGACATTGTACTCTTCTCTCTCAAACATCTAGACAAAGACATTTCCGACACAACTCTCCTATTTTCTCTTCCCTTAGTCGATTTCTCCCTACTTTTCTAGGGTATCCTTTTATTTTTTTTCTATCGACTTTCTTTTCTTCTTTTCTTCTTAGCTTGAGAACGATCACTTCTTCGAAGCTTTCATGATGTCTGCGAACCGTCTTCGTCCTTTGAGGAACTCGGGTCGTCGTTCTCAAACTAAGACTTTTCTTTCTGATCTTTTTTTTTCTTTTCTATAAAATGGGAAGATCAAAGAGAGGTTGCATTACATCTAATTAGTCATGCTAGAGTTTAAAAGAGGAGCAAATTTCGAAGTACCTCAAGCCCCTTGTCGAGAAATTTTTATTCATTAGGTGCGGAGTCAACGCAAGATCCTTGTAGTACTCTAGAGATTATAACTTTCTCTGTTGGAATGATCCACTCGCAGTGTTCAACTTAATAAACCTTGCTTCTAAACCCGTGAGAATGGTCATTAAGATTCCTTGTTCGAAGCGATTTGTACCTAGCAAAGTTCATAGTTTCCGACTAAAAATAATAATATTTGCTCTATAAAACGACTCGATAAATGATGTAAGTATGCTTAAGACTCATCAAATAAAAGTAAAGTTAGTAATATAAGAACCCCCCCTCCCCAGACTTAAATCAAATTGTCCCCAGTTTGTTTAAATCGAGTTGAGGCGAAAAAGATAGGTAAATTCAAGTACAAAGCTTGTCTTCTCTGTGCCATCGTGGCTCATGGTGCGGCTAGGCTCCTTCCAGCCTGCCCACAGGCAGTTCGTAGTCCGGTGAGTGTTCTTCGAAACTCCTTCATATTTTTGGTCTTTTTGTTTTTTCTGATTTTTTGTGCTTTTCTTGGTTTTTTGATTTTTTTGTTACTTTTGGGGTTTATATGAATATTGTAACTAAGAAGAAACCAAAACTAAAAATTAGTATGGTTAGAGAGATGAGAAAAAGAATACCTAAAATGGGTTGTCTCCCATTGTCCCGCTCTTGTTTAGAGTCTTTTAGCTAGATTTTGGTAGTTTGAGAGCTCAATTTGATGGTGAGCTCGACCTTAAGCAAGATCTCTTCACCTTATGCGCAACGTCTTCTGTCGAAGCACATGATGGAGGACTGTTTATGGCCTGATGTTTTGTTCAAGCTTCGAGCTTCCTTCCACACTCTTGCAAGTTCGTAGGGATCAAGTATCTCTTGCGTAGTCTCATTACTTTCATGGAAGTTAAACCCTATTAAATGCTCTTTCCATGCTGCAGTGAAGGTAATTTCCTGATAACATGCATATTTTACCCATTTTTACTATTATAAGTGAGTGTTTTAATAAGCATTTCACTAAGGTTTTAATGCATAAATACTTGATTTCGATTATTTGGGTGTTCAAGACTCTTTTCAGGTAATCTTAGCAAAAGACACATATTTTGGAGCAAAATGGATATTTCCAGAATAAGTGCTCGAGGGCATAAGTTCAACATCAGATGAAGATCTTCCTACCACAAGATCAAGCTCATATTTGGACACAAGGTAGCCTCATAAGATGTCTTTCACCTCGAAGTGGTTTGAGTCCAATCCCATGGTTGGATCTCAAGTTATGAGGGAGGCAAGGAGGTCCGTCAAGCATCCGGCAAAGCAAGCTGGCCGCGCCACAACCTGACCTGACGACCAGTGGCCGTGTCACAAGTCCTCGCTCGTGCAGCCAGGCGCCTGCAATTCTCAAGCCCATTTGAAGCCCAACTTAAACCCACAACCGTCTTATGCAAGCCAAGACCTAAATGACGCCTAAGGGGACTTGAAGACCTATATATACTCGATGTTTAGGATTTCTTTTAGGAAGTTCAAAGTTTTAACAAGTTCCATCCTCGTTCTTCGAGGGAGATCGATTTCTGTTGGAACCTTTCTTACTTCTTATTGATTTATACAAGTATGCATTCATCAATCTCGTTTTCTACCCCATATTTAATGTCTAAGTAGTTTATTTTCGTTGGGTGTTCTTTAAAGGGATATATGGGGAATTTCATTAACTGTTCTTGAACCGGCTGTTTAGACCGTAGATTAGAATTTTCTTTCTTATTAAACTTGTTCTTATTGCATGATTCTAACGTCATGAACTAGAGTCTAGTTTTAGGATCTTGAAAATCACTAACGTGCTCAATTTCATATCTGAACCTAGTTTGATGGAGCGAACGCTTCTGGGATGCTCACGCATACCTATAGAAGACATGAACGTTTATGATCCGGATCTATACTGCGTGTTTTCTTAGGCCGTGGGATACGAGAGTATACTTGCGCACTTAGCATAACATAGATCGATCTAGCTTGAGAGAGTCAAGGTCGTTAAAACTAGTGATTCCAGTTTAGGGAAAATCGCCTAGCCTCGTTTGTCTGAATTGTTGTGAGTTTGATTTCTAGTTAGAACCCCAAATATTTCCCAAAGAGATCCCCAACATTTGTTTCCCCAACGTTTGTTTCCCCATCTGCTTTTTAATCGAGATTTACGCACTTCAATATTTACTTTTTCTGCACTGCTCATCTGATTTTCTTTTACAGGCCCTTAAGTTGATTTTTCTTTTTCCGTTGGTTATAGAGTTGGTCGACACCTTCCTCTATATAAGACTTGGCTGCTTTTCTTTCTTTTTATACATAAACCGTGACACTTACTTCCGAACCCCCAATTCTCTTCGTCTTTGGTTGCCCTGATTTTCTTGTTTTGCAGTTGACCTCCTCCATGTGGATCGATACCCTAAGTACTACAACGCACGCTGTGCACTTGCAGCTTAGGGTCTTACAAATTTAAAGGTCGATGAGTCCCCAAGAAGTCATCCTATTTTGGAAGACCAATTTCGACCCCATCATTTTCGGGGGAAGATTTTCCACTACCTGGTTAAATTCTGCGAGGTCTTCCGTGCTGATCAGGTTACGAACTTTCCCGATCTTCTTGTATCTATAAACATCCATGATCCTAGTCGTAGTGGTATTGAATCTAGCTTAGATGAAGTGACATTTGATGATATCCACGTCTTCCTTGCTATCCTTGAAGTATTCCTTCAAGTCTTTCCTTCTCCAAGCTTCATTGAATACATCGGAATCTTTTTGACCTTCTTATGGAACTCGATCAATCTTTCTCTTTTGATGCGATCCCCGAACCGTGATTCTTTCTGGATCCTCTTATCGTCTGATTAGCACGCTAAGGCTTCATCTTCTGGCTGTTCTGGAGATGATCTTCTATAGAAGGGAGATGAGAACGTTTGGCGCGGTTGATTGTTCGAATAGGCCAACTTGCTACGGGCGCACTTTGCTATAAGAATGACATTACGCTTTCTTCCAAAGCGGGTGATGGCGTTGCAAGGTGTAAAGAGAATTTGTTCGAGCTTCACGTTTGACCGGTGGTTTGGTGAGATTGGCACGGCATCTTCCTCGCTTGAAGAATCATGGTCTCTTCGCGCCCTTTTGCAGGGAAGCTTAACATCCTCTTGAAAGGGGGTAGCAAGTCGATGATCTTTTGTTGATCTTTGGCGAGTCTTTCGAACATGTCGCCGCTTCTCTCTAGTTCTTTGGCGATGCTTTCAATTGCTCTGTTGTTGCTACTGGCTTGGTTCTTGATCGCGAGGCGGCCTTCTCTTCCCTCTATTTTGTATATCCCGAGATGATCTTTGACTTCATCAACAGCTTCCTTAGTTTCTTCGAGCTCGCAGACATACTCTCGAATTTTTCGTTGGAACTGAGTTAGGTTGTATTCGTGGCATCCTAACGCTTCTTCCATCTTTAGAAGTTTGTTTCGGTCCTTTGAAGCTTGGATTTCAAGTTTCCTGACCTGATCCGCGATGTCTTGCACCTTGCGAGATATCTCGGCTTGCATTGAATCGACCCGAGAGTGAAAGAACTTCTCGGAATCAGCTCCGCGGTCCATAACAATTTTTATTAGCTCCATAATCTGGTTCAATCGTTGATGCATGAGAGAAGGAGTGGAAAACGAGATTGATGAATGCATACTTGTATAAATCAATAAGAAGTTAGAAATGTTCCAACATAAATCGATCTCCCTCGAAGAACAAAAATGAAGATCGAGAGAGAACGAGATCTACGGCCGCAAATTTTGCCGAAAACCAAAGTAAAGAAAACGTGAAAAGAACTTGTTTATGAAACCCTAAACATCGAGTATATATAGGTCTTCAAGTCCCCTTGGGCGTCATTTAGATATTGGCTTGGATAAGACGGCTGCAGGTTTAAGTTGGGCTTCAAATGGGCTCTGGAATCTCAAAGTGTCTGGCCGCACAAGCGGGGGCAGCTGATAAGACAGCTGATAAGGCTACCTTGTCTCCAAATATGAGCTTGATCTTGTGGTGGAAAGGCCTTCATCTGATGTTGAACTTATGTCCTCGAGCACTATTCCTGGAAATATCCATTTTACTCCAAAATATGCATCATTTGCTAAGATTAACTGAAAAGAGTATTGAACAACCAAATACTCGAAATCTAGTGTTTATGCATTAAAACGTTAGTGAAATGCTTATTAAAGCACTCACTTATAATAGTAAAAACGGGCAAAATACGCATGTTATAAATCCACGGCGAAGCCATGTGTGGCTGCGCCACGAGCCCACTTATTTATGCAGCCATCAAGACTCGGGCTAAACCTAAGAGACACCTAGGGAGCCTCCAAGACTTATAAATATTCGGCTCTAGCCTCTCATTTTCGAGAATGTCCTAAGCAAGCCACCAAAAACACTTTGTTCTTCATTTTAGCATTTTCATTGTTTATATTTTTTTATTTTCTAAGGGAGATGGATTGTTCTTGAACCCTTTTTTGTTTCTCATCGGTAAATTGAAGTATTCATTCATTAATAATGTTTATGCTTCGATTCCTTACGTGTGAGTAGTTTATTTTCGATAGATTGTTTAATCTCTTGTTAGAACCCCTTAAAAATTCCAACGTTTGCCTCCTATCGATTTACCGCATTTCATTACTGTCTTTCAATTTCGCACTTTCGTTTATACACTTTCAACACAGCACTTTCAATACCGCAATTTCATTTATGCAATTTCGTTTATGCACTTTCAATACTGTACTTCAATATCGCTATTTCGTTTATGCACTTTGATTATCGCACTTTTTATTGATTTCCTTTTCGCCGTTACTTTGAACTTCCATTCCATTTAAAAAGTTAATTTTCCTTTTCTCCCGTTTGTTATAGGCTTAGGCGATAGCCTAGCCTATATAAACGTGGATTGTCTTCTTTCTTTTCACAAACTACAACCTCAAAACCGTGACAAACAAAACCCCCTTTTCTTTTGCATCTTTGGTTGCTCTAACACATCTTTTGTTTGCGGTAGGTCTTCCCTATTGATCGACCCGGAGGAGCGTCAAAAATCGATAGCCACTTCTCGTCTCGTCAGCGTGGCAATCTTCCTTATCGTTGTTCTTCCATATGAATTGTGAGTTGTCACTTTCACCTATCACATGCGAACATAAGGCATTAAATGCATGATCAGATTGTTGTAACAAGTATGGGCATGAGTCTGATTATGTTCTTATTATCGATTGATGGAAAAATAACAAGTGTTGAATTACATTTATCCCCCCTAAATGAAATACATACATGGCCTGATTTCCTTGATACGAGGGATCGGGCTGTGAGGGGTTGTCTGGTTACTGGATGCTCCTATTAGTGCCATGTGTGGACCACTCCTTCCCAGTCTCGCCTACTCCAAATGATTGTGTTGAGTACTGATATATCATGGTTTTTACCCATTTTTAGACCATGATATAAGTGTTTTTATAGAGTCTTTTGACTATTTTCGAGTCTATATAGAGTCTTCACAGGTTCAGGTACAATTGGAGATAAATTGAAGATTTGGATACATTTTGGAGCTTAATGGAATGAAGTCGGATTGAAGAAACACGATGAGTGTCGATCGACACCAGGATTTCCAATTTCTAGAAGCGTGAAGTTTCCAATTTTTGAAAAAAAGAAATCTCTAAGACTTTTCCTAATCTTTCAAGGAATTGAAGATGCGAACCTAGGCCTATAAATATAGTTTTTCAGCCATTGTTTAGGTACAATCTCATACTTTAAGAATCATAGAAGTTTACGTTTTTGGAGAGAAGAATTTGACTCCTTTATAGCAGATTTGGAACTCTTTTATTTTCTTCTATTGATTTCTTTTATGCTTACTATTCAAATAATGATTTCTGTTTCATTGATCATGTCTGAGTAGTTTGCTAGTTAGGTTTAGGATTTTTCAAAGGTGATTGATGAATTGTTAGGTCAAATTAAATTGTTAGGATAAAATCATTAGAGTTCTTCATCTGGATTTGTGTTTAATGCTTATTCTATCTTCATGACCTAGAATCTGATCTTAGGTTAATTAATAGATGCGAGAGTGTTATTGATTGCCTGAACTAATGTTAGATGAGCAAAATACCTATTCGCAAAGAGATTTGGTTTAGGATTTTGTGAACAATCGAACCTGAACTTTAATGCTTGTTTGAATTGATAGGATTTGCAAAGAGATTTGAAATTCTAGGGTTTAGACATAGATAATCTTCGCAGTGAGAGTTGGTTGATTTTACATTAGTGTTTCGAGTTCAAGAACAGTGCTTAATAATTTCTAACATTCTGTCTAGACCTGCAATTTAGATCACCTGAGAATTTCCCTGAACCTAGCGTTTCGTCTCCTGATTTTAAAGAACCCTAATTCGTGATTGCTCGTTTACTTCCTGCTTAGTTTTACTTTCATTCTATTTGACCTAGCATAATCTGTACTTAGAAACCTTAGTGTAGCATCTACTTCCCTTGAGATTTCGATACCCCTTATACTACGATTGCATTTGCTGTGCACTTGCAGTAGTTTTATTAGGGTAAAACCTGAGCCCTATCAAGTTTTTGGCGCCGTTGCCGGGGAAGGAGATTAGTTGCCTACAGATTTCTAGTATTAGAATTATGTCTAGGTTTTTAATTTTTGTTTTTGGTTACTAATTTTAGTTTCTTATTCTTGTTTTCAGGTGTATGCTTAATCGCAATACCAGGAGGAACAAGGAAAATGAGGTAATCAGACGTGATAACCAGGAGCTAGCATGTTTGGAACGAACCAACAGAATAATCGTGGCCAGAGACTTGATGATAATGGAGCTGTTATCATCGAGCAAGCAATACAAGTCGCACCTGCAGACGTTGGACGTGGAAGAACGCTTGGCGATTACAACAGATCAGATCAATTCTATGCTAATAGAGCTGCGATCCGTCCTCCTGCATTCCAGAGGAATGACTTCGACCTGAAACCTGCTTACTTCACGCTGGCGGCTCAGCATCCTTTCCATGGTCTTCCTAATGAACATCCCATGGACCATATTGAGAGATTCGAGGACCTCGCATCAAGCATTAAGGCTAATGGAGTGACCTATGACTATCTCTTCTGCAAGCTTTTCCCTTACTCGCTTGCTGGAGATGCATCATATTGGCTGAAGCAGTTGGATCCAGGATCCTTGACCACTTGGAAAGAAACAAAGAATGCATTCTTATGCAACTTCTTTGATGATGCAAGGTCCGAGGAGCTGAGGACAAAAATCACCACATTCTCCCAAGGTCCCACTGAAGCATTCAAGGCTTCTTGGGTGAGATTCAAAGCTTACCAAAGGGACTGCCCATATCATGGTTTCAGCGAGCCGCAGCTTATCGGAATCTTTTACCGAGGGATCGATTGGAGGTACCAGATGGCTTTAGACGCTGCGAGCAATGGCAACTTCAACACCAGATATCCAGAAGATGCGATGGTGCTTATAGAGAATTTGGCTTCTTGCAACAGCACCAAGAATGCAGACTTTGAGAGGAAACAACATGCTGGTGCAAATGGAGGAAGCCAAATAGCTGAGGTTAACAGGAAGCTGGACATCTTGATGGGAAAGAAGCAAGTTCACTTTGCTAATGAAGTTGAGACCTTTGAGCCAGAGCAATAAGAAGTCAATTACATCAATGGTGCTGGATTTCAAGGTCAAAGGTTTGGCAATCAGCAAGGCTATGGTTCTTCTTACCAGAAGCCTTTTCAGAGCAACAGCTTCAATAGAACTTATGGTTCTTCTTCTTACCAGAAGCCTCCTGCACAAGACAATAAGATGGAGTCCATGATTGAACAGATCTTGGAGGGCCAACAGAAGATGACTGTGGACTTCAATGGGAAGATTGATGCCTTGTACACGGATCTGAATGGGAAAATTGAGTCTCTGGGTACTCATATGAAGCAATTGGATGTTCAAGTTGCTCAAACTGCTGGAGCTTTGAAGAGACAAGAGGGGTTTTGTAGCGCCCCGACCTGGATTTCCTAACACGCGGCCGAACCACAATAAATTTTTGCCTTTCTAACCGATATCCTAGATGAAGTTTAATACATTCCATTCATCTAACAACTTAACTCAGTCCATCCCATGGCCTTACTCATTCACGACTTAACTAGCTACGCATTAGAATAACAATATCAAGCGTCAACTAAACCATACCTTGGCCACTCTGCATGATCCATGAACGTCCCATACCGTCCGGACCTCATTCACAAGTTCAAACACGCTCCTCCTGACCCAGCCACTGTGCTGGCTAACCCACGAACACATCTCCCCCCCGTACTTAGTCACTCAACCAACCATCCCCACTTGACCAAGTACAGAAGAGAGACGGCCCGGATCCCCGATCCCTTGCACGTCCAGACACGATCAACACGATCCACATGATCGCCAGACACGATCCACACGATCGCCAGACACGATCCAGCCACGATCAATCCTGACCGCCAGCCAGCCCAATCATGATCCTCCTTACCATATCCACGTTTCTCATGACCACGGTCGTGGTCCTCTCGGCTATCTCTCGGATATAGCCGACTCCTCTTGACTATCTCTCGGCAGCCCCACTTTCTCTCTATCAGAACATAAATCTCTCGGTGAAAACTCGACCAAAACAGAAATCCCTCGGACGTAGTCACGCGTCTCTCAGATCCAGTCGACTCGTCTCGGCTATTGGTCGGATATCACTTTACCCGATCAGCATCTCTCGGCTATATCTCAACCCGGTCAGAATTCATCGGACAAACTTGATCCTTTCCTCGGTAAATCGACCACTCCAAGTCGATTCTCTCGATCAGAATTCCCAGAAACAGAACCCAACACGCGATCTCTCGATGTCCCTTCTTTTCTCTCGGACGAACTCGACTTTCTCTCGGCCGAAATTTCTTTCTCTCGGATAACTCTCGATCCAGGCAGAATTCCTCGGACAATCTTGATCCCTCGGTAAATCGACCCTTCTGAGTCGTTTCTCTCGAACAGAATTCACAGAATCGGCACAGACATAACAATCTCTCGAACAGCTCGGATTTCTCTCGGGTAATCCCTCGGGAACTCAGAAATTCTCGAGTAAAAACTCTGTACCACGCGGCTGCCCCGAGATAAATCCCTCAAAATCACTTATATACAAGAAACCCTAGAAATAAACCGCTTGGTCAAGCCTTAGCCGACGCATCTCGGTTTTCTCTCGGTTATAGTCGGTCTGTTTTAAGTTTCTCTCGGCTTAATCCAGACGGATTCCTTTTCTCTCGACTAAAACCTGAACCGCTCGACTAAACTCTCAAACTGCTCGACCATCCACGGGATAAATCCTTTTCCACTAAGGATAAACCGATTTCCCTCGAGTAAAACCACAGCCCACGGCCTAGTACCCTTGTTTATCAACACTTAGACAATTTCTCTGCAGTTTCACATTTTTACTCGGCTATAGCCACGCTACAGTCCTTAACCTCACAGACGCAGTCATGGTACATACATAATTACTGAAACGGACGAACCTCACTCGTACCAGAACGTATACACAACGGCCATCCCATGACCCGCACGACCATACCCAGGATTTCTGGTCGCGGATGCTACAATTCTCCCCCACTAAATTTGGATTCGTCCTCGACTCCGGTTCTTCCTCCAGAAGTTTCTGAAATCATTTCGGGAACCTTGTACTCATCCTTGACTCTACTTCCCAAGTAGTTTGCTCGTCGCCATTACAGTCCCACAGAACTTTGATCATCTTGACCACTTTACCACGCTTAAGCTTTTCCTTCCGGCCAACCACACAGATTGGTCTACCTTCCACGGTTAGATCCTCTTGCAAATCTTGCGGTGGTTCAGCGATAGCATTCTCACGTCCGGTCAACTGCTTTCTCAGCTTGTGACACGTGAAACACATCGTGGTACGCATTCATTCCCGGCGGTAAGTCCAACTTAAACGCCACTGTTCCAAGCCTTTCAAGAATCTGGTACGGTCTAATGTACCTCGGACTCAACTTAACATCAAACGTTGCTCGGCTTTTCCCTTATGTGTCATAGCCTTCAGATAAACTAGGTCGTCCACACTGAACTCTAAGTCCTTATGGCAATTATCGGCATAACTTCTTTGCCGTTCTTGAGCCTCTTTCAGCTTAACTTTCAGAAAACATATCTTTTCAGTAGTCGTCTCAACCACTGCCAGTCACAATAGACTCCCCGCCTTGGGTTGAACATAACGGTTCTCTACGCAACCCAACCAAAGGCAGATAATTCTCCTAGTCTTATATGCCCTCCATTAGAACTTCGTGACGCCCCACGATCTGTTCCAACGTTGACCCGGCCAAAGCCTTTATCCAGATTGTAACGCAACACTCTTCCTACCTAGTGTCGTTACCTTATCCGAGTCCCCATCCTCGGACTCTAACCACTCTTAATTTAGTTGTATTAAACTCTTTTCCCAATCGCAGCCTTCTCAAGACTCTATTCCAGATACTTGACCTTAGACCATCCTGGCCTTGGTCCAGACTTCTACCACTAATCAGAATTCATGTACGCCACATCCGGCCGAACACTAATCTACAGAACAGCCTACACAGCTTTACCTTGCAGAGCTCTTGTCCGACCACTTCCAGATCGAACAAACTCTTATCAGACAGACTTCTCTTTTAAAACTAGTGAACTCAAGACTTGCTCCTTTAGTCTTTCTGTCAAGCTAAACAATTCCATTCTCTCGACAGTCTCTTGGTGTGCGTACAAATCTTAGAAAACTTCTCATGTTTCTAAGTATTTCCACTCGCCCCACCTCAACTTCCTTTTAATCAGAATTCTTAGCATAATCCGTTAGCTTTGGACTTTATCCAACAGCTCAGTAATCCATGATGATCGGTCATGCTTACCATCTTGGCCCATCGACTTGCCTTAGCGAACTCCCGAGTTCCTAAGCGTTTTGTCTCATCCTTGCCTCAACTACCGTTGACCACCATCATAAGTTAACAAGTTACACTGGTTCTTATTAATGAATCAACTTGATCCACAGTTCCCGAACCCAACGGTTCCAACTTTCCAGTCAAGACAATCAACCGCAATGTCCTTAGTAGATTTACCATTCCATCTACTTTATTTTCAGACGATACACTAGCCTTCCACCGGCTCAATGCATCTGCAACCAGAATAGCCTTACCCACATGATAAGCTATATCCACATCATAGTCAGCGACTATCTCAATCCACCTACGTGGCCTCAGATTCCCCGATTCACTCTTTGATCCTCGGATCACTCCTCGATCCACGGATCACACCTTGATCCTTACAGACATAATGTCTTGGCAAACTCACCTAGTTCCCAAGAACACTCTCACGGTCACGCCTTGGCTAATCCGCATATTCCCACAGACGCTAACATCTAATCGCCTTGGCAACCCGCAGGTTCCTAGCTCACGGTTTCAGTCATGCAGTGATAAACTCCTCAGTCCTCACCCACACAGTCCTAAGTTACTCAACCGTTATCTCGCAACCAACATAGGTTACTCAACAGTCATCTTGCAACCAGCATGCCACAGTCATGCCCCATCTAGCCTCTCTAAAAGGGACCAATGACTCAGCCAGTACTTGGCACACCAAGCCATCAGTCGGCTCACAAGTCCTCGGCTCACACGGCCATTACAAGTCCTCACTTGTATTTTCAGTTGGTACCATGCCTTAGCCAGCAAGTACTCGGCACACTAGCCAATCAGTTCGTATAATGCTTAACAAGCAAGTACTCGACACACTAGCCAATCCATTAGTAGCGTTATGCCACATTACTAATCCTGCGATGGCAAACTTTCTTAGTCCCCACCGTCACAGTGATCACAACATATTCGTTGCAAATTCAGTATCACATCAGTCATTGGCGAATCCACTGATTCTCACGGATGTTACCACAACCGCGCTTTGGCAAACGTAATGGTTTCAAATGTCGCCTTCACTTCAGTCATGCATTGGCAAATCCACAGTTTCCAAAAATGCATCTCAGAAAACATTCGTCTTGGCCGACCCTCTTGTTTCAAGAACGAATCCCAGAAGTATTGGCAAACCCACTTGGCTTCCAATAACACCTCGCAGAAACAGTCACGCTTGGACAACCCACTTGGTTTCCAAAGACGCATCTCAGAAACAGTCGCGCATGGACAACCCACTTGGTTTCAATGGTCGTAACCAAAAACAGTCACACCTTGGCAAACCTACCTGGTTTCCAAAGTCGTAACACAGAACAACCACGTCTTGGCCAACCTACCTGGTTTCCAAGGACGCCAGAACAGCACACGGCTTACAAGCCCTTACTAGTCACACATACTTTTACCACGGCTCACTAGCCTTTTACGGCACACAAGGCCTTCGGCACACAATGGCCCCGGTCACCCAGACCCTTATCGGCACGCAATGGCCCCGGTCTCCCAGACCTTTATCTCGGCTCCCAGCCTTACTACGCTTAACCAGCGTGTCTTTGCTTAACCAGCAGAACAAAAGAATGCAAGAAATGCATTACAGAACTTATATGATCATCTATCCTAACTCTGGCCCTAGTCTTACGGACTCGCTTCCGCACTAGCGTGAATCACACATCACCCAGGCAAGAGAGACGATCCTGCCTCGATCACAAGTTAGTTAGACACCATGTATTCCCACGATTATCACAACCGAACAACAATCACATAAATAGGCATGATCATCTACCCTAACTCTGACCATCTAGTCTTATGGATTCGATTCCACACTAGCGTGAATAACACATCACCTAGGCAAACGAAACGATCTTGCCTCGATCACGAGCTAACTAGATACCATATCATCCTTGGTAGTCACACATACCAACTTAATCTTATACCCAAAACCAATTCACCATAGTCATGAATACCTCCGAGAAGTTTCTTGATCATCAATAAAGTATTTGGCGAGGACACATGACTCCCAATCTCTTGCTCTCTTTGATCTCAACTCTCGAACCGCACTCATACTATATGATCACTTAGCAAGCATATAAACAGTTTGGACCTATGATCATCTCAACTACTTGTGAAGCCTCACAAGGCATCGGTTCTACTCCAAGCGAGAATCACACATCCCCTTAAACTAGCAACTCGATCCGGACATTCACACAGCTAGTTAGATACCAAGTTTTGACCACTCGATACCTTGTACCATTCACATTCATTCACAATCATAGAAAAAAGATGATCATCTACCCTAGCTCGCGGACCATGACTTATGGACTCGATTCTGCTCTCGCGTGAATCACACATCACCCAAGCAAGACACTCGATCCGGCAATCCAAACGAGCTAGTTAGACATCATGTATTCTCACGGTTCACACTTAACCAAATCACAATAACAAAACATTGACCTTGCTAAGCTTATTCACTAACTTACACAAGCAATCAATGAAAATCAGATAACCTAGCAATCATACGATCCTAGATACCAGTCACTTAAGCAGATAAAACATTTATTCCCTTTACCATTTTCCGCGTCTAAGTCATTCTAGACAAGCCCAATTCACATCAAGACTTTGTCATAGAACCGACCACGCTCTGATACCACTTGTAGCGCCCCGACCCGGATTTCCTAACACGCGGCCGAACCACAATAAATTTTTGCCTTTCTAACCGATATCCTAGATGAAGTTTAATACATTTCTTTCATCTAACAACTTAACTTAGTCCATCCCATGGCCTTACTCATTCACGACTTAACTAGCTACGCATTGGAATAGCAATATCAAGCGTCAACTAAACCATACCTTGGCCACTCTGCATGATCCATGAACGTCCCATACCGTCCAGACCTCATTCGCAACTTCAAACACGCTTCTCCTGACCCAGCCACTGTGCTGGCTAACCCACGAACACATCTCCCCCCCGTACTTAGTCACTCAACCAACCATCCCCACATGACCAAGTACAGAAGAGAGACGGCCCGGATACCCGATCCCTTGCACGTCCAGACACGATCAACACGATCCACATGATCGCCAGACACGATCCACACGATCGCAAGACACGATCTACACGATCGCCAGACACGATCCAGCCACGATCAATCCTGACCGCCAGCCAGCCCAGTCATGATCCTCCTGACCATATCCACGTTTCTCATGACCACGGTCGTGGTCCTCTCGGCTATCTCTCGGATATAGCCGACTCCTCTTGACTATCTCTCGGCTGCCCCACTTTCTCTCGATCAGAACATAAATCTCTCGGTGAAAACTCGACCAGAACAGAAATCCCTCGGACGTAGTCACACGTCTCTCAGATCCAATCGACTCGTCTAGGCTATTGGTCGGATATCACTTTGTCCGATCAGCATCTCTCGGCTATCTCTCAACCCGGTCATAATTCATCGGACAAACTTGATCCTTTCCTCGGTAAATCGACCACTCCAAGTCGATTCTCTCGATCAGAATTCCCAGAAACAGAATCGAACACGCGATCTCTCGATGGCCCTTCTTTTCTCTCGGACGAACTCGACTTTCTCTCGGCTGAAACTTCTTTCTCTCGGATAACTCTCGATCCAGGTAGAATTCCTCGGACAAACTTGATCCCTCGGTAAATCGACCCTTCTGAGTCGTTTCTCTCGAATAGAATTCTCAGAATCGGCACGGACATAACAATCTCTCGAACAGCTCGGATTTCTCTCGTGTAATCCCTCGGGAACTCAGAAATTCTCGAGTAAAAACTCTCTACCACTCGGCTGCCCCGAGATAAATCCCTCAAAATCACTTATATACACGAAAATCTAGAAATAAACCGCTTGGTCAAGCCTTAGCCGACGCATCTCGGTTTTCTCTTGGTTATAGTCGGTCTGTTTTAAGTTTCTCTCGGCTTAATTCGGACGGATTCCTTTTCTCTCAGCTAAAACCTGAACCGCTCGACTAAACTCGCGAATTACTCGACCATTCACGGGATAAATCCTTTTCCACTAAGGATAAACCGATTTCCCTCGAGTAAAACCACAGCCCACGGCGTAGTACCCTTGTTTATCAACACTTAGACAATTTCTCGGCAGTTTCACATTTTTACTCGGCTATAGCCAAGCTACAGTCCTTAACCTCACAGACGTAGTCACGGTACATACATAATTACCGAAACGGACGAACCTCACTCGTACCAGAACGTATACACAACGACCATCCCATGACCCGCACGACCATACCCAGGATTTCAGGTCGCGGATGCTACAGGTTTCTTCCTGGAAAGACTGATACAAACCCCAGACATCATGTCAATGCCATCATGGTAGGAAGTGAAGAAAATTTCGTGGAAGTTAAAGAGTTTGAGAAGCTTGAAACAGAAGATGTTGCAGTTGCAGAGCTAGTGTCGATCGACACTACTGAGTGTCGATCGACACCAGTAGAAAATCTCGACGATTCGAGTTCTGGCGGACCGAAATCGACCAAAGCAACATCAGATACCAGTGTCGATCGACACGAAGAAGGCATCGATCGACACCATGCCCAGACTTCGCCAAGCACGCCTGAAGCTTCAAATATTGCAGAGGAAAGGGTGTATAAACCGAAAATACCTTATCCCAGACCTCCTAGAAAGTCTAAACAAGAGATAGAAGAAGCCAGATGCAAGGAGATGATGGATAAGCTGATGGTTGAGCTACCCCTAGTTGATGCAGTCAGACTTTCACCTGCATTAAGGAGATATGTCAAGAGAATGGTTGTCAATGGTGTGAGTCCTGAGGAAGGAGCATTGCTTACCAGAGACATGAATGCAATTCTCTTGAACATAGTTCCAAGGAAGAAGAAGAAGGTGAGAGTTTCTGAACAAGTCAGTGCTGTAATTCAGAGGAGGATTCCAGAGAAGTTACCTGATCCAGGGAACTTTGTGCTAGATTGCTCAATCTCAACAGGAAGGTTTCCTCGTTCTCTCTGCGATCTTGGTTCAAGTATCAACTTGATACCATACTCAGTTGCTGTTCGACTTGGAATAACTGATTTCCTAGCTGATCGATCTAAGAGAATCCCAGAAGGTGTCTTAGAAGATGTTCCATTGAAGATTGAAGGTTGCGTGATTCCCACAGACTTTGTGGTTTTGAAATATGATGAAGAACCTACAGATCCTCTTATTTTGGGAAGATCATTCTTGGCTATCATTGATGTGAGGAATGGGAAAATAGAGCTTGATTTGGGTGATGTAGTCATGAATTTGATATAGACTAGTTAAGAGGACCTTCCACCATCGATGATCAATCTTTTTCAGTAGAGATTTCCATGGATAAAGATCCAGTCCTGGAATGTTCGGATGACACTACTGCTGGGAATGTCAGGGAGCTAGATTCTAAAGAGCAAGTGAACAAGGTGGCTGTTCAAGAGGCATTAGCTGAAAATTCTGAGAAAGTTGTTGACCTTGAAATTGGAGTGGAAACAATCATCTCTTCAGGACTATGGGCGAGGATGAAGATCTAAACAATGCCAAGTTGATGGAGGAAGACATTTTCATCATGGAGACAAGGATTGCGGAGCTGAACAGCAGAAAAAGTGCAGAGATTCGAGCTGCATGGTTGGTATCGATCGACACCACTAGTGTCGATCGACACACTTCGCGTATTACACCAGAAGCTGTTTCCAATGCTGCAATTCCATCAAATGTGGTCAAACAGACGACTCCACATCCATCTGCTTAGAAACCTCGAAGAAAGTAAAGGTACGCACTCCCTGGAATCAATTCCAAACCCCCTGATCTTATCAATAAGAATACCAAAGGTTCAAAAGCTATTTCACGCTTATGCAAGCAACGAGATTCTCGTAGAAGGCTTGGTGTTTCTTTTGATGATTCTGCAGGAAAACGAAGTGTCCAACCCGAAATCAAGTCCCACCCTGCTGCTATTCCTCATTTCCTTGGTCATTTACATGCACCTAATGCTTATACACCGCCATGGATGAGAAGACATTCGTCTGGGAAGCATTCGATGCCACCCTCTGATCCACCAGACGTCTGAACCCCGACATAGTCAAGCTAATGACTGAAAACGAGCGCTGAGTGGGAGGCAACCCACTGTTAGGTACGTTTTTTCTTTTTATTTTGTTTTGCTTTTACTAATTCCTAGTTTTAGTCAGTTTAAAAAATGGCGACATTAGACTCAACACAGACCAGTGTCGATCGACACCACTAGTGTCGATCGACGCGCATACGAAGGTAAGTCTTCTATCTGGTCTTTTCTGTTGTTTCTAATCTTTCTTTTAACCAACTTCGGGCTTGATAACACTGGGGACAGTGTTGTTTAAGTCTGGGGGAGGTGATTACTGATTTTGTGTTTTGTTTTGCGAGTCAGTCAAAAATTTTGTTTTTATTGAGTCAAAATCAGTGAAATTTTCAGTTTTTCTAGGAACTAAACCACAGGAAGTTGACACTTGAAAGAACCATTGCTATAAGAGTTGATTGCAGGTCTTACTAAGTAGAAAGCTGCAAGTGGAATCAGTCTAACAGGGCGAGTTCAGATCCCCTTATAAGAACTAGGTAAGCGCAGAACTTGATTCCTCTTTCAGTCTGAACAGATAGACCATTGCAGTCTCTCCTTGATCTTCCCTTGAGGAAAGAAAGAAAAAGAGTCTAAGTCTGGGAATAGTGCAAAGAACCTCATGAGCCTGTTTCCTCACAAAGAACAATATTAGTGAGTGCTCTTGAACCCGTCTCCTAACAAGGAACACAAGTAGAGAGTAGCACTATTTCCCAAGACTTCAAAAGAAAAGAAGAGTCAATGAAAAGATCTTAGAACACCCTGAAAATGGGCAGCAGTTGACTAAGGGAAGAGAAAATAGGAGAGCTGTAGAAAGAATGTCTTGTTCAGGCACTAAGAAAGGGCAAAGAATCTGTAAAGTTCTGTGTGGCAATACCACTGTTAGAGTTCGAAATTTTACCATAGAAAGGATATGGATTCAAACTGGGAGATTGTTAAGCTTGTGGTAAGTACACTGAACTTTTCTAAGGTTGGCTCTATAGCATGTGGATTCAAGAAGTGTTAATTAATGTGGCGTTCTGAAGAGGTGCTCGAAAGTTTCTGTTTTCAAACTTCTACTTCATTCTAAGTTTATGTTTTGCTTGAGGGCAAGCAAAAGCTAAGTCTGGGGGAGTTGATATATCATGGTTCTTACCCATTTTTAGACCATGATATAAGTGTTTTTATAGAGTCTTTTGGCTATTTTCGAGTCTATATAGAGTCTTTACAGGTTCAGGTACAATTGGAGATAAATTGGAGATTTGGATACATTTTGGAGCTTAGTGGAATGAAGTCGGATTGAAGAAACACGATGAGTGTCGATCGACACCATGATTTCCAATTTCCAGAAGCGTGAAGTTTCCAGTTTTTGAAGAAAAGGAAATCTCCACGACTTTTCCTAATCTTTCAAGGAATTGAAGATGCGAACCTAGGCCTATAAATATAGTTTTTCAGCCATTGTTTAGGCACAATCTCATACTTTAAGAATCATAGAAGTTTAGGTTTTTGGAGAGAAGAATGTGACTCCTTTAGAGCATATTTGGAACTCCTTTAGAGCATATTTGGAACTCCTTTATTTTCTTCTATTGATTTCTTTTATGCTTTCTATTCAAATAATGATTTCTGTTTTATTGATCATGTCTGAGTAGTTTGCTAGTTAGGTTTAGGGTTTTTCAAAGGTGATTGATGAATTGTTAGGTCAAATTAAATTGTTAGGATAAAATCATTAGAGTTCTTCATCTGAATTTGTGTTTAATGTTTATTCTAGCTTTATGACCTAGAATCTGATCTTAGGTTAATTAATAGATGCGAGAGTGTTATTGATTGCATGAACTAATGTTAGATGAGCAAAATACCTATTCACAAAGAGATTTGGTTTAGGATTTTGTGAACAATCGAACCTGAACTTTAATGCTTGTTTAAATTGATAGGATTTGCAAAGAGATTTGAAATTCTAAGGTTTAGACATAGATAATCTTCGCAGCGAGATTTGGTTGATTTTACATTAGTGTTTCGAGTTCAATAATTTTTCTTAATAATTCCTAACATTCTGTCTAGACCTGCAATTTAGATCACCTGAGAATTTTCCTGAACCTAGCATTTCGTCTCCTGGTTTTAAAGAACCCTAATTCGTGATTTCTCGTTTACTTCCTGCTTAGTTTTACTTTCATTCTATTTGACCTAGCATAATCTGAACTTAGAAACCTTAGTGTAGCATCTACATCCCTTGGGATTTCAATACCCCTTATACTACGATTGCATTTGCTGTGCACTTGCAATAGTTTTATTAGGGTAAAACATGAGCCCTATCAAGTACGAGACCGAGGAATGTGGCCTCTTAATTCCTCTTGACCACTCAGTCACTAAGACATCTCGTACCAAAAAATATGGCTACACTGCCAGATATGAGGAGCCTATGGTCAGGAGGTCTCCGTGGCGGATCTCTTGGATATATAGGATCCAAAGCCCGATGCTATATTCTGGTTGCTTGGGCCGTTAAGGTCCAATGCCCATTTTTAACCCAGGGGGAGTCGTACCTGCAAAAAAGACATGATCGACACATAGTGACACAATATTCACTTACGTAGGAAAGTAGATATTTATCCCAAACAAACATCTTTAAATTCTATAAAATTCAAATCAAAACATAAAATTAATTTGATTTTCTATAAATAAAAGTAAAAAAATGCATGAATAGAATGAAATTTCACTTAAAGTTATGTACCAAAAGTTCAAATTATGTAAGGGGATCAACCTTATCATGTTTTACATTAAACAATTCATGAAATGATAAAAAATTTGATTGCAAACAATGAAAAATTGATGCAACAACATCTAACATTGTGTCACACACATGATGGTATCTATGTAACACTATATGGCGTCGACTTATAGGGGATTATTTCATTTTCCTTTGATCGTTTTTACGCTTTATTTCCTTTATTTTGGGTAGTTAGGTTTATCCTTCTCTATTTAAGTATTGTTTTTGCTTCTTTGTAATTCAGACTTTGGTAATTAAAAAAGAAGAGATTTCTCTTATGCCATGTACTTGTTTCGATTAAGTTCATCAAAACATGAAGCCAGTCTCAAGTGATTCTTTTAAATCCTTGATTAAGCGAAGCAGGTTCCAAGTGAGGATTTCGAATCCCCTAGTTGAGGTGGCAGGTCCTAATCGATTCCTTTGAATCCATTGGTTGAGCGGTTTAGCATTGCTTATGCTCTATCAACTGGTATCAGAGATACGTTCTTTGATTTCTTAATCGAAGACCCATTCTCGATGTCATGATGATTGACAGTTGCAACATATATCTGCACGAAAGTCATTTTATCAAGGGAGAAGACCATGAGATCTACAGAGAGTTCTATGGTGATCCCATTGATGCGATAAAAGATTCGAGGACAAATCTTTGTTGGCCGCCGAGACCTTATGCAGCAGCATCTAACATTGTGTCACACACGATGACATCTATGTAACACATTATGGCGCTGACTTATAGAGGATTATTTCATTATCCTTTTATCGTTGTTTTAGGCTTTTATGTTAATCTTCTATTTATTGAATTATGTTTATTTCCTTTATTTTGGGTAGTTAGATTTATGCTCCTCTATTTAAGTGTTGCTTTTGTTTCTTTGTAATTCAGACTTGGATAATAAGTAAAGAATAAATTTTTCTTCTGCCATGTTTTTGATTCGATTAAGTTCATCAAAACAGCATGCCAATCTCAAGTGATTCTTTTGAATCTTTGATTGAGCGAAGCAGGTCCCAAGTGAGGCTTCTTTTGAATCCCTTGGTTGAGCTGGCAGGTCCCAATCGATTCGTTTGAATCATTGGTTGAGTTGTTTATTATTTCTTATGCATCAATTGGTATCAGAGATACGTTCTTTTATTTCTTAATCGAAGACCGATTCTAGATGTCATGATGATTGACAGTTGCAACATCTATCCGGATGAATGATATTTTATCAACAGAGAAGACCATGAGATCTACAGAGAGTTCTTTGGTGATCTCATTGACGCGACTAAAGATTCGAGGACGAATCTTTGTTGGCCGCCGAGACCTTATGCAGCAGCATATAACGTTGTATCACACACGATGACATCTATGTAACATAATATGGCACCGACTTATAGAGGATTATTTCATTTTTATTTTTAATCGTCTGAAATATTATGAGGACAATTACAAGGATAACTTTTAACGAACAACTTATCTATTCCACCAAGATCCACAATAGATATGCAGGCCCACCACGAATAGCTCTACTTGCACCGTTCTGGAAATTTTCCTTATCTGATTCACCTCCAATAACCTGTAGAAATCGCATCTTCTGGGAATTGAAACCCATATCTCCTGGTGTAGAAGCATTAATGAAAGAAGCATTAATGAACCATTTAGTTAACCACTGGACTAAGGGGGCTTTCACATTTCATTTTTCTTTGATCGTTGTTTTAGACTTTTATGTTAATCTTCTTTTTATGGAATTATCTTTATTTTCTTTATTTTGGTTAGCTAGGTTTATGCTCCTCTATTTAAGTGTTGCTTTTACTTCTTTGTAATTAAGACTTGGATAATTAATAAAGAAGAGATTTCTCTTGTTCCGTGTTCTTGTTTCGATTAAGTTCATCGAAATAGGAAGTCAATCTCAAGTGATTCTTTCGAATCTTTAATTGAGCGAAGCATGTCTCAAGTGAGGATTCTTTCGAATCCCTTAGTTGAGCTGGCAGGTCTCAATATTGACTTGTTTATCATTGCCTATCAAAAACATATTGACAAAATTTTAAAAGTGAATATAATAAAAAAATAATTACTATTAACTAATATATACACTATATTTTTAGTGTTTTGTTTTTGTTTTTAGGTGAAATATAGTGGAAGATAAAGAGGCAGAAAGTATATCAAAGTTACATGAAAACTAGGGGGGGTATTGGGAGATGAAGTTATACAAGTTTGATTGATTTTAAGAGTTGAGAGTTTTGTTTAATTTGTAAAAATAATTGTTAGATTTGGAAAGAGTTTGTAAATTTAGAAAATCTATCAAAATAAAAGAAAACTTAAAAATAAATGAAAAACATATTAACTAAATTTTAAAAGTGAATATATATAATAGAAAAATATTATTAACTGATATATACAATATTTGTTTAGTATTTTTGTTTTTGTTTTTAAGTGTGAAATCTAATAGAAGATAAACAAATAGCAGAAAGTAAACTAAAGTTTCACAACTAAGTAGAAAAAAAGGAAATGAAAAAAGGAAAAAAACCAAATTTGTTGGTTTGGTTTGGTTTAGATGGATGGTTATCATACAACGATGGGAACCCATTATCTCTGCTACCTTCCCTTTCCAGATCCCATTATGGATCAACATCAAAGGATATCCTCTACACTACTGGCACGACAAAATGATATGCATCATCGGCCAAGAACTAGGTGACCTGGAAGCTCATGAGCTAACTAAAAATACAGCCAGAGTTCGAGTCCTCATTGATGGTCTCAAACCTCTCATAAAAGAAACGATCCTCGATTTCTAAACATGAGAAGACTCCCTACTTTCTCTGGAATATGACAGACTGGAGAACCACTGCTCTATCTGCCTGATGCTGTCTCATGAGGCTCACGGATTGTCCCACAAATATAAGAAGACAAGAAGCAATACCTGCTGGTAATCAACCGCACGGAGGACAAGACAGGGAACACAGATGGCCTACTCACTCAAGCAGAGACAGACCACCCCAACGGCACAGGGACTTGGGTGCAAGAGACCAGCCCTCGGAATTTCCTCAGAGGAGAGACAGACACGGTAGACCTTTTGGGGAACGCCTCTCCGACAAACTACTCCCTCCACAGCTTCCTATGAGGAGTGCCCAAAATAACAGTCGGATTCCAATAGGATCTATAGTCTATCAAGTCAGACGGATGGATAATACAACCAATGATTCTCATTCCTACTAAAGGGAACAACCTCCTACCATCAGACCAAACCAAACTAGCTCTGTTGAACTGAGAAATCATCTACACAATAGAAGGGTGAACCAGCAACCCCCGCTGAGGGAATGGAGGGAAAAGACCCCCTCATCCAAGGCCAATAGCCTAGAAGATTCAGACTCAAATAGAGCAAATCTGGATAGGGAAGACTTCCCTACTCCTCCTCCCATCCCCACGACCGAGGAAGTCATGGAGGATCTCTGTGAAGTTACCATCTAGTACATTAATTGCTCGGATCCTACAGAAAGTGCAGCGAGGCGACATCGGGTCTTAGAGAGTGAAACCCTAGGTCAAGTTGAAGAAACAGCTGCAACATCTCTCTCTAACCAACTTAGTAGTCAACCTGCTCAAACCACCATGCTCCCTGAGCCCTCTCCACCTCCACTCCAGAAGAAGAGAGGACGTCCTCCTACAAAACAGAAAACCATAGTTAGCGATAACTGTCTACTGTGGTCAAACTCTAGAAAAGGTAGAATCCCCAACCTACTCAACTCACCAAGTGAAACACATGTACCCCCTGGTACCAGTCGCTCGTTGGGGAATGCCAGACAATCTCCAGCTCCCTCAGCGTCAGCTCCAATCGAAACTATCATCTCTGCCATGGTAAGGAAGCAACAGGATTTTCGGGCCCCTCCAGGTCCTCTTCCTTAGTCATCGCAACCTAAAACTGTTGTGGGTTGGGGAATCCCATAACAGTCCAACGATTGAAGGACATCAAGATGAAAAGCTTCACGAATATCTTTTTCGTTATGGAAACAAAGAATACCGACGATATGGTCCTGAAGGAACTCAGTGTATTAGGATATGATTCACACTTCCTTGTGTCCCCTCACAGCCCAGCAGGTGGAGGCCTAGCATTGCTCTGGAAAACATAAATCTCCATCAGTGTGATCTCGACCAGTAAAGACTTCATTGACACCTTTGTCTCTTTCAAGAATAGTAATTTCTACGCCACTTTCGTGTACGGTGAACCATATCATAGCAAAAGAAAAGAAATTTGGAACTAACTTACTCCGATTGGTGCTTCTCGTAGTGATCCATGGTATGTCACTGGGGACTTCAATGACATACTCGAAAATAGCGAAAAACAGGAGGTCCGACCAAAGCTGAAGGTACCTTCTGCGATTTCCGTTCTTTCCACTCTCAATGTGATCTCTTCGACCTTAAGCACACATGCAACTTTCTGTCATGGAGAGGGAAAAGACACAGCCTCATGATCCACTGCAAATTGGTCATATCTCTCTAACAGTGCGTGGGCAGATTTGTTTCCTTCAGAAAGATGTCACTACCTCTGCTTTGAAGGATCGGATCACCATTCTCTACTTACTTACTTTGATCCTACAAAAAAGAAAGCAAGAGGAACCTTCAGATATGACGACGATTGAGGAATAATGAGGATATCACAACACTAGTGGCTGATACCTGGAGTGATGCCCACCTCTTCAATGTAGACTAGATGATCTCACATTGCCGCCAAGCTATCTCTAGATGGAGTAAGGAAAAATATATCAACAGTCAACTTCTGATAAACTAGACAAAGAAAGTTTGGAGGATGAAATGGCAAGTTCGCAACCTAATGAAGATGCTATCAGCTCTGTCAATAAAACCCTCAAAGAAGCTTATAAGGCAGAAGAAGAATTTTGGAAGCAGAGAAGCAGACAATTATGGCTTACCTTGGGTGATAAGAACACGGGTTTTTTTCACGCGGAGACAAAAGAAAGAAGAACAATTAACAATATCTCGGTACTAGAAGACCAAGATGGCAATATTGTCTATGAAGAAGCTCATATCACTAGCGTCATCTCTGACTACTTCCAAAATATCTTCACCTCTAAACCTTTTAATGGCTCAAAGATAGTGTTCAAGGCGCTCCAACCTTGTATCTCTGATAGGGGTCAGGTTTTACCCTAAATATTCTACTGCAAGTGCACAGCAAAGCAGTTGAAGTACAAGGGGTTTCGAAATCCCAAGAGAAGTAGTTACTACGCTATGGTTTCTAAGTTCAGATTATGTTAAGTCAAATAAGTATTAATGTAAATTAAACTATGCGAATAAGTAAATGTGATGTAAAACGGTTTTAAGATTCAGAGTCGAAAACGCTAGGTGAGGGTAAATTATCAGGATGAATCCAAGAATGCAGATATTATTTTTATTAGGGATTTATTAAGAACCGTCTAGAACTCGAATCACTAAGTTAAAACCAATCAACTCTCGTTGCAGAAGTTATCTATGCTTAAATTCCAGAAAACCAAATTTCTTTGCGAAATCTAACAATCTAAGCAAGCATTAAAGTTCAGGTTCGATATGTTCACAAAATAACTAAACTAAATCTCTTTGCGAATAGCTATTTTGCTCACCTATGATTAGTTCAAGTTACTAATAATGCTCTCGCATCTATTAAATAACCTAAGGTTTGATTCCTAAGTGATCAATTTAGAAATCAAGTTAAGTTCAAATCAAGGTGAAGATCTAAGTGATTTCCCTAACAAAGATAATGGTTCTACAGACTTTTCATCAAACCCTAAATCACCCTAACCTAACTAGTAAACTACTCAGACATAATTAATGGAACAGAAATCATGGCTGAAATAAATTGCATAAATAAATAGAAGAGAATGATACTAGGGTTCAAAATCTGGCTCGGATGAGTTAGACTTGTCTCCCTAAAAGCTCTGGAACAATCTCTCTCTAGGTCTCAAAATCTCTGAATTATGAAAGTGTCATTGGCTAAACAATGCCAGAAAACTATTTATAGAAGGGGATTTTTCGTCCAGGGGTAATCTTGTAATTCCTCAAAACTTGGCCTCTTTCCTTTTTCTGATTGTACACTGTCACGCTTTGGCCGACTCTGACTTGGTGTCGATCGACACTGATGGTGTCGATCGACACTCAGCTCGTGATTTCTCTCTTCTGACTTTGTCTCTTTAGCTTCTTCTCCAAAGTGCTTCAAAACTTTCCAGATTCTCCTATTTAGCTCCAAGTGCTCTCCATCCTGTAAAGACTCAACTAGGACTCGAAAACTAACAAAAGACTCTATAAAAACACTTATATCATGGCCTAAAAACGGGTAAAAACCATGATATATCAACTCCCCCAGACTTAGCATTTGCTTGCCCTCAAGCAAAACAGAAACTTAGACTGAAGTAGAAGTTTGAAAACAGGAACTTCCAATCACTTCTTCAAAACTCCACATTGATTAACACTTCTTGAATCCACATGATATTAGAGCCAACCTTAGGAAATGTTCAATATACTTACCACAAGCTTAGCAATCTCCCGGTTCGAATCCAGATCCTTTCCTTGATATAAATTTCGAACTCTAACATTGGTAATGCCATAGAACTTTTCTGATTCTTTCCCTTCCTTAGTACCAAAACAAGATATTCTCATGCAGCTCCCCTATTTTCTCTTCCCTTAGTCAACTTCTGCCCATTTTCAGGGTGTTCTAAGATCTTTTCATTGACTCTTATTATTCTCTTTGGGATCTATGGAATAGTGCTACTCTTTACTTGTGTTCCTTGTGAGGAGACGTGTTCAAGAGCATTACTAATATTGTTCCTTGTGAGGAGACAGGCTCATAACAAGGCACTATTCCAGACTTAGACTATTTTTCTTTCTTTTCTTTTCTCTTAAGGGAAGATCAAGGGGAGACTGCAATTGCCTATCTGTTTGGACTGAAAGAGGAATCAAGTTCTGCGTATACCTAGTTCTTTGTAAGGGGACCTGAACTCGCCCTGTTAGACTGATTCCACTTGTAGCTTTCTACTTAGTAAGTCCTGCAATCAACTCTCATAGCAATGGTTCTTCAAGTGTTAACTTTCTGTGGTTAGTCCCTAGAAAAACTGAAAGTTCCAACTAATTTTGACTCAATAAAAACAGATTTTGAAAACTTTTGACTCAAGACTCAACTGACTCTCAAAACAAAACACAAAATTAGCAACCACCTCCCCCAGACTTGAATAACACTGTCCCCAGTGTTACCAAGAATGAGTTTGGATAGAAAAAAATCGTACCAAATTGTTGCAATAAAGAGAAAAATCGGATTCTTACCTGACTTCTGCGTGTAGCGTCGATCGATACATATTGTATCGATCGATGTTGTGTCTGAAGGTGGTGTCGATCGACACAGATGGTGTCGATCGACACTCTGTCCGTAGACAGAGTTCTGCCACTCGAACATTGAAGTTGTTAAGTCAGATTGTTGTTATAAGTCTTCCAAGCTGTTAGAAAACTCAACAAAAGGTTAAAAGCACAAGATAATCCAATAAGCTCAATAACTGTAACAAGTTTGAAACAAGGTACTGAATCAAATGAAACAAAATGCAGACTCAAGTGAAAAGAAAAACTGACTCAAAATACTAAAAAGAAAAAGGATGAGAAAGTCACTCGTCGTCATCAGCATGTGGTGGAGAGGAATGTGGTGGCGTAGGTGGTCGAACGCAGGTAGACACAAATGCAATGGCGTTCCAGATGGCCTGGAAGCTCTGAACCACGTATCGCTGGAAAGTAGCCTGCTCCATAGGAATCTCAGGAGCGTATGGAAGGTGATGCGGTCCAATAGGCTCTAAAGTAGTCGGTGCTCTGCGTCTAGATGGTCGTGGAAGATCCGCAGCTGTGCGTGATGAAGTACCTCTGCATCTGGCAACAGGAGCATCCCTGAGCTTGGTCGGACTAGGCTGAAATGCTAGGCGCCCTGGGTTGCTGGTAATGTGAGTGAGGTCTCTGTCAGGTAGCTGAATCAAACGCTGCACTCTCTGCTCGTCGCTGAATGCCCACAGTCTCTCTCTGGTCACCCAGTGAGTCCTCTTTAGGTACTCCATATCCACCAAGGCACGCGATGTAACAATGGAACATGTAGAAGTGTCTATCCCGCAGTGCTGGAAGATGGGTGTAAGAAGACTCCCTATGGTCTATGGCTTCAGCTTCGTCCCGCTGAAAGGCTTCGTCTTCAAGGAAGCCAAATGATGAGCAAATATCGCTCCAAGGTTCGCGCTAACTGGCGCGTCATCATCCTCATAGATCTCAGACCAGAGACCTCGATAGAGCAGCACCAACTCAGACACTCGCATCTTCCCTGGCTCGTGCTTACACAGAAGTGTAGTGGAGAACAATCGAACCAAATAGCGCAGAGTAGGATGACGAATGTCGGTGTGAGTGGAGGTCTTAGAATCATACCTCCCATTCCCGAAGTGCGACCAGAAGTCCTGGTTATCTGGAAGCTGAGTCTGAAGAGAGACCCCAGTGGCATGCTCGTCGGCGAATCCATAGATCCCACAGAGGTCTGGAAGGGAAA
>JAHZTW010000004.1:59562973-59595503 GCA_020283515.1 Alliaria petiolata | reverse complement strand
ACCGTCACGCTTTGGCCGACTCTGACTTGGTGTCGATCGACACTGATGGTGTCGATCGACACTCAGCTCGTGATTTCTCTCTTCTGACTTCGTCTCTTTAGCTTCTTCTCCAAAGTGCTCCAAAACGTTCCAGATTCTCCTATTTAGCTCCAAGTGCTCTCCATCCTGTAAAGACTCAACTAGGACTCGAAAACTAACAAAAGACTCTATAAAAACACTTATATCATGGCCTAAAAACGGGTAAAAACCATGATATATCAATCTCTCCAACTACCATCTCAGCCCTTATTGTAGATCCATCAGCTGCGAAAATCAAAGCAGCCCTCTTTTCCATCCATGCTGATAAGGCCCCTGGTCCAGATGGTTTTTCTGCCAGCTTCTTTCAAACGAACAGGACAACAGTCTCTTGTGCAATCATCAAGGAAATTCAGACGTTCTTCTCCACTGGCAACCTGCCAAGAAATATCAACAACACCCATATCAGGCTCATCCCAAAGTCTCAGGGGGCAAAGACAGTGGCAGACTATAAGCCTATTGCCATTTGTAGCGTCTATTTTAAGATCATCTCAAAAATCTTAGCTAAGAGACTTCAACCGGCCCTAAGTGGTATCATTTTGGAAAACCAATCTGCTTTTGTAAAGGGGAGAGCTATTTCCGACAATATTATGATTACACATGAGAATCTACACTATCGCAAGGTCTCAAAAGTAAAAAAAACACGTCTCAATGGCTGTGAAAACAGATATGAGTAAAGCATATGATCACCTTGAATGGAATTTTATTTTCCTAATTCTAAAGGGGCTCGGGTTTCATGACAAGTGGATTACCTGGATTATGCAATGCATAACAACGATCTCCTACTCCTTCCTGATCAACAGATCTGCCCAAAGCCTCGTCCAGCCACAACATGACATACGACAAGGAGACCCCCTTTCTCCTTATATTTTCATCTTGTGCAGTGAAGTTCTCTTAGGACTCTGCAAGAATGCTCTAACTGCAGGCTGCCTCCCCAGGATCTGAGTTTCTAAAAGAAGCCATGCATAAATCACCTGCTGTTCGCCGGTGACACCATGTTTTTTTGCAACGCAAACATTTGGTGTTGTGATACCCTTAAGTCAATCCTCCGACAATACGAGCTTGCATCTGGACATGTGATAAATACGACCAAATCAGCCATTTCCTTCTCTGCAAAAAATACCTCAAGATATCAGAGTCTATTAAAGCATCGCTGAGAAATTGCAAAGAGGGAGGAGTGGGTAAATACCTTGGCTTACTTGAACATTTTGGTTGAAGAAAGAATGACCTCTTCACCTTTATTGTGGATCGCATAAGACAACGGGCAGTAAGCTGGTCATCGCGCTTCCTCTCTGCAGCAGGGAAGATGACTCCTAAAATCAGCATTAGCGGCTATGCCCACCTATGCTATCTCATGTTTCCTTCTCCCGATGAGCCTCTGCAAACGAATCCAATCTGCACTAGCTAGATTCTGGTGGGGTTCGAAACCTGACAAGAAAAAAATGTGCTGGGTAGCTTGGGAGAAACTAACCAAATCAAAAACACAAGGCGGACTAGGCTTCAGAGACATTCAAACTTTTAATAAAGCCCTATTAGGGAAACTTGCCTGGAGTGTGCTAAATAATCCGACGAGTCTCCTAGCCCGAATCCTGAAAGGTAAATATCATCACAATAGACCTTTCCTGGAAGCTACTGCCCCATGTACTTACTCGCATGGATGGAAGGGCACCCTAGCAGGAAAAGAGATCCTGAATTCTAATATGGGAAAAGTTATAGGTAATGGCTCATCCACCAAGGTCTGGCTCGATCCCTGGATATCTCCCTCCGGACTAATTATCACATATGGCTGATATATCATGGTTTTTACCCATTTTAGACCATGATATAAGTGTTTTTATAGAGTCTTTTGGCTATTTTCGAGTCTATATAGAGTCTTTACAGGTTCAAGTACAATTAAAGATAAATTGGAGATTTGGATGCATTTTGGAGCTTAATGGAATGAAGTCACGAAGTGATGAAGTCAAGACTGGAATTACACGCAAGGTGTCGATCGACACCAGGTAGTGTCGATCGACACCAGGTTTTCCAATTTCCAGAATCAAGAAGTTTCCATATTTTGAAGAAAAGGAAATCTCCAAGACTTTTCCTAATCCTTTTGGGAATTGAAGACTCGTACCTAGGCCTATAAATATAGTTTTTCAGCCATTGTTTAGGCATAATCTCATACTTTAAGAATCATAGAAGTTTAGGTTTTTGGAGAGAAGAATTTGACTCCTTTAGAGCAAATTTGGAACTCCTTTATTTTCTTCTATTGATTTCTTTTATGCTTTCTATTCAAATAATGATTTCTGTTTCATTGATCATGTCTGAGTAGTTTGCTTGTTAGGTTTAGGGTTTTTCAAAGGTGATTGATGAATTGTTAGGTCGAATTAAATTGTTAGGATAAAATCATTAGAGTTCTTCATCTGGATTTGTGTTTAATGCTTATTCTAGCTTCGCGACCTAGAATCTGATCTTAGGTTAATTAATAGATGCGAGAGTATTATTGATTGCCTGAACTAATGTTAGATGAGCAAAATACCTATTCGCAAAGAGATTTGGTTTAGGGTTTTGTGAACAATTGAACCTGAACTTTAATGCTTGTTTGAATTGTTAGAATTTGCAAAGAGATTTGGAATTCTAGGGTTTAGACATAGATAATCTTCGCAGCGAGAGTTGGTTGATTTTACATTAGTGATTCGAGTTCGAGAACAGATCTTAATAATTCCTAACATTCTGTCTAGACCTGCAATTTAGATCACCTGAGAATTTCCCTGAACCTAGCGTTTCGTCTCCTGAATCTAAATCGTTTAATTGCTTTCTGTCTTTTAATTCCATATTATTTCTTAGCTTAATTCGAAATTAGAAAACTGCTGTGTGACTATCCCTTCTCTGTGGATTCGATCCCTAAGTACTACAACTGATCTCTTAATTTGAGAGAGTTGCTTTAGGGTAAATTTGACCCATATCAAATTTTGGCGCCGTTGCCGGGGAAGGAGATTAGTTGCCTACAGATTTCTAGTATTAGAATTTTGTCTAGGTTTTTATTTTTTGTTTTGGGTTACTAATTTTAGCTTTTATTTCTTGGTTTCAGGTGTATGCATAATTGCAATACCAGGAGCAACAAGGAAAAGGAGCTAATCAAACTCAGCAACCAGGAACTCAGCCGTCTCGAACGTACGAACCGCAAATCTGCCCGAGCGTCGATCGACACCCCTAGTATCGATCGACACCCTGCGCAGACTGAGATGGCAGAACCTGTGATCATGATACGCAACGAGGCAGGCGACTTTGTTGACCTACAAGGCAATAGAAGGAACGCCCAAGGCCAGAGACTTGATGAGGCTGGCGCCGTCATCATAGAACCAGCGATGCAAATCGCCCCTGCAGAAGCTGGACGTGGAAGAACGTTAGGCGAGTACAACCGCCCAGACCAGTTCTATGCTAATAGAGCTGCGATCCGTCCTCCTGCATTTCAGAGGAATGACTTCGAGCTGAAGCCTGCTTACTACACTTTAGTGGCTCAGCATCCCTTCCATGGTCTTCCTAATGAGCACCCTATGGACCACGTTGAGAGATTCGAGGACTTAGCCTCAAGCATCAAGGCTAATGGAGTTACATATGATTATCTCTTCTGCAAGCTTTTCCCTTACTCGCTTGCTGGAGATGCATCATACTGGCTGAAGCAGCTGCCACCAGGATCCTTGACTACATGGGAAGATACAAAGAATGCATTCCTTTGCAATTTCTTTGATGATGCGAGATCCGAGGAGCTGAGGATGAAGATCACTACATTCTCTCAAGGACCCACTGAAGCATTCAAAGCTTCTTGGGTGAGGTTCAGATCTTACCAGAGGGACTGTCCACATCATGGATTCAGCGAGCCGCAGCTTATCGGTATCTTTTACCGAGGGATCGATTGGAGGTACCAGATGGCCCTAGATGCTGCGAGCAATGGCAACTTCAACACAAGATTTCCAGAAGGTGCGGTAGAGCTTATAGAGAATTTGGCCTCTAGTAACAGCACCAAGAACGCAGACTTCGAAAGAAGACAACACGCTGGAGTGAATGGAGGAGCCCATATCGCTGAAGTCAACAGGAAGCTGGACAACGTACACAATCTCTTGGTGGGAAAGAGGCAAGTTCAGTTTGCTGCAGAAGTGGAGACCTTTGAGCCAGAACAAGAAGAGGTTAACTTCATCAATGGTGCTGGATTTCAAGGTCAAAGGTTCAGCAATCAGCAAGGCTATGGTTCTTCTTACCAGAAGCCTTTTCAGAACAACAACTTCCAGAGAAGCTATGGTTCTTCTTCTTACCAGAAGCCTCCTGCACAAGACAACAAGATGGAATCTATGATAGAACAGCTTCTAGAAGGGCAACAGAAGATGACAGTGGCCTTTAATGGGAAGATTGACACATTATATCAAGATGTGACTGGAAAGATGGACGCCATGTACCAAGACTTGAATGGGAAATTCGAATCTCTGAACAACCATGTCAAGAAATTGGATGTTCAAGTTGCTCAAACCGCAGAAGCTGTTCATAGGCAAGAAGGATTTCTTCCTGGGAAGACTGATACAAATCCCAGACGCCATGTGAATGCAATCACGACAAGGAGCAGAAGCAAGATGGAACCAGAGGAGAAGGAGAATCTAAGTGCTGAAGACCTTGTGGAGTTGGAGGAAATTGAAAAAGAAGCTCCGGACGCCCCTGCAGATCCAGTGTCGATCGACACAGCAGAGTGTCGATCGACACCTGAAGAACTTCGCGAAGTCCAAAGCTCGAGCCCGTGTGTCGATCGACACAATGCTGGTGTCGATCGACACCATGCCCAGACTTCACCAAATCGCGCTAAACCTTCAAAACTCGAAGAGGAAAGAGTGTATAAGCCTAAGATACTCTACCCCCTGCCTCCCAGAAGATCTAAACAGGAGAGAGAGGAAGCTAGATGCAAGGAGATGATGAGTAAACTGATGGTTGAGTTACCCCTAGTTGATGCAGTCCAACTTTCACCTGCATTAAGAAGATATGTCAAGAGAATGGTTGCAAATGGTGTGAGTCCCGAAGAAGGAGCATTGCTTACCAGAGATATTAATGCAATTCTTTTGAACATAGTTCCAAGAAAAAAGAAGAAGAAGTGGGTTTCTGAACAGGTCAACGCTGTAATTCAGAGTAGGATTCCATAGAAGTTACCTGATCCAGGAAGCTTTGTGCTACATTGCTCAATCTCAACAGGAAGGTTTCCTCGTTCTCTCTGCGATTTAGGTTCAAGTATCAACTTGATACCATACTCAGTTGCTGTGAGACTTGGAATGACTGATTTAAAGCCAAGCAGAATCTCTCTAATCCTAGCTGATCGATCAAAGAGATTCCTAGAAGGTGTCTTAGAAGATGTTCCCCTGAAGATTGAAGGCTGCATAATTCCCACAGACTTTGTGGTTTTGAAGTATGATGAAGAACCTGCAGATCCTCTTATTTTGGGAAGATCATTCTTAGCTTCAGCTGGTGCCATTATTGATGTGAGGAAAGGGAAAATAGAGCTTGACTTGGGTGATGTTGTCATGAATTTTGACATGGACAAGTTAAGAGGACCATCCACCATTGATGGTCAAGCTTTTTCAGTGGAGATGTCCGTGGAAGAAGGTCCAATCATGGAAAGCTCGAAAGACATTACTGTTGGGTATGTCAAGAAGCTTGTTGCTGAAAAACAAGAGGACAAGTTGGCTATTCAAGAGGCATTGGCTGAGAATTCTGCGAAAGTTGTGGAGCTTGAAGACTGGGGTGGAAATGATCATATTTTCAGGACTATGAGCAGCGAGGATGTTCAAATCAATGATAAGTTGATGGAGGAAGACGTGTTCATCATGGAAGCAAGGATTGCAGAGCTGAGTTGCAGAAAAAGCACAGAAATCCGAGCTACAGAGCTAGTGTCGATCGACACCACCTGTGTCGATCGACACCCTTCGCGGATCACACAAGAAGTCACTTCCAATGCTGCAATTTCATCATCTTTGGTCAAGCAGATGCGTTCACATCCTACAGCTCAGACACCTCGAAGAAAGCAAAGGTACGCGTTTCCTGGAATGGATTCCAAACCCCCAGATCCTCTTCATAAGAATACCAAAAGTTCAAAAGCTGTTTCACACTCATGCAAGCCACGAGATTCTCGTAGAAGGCTTGGTATTTCTTTTGATGTTGCTGCAGGAAAACAAAGTGTCCCACCCAAACTCAAGTCCCACCCTGCTGCTGTTCCTCATTTCCTTGGTCGCTTACATGCACCTAATGCTTACACACCACCTTGGATGAGAAGACATTCGTCTGGGAAGCATTCAATGCCACCCTCTGATCCACCAGACGTCTGAACCCCGACACAATCAAGCTAATGACTGAAAACGAGCGCTGAGTGGGAGGCAACCCACTGTTAGGTACGTTTTTCTTTTTATTTTTATTTTTATTTTACTTAAGTCCTAGTTTCAGTCAGTTGAAAAATGAGACATTGGACTCGACCTTGACCAGTGTCGATCGACACTAGTAGGTATCGATCGACACCATGCGCAGACGAAGGTAAGTCTTCTATTATGGTCTTATAAAGTTGTTTCTAATCTTTCTTTTAGCCAACTTCGGGTTTGATAACACTGGGGACAGTGTTGTTTAAGTCTGGGGGAGGTGATTACTGACTTTGTGTTTTGTTTTGAGAGTCTTGAGTCAAAAGTTTTCAAAAATTGTTTTATTGAGTCAAAATTAGTTGGAACTTTCAGTTTTTCTAGGAACTAACTACAGGAAGTTGACACTTGAAGAACCATTGCTATAAGAGTTGATTGCAGGACTTACTAAGTAGAAAGCTGCAAGTTGAATCAGTCTAACAGGACGAGTTCAGATCCCCTTATAAGAACTAGGTATGCACAGAACTTGATTCCTCTTTCAGTCTGAACAGATAGGCAATTGCAGTCTCTCATTGATCTTCCCTTAAGAGAAAAGAAAAGAAAGAAAAAGAGTCTAAGTCTGGGAATAGTGCCTTGTCATGAGTCTGTCTCCTCACAAGGAACAATATTAGTGATGCTCTTGAACATGTCTCCTCACAAGGAACACAAGTAGAGAGTAGCACTATTTCCAGAGATTTCATAAGAAAAAGAAGAGTCAATGAAAAGATCTTAGAACACCCTGAAAATGGGCAGAAGTTGACTAAGGGAAGAGAAAACAGGGGAGCTGTATGAGAATGTCTTGTTCAGGCACTAAGGAAAGGCAAAGAATCTGTAAAGTTCTGTGGAATTACCACTGTTAGAGTTTGAAAATTTACCAAGGAAAGGATCTGGATTTGAACTGGGAGGTTTCTAAACTTGTGGTAAGTACACTGAACATTTCCTAAGGTTGGCTCTATATCATGTGGATTCAAGAAGTGTTAATCAATGTGGCGTTTTGAAGAAGTACTCGAAAGTTCCTGTTTTCAAACTTCTACTTCATTCTAAGTTTCTGTTTTGCTTGAGGGCAAGCAAAGGCTAAGTCTGGGGGAGTTGATATATCATGGTTTTTACCCATTTTTAGACCATGATATAAGTGTTTTTATAGAGTCTTTTGGCTATTTTCGAGTCTATATAGAGTCTTTACAGGTTCAAGTACAATTAAAGATAAATTGGAGATTTGGATGCATTTTGGAGCTTAATGGAATGAAGTCACGAAGTGATGAAGTCAAGACTGGAATTACACGCAAGGTGTCGATCGACACCATGTAGTGTCGATCGACACCAGGTTTTCCAATTTCCAGAATCGAGAAGTTTCCAGTTTTTGAAGAAAAGGAAATCTCCAAGGCTTTTCCTAATCTTAAAAGGAATTGAAGACTCGTACCTAGGCCTATAAATATAGTTTTTCAGCCATTGTTTAGGCATAATCTCATACTTTAAGAATCATAGAAGTTTAGGTTTTTGGAGAGAAGAATTTGTCTCCTTAGAGCAAATTTGGAACTCCCTTTATTTATTCTATTGATTTCTTTTATGCTTTCTATTCAAGTTATGATTTCTGTTTCATTGATCATGTCTGAGTAGTTTGCTTGTTAGGTTTAGGGTTTTTCAAAGGTGATTAATGAATTGTTAGGTCGAATTAAATTGTTAGGATAAAATCATTAGAGTTCTTCATCTGGATTTGTGTTTAATGCTTATTCTAGCTTCGCGACCTAGAATCTGATCTTAGGTTAATTAATAGATGCGAGAGTATTATTGATTGCCTGAACTAATGTTAGATGAGCAAAATACCTATTCGCAAAGAGATTTGGTTTAGGATTTTGTGAACAATTGAACCTGATATTAATGCTTGTCTGAATTGTTTGAATTCGCAAAGAGATTTGGTTTTCTGGAATTTAGGCATAGATAATCTTCGCAGCGAGAGTTGGTTGATTTTACATTAGTGTTTCAAGTTCAAGAACAGTGCTTAATAATTCCTAACATTCGCCTAGACCTAGAATTTAGATCACCTGAGAATTTCCCTAAACCTAGCGTTTTGTCTCCTGAAGTTTACATCGCTTTTAATTGCTTTCTGTCTTTACTTTTATTATTCTTCCTAACTTAATTCGAATTTAGAAAACTGCTGTGTGACTATCCCTTCTCTGTGGATTCGATCCCTAAGTACTACAACTGATCTCTTAATTTGAGAGAGTAGTTCTAGGGTAAATTTGACCCCTATCAATGGCCCTATCACGGAAGTTTCGAGGCAGCTCCTTGTTAAGGATCTCCTACTCACCAACACCAAGGAATGGAATCAGATTATGGTGGAGAAAGAATTGCCGAATTTGGCACAAGAAATCCTAGGTCTTCGACCAAGTAAATCAGGAGAAGAAGACAAATATATTTGGCTATCTCAAATGTCAGGAGAGTACACAACTAGGTAGGGGTATCATGTTGTTATTGCCCTCCAAGAGACCGTAAGTCAAATTCCCAAGATCTCCAAAACTTTCAGTGGAATAAACACATCTGGCCGGGCTTCTTCTCCCCGAAAATCAAGCTGTTTCTCTGGAAAATACTACAGAAGGCGATCCCTGTAGGAGATATCTTAGCAAAGAGAGGGTTTATACAAAATACAAGCTGCATCATATGTGGAGAGCAAGAGACGATAAATCACTTGTTTTTTCACTACGACTATGCTAAACAAGTCTGGGCTCATGCTCCCTTCGTGAACACAATCGACACCACCCCATTTGTTACATTCGTGGAGGGCCTCACATTGACACAATCCCAAGCCTGCCTCCCATCTACTGGTCTGGATCCGGAGACCTTATTCCCGTGGCTTTGTTGGACACTGTGGTCTGCTCGAAATCTTCTTTTATTTGAAGGAAGGTTTATCACCAAGGAAGATTCCATCCTCAAAGCTACTAACGAAGCTCGAGAATGGATCCAAGCCCAAACTCGTAGAAAAGTTGCCAGTACCCCAAATAACACCCCGCTTCAACCCGACGATGGATCTCCCCCTCGATGTTATCATATGTAACACGGATGCAGCATGTCTAGGCCACAATCGAATCGCAGGATTAGGTTGGATCTTCTCAGATCGGGCAGGAAATCTGCTCCACACCAGAAACCAAACGCAATCTCTGTCAGATCACCACTTATGGCAGAGACGCTTGCGATGCTAGCTGCAATCAATCAGTCTCTACTCCTGGGATGGAACAAAATTTGCTTCAAGTCAGACTCTCAAGAGCTCATCATAGCCATTTCATCGGATATCAGACCACCAGAACTCTTTGGGATCCTCGGCTATATCAAACTTTTATCTGCATGTTTCAGTTCTCTTTTCTTCTCCTTTGTCTCTAGATCTCTAAACTCACAAGCTGATGCTATGGTAAAAGCAGCGTTTGATCTCCCCCCCCCCTCTGTATTGGGCTAAAGCCGTTGGACCTTTTAAAATATCCAGTTGTTAAAAAAAGGTTTAGTTGAATTCAAAATCAAATCAAAATATAAAATAAAACTTAAAAATAAATGAAAAATATATTGACCAAATTTTAAAGTGAATATTATAAAAATAATTATTATCAACAGATATACACGCAATTATTTTAGTGTTTTATTTTTGTTTTTAATTGTGAAATCTAGTGGAAGATAAACAAACAACGGAAAGTATACCAAAGTTAAAAGGCAACTAACAAGAGAAAGAAATGAAAAAGGAAAGAAACCAAATCTGTTGGTTTGATTTGATTCGGTTTAATTAAAATGTGCATTGAACTTGTTTGGATTCTAGAACCCAAACCAAAACATAAAAATTAATTTGATTTTTCATAAATAAAATAAAGATAGGCATGAATAGAATGAAATTTCCACTTTAAGTTATGTTTTTAAAAATTCAAATTATGTAGAAGATATCTATTTTATCATGATTACATTAAAAATTTATGAATTGATAAAGGAATTGATTGCAAACAATAAAAAACATATTGACCAAATTTTAAAAGTGAATATAGCAAAAATCAATTATTATTTACTTATACATTATCTTTTCGTTTTTTTCTTTTTGTTTTTAAGTGAGAAATTTAATGAAAGGAAAAAAAGAAAAAGGGATGGAAGATAAACAGAAGCAAATAGAATAGGGAAAATTATATAAAAATATCTCAACTAAATTTCGATAAGCTTTTTAATACTCAAACTTTTTTGTTACCCAATTTAATACACGAACTAATTATTTGACACATTTTAATACGTCAACTAACCATTTAACACTGTCGATTTAACAGAAGGATAACCTCTGTTATCTTTTTATTTTTTAATAATAAAATATTAATATTTTAATTAAAAATAATAATAAATAAAAAAAAATTTAAAAATCCCTAAAATTCAAAAAAAAATCTAAAAAATTTCAGATAAAAAAAACTTTCGCATAAAAAATTTATAATTTCAATTTTAAATATCAGAAAAATAAAATATAAGAATTAGAAAATGTAAAATTTAAAAACTTGAAAGTTTTACATTATAAAAATGTGTTGTTTACTTATTTAATGAAAAATAATTAAGTAAAAAGGAGAAAAAAATCTGATACTTATTTTTGTATGGTTTACAAGATAAGAAAATATTTTTAGTCACAAAAGTTTTCTATACTATAAAAAAAATTGTTTAAGTTGATGAATGATTTAATAAAAGAGTAAAATGATTGCGAGTTCAAATAAAATGTAGTACAAATTTCACTTTTGTATGTAGGCTTGTAGGAGAGTGAAAAGTGAAATTTGTACTACATTTTGTTTGAACTCGCAATCATTTTACTCTTTTATTAAATCAGTCATCAACTTAAACAATTTTTTTTATAGTATAGAAAACTTTTGTGACTAAAAATATTTTCTTATCATGTAAACCATACAAAAATATGTATCAGATTTTTACTCTTTTTTACTTAATTATTTTTCAGTAAATAAGTAAACAACACATTTTTATAATGTAAAACTTTCAAGTTTTTAAATTTTACATTTTTATAATTTTTAAATTTTAATTTTTCTGATATTTAAAATTGAAATTATAAAATTTTTATCTGAAAGTTTTTTTCTTAATTTTTTAAAAAATTTAGAAATTTTTTAGAAATTGTTTTTGAATTTTTGGAATTTTTAAAGTTTTTTCTAATTTATTATTATTATTTAGTTAAAAATATTTATATTTTATTATTAAAAAATAAAAAGATAACGGAGGTTATCCTTCTGTTAAATCGACAGTGTCAAATTGTTAGTTGACGTATTAAAATGGGTAAAATAATTAGTTCGTGTATTAAATTAGGTAAAGTAATTAGTTCGTATATTAAATTAGGTAACAAAAAAGTTTGAGTATTAAAAAGTTTATCGAAATTTAGTTGAGGTATTTTTATGGAATTTTTCCAATAGAATAAAGTTATATGGCAACTAAATAACAAAAAGAAAGAAATGTTAAAAAAGAGGAAAGAAACTAAATCTGTTGGTTTGGTTTGGTTCGTTTCGGTTTAGTTGGATTCAAAATCAAAACAGAAAAAAAAAAAAAAAAAAAACTTAAAACGAGGGACGTGTGAGGAGAAGCAAAGGCTAAGATACTTTTTTGGTTGGACGTGGGACATAACCATTTGTTAAACCGTCCCCAAAGGAACAAAAATATTAACTTGCCAACTTGCTTTTTCTTCTTTCTCCTTCTTCTTCTTCGACATTTACACATAACGTGTATTAAACTTACACATTTAATAATAATATTGAAAAATTTATATGCTTTTGTTGTTATTCGTTGATTTAGGCTTAGCTATTCAATTCTGTTCTTTGGAAACTGTTCTTATGACTGACCTTTTTTAACCCCTTCCTCATGACCATTTGCTTTCTTTCTTTATTTTCTAACTTTTTTTATATCCAAAATTTTAAAATATTTAGTGTTTTTTGGTTATATGGTAAATTACACATTGCCGTCTCTTCCTAATAATCTTCTTTTCTGTTCCCATTTGTGTTTTGTTTTGTGCTTAGAGCTCTCTTTTTTTCCCCTTCATTCTCTTTTCGTCTTCCTCTTCTCTCTGCAACAAAGCGGTAGGTTTTCTTCTCTTCCTCAATCGATTTCCCCGTTTTTTTATTTTATTTTTGTAATTTGAATCGATTTCAAGAGGAATCTCTCGAAATTTTGTGTGTGTTTAACTTTGATTTTAGGTTCTTTAGATCGATTTTGTTTTCTAACTCTTATGTATTTTGTTTTGATTTTGATTTTCCGGGTTTTATTGTTTTTTTTTCAAGCTCGATCGAAATCGGTTGGTGGGTTTCATTCATTGTTAAAAGCTTTATTTTTTATTATTTTGAATTTTTCTGGGTTCTAATCATCGGAAATTCAGTGAATCGGTTGTTCAAAAGCTGGTTCCTTTTAGATGGGTTTTTAAGGGTTTGGTCATCGCATTTGAATGGATCTCTCTCTACTTCTATAGAGCTGTTTTTGTTTTGTTTGTTTTGAGAGAAAGCTCGCTTCTTACGTTTATTGAGATATGAATCATATGATCCTTCTGATTTTGTTGTTTGAGGTTGTTGGTTGTTTATCTGACGATGCTTTACCTTCAAGCTGTGAATTTCTTTTTTTTTTCCCCTTTGCTTTACCTTGCTGTTTGATATGTTTGCTTGAAATTGGAGCTTTGTGATACTTAACTTCTTGTTCGGTGATTATTGAAACTCAATAGGTTGTTAGTTGATATGTCAGGGAGGCCATACTATTGATGAGGCAGTGCTTAGTTTTGACCTTTGTTTATGCTATAGATTTCGATATTCTCTTGTTTTCTGATGCCATTTGTGGTGGTAGTTGAGTAAAATCTTCACTCTTTTCAACTATGTTGTTCAGTAGCGTGGTCGTTGTGTGGTGTTAGGTGTCAGATTGATAATTCAGCTTTTGTAGAAGTAAAAGTGAAGTTTTTTTGTGTGTTTGTAATGGCGGCATCACATCTATGAGTCAGTCTCCATTTGTATATACATGGAGTTGCATATTACTAGTTGCAGAGTTCTTGCTTCGAGTGAGCTTTTTACTCTTTGTGCTCTTCTAGGTGAAGCCGATTATATGATTGTATATGCAATCTCAGGGTGCCATTTATTGTTACAATTCTAGGAGCTATGCTTTGATCGTGTGTGTTTGTCTTTGTTACTGAAAGATTTGTTGTCTTTGTTCTTTTGCAGTCTCCCCATAAGGCACATTGTTGAGAGCAGGGAGAGTCTCGTGGGTTCTCTTCTCCCAAGTGTAACTGTGGTTAAAGCTTAGCCCGAGATGCAGGGAGAGAGGGCCAGTCTCGGCTATTTATCGGAGGCCTTGAACTTTGAGCATGGTTCTACCTCAAGTAACGGTGTAATAGATCATTGGGAGAATATTCACAGTCTTGGTGATAACGATTTGCAGGACTACATGATTGCAAATTCTGAATCAAGTGCGTCACTTGCAAACTCGGTTTATCGCGAGCAACAGGATTTACACCGGTTTAGCCTCGGTGAGGCTAGCTCTAGTGGCACGAAGAATGAAGCTTCCAGTCATCACGAGCAACGAAGAAATGAAATAATAGATTTGGACTCGGACCCCGAGTTTGAAGAACCATCTGGCGCAAATCAACCTGTTCAGAGTGTCAATCTGAATGCAGAATATATTGAACTTCACGAGGATAGTAGTCCGGTTAGGGATCGGTCTGATTTCTTTGAATCAAATGGACCTGGCAGACCTTTCGAAGAGAATAGTGTTAGGACAGGTTCTTCTGCAGAGGGACGCCGTGCATCCTGCAAGAGAAAAGCTCTTGAAGGTAGTATTGGTCAATCTTCTTCCGGAGGTTATCGTGATTACCATCATGGAGAAAGCAGTTCTTGGACCCCGGCTTCTACGGTTTATAGGCCAGGTATTGGTTTTAACATATCTGGTTCTCTTGACCATGGTCCAAGAGGACTTGTCTCTGGTACTGTTCCAAATTTTCCTGTCTCTGCAACTGCAGAGAGCTCCAGTAGGAATACATGTGTGAGGAGTAATCCCTCAGATCAGCAAGAAACTGTAAACCCAGCCGCCTTTTCTGCGGGAACCGTTGTCAGGCGACCTTTCTTTCCGTCCCAGTCGAACTTATCAAGACTTCTACCAGCAGATCAACATATGTTGGACTTGAGACATGGACAGTCTTTAGGCAATGTCTTTTCTCGTAACCCGAATTCTTCTCCTGCTATGAGCATACCACCTGTTTCGAGGAATATGCTACCGCCATTTCAGTGGACTGAGGGATCACTAGCGGGTGGTTCATCGAACTCTACTGCGCCCGTCGAGAGAAATCTTCATCTTGATGAAACCAGGTCAAGAAGCATGTCCGGCAACATTCTCGAGAGCCCCTTGTTTGTTCCAGCTCCTGAACTCAGGAATTCGTCCCGTAGCAGAAATACAACAAGTGGAAACCTGAATATTGCATCATCATCAGTGTCCAGGACAGGCTCAAGCACAGGTGTTCAACCACCATCTTCTAATCTAGCGTGGACTCCTTACCAGAATCTACCGCATCAACAAAGAAGAAGATCAGAACTTGTCCGTAGGTCATTGATTTCTTCCCTAGCTGTAGATGCTACAAACCAGAGATCTAGTGATCATCCAACACTTCGTTCGTTGGCCCCTCCTGCCTCTCCGGATGGGCTTGTCCTTCAGCCTGGTGGTGATAGTAGTCAGACGCATAACCGTGCTTACTCGAGAGCAAGTCCATGGTTGGATAGGCAAGGTGGTGATAGTGTGGCTGGGCTTCCTCAATCTTTACGGGCCTTTGCAGCTGCAAGCAGAGGAAGAAGCAGACATATGGTGTCTCAGGTCGGTTCATAGAAGCTCTATTGTCATGAAGGATGGTCTTTGTGAGCAACCGTTCAAATAGAACTGACAATGTGTTTTTCTTTTCGACAGATGCAGAGTGTCTTGGATGCAATGCGTAGGGATCCTAATAATAACATGCGGCTTGAGGTTAGCTTTTCCATTGGGTTCAGTAGAAAAGAACTGTCTTGTGTCTGTCTCTGTTGGTTTTTTGATGAACTAATCTAATAACCGGAGCTTAAGTAATCTGAAATGGCTGTTTGTTCAGGACCTTATGCTTCTAAATCCGTCAGTGATATTTGATGGTGCTGCTGGTGTGCATGACCGTTATAGAGACATGAGACTTGATGTAGACAACATGTCATATGAGGTAAACACACCAGAACAAGCTATAGAATATTGTACAGGTTCATGGTAAAACTATAAAAAACTCACTCTATTGGTTCATGAAATTTAGGAATTGTTGGCACTAGAAGAGCGGATAGGAGATGTTTGTACCGGCGTAAACGAAGAAACGATATCAAACCGGTTGAAGCAGAGAAAATACAAATGTAACACAAAGTCTCCACAAGATGCAGAGCCATGCTGTGTTTGTCAGGTAAGTATATAAGACTTGATCATAACGATAAGAAAGATTAGATTTTGTTTCGTCTTGAGTATGAATGGTGAAACTTGGCGTAGGAGGAATATACTGAAGGAGAAGACATGGGGACGCTTGAATGTGGCCATGAGTTCCATAGCCAATGCATAAAAGAATGGCTGAAACAGAAGAATCTTTGCCCAATCTGCAAGACCACAGGCTTGAACACAGCGAAGAAGAGAAAAATAGGATGAATGATTGTTCAAAAGAGCTTTGTTTTTTCTTATACAATTCAGTTTATAAACAAAAAAAAATGAAAGAAACAAGAAGACACCCTCAAGCTCCCACCATTGCAGAGACTCTCACCAGAATGCCACCACAGGCAAGTTGGTCCTCAATTTTTGTTTTTTTAAAACATATAATTTATTCGTATTTATAATCAGAGTATGAAAAATGATTTTGAGGATCATGATTTGCCTGGTGGTGTGATTGAAGGGGAAAGTTGAGAGGGGTGGTGATAGGGAAATGTTGGGAGAATGAAATTGTTTTTTCTTTTCTGGATTTGTTTGGATAATTTAATTTAATGTATCGTCAATTAATTTTAAGAAGAAAGCCCATATTTTGTCGTCATAGTGGCTCTTGTGTTTTCAAAGTAAGAAAATTGACCTCATCAAAGTTTTCAAAGTTAAATCACATTCGATAAAAACATCCTACATTTGGTTACATGTAGAGATGTCAGACGGGCTAGCTTGCGTACAAGTGGTTCAACCTGTCCGCCTAGGCCTGCGCCACATGGTCCACTGGGTTAGCGGGCCAACCTGCGGATTGTAAACAAAGGCACTAAAAAACCTGCTTCATTCATCCTTAGACAAAAGAGAGGTTGAAACCAAACCTGTATTGATGAGATGTGCACAAAGCATTATTCATGTAAAAGGAGATTGAAATCAAATCTATAATAATGAGATGTGCAAATTTCAATGGACTTTAGAGTCTTAATCAAAGCATTATTATTCAAATAAAGTTAGATTGATACCAAACCTGTCGTGCGAACATGTTATCATAATGCTTTGGTTTTATTGTTCTTGAATCCTGATTAGAGAAACTTGAAAAGACCAACAATGTCGTCAAGCAAAAAGAACACACCAATGTTTGGTCCAAATCGTAATTCAAAAGTGATACTCAAATCTTATAATCGGACAAGCAACAAAGTCTTTGACTCAAAATTGAAACTAAAAACTCAAATCTAGAAGTAGCAAGAACACATCAAAACACCAAACTTAAAGTCATTTAGTCCAAACTAAAACAAAGTCTTTGATTCAAAACTGAAACTCAAAAACTCAAATCTGGAAGCAACAGGAACACACTTAACCGAGATGCATATCATTCATCTTCATCATCACAAATTGATTCGAAAGAAGGGAATATTTAATCCTCACCATGGAATTTTTTTGTCCTCCTCTACAATATGTCATATAAAATAAGAGAGTTAATATAAAGTTTTTGATTGTGTAATTGTAGAACTTATGAAGAATATTTGTTTACAATTTTCTTATGCTTCAAAACCTCTTTTAACCAATTGCGACTGCAGATCAAAGCTTGAACGTTTTTCGGAAAAAGTTGGCTACTGTACTTGTTCAATACTGAAAGATGATCCTGAAGCTACTGTTGTGATAGGAATGTTAAGAAGATCATAAGCCATTGAAGCAGTGCCGGTACAACGATTTTTAATACCTTATACAAAATCCAATAAATATGCCTTTTCATATATTGTAACTAAAATCACAAAGAGTAGTAATGTAAGAAAAACTGCAGTTAAAACTTAATAAAACAATCCAATTTCAAACAAACAATCCAAATTCATATAAGATTTGTAAGAAAAGAAAAAAACAGTAAAACTAAAATTATATTGTTGAAATATACCTCTTTTTGCATTTTGCCTGCAAAATCATTCATTAAACTCACATAGTTGAGTTTTTCAACCACAATTGTGACATTGAAGGAAGAAGTAGAAAAGAAAACCAAATACACCAAGAGTCAAGAGAGCAAATTTTTTAGAAACTCTCGCTCTCGTCAGCTACAATGCTACATATTTGTTAAGGGTTTTAATCCTATCCTACTTAATATTATTAGAGAATCACTTTTAATGAAAAATGCTGATTTGTCTGTCAGCTTCACAATGAAAGTAAGTGCATTATAATGATGACATGTAAATGTGACATGTCAAATTTTCGAAATCACTTAGAACTTAGATTCTTCGCCGGAACATCATAGAAGGTGACTTCCCGATGAAAGGTAAGTTTTTTTCAGCTCATGATGCATTGAGTATCTCAGATATACATGGTGGAAATCATTCCCACTGTCTTTAACTTTGAAACAGAGCTCAATAATTTGACAAGCTTGGAACTACTTGATCTTAGTTTGAACTCTTTCAACGACACTATACCACGACAAGGTAGTAGTGATTTTGTGATGGTCCATTAAATTTCTCTTCAAAACACACCCTTGAACATTGATACGCTTAATATGATTAATCTTCTTCTTTCTTATTTTCTTGCATTGTCGCAGACTCGTTGGGTTGGAAATTTTGCATAATCTCAAAGCTCTAGATTTAAGTAACAATCAATTCTCTAGTTCAATGCAAGGCAAGCTATGAGAAATAAGCAGAATTTTTCCTCTTTATTATAGCTATTTTCCACATTTCGTGAGAAGTGCTCAGTAAATTCCTATAAATATAGGGCTTGACTAGTATGTCAACTGCATACCAGAATAGGAAAATAGCTGAATAATAAACTAGCAGAATCAATTGAATAATAAACTAGCATAATCAATAGTACGGAAACTTAAATCTAAATAAACTTAAAAAGCTAAACAATTATTCCCTTATCATTTAATAATTAGTTAAAGACATAATTCAACCAATTATATATAAAAAACAGACTGTAGAATTTAAAAAATATTAAATAACATTAAAATTTTCATAAAAACTTGTAAAACATCTTAAAAAAAAAAATCTTAAACATCTCATATTATGGGAAAGAGGGAGTACTATTTATTAGATGAATAAATATTTGTCCAAAATAGTTATAAATTTAAAACATGCGGGATAGATTGAAAAATAGATTATTAATTTTCATTTTTTATCATTATATGCTTATTACTGTGAATGGTATGTACTAAGTGGAATCAAGTTTTCAAAACGTGAAAACTTGAAAATGCTACATACCATTCAACCCCATAGTACTCATATCGTGTTTCTGATCATCACAAGAATATGCAAATGGAGGACGCTGCAGGAGCTAGAGACCAGTTGGAATGAATTTAAGGGTCAACTTCCTATGTGTCCTCGATCTCTCTTCAAACTACTTTGATGAGAATCTACCAACTTTTATCAGTAGCTTGAAATCCTTGGAATACCTATCGTTATTGGATAATAATTTTGAGGGATTGTTCTCATTCAGCTCAATAAAAGGTCTCTTCAAGCTCAAGGTGCTCAAACTTTCATCAATCTCTATCAAACCACAAATAGAGATGCAGGATTCTTGGCGGCTGAAATTCAAATTAGGAGTCATTGAATTGCGAGATTGCAACCTAGAAAAGATTCCTTCTTTCCTAAGGTACCAGAAGAACATGCGCTTAATCGACCTCTCTAAAAATAAGTTGTCTACACCATTTCCTACTTGGCTCTTGGAGAATAACATTCGACTTGAGGTTTTGTATCTACAATACAATGCACTTTATACTCTTCGACTGCCTAGGTTTGTGCATAATCTGAGGCTCTTGGATCTTTCAGCTAACAATTTTGAGGACATACTTTCTGATGATTTCGAAAAGATATTTTCAAGTCTGAGACAAATAAACCTCTCAGGGAACAAGTTCAAGGGAAGTTTCCCCACTTATGTGGGTGAGAAGAAAAACATTCACTCTCTTGACTTTTCTTACAATGATCTCTCTGGAAACTTATCAAGAAGCCTTTTCATGAGATGTCACTTCTTAAAACGGCTGAAACTCTCAAATAATAGATTTGATGGCGAGGTTATTTCAGAATCAAAAAACTTGAAATGGCTTGGGACGTTGCTTGTGGATAACAACATGTTCACATGTAATGATTTAATGGGTCCTATTCCGAGGCAGCTATGCAAATTAAGCAGCTTTAGAATTTTTGAACTTGCTTACAATAGATTGAATGAGTCGATACCACATCGTATTAGTAATCTATCCTTCGGGTTACAAGACAGTGAAGAACTTGGTTTCTTGAGTGGAATTATTCTTTACATGGACCATGACATAAGAACTTATTTCTAGTCAATGCTTGAGCTTGATCAGATAGCTCCAGACTACATCTATGGCTTGAATTTTAGCGTTGGGTTTTCAACTAAACAAAGGTATGATTCTTACGTTTCGGGCACTCTTGGTTATATGTTTGGCCTTGATTTGTCAAGTAATGAGTTCAGCGGGGAGATTCCGCAAGAACTCGGTAATCTCATTAGAGCACGCTCGTTGAATCTTTCTTACAAATCCTTGGCGGGTTTTATTCCTGAAAGCTTCTCCAAGATGAAGGATATTGAGAGCCTTGATCTTTCTTTTAACAAGATGAAGGATATTGAGAACCATGTATCAGTTACAATTCTTAAACAGTTTTACTTCATCTTGAGAAGCTATGTTTGAAATTTCTCAAAAAGGTGTCAAGAAAAATATTTCAAGTTTTTAATTGAGTGATTTTGTTCCATATACAAAGTTGACCAGTTTATTAACAAAAAGGGCGTAATGATTGTATATTTAGTTATCTCATTTCAATTTATGTAATTTCTGATGAAATACTCTATATACCACTATATTAATTACATAAAATACCACTAGTTAAAAAAACTTTTTCTGACATTAGAATGTCAACTTTACTGTTCATCCGACATTACTATTCACCTGAACCATAGTTCAACAAGATTTAGACAATACTATTCATCACCTGATGCAATAAGATTTAACGTGATAACATAATACATATCCACATAATATTTGTATTACCGTGGTAAGATATTAAATATAGCAATAATAATTATATTAACGTGTAATTTATACAAAATATTCAACAATAATAATACAAGGTTATCGTGATAAAAATTAAAATAACAAGTTATACATAATGATATCGATAATAATAACAATATTAAGTTACTTTCATTGACATAATCAACATCCTAAATTTGTAACGTGGTAACCTATTTTATATTCGCATAATATTAATATTTGTAACGTGATAACATATTAATATTTACATACTATTTGTATTAACGCTGTAATATATTAAATATAATAATATTATTTATATTAACGTACAATTTATACAAAAAAAAATTCAATAACAATAAAACAAGCTTAACGTGATATAAATTAAAATAACAAACTATACAAAATGATGTCGATAACAATAACACTTTTATGTTACCGGCTTACCGCGCTAACACAATCACCATCTTCCACTACCATCCCCACCACCACCACCGTCTTCCAATCACCATCCTCCACCACCGTCCTCCAATCACCATCCTCCAATCACCGTCCTCTATCAGAACCACTACCACCGTTACAAGCACTTACCATCACATACACTGGTCACCACCACCATCTTCACCATCAATTTATTTATATACCCATCTTTTTCTTTGTCCAGAAAATGAAGAGAAACAAAAATAATTGTAACAAAAAATAATGTTAAATGTGTAATTATACTTGAAACATTATGTGTTAGAAAAGTTACTTTATTGTTAGTTAACTTTTAAAATTTCTGATACCTTGCATTATATATTATTTTTTTTAATTAGAGAGAGCTGGTTTTAGACTTTAGTATATGGAATATCATTTATTACAAACGTGAAAATTATAGGTTTATATGCTTTACCAAAAAAAAAAAAATATGAGTGAATTGCCGAAGTTGTCACTTTTTGAACAACTCAATCGATGTCACCACAATTTCATTTGTCACTTTAGGCACTATTTGGCCCTATTGTGGATATTTTTGCCATTAAACTAGTTGGACGCAGACGTACTGTATCTCGTTTGGATGGAACTTTATGCTCATAATTTTGGTCAGATGAGAACTAGTGATATGACATAAAGTAAAAATGGTTGGTGAGTGCTTATGTGTCTGGAAAGAGATATTCAAATGAAAATCTTAGCATTTAATATTATTTGACATTTTCTGCATCATTAATATTATATTTACTAATATAGCTAAAATTTAAAAATTTTGAACTATTTGAAATGGGATTTTGCGAGTAATTTTGGAAATATTTAGCAAATTTAAAATATTTAAAAGTAGCGATTTGACTACCTTTTTCATTTTTTTTCAAACAGAAATTTGACTATCAATTTTGTCTTCTTACATAAGCATTCTTTTATTTATGATATGAAATAAGAATAATTTATTTTGATTTAGTAGTATATGCAAGCCTTTAATAGAAATATTTCTGCTTAAAATGCTTCCATTTTTGGATGTTCAATTATGAAATTATATGTATATTGTATAATATAAAGCTATTGCATTAGTTTATACTAGATCGTAAACCTTGATCATTTCATATAGATTTTAGAAAGTAAAACTACACCAATTCTTGAAAGTTATTCAAATTGGAAATATCATTTAATGAGACAAGATTTTTGTTTAGCAACTTTTATTAAAACTAGGCGCGGATCTTATTTTAATTTGTATTTTAATAATATGTTTTTATAATTTTAATTTGACTATCAATTTTCTCTTTCGGTTTTTTATATTAATCAAATTTTTGTTGATAATCTTTGTAATATGTTTCATACATTGTCTTACGAATATTTATTTGTTTTTCAATATTCATACTCTTTTAATTCATCTAAATCTTAATATTATCATAATTTATAATTTTCTCAATTTACCATTTTAAATTAGTTTTATGTGGATTTTTTTATCGATTTCATATTTGTTTTTCATATTTAAGAATTTTTTCATATTTATTTGTACCCAATTGACCAATAAAATGTAAAAAAGTACCCTATTTGGAAATGATGATTAAATCACTCAGAAAAAGAATTTGAAAATACATATAATACTCATATGTTTAATGATGCTTTAAATTGAATTTGAATTTCATTTACTTTATATTTATGTTATAATTTTTTTTAAGTAGTTAAATTTAACTTAATTTTTTGTTTATAGTTATTAATTAGACACATGTTAATTTTTAACTTGTTTGAAATTAATCATGTGTTAATGGTAAACCAACAAGGAGACGCTGATGTGTATATTAGACTAGGTGATGATCCGTGTATACACGCGTGATGAGCCCAATTATCTGTCCCATCCCGTCCTATTCACTATCACAAATTCTCTTTCCATATAAGAATATGTTTCCATATGATACAAACTATTTGGGAACGGGACAAGACGGGAATGAGAATTCCTGAAATCCTATTTGTGACAAACAATATATTAACTACATATAATATAATATACATTTGGATATCATAATGAATTATGTTAGTTTTTCTTTAATTTTGAAGTTTTGATTATTAAATGATCTAATATTACATATGACCAAGTTTGTTTTCATTTGTTTCTAAACTAACTTGTGTATGATGTGTTATTCAGAAATAAATGGTTGACGAATATGTTTTGAATTTTACGATTATCATGTTTTTTTTTGTGGAAATTCATGTTCTGTTTTCGTCTTGTCCCGTTCCGTTCCCATCCCGTTCCAGATTTTAAATGGAACATATGTGGGACAACTATTTTGATAACTATATTCCCGTCCTTTTTTCCGTTCCCGCAAAGTCTCGTCCCGAATTCATGTTTGCTCACTCATACTCGTGGATTTATATTTTATTGCTTTTTGAACTTGTAATTAATGTAATATTTTATTTTCAATATAGCGATGATATAATTTTGAATTTGTTAATTATGTAAATTTATAAATATTGTTTGGATTAATCCTTATACTCTTTCGCTTATAGTATTAAATGTTTTCTTGATAGCTTTAGTTTTAAGGTCTACTATCACAGATTACGTTTCTTTCTAGCTTGATGTCCAACTCCCTTTTCAAATTGAGGAGAATATGTTCCATCTTCTTTTTTAATTTTCTTTTTTAATTTTATCTATGTCTAGCTTCTCGTCAAAGACATTTTTTCCTTGTTGACTTGATGTAGCATCCTGAATTTTAATTCAGTTTTAGAACATTTCTCTGTCAATTATTATTGATAGTTTTTATTTGGACCAAATATTTAAAAGTTATTATTGATAGTTGTATGAGATTATGTAATAGCTCTGTTCCTGGGCTCTTATTCGTAGAAGTTTTTTTCTGACTTTTAGATTATAATCTTACAGTCATTTGAACCAACCCAACAAAAATTTTCTTTTGCTTTCGAAGGTTAACATTTGAAATTTACTCAGCTCTTCTTCTTACTTTTTTTATTCCTTTGCATTTTTTCATTTAACTTTTCTGACCATAGCTAAAACGGAGTTTATATGTGATTACCAAAAACACAAAATAATACTACAATTTTTTTTACTTTTAAAATTAGAATGTTTTTGCAAGAATAGGGTATCTGACTTTCAATTCTCTGACCTACGCGAGAACGATTGTGATGGAATTCTTGATTTGTAGGCGTTACGGAAGCTCTTGAACATTTCCATCCATGAACAGTTTCCTCTTCTTTTTAAGACTTCTTAGACCATGCACAACGGTAGTTTTTAGGTTAGATTTTTAGTGTTTTTAGGATATAATTTAAATGAAAATTAATTAAAAAACAAAGAAACGAGTCTTAATTAAGATCTTTTAAGATCGGTTCTTCAAGGACACGTGTAGGTCCATCATCTTCTCGTGCCCATCTGTCTTCCTTTCTCTCCGTCGTCATTTTTCTTCCTCCTTCTCCTCTCTCTCTCGCTCTCTCGTCGGTGTTTGAGAGAGAACCATGTGGGAGTCGATCTGCCTGACGCTTGCGGCCACCGCCGGTAACAATATCGGCAAGGATTTGCCTCCCTCCTCTCTCCCTCAAGCTTAAGGTCTCTCTCTCTCTCTCTCTCTCTCTCTCGCTCTCTCTCTTTCTTCGTCGGGTTTTTTCGTCTCTTCTCTCTCTCTGATGCTTCCGATTTCGATTGCATGCTTTCTCCGAGTCTGGATTTCCGTTTGATTGCACGGATCTCTTGCTTTAAACCCAACTTTCGGGAAATTATGGATTTATATATATGGAAATTCGAATTCGAGTATTTGCGAATCCTGGCTTGCTGAGTTCTATAAAAATTTGATCGATGTTGTGATTTAAACCATCGGGGAGGCTCGATGCTCCTTTGTGGTCAAATTTCTATTGGAAGCTCACGTTTAATCGTCGATTGTAACAGGTGTGGTCACGGGAATGTTTGCTCTGGACGGCTTTTACTTCTCTTGGGATGGTAAAGTTCTAATCACAATTTTCTTGTATTGTTAATTAGTCATAACTCATTAGAGATGAAACTCTTTGGATGATTGAGGGGACTCTTGAAATTATTTGCAGGATAAGTTATGAAATTTTCTTGTATTGTTAGTCATAACTTATCATGCTAGGTGTTGTATTTCTCGATTCATGGTCTCTTTCCACCAATCTTCCTTTGCAAACTCAATTCACTCTGTAATTGAGTTTTTCAGTTGGTCATTAAAACCGACTGTTATTCTGCTTTTTTTATGTAGTTGTGAAAATTGTGAGTTGCTGATCAGGAAGCTCCCATTCCAGAGGCTTGTTCGTGAGATAGCCCAGGATTTCAAGGTAATGTGCTTTTTATTCAGCGAACTGTAAAATAGAAATTTGTGGTTGATTACATCATCTTTATCTTCCTCGTTTATAGTCCGTGTGCTTATTTGTTGTTATCTCTGTGCTTGCAGACTGATCTGCGTTTCCAGAGCCACGCTGTGCTTGCTCTTCAGGAGGCTGCAGAAGCTTATCTCGTGGGACTCTTTGAGGACACTAACCTCTGCGCCATTCATGCCAAGCGCGTCACCATCATGCCTAAGGACATCCAACTCGCTCGCAGGATCAGAGGAGAACGTTGTTAAGTGTTTTGGGGGAAACTGGTCGTATTATGTGAATGTGGTTTGTTCGTTCTAAATAGATAGTTGGGATTAGGTAATGGGGCTTAAAAAAGCTTTTGGTTTTAGGAGACTTGGAAACATTGACGAGGATGATGGTTTGTTTTCTGCATTTTCTTGTCTAGTCGGTCTATGATTTGCTTTGTGTTTAGCTACTACGTTTTGTGGTGGTGGTTGTTGAATTTGGTTTCTAAAACAATTAATATGAGTTGAAGTTTGCTGACTTCGTTAAATATGAGTTGAATTTGTTAATTGGGTTTAGCGTTTGCAAAAGTTTGTATTGTTTTCTTTACTTTATGATTTGAAAATCTATGTTTTGAATGTTTTTATGTCATATGTGGTTTAAATTTCAGTTATTGTAATATATTTTATGTTTCAATAAATCATATATAATTTTCATCAAATAAAAACGTTTTTTATTTTTTTTTAGTTAAGAACTTCCTCAAAGATTTTACCATTGGAGGAAGAAGAATAATTAAGGGATTCTTACATTAAATCCACATTAAAAAATAGCTAAAAACCTTTCTTAAGTTTCACCATTGTTCTTGCTCTTAGAATTAGAATCTTTAAATATGTAGAACGGTATCTTTGCTTATGTCAGGAAGATGGGAATGATTCCATCATTAGCGTAAACTCTCTTTACATTCAATATGTGTTTAGAGTTCTTTATTCTCTTGACTTTTTTTGTTTATCTAATAAATAAGACATCCAAAGCCAAGTAGAAGACGTGTTCCAACTTCCAAGAAATAATATACCAAAAAATTGTGTGTTTTATGTATCAATGTGTGTTTAGTTACTAATATGTGGATATAGCGATTGTTCATTTTTTTATCAATAGTGTAAAGTACTATGCTTGTGTTCTGGAACATTTCCATCCATGGACATTATCCTTTTCTTTTTAAGATTTCTAAGAATTAAAATCTCGAAAAATGCAGAACGGGTTTTTTGCTTTAGTTTCCTGTTTTGATCTAAAAATTGATTAAACGATCTGAGAATGATGACTATGAAGATGATGAATTTGGAACAACAATTAGAAAAGCGTGTAAAGTTTGTGAGACTCACTGAGTCATATAATAGATTATATAAAAATTGATATTTTAATATATTTTTTTTCAATTTTGACTTAATTGAAGTGTTAATATTTTTTTTTTTACTATGGAATCTGATTTAGACGTCTGTAAAGTTCAAAGTGTTTTTAAATTTGGACAAATTGAACATTTTCGAAATTGTGATTTGATATAAATTTTGAGTTGTTGCATGAGTGTTATTTTTTATCATGACATGATTTATAACCACTTTTTAATGGTGAGTAATTTATTTTGATAAAAGAATGGCTAAATGAGAAGAATCTTTGCTGATGCAGCGTAGATTTCATATTCCTTTTCTATCTTGGTTTTTAGCTTTAAGTTATATTTTCATATCTTTTCAATCTTTACTTTATTCATAAACATAGTTTTTACCTTTTCCTAAGAGAATAGGGTTTTAGTCTTTCTTATAAATAGAGTCGATACCTTGATTTGTAAGGATACAACTTATTGAATTATTAATCAAAGAAGCTTTTGCTCTCTTAATCTCTTGTCTTTGGCTAGAACATCGGTTCTCAACGAACTCAAGACGCGTGTTTCTTTTGGGAATTCTTAGACTAAACAATTGAATCCGCAACCTATCGGTGACTCTACATCAGTTGGTATCAGAATCCAGGCGTTTTAATTTCTTAATTAAAACAAGATCCTTGTTTACCATGGCGCCACGAAAGCCAACACACGAAGAACAGCATGACGAATTTCGTCAATCCCTGGATTACTTCACAATTGGGCTTCACGATGCGTTGAATACAGCTGTGGAGGACGCTCTGACAACAGTGTTAGCGGATCAACAGAACCGTCATTATGATCGCAGGGAGCAACAACAACAGGAACAGAGAGGAGAGAGAGTTGACAACTCAGATGACGAGGACATGGCCGAGAACCTCTTCGCCGTTCCTATACATGAACAGCAACGACGTCACGAGAATAATGAACGTCGCGCTGATCACCGTGAAGAGAGAAGAGACGACTGTCGTGCTAACCGTAACGAGCTCGCACGCGTTCTTCTTCCTTCATGTTGGGAATCTGGTTTTAAATTGGATATCCCAGATTTTGCAGGAACCTTAATACTAGATGAATTTCTTGATTGTTTGAACATGGTGGAAGAAATACTGGATTTCAAACAGGTTCCTGACGAGATGCGAGTCCCTCTGGTCGCAACTCGTTTTAAAAGTCGAGCTATGGCGTGGTGGCAACAGCTGAAAGAGTCTCGCAGGAGAGCGAATAAATCACGGATTGATTCTTGGGAGCGAATGAAAAAACATATGCGACGCGGTTTTCTTCCTTACAACTACGAGAATACTTTGTACAACAAACTCCAAAACCTTCGTCAGGGTTCCCGTACGGTTGACGAGTATGCTGCAGATTTGTTTGGGATGATTGCTCGTACACCTCTTTCTGAAACAGAGGATCAACTTGTCTCGCGATTTATCGGCGGTCTGCGTTCTCAGCTCCAACTTCCCCTTCAACAATTCAATCCATCTTCTGTTTCGGAGGCGCATCAGCGTGCCATCGGTATGGAATTGCAGTACAAATCCAATTGGAACTCCACGACCTCTCGATCTCGTTTCTCTTCACAGGCTGCGAGTGACACGATTACGACCCAACATACTGATTTGGCAGCTACACGGCCTAACCCTGTGAATACCGGTGTTCCGTCTGACTCCATCGCAGCCTCGAGACAGCCTCGCACAAGAGCTTTACGTTGTTACACGTGTGGTGAACATGGACATCGCCAAACGGCGTGCCCCAAAAATTCACGCAGAAGATTACTTAGTCATGAGGCTGAGTTCGCGGATGAGCCTCAATATGATGAATATCATTCCGACTCCAATCAGGAACATGATGCTGATTTAATTGCCGGTGACACAGGCCATGTTTCCCAGAATTTGGTCCTCCGCCGCAATTGTCTTGTTCCTCGCGCACAACAAGAATCATGGCTGCGAACCACTCTGTTTCGTTCAACTTGCACCATCAACGGAAAATTATGTAAGCTTATCATTGATTCGGGAAGTTGCACAAACGCTATTGCTGAAGATGCAGTTCGGAAACTCGGACTTCAATCAACAACACATCCTTCTCCTTATCAACTTGCGTGGCTTAATAATGAGTCCGAAATTTGGGTATCCAAACAAGTTGTGGTTCCTTTTTCGATTGGTGTGTATTCCGACTCAGTCCACTGTGACGTTGTTTCTATGGATGCCTGCCATTTATTATTGGGACGTCCGTGGCAGTTTGATCGAGACGCCTTACATCGGGGAAAGAGCAATACGTACAGTTTCCTATTTAACGATAGGACGATCACTTTGCTACCATCCAGAGAACAAGCCGAGGCATCCAGTTCTACGTTACCGCGTACCTGTAAACCTGCACCATCAGAAAAATCTAAATCCTTATTGATCTTGGCCCAAGAATGATTTCGAAGCACAAATGCATGAGTCTGATGTTATCATGGCTGTAGTTGCATCACCGTATTCACATTCTCCACCTCCGTCGATACCTCAAGCTTTTGATGATTTACTTCTGGCGTATGACGATATCTTTCCCGATGCATTGCCTACAAACTTGCCGCCGTTACGCGACATTCAACACCACATTGATCTTGTCCCTAATGCGGTGTTACCTAATCGTCCGCATTATCGGATGAGTCCACAGGAACATGACGAGTTACGTCGTCAAGTCGAGGAACTTCTTGCCAAAGGACATGTACGAGAGAGTTTGAGTCCTACTGCTGTTCCCGCTTTACTTATCCCAAAGAAGGACGGTACCTGGCGTATGTGTTTTGATAGTCGGGCAATCAACAAAATCACGGTACGATATCGTTTTCCTATTCCTCGCTTATATGATCTCCTGGATTAGATTGGTCGTGCCTCTATTTTCACTAAATTGGATTTGAAAAGTGGTTACCATCAAATACGAATCCGACCTGGTGATGAGTGGAAGACAGCTTTTAAGACGCGGGAAGGTCTTTTTGAGTGGTTGGTTATGTCGTTTGGATTGTCGAATGCACCTAGTACATTTATGCGAGTCATGAACCAAGCTCTGCGGCCCTTTATTGGTAAATTTGTTGTTGTCTACTTCGATGACATATTGATTTTCAGCCACGACTTGTCTAGTCATTTGGAGCATTTGGAGGCTGTACTTCTTGTTCTGCGAAGAGAGAAGCTTTTCGCAGCTCGTCAGAAATGTGTTTTTGGCGCCAATCAAGTTTTGTTTCTTGGTTACATTGTTTCTGATCGTGGGTTAGAGGTTGATCCAAGTAAAGTCGAAGCCATTAAATCTTGGCCGACACCAAAGACTATTACTGATGTGCGAAGCTTTCATGGTTTAGCTTCCTTTTATCGTTGCTTTGTGCATCATTTCAGCAACATTACTGCATCTCTCATTGATTGTATCAAAGGTTCGTCGTTTGTGTGGACTGCTGCAGCAAATGAGGCGTTTGAAACTATTAAAGCTAAGCTTACCTCGGCTCAGGTTTTGGCTTTACCCGATTTTTCTTTGGTTTTTGAGTTACATTGTGATGCTTGCAAGTTGGGAATTGGCGCTGTATTAAGTCAACAGGGTCGTCCAGTGGCATTTTTTAGTGAGAAGATTTCCGGATCTCGTGCTCGCTATAGCACTTATGATGTTGAATTTTATACTATTGTGCAAGCCATCAAGCATTGGCGTCATTACCTTTGGCGTCATTACCTTTTTCACCAGGAATTCATACTTTATACAGATCATGATGCTTTGAAACATCTAGGAAGGTAAGACAAGATTTCTGCACGACATGCTTCTTGGACTGCGTTTCTCCAACAATTTACATTTGTCATTAAACATCAGTCTGGTCGTTCGAACAAAGTCGCTGATGCTTTGAGTAGAAGACATTCCCTACTCGCGACTCTGCAAGTGTCTGTTATTGGTTTTGCTGCATTTGCGGATTTATATCCTCACGATTCTTTTTTTGGCAGCATCTGGTCGGATCTGAAAGCAGGTTTGCGATCTGAATATGCCCTTCATGATGGGTTTATTTTTCGTGGGAGTCGTTTGTGTGTTCCGGATTGTAGTCTACGTTTGCAAATCATCAAGGAACTTCACGAAGAAGGCCATGTTGGGCGAGATCGTACTTTGCAGCTCGTTGTGGACTCTTACTTTTGGCCACCATAAGTTGTGATGTCGCACGACTTGTAGAGCGTTGTGTGGTTTGTCAACGATCAAAAGGTCATGCGTCTAACAGTGGTCTTTATATGCCTCTTCCAGTTCCAACTCAACCGTGGACTGATATTAGCATGGATTTTGTTATGGGTTTACCTCGTACGCAACGTGGTAACGATTCCATCTTCGTGTTGGTGGATCGCTTCTCCAAGATGTCCCATATTACTCCTTGCAAGAAGACTACTGATGCTGTCCAAGTAGCTCTTCTCTTCTTTCACGAGATCTATCGTCTCCACGGCTTGCCACTTTCCATTGTTTCGGATCGAGATTCTCGATTCTTGAGTCACTTCTGGCGCTCCCTTTGGCGTTTGCTTCGTACAAGTTTGGATATGAGTACTGCTTATCATCCACAGTCGGATGGTCAGACCGAAGTAACAAACCGTTCATTAGTTGACATGGTGCGTTGTTTAGTTGGTGACAACATCAAATCTTGGGATTCTGTTTTATGCAAGGCTGAATTTGCATACAATCATGCGGTTAATCGTAGCACAAAATTCAGTCCATTTCGAGTGGTTTATTGGATCGTTCCAAGAGGGCCAGTGGATCTCGGTGTTGCGTTAGATGATACTAGGGATCATGGTCACGCCATTGACTTCGTTACAAATCTTTATTTCGTCCATGCGCAGGTTCATGACAATCTCAAGATCTCTTCCGCCAAGTATAAGGTCGACGCCGATCGCCATCGTCGTGATCTTCAGTTTCGCGTGGGTGATTTCGTATGGGCTGTTCTAATCCGAGATCGTTTTCCAGCAAGAGAATACAACAAGTTGAAGGCTCGCAAGATTGGACCATTGGAAAATTTGGAGAAAATTAACGCAAATGCTTATCGAGTTCAACTTCCTCCTGATGTTCGAACTTCCGACGTATTCAATGTTAAGCACCTCGTTCCACACATTGCGCAAGATGAGCTTGAAGATTCAAGGACGAATCTTTCTCTACCCCGGGTGACCTGATGCAGCGTAGATTTCATATTCCTTTTCTATCTTGGTTTTTAGCTTTAAGTTATATTTCTTTTTCTTTTCAATCTTTACTTTATTCATAAACATGGTTTTTACCTTTTCCTAAGAGAATAGGGTTTTAGTCTTTCTTATAAATAGAGTCGATACCTTGATTTGTAAGGATACGACTTATTGAATTATTAATCAAAGAAGCTTTTGCTCTCTTAATCTCTTGTCTTCGGCTAGAACATCGGTTCTCAACGAACTCAAGACGCGTGTTTCTTTTGGGAATTCTTAGACTAAACAATTGAATCCGCAACCTATCGGTGACTCTACATCA
>JAHZTW010000004.1:59418085-59546828 GCA_020283515.1 Alliaria petiolata | reverse complement strand
ACATCTATTATTTAGAAATAGGCGGAGTATGATTTAGTTGCCCAAAACATTTCATCTTATAAAAAGAGATATTATACTTGTGGAATAGAGTTGTGATCAACGACTATGCAGTGGTTTGTTTTTTTAACAACAACATGTAGTAAAGTCAGAGTCGAAGAAAAAATCAACAATCAACACAAGCTATCATTCATTAACAACTTGCTATAATAATACTAATTGAAACAATGATGATGATGCTGGTTTGAAGATATATTGACTAGTACTCCCTCCAAATTAATTATAGACTTAAATTCTATTTTATTTTACAATCCAAGTGGACAATAGATTAATCAATTTTCGGTCTGAACGTCCTCCCCTTCTTGAACTTGAGTGTATTCCTCCACGAAATGGACCTCCTTTTGTGCTTGGACAAGCAACAATTTGTCTAGTTTCTCATTGAGCTCCTTGATCTCCTTTCTGCTTCCTTCAACTTCTTCCTTGGAGCCACGGTTGGGTCTATCAAATTCTTCGTGGTAGGAAGAGTCACTCTGAACTAAGTTCTCAACCTGCTTGAGACCATCTTCCACGTGAGGGCATTGAGTTGTGCAACATTCGGATCTTTGGGATTACACCTCGGTATAGAGTACTGAGGAGTAACTCTTGGCTGAAACCATGGTGGTGTAACCCTTGAATCTTTCGCAAGCTTCTCCGAAGGTTTCATTGACTTTTTGGATGAAGCCACTTATCTCGTTCCTCAATCGGACTGTTCTCGATGTGGAGAAAAACTTGGTCAATGAAGCCTTATTGCATTCTGCCCACGAGGTAATTGATCCCTGAGGCAGAGTCTACTCCCAAGCGTGTGCTTTGTCTCCCAGTGAGAAAGGAAACAAACGCAGCTTGAAGCCATCTTCGCTTACACTGTTGATTTTAGTCATGGCGCACACACATTCGAACTGGTCGAGATGGTCGAGTGGATCTTCCAAGGGTGGACTGAAGAAACGGTTGTTCTGCACCATGGAGATGAGACCACTCTTGATCTCGAAGTTGTTGTTATGGACTGGTGGAGGCTGGATGCAGTGTCGACTTGCAGTCGATATCGGTGAATCACCCGCACCGATTTGTCGAACAGCTCACTGTGGGGTTGCAACACCAGGCTGTCCTTGTACGCGTTGGACTTCTTGTGGTCCTTGAGGTCCTTGTTGGCCTTGTTGGCCTTGTGCACCAGCTGCGCCGGCAGCTCCTTGGTTTTCTTGTTGATTCTCCATCCCCTTACGGTCTGCGATAACGGCTTGTTCCCGATGTCGTCTAGCTGATCTCTCCAGCAGGTGTATATCGTCGATTGGGGGAACAAGATTTGTTGTACCGTGTGACCGTAGGTTCATGTACCTATTAAAACAAAGAGATCACAGTAAAAGTGTTAAATAACAAAAAAATAAAAACTTGTCCTTGTAACGACCAAGAACCGAAATGACTAATCTTAACCTCAAATGACAACAGCGCCAATTGATAACAGGATTTTAATCTGTTAGGGAATTCAATGACCCACCACTAACCATTGCAGTATAGTGTATGGAGTATCAATCCATTTGAGGTTGTTTAGTTGACAGATCGGTTATATCGGTGTTAAAAGTCAAGTTTGAAATAATTAGAGGTATGGACTTTACTACTAGAAACGACTAAAGACTAGATCTTGTGTCACTCAAGACCATAAAAATGATTACTTTAGACTACTTGAGCAAGAAGTAATGATTTAAACGTTGAAAGAGATAAGTTTTATAAATAAAAGAAGGATCAAGATGGGTTTTATACACTAGGTGACTCTCGGAATGTTTAACAAGCTTAAGCTTTTGGATCACATCAAGACTTGGTCTTAAGATGGTAATTCTTAGGTAAAGGGATCCGTAAGACATTTAGCCCATGGTGTTTGGGTCTAACCTCTTTGAATCTCTATCACCATAGTCTAGCTCTCGCAAAGCGGTACAATAGAAGAAACAAGGATGCTAAATTGTCCCTTGCCATTAGAGAAATCCTTAAAACGACTACTTGATATACTCATAAATTAGCATATTTTAGCATGCATTTTAGATAGTTTTGCATTCATTTATGCATTTATTTAGTTACTTTTAGTCCAAATTGCATACATATCAGAGTTTAGCAAGTTTTAGCTTAGGTTGTTGCATATTGTGCATATTGAGTCTTAATTAGGTACCTTGGAGGCTTGGAGGAACTCTATGTAGAGTTGGGCGACAAGGATGAAGAAGAGAAGGGAGCCAAACATGAAGCAGACAAGTTTTAGAATTGTATCGACCTTGGTGCCGACCTACCAAGGTAGATATAGCTCGGCAGAGAAAACGGAGTGCGCGTATCGGACGATTGTGTCGAGCTATTAAGCTCGATTCAAAGGCCAGCCGGAGTTTTGGAAGATGTGTATCGGGCATTTGTGTCGGACTGCTAAGGTCGATACACACCTCAGCCGAAGATCTAAGATGGCATATCGGGCATCTGTGTCGAGCTACTAAGATCGACATACTCCTTGAAGAAAACTTTTAGCAGCGTATCGAGCTGCATATCGACTTAACAAGCTCGATACGCTTCCCGATTTTCAGACCTTAACCGGGTCAATACCCGGTTTGTTCCGGGTTGACCCGGGTCGTCCATTATTCACTATAAAAATAGGAAAAGACCTAATTTTTCCTAAGTATCCTTTAATNAGAGAGAGGGAGATCGTGAGGGAGAAGAAAGAAGAGTAGGAGAGTGAGGAAGAGAGAATGCACCGAGGAGTGGAGTTGCCGTCTCTGTTCGCCGACGCCACCGCCGTCTCCGTCTAGTGCGGCACGTCGATCGGGGACGTCTGCTATCACCGAAGGATGGAGCCGCCCACTTACTGTGATCCGCCGTCATTCATTTCGTCGCCATCGTTGCACCCGAGAGGAGGAGAAAACATGGAGAGAAGTGCACCACCTCCGTCAGCCACCACCGGCGATCTGCTGCTGCGAGCCATCACTGTCATCTGTGAATCAATCTATGGTAAGAGATACATGTTTCACTCGTCATCTTCTTCCCGAGAATATCCATAACATGGAATCACCATTGTTGTTGTACCTTCAGCCACAAGTTTCCTCCTTATCACGTGGAGTTGTTGTCGTTGGTGTGGTGTTTGTCATTGCATTGGTAAGCGAGATCTCTTTGTTATGTTCACGTATTGGATTTGTGAACGTAATGTTGTTTCTATGGGTTACTTGAGGACTAAGCAACCTTTGATCCACCGTGGCTATAGGTTAAGATGTTTGCGAATCCGTGCCAGTCTCCTCTGTCGTGAGCTATCTTATGTTCGTCATCGTCCCCAAGTCGTGTCTTCTGCCGTTTTTCTCCACAACAGTAGCAGCTCCGTTACGTCAACGTTCCGTTTTCACGTCATCGGTCCATCTTCCGTTCTGTGTCATTAAAGCTAAGGTGAGGGCGGGATTCATGGGTATTTATCAATACTAATCATTTAGTGTTAGTAAATACTAGATCTAGGTAATTGTGATGATTGTGTTGATTGTGATATGTGATGATGTGTGATGATGAATGTTAGTGATAATGTTAGTTGACTTGATGATGGTATATGGTGGAAAGTATGTGATGATTGTGTGTAGTCGGACTGAGGACTAGGACATGGCGATCCCGTCGAATCCCGTAAACCGGTTGACGAGGCAAAGGTGGTGGAAGACCTTTCGAGGTGTCCGACCAGCCTAGTGTGTCAGGTGTGAGTGTCATATGTGATGAGAATGAAGTCGTGATGTGATTATTATTTTGATATGTGTGAATTTGAAAAGTGATTCTTGTTGTTTCAATGATTGTCTAGAGTTAGTAATTGCTAATGCAATGATTATTAGTGTGAGTATCGTGTGGGCGGAAATGACCTACCTCATTGAGTAATTCGTTGCTCACCCCCCTTTTTCCCCTCTTTAGTGTGTGAAGGTGTACTTGTTTGTGGTGCAAGTTAGGGCGCGAGACCTAGGGCACAAAAGTGACGAGATCGGGTCCTCTCAGTTTGGTATCAGAGCCAAGGGAAGTCAAACTGGTTCTGTCCCAGGAGACTGTCTTGGGGTTTGGGGGCTAGGGTTCACACTGGCGGGATCATAATTCGGGGACGAATTCACGTTAAGTGGGGGAGAATTGTAACGATCCGGGCCCGACCCATTTGAATAAGTTTAAATGGATTGATTTGGCTACCTATGTCATCAAAGTGCACTTACCTTTTCCGGTCACTTACCCTAAGAGAACTCTAGAGTTAAGCGTGCTTATGCTGAAGTAGCACTATGATAGGTGACCTTCCGGGAAGTCCTCTGCGGAACCGTGTGAGTGAGGTCAAAACACGGGAAAAGGTCACGTGATGATTGCACGGACAAGTAAATCAGTCGGTCGGGCCACAGAAAAAATAACGCACCGACCGTCAGACAGGGGCGGGGCCCACGAGCCCGACGAAGGGATGGGTGACTCGCCGGTAGGGGCGGTCGGGGTGTTACAAGTTTGGTATCAGAGCGTAAGGTGCTACTCCGGTTCTGACCCAGAGAGCCGATTCTTGGGAATTGGTCGGATTTAAAAAAANGAAAAATCACATTTTAAACCCTCAAACTAAGATTCACTAGCACTTTAAACATTCAGACATTTGTACTCTCACTTTAAACAATCAAAATAAAAAAATTCACATTTAACCGTCAAAGTAGCTCCCGAATTTACGCCGTCGAACGACTTAACGAAATAGTTAACTCTGTACGGAATAAATAATTCTATGACGGAATAGTAAACAACCGTTAATCTAATAAAAATGTGCTTATTATTTAATTACTGTTTTTTATTTCTCGTTATTGAAAGAAAAAAAAAATAACCGAAACAATAACATAAACATTTATTTTGAGATTTTGACCCGTATTTTTTGTTTTTGTTATTTAAAAAAGCTTTTTTCAAGATGTTTTTCTTTTTCTTTTGATAAAATAAAATAAAATACAGTAATAAAATAATAAGCACATTTTTTTAGATTAATGATGGTTTACTATTCCGTCATAGAGTTAACTATTCCCTTCAGTTATTCGGCGGTGCAAAATCGGAAGCTACTTTGACGGTTAAAAGTGTTAGTTTTTTTATTTTGATGGTTTAGACAGAGAGTGCAAATATCTAAAGGTTAAAAGTACTAGTGAGTCTTAGTTTGAGGGTTTAAAATGCGATTTTCCCAAAGAATAAAACATGTCATGGTGATGACACACTGACTTTTATTTATTTCCTCATCCTCATCGGTTTCTGGCGATTATCTATTTTCTCCGGCACATCGACTCTTCCCGATCAGGTCTCAGCTATAAGAATTTAAAGTATTTAATTTGTGTTAACAATGTAAAAATATTAACCAATAATAAAAATGAAGTTAACATGATAAAATTATCATAATAAGTTATATATAATGATACTAATAAAAATAATAATAACCAGTTACACTAATTTGTAATGTATATTGATTAGCGTTAATAATTCATGTAACCCCATAACTATATTTTTTATTAATTAACTTTCATATTAATGGTTAAAAAACTCATTTCTAGTTTTAGTGATACAAAATGTAAATCTAAAACAGCCGAATTGTGTAGAACTTAGATCTCTTAGCAACCATTTTTCGAAGTCAAAATGAAGTAAGTAACCAGCATTAATCGAACACAATGATGTCTCGAAATATGTAAACAAGCCATCAAAATTAAGCAAAAAATCATGAAAGCGACAAAAAATGATTCGAAAGGGAATTAAACAAGTAGCAATCTAGAGAAGAGGAAAGAAAATCTTACTCGAAAAATAGAGACAACGTCATCAACGGTCTTAATGGTTGGCGCACTGGCAAAAAGAGGAAAGTATTTTCCTTTAATTACAAAAACCCAATTTGGAAAAAAATGCAAACATTTAAGATGTTTATTAATAGATTGACTCTCATTTTATTTTAATTACTAACATATTTTCTGTGTCTATATATTACCTTTTTAGTTTTGTTAAGAAAAAAATAATTACAATAATGCCATTAACTTTTTTTCCACCTCGTCAAAAAATATTGATATTTACGAAATTGCATTCGTATTTATAATAAAAACAAGAAATCTAATGTGAAAAAACTATCGCTCTTTTGATGACAAATTTATCATTTTTCTACTGATTAATTTCGAGTGGCAGACTTTTCATATGAATTTATTTAATTGATAGACTTTTTATGATAAGTTTGTAGCCTAAAGCAAAATATTTATTTTTGCTTGCAGTTTTAGTAGATGTCACAGACTTCTTTAACAGACTTCTTAACTGACTTATTGTGATGATACAATAGATTTACAAAATTTTGACAAACTTACTATATTGCGACAGATTTATCTCACATACTTATTTTTTTGACAGATAATATTTTTTCTTGATAGCATATTTAATTTTAACTACAGACTTATGATTAGTTTGTAGTCAAAGCAGACTAAAAAATTAATTACTAGACTAACATCTATGTTATAGAAGACCTTATTTCATTTAGTAACGGACTTGGCATGCTTTTCACCTCGAACTTCATCCGACGCGTTCTGCTTTGACCGACGTTTCACCGATGATTACCTTTCCCACGGTTTCCATGAGCTTATATACTTTCTTTGATATCGACATAACATCTCACTTCTCTTTCTATGATCACCTCAGTTTTGCTTCAACTTCATTCCCAAAAGATCCTCGTACACCACCAATTTTTTTGAGCTTGTACCAAATGTCTTCTAAGTCTCCAAGATTTCACCACTATTCGTTCTGTGGTTCCAACTCTTCTTTGCTTTCTTAACAACACGCCTCAGGAAGCTCAACACTTGTCCATTCGAAACTCACAAACTAGGTGTGGATCCAATATTGAATAAAGTGTGGGGCTACACTCTTCTAACCGGACAACTACACAACTTTCTTTTTTAAATCAAATAAAACAACTTAGCACTTATAACATACCAACTCAATCAACTAAAGACTTACAACCAAACAACATAACTCTAGCGCAAGACCATAGACACCTAAAGACCGAAAAACGAACTTTAACGGGATCGCCATGTCTTCGTCCTCAGTCCGACACACCGAAAAAACGAACTTTAACGGGATCGCCATGTCCTCGTCCTCAGTCCGCGTACACACAAACAACTATACAATATCCACAACACCACTCAACCATAACATGCTAACATATCACTATCATTATAATTTTCACATTTTCCATCACAATCACAATGCATGTCTACCTCACAACAATCCATCTCCAACATAGCATATAACAGATATGGAAAAGAATTACAATGCACTGTGAATCCACAATTCACATCTCCTCACCTTAGCCATTTTGATGCTGAATACCAACTCATCTCTTTTCCACTCTCTTGGACAGATTCACAGCATCAACTTTAACAGCATGATTTCCTATGCTCATGGGTCTCAAAGAGGTTATCCTTCAACCGAGAGAAATATCCATGTCTCCTGAGAGTCTCTGCAAAGTTTCAGGTCAATCGAACGTCGTTTGCCTAATCGAATAACTCAATCCGCTAGACTCGTCAGATCTGCTCGCTGCACAGAATAGTCTCAGTATTTAAGTCATAACTCCCAAACAACTAGATGGATCACAGAGATATTCGACAGACAGTTAGGTCTAAGGGTCAAGAGTATACTTTCCAAAAATCAGCTCGGATGGATCACTGACGAATCTGCAGCACAACTTCCTTTCAATCTGGTCACAGCTTCGCTCTGCATAGATCAGGCATGGGAAAACATTCATAACTCTAAACATATAACTCAGAACATGGATCCGCTTTCGCTTATAGATAGATCTAGGAGTCATGAATGTGCTTACCAAGTTTCAGATTGATCCCAGCAGTTTTGCTTATCCGTTTTCCTTTTGTACTGAAACTGGTATGATCTGTGATGATAAGATATTTTCCAGATTGTAGCAGACAGAAAGAAATGGCGATATCTTTTAGTACAGATGTACGTTGACGACGATCTCGTGCTTTCTGCAAAATTGAGACTTGGGGCTTTCAAGAGATAGGTTAATTGTTGAGTGGTTGTTTAACGGTTCGCCGGAAAAAACGTCTCACAAGGTGGCGGATGGATGATGAACTCCTTCTTCCCTCTCTCCATCTTCTTCTCCTTCTCTCTCTTTTCCCTTTCACGACAACTCTCTTCTCTCTTCCCTCACTTTTTCCTTTCTCACTTCTGCAACTTTTCTCACGTTAAACTCTCCTTCTCTTGTGCGGCTATGGCAAATGGAGGAGGGAGATGCTTACAACAAACGCATATTTGCGTTTTGGTCGAGAAAATTAAAGAGGTTGGGCTATTGGGCTTCACCAAATAAACAAAAAAAAAACTCTGGCCCTACATTAAAGATCCGGTCGTTACACTAACCTTCGTGGAGACGGTCGTGTGCAGATATGAAGGAGAGAGAAGGAGATGATACGATAAGAGGCACGGCGAGATCCGATGGCGTTCTTGTAGGCGACAGAGAGGAGGTTTCATTCCTCGATAGTGAGTTTGTCTTTGTTCATGGCTTGGCGAGGATGCTGCCAATACAGCCGCCACTGCACTTTGTTGTTAGATAGAGACGAAGGATTGAAGACGAAGGTGGCCATGTGTAGTAGATCTGAAGGAGACAATGGAGAAGGGTCGACTGCCGTTTTTAGAGAGAAAAGGTGTGGAGGGTTTTTTTTTTTTTTAAACAAAATTAGGGTTTCAATAAATTTCCTTTATAAGGAAGTAAAAAAAATATGGTTAGGTTAATAATTTTCAGACCAATAAATTCGGTCTGGTAAACTCAAGTTCGCGCCTATTTTGTTAAATAATTCTGAACTTCCTGCTAGATTTAATTTGAATTTCAAACTTCTTTTGAAGTCTGCATACGAAGTCTGCCAAAGAAGTCTCCATATCCGGTTAGATTGTGCAATTTACCAACAAATTCGGACCGGTAAATTTCAGTTTCGTCTATTTTGTTAAATAATTTCAAATTCCCGCTATATTTAATTTGAATTTCAAACTTCTTTTGAAGTTTACAAACGAAGTCTTCCAATGATTTTTTTTTAACCCTAAACCCTAAATCGAATATTTTAAATTAAAACTTATATGAAACATTAATTTTGTTAGCATATTCACAATTTATAGTTAAAATAACAAAGATATGAACCCTAAATCATTAAACGAACCATTAACTATGATTCATATAGAATTTGTGTTTATCCTAACAATTACTCTCTTATACCCTAAACTTCAAACCTCAAACTCTAACCCTTTTGAACCGTATACTCATGAAAATTTATAAACTTATTCATTTTCATGAAATTTTATTTTATATAGATGCCAATTGTCTATGTTTTTGTTATGTATATAATTTTTTTATCAAACTATTTTTTATGATTTTTATAATTAAAATTAAAAAAAATAATTACCGAGTAGACTTCTAAACTTCTTTTGAAGTCTCATATTTCGTACAGTCGGTATATGAAGTCTACAAAATGTATACCCTAAATCAATAATTTTTATTTAATAGTGAAAACCTATATAAAACTATAAACTAAAATACAAATCGTTTACTATATTCTTAATTTACCACTTCTATCCAAACTTATCATTTAAAATAACATAATTATCTAACCCTAAATCTAACCCTAAAGATCTCCTTATTTGGTATGGTATGTAATTTGTGATTTCTTTGTTTTAGTACTAGCTATATCCCTTGTTTCTATCTTTATTATATATGTTGATTTAAATTGATGCATTTGAATGAAATTTTAATTTATAAACATTACAATAACTTATATTTTATTTATGTAACCAAATGTTTTTTGAAATTTTTTTTTTTAATTTAATTATGAGTTATAATTATGATATAAGAAGTCTGACAGAGTAGACTTCTTATGCAACTACAGACTTCAGAAGGATCAAACAGTCATTTGGGTTTGGATTTTTTTGTTTGGGCATAAGGGAGAGAATTGTCATTTTCATACTTTTTTAAGTTAGTTTTGCATATGATGAAATAAGGGCTATAGAATTGCAAACAAAAATAAATTTTGAGTCATTTTTAGCAAATCCCCCTTTTAACTTTCATAAAATATAAAGATTATGCAAACTATGGTCGTAGATTCATAATATATTTTACCATTTTTTGTTGCTGACGTAAAAAAAAATATAATGTTAATGAAAAATAAAAGAGTAATTACAATGCATGGCAATAGAAAATTGAAAAATTAGGTGATTGTTCTGACACTTTTTAATAGTGGTTGGACAAACGTAACTACGTTTGACCCTTTATAATGTTAATGAAAAATGAAAGAGTAATTACAATTCATGGCAGTAGAAAACTTAAAAAATTAAGTGAATGTTTTGACACATTTTTAATAGTGTTTGGGTAAATGTAATTACTCTTAACATAATCGTATTACCCCAATACTTGTAAATCACAGTCACATCATAGTATTCTTTGATTAGCATGAGAGACGGTAAACAAAAAAAAGTGAAAGAGGAATCAATCATCATCAAAATTTTCAAGTTTACACAGTAAATATGAAGTATAAAAATGACATAACACTAAAAGACATATATATTGTATTACGTTGATATATTCGTATTTGTTATAAAATTCTAGTGCAGAGTAAGCTTATAGCAATTTTTTTATTTGTATAATCTAAAAGTTTATTTCTTATGTCTGAATAAACAAAAAACTCAAGTTTAAAATCTAAGTCTATCAATAATATAGTATTAAAATCTTCCACAGAGATTATTAGTTTATCACATAAAATCTACCATAACAAAGAGACAAAAGTTTATGACACTAAAAGTCTGTTATCAAAGAAAAAAAATTGAAAAGGCTATTCTAATAAAAAATAAGTCTGTTGTCTCATATGAAAAAAAAACAGCCATCAAATAAGTAGATTTGGTTCAAATTTACAAAACTGTTACTAAATGAAATAAGGTCTGCTAATGCTAGTCTAGTAATTAATTTTTTAGTCTTCTTTGACTACAAACTAATCATAAGTCTGTAGTTAAAATTAAATATGCTATCAAGAAAAAATATTATCTGTCAGAAAAATAAGTATGTGAGATAAATATGTCGCAATATAGTAAGTTCGTCAAAATTTTGTAAATCTATTGTATCATCACAATAAGTCTCTTAAAGAAGTCTGTGACATCTACTAAAACTGTCAACAAAAATAAATCTTATGCTTAATGCTACAAACTTATCATAAAAAATCTATTAATTAAATAAATCTATATAAAAAGTCTGCCACTCGAAATTAATCAGTGGAAAAATGATAAATTTGTCATCAAAAGAGCGATAGTTTTTTCACATCAGATTTCTTGTTTTTATTAAAAATACGATGGCAATTTCGTAAATATTATTATTTTTTGATGAGGTGAAAAAAAGTTAATGGCATTATTGTAATTATTTTTTTCTTAACAAAACTAAAAAGGTAATATATAGACACAGAAAATATGTTAGTAATTAAAATAAAATGAGAGTCAATCTATTAATAAACATCTTAAATGTTTGCATTTTTTTCCAAATTGGGTTTTTGTAATTAAAGGAAAATACTTTCCTCTTTTTGCCAGTGCGCCAACCATTAAGACCGTTGATGACGTTGTCTCTATTTTTCGAGTAAGATTTTCTTTCCTCTTCTCTAGATTGCTACTTGTTTAATTCCCTTTCGAATCATTTTTTTGTCGCTTTCATGATTTTTTGCTTAATTTTGATGGCTTGTTTACATATTTCGAGACATCATTGTGTTCGATTAATGCTGGTTACTTACTTCATTTTGACTTCGAAAAATGGTTGCTAAGAGATCTAAGTTCTACACAATTCGGCTGTTTTAGATTTACATTTTGTATCACTAAAACTAGAAATGAGTTTTTTAACCATTAATATGAAAGTTAATTAATAAAAAATATAGTTATGGGGTTACATGAATTATTAACGCTAATAAATATACATTACAAATTAGTGTAACTCGTTATTATTATTTTTATTAGTATCATTATATATAACTTATTATGATAATTTTATCATGTTAACTTCATTTTTATTATTGGTTAATATTTGTACATTGTTAACACAAATTAAATAATTTCTTATAGCTGAGACCTGATCGGGAAGAGTCGATGTGCCGGAGAAAATAGATAATCGCCAGAAACCGATGAGGATGAGGAAATAAATAAAAGTCAGTGTGTCATCACCATGACATGTTTTATTCTTTGGGAGAATCACATTTTAAACCCTCAAACTAAGACTCGCTAGCACTTTTAACCTTCAGATATTTACACTCTCACTCTAAACCATCAAAATAAAAAAACTAACACTTTTAGCCATCAAAGTAGCTTCCGATTTTGCACCGCCGAATAACTGAAGGGAATAGTTAACTTTGTGACGGAATAGTAAACAACCGTTAATCTAAAAAAATGCGCTTATTATTTTATTACTGTATTTTAATTTTCTTTATCAAAAGGAAATGAAAAACAACTTGAAAAAGCTTTTTTAAATAACAAAAACAAAAAATACGGGTTAAAATCTCAAAATAAATTTTTATGTTATTGTTTCGGTTATTTTTTGTTTTGTTTTCAATAATGAGAAATAAAAAACAGTAATTAAATAATAAGCACATTTTTATTAGATTAACGATTGTTTACTATTCCGTCATAAAATTATTTATTCCGTACAGAGTTAACTATTTCGTTAAGTCATTCGACGGCGCAAATTTGAGAGCTACTTTGACGATTAAATGTGAGTTTTTTTATTTTGATTGTTTAAAGTGAGAGTACAAATGTCTGAATGTTTAAAGTGCTAGTGAATCTTAGTTTGAGGGTTTAAAATGTGATTTTTCCTTCTATCTTTTGTCAGTACATTCATTTCTTCTCTCGGTTCCCTTTTTTTTTCTTTACCAACTTTTTTGTTTCATCTTTTCTCTTTTTCATTTTTAGAGTCAATTTCAATGAATTTACTTCTCATTAATAGTGAATCTATTCAATAATAATAATTTGCTGAAAAATTAGGTTTGTAGCATGCATATCTAATTTTCTATTCGTTGAAACATTGGTGTGATAGCATCAATCTATTGCGATTCACTGTCTCCGAGATCCGAGAAGCCTATGTGCTTCACGACAAGCACATGCAGGCAACAGCTCATGCATTCAAAAGAATGGTTCTTGCCACTGTCGCTGGAGGAGATCACCGTGTTTGTGAAAGCTGTCGGGACGGGAGGATCATGTACTACAATGGAGAAATGTGGACAGTAATCGAAAAGCAAATTGATCAATTCACCGACGTTGTAATTCACGGAGGGCTAACTTACATCTTGAATTCTCTGGCACCGCGAAGTTCAATCTGAGCCAAGAACCACTGAATCTGTTTTACCTTAGAATCTCCATCCATATTATATGAAACTCGATTCTGACTCCAATATCTTCTGCAATGATCGCTGATGATTACCAATCAGAAATTCATCAACTCTCTGCCATGACCTTCTACCATCACGAAGCCTAGCACAGATGAGCGAAGATATTACTCTCGGAAACACTGAAAAAACAGAGTAAAGCAAAAAGTTGAAAAGATCTGGTGTGAAACAATTAAAATTAAACATGCAAAAATAGATCTGAAAAAAATTAGAAGAAACAAAAGCCGGACAAAGCCATAAACAAAACCAAACATATAGCCGGAGATGAGATCTGAAATAACTTAGAAAGCATAAAATAAAAAAATCTCATAGTCAGTCAGAAAGAGTTTCAATTATAACTGTAGGGAACAAAATAAAAAGAAGACGCTTTCTCTCTCTGAAAATTCGAAAGAGAGAGAAGAAAGAGAAGAGAGAAAAAGTCATAGATTTTTGCAAAAGTCATAGATTTTTGCAAATTAAAAAGTAATTGCAATCCACATCAATAAAAATAAAAAATTAGGTAAATAGAAAATATGTCTGGTCAGAAAACAATCAAAAATAAACATGTAAAAATATATCTGAAAAAATTAGAAGAAAGAGAAGCCGGACAAAACCAGAAACAAAACCAGATATCGCCGGAGATGAGATTAGAAATAACTCGGAAAGCATAAAACAAAGAAATCTGATACTCAGTCGGAAAGAATTTCAATTATAATCGTAGGGAACAAAATAAAAACAAAACATTTTCTCTCTGAAAAATTTGAGAGAGAGAGAGAAGAGAGAGAAAGTCATAGTTTTTTGCAAATTAAAAACTAATTGTAATTTACATCAATAGAAAAATTAGGTAAATAGAAAATAGATCTTGTCAGAAAAAATCAAAATTAAACATGCAAAAATTGATCTGAAAAAAATTAGAAGAAACAGATGCCGGACAAAGCCACAAACAAAACCAGACATAGCCGGAGACGAGATCTGAAATAACTCGGAAAACATAAAATGAAGAAATCTGATACTCAGTCGGAAAGAGCGTCAATTATAAACGTAGGGAACAAAATAAAAAGAAAACGCTTTCTCTCTCTGAAAAATTCGAGAGGGAGAGCTAAGAGAGAAGAGAGAGAAAGTCATTCCTTTTTGCAAATTAAATAATAATTTCTATCCACATCAATAGAATATAGAAAAATTAGGTAAGTATTTTGACATTTTTAACAATGTTTGGACAAATATTATTATTGTTATTTTGCTTATTAGATTTGGCTCAGTGTATGCGTGTGAATTATATTATTCTATTTTTACTTGGTGAATTGACACTTATATTTTTAGAAATTAGTTTTGCTCTTTCTTTTTAATCATATTTGACTTTTCTTTTTAAAATCTAAAAGATAGGAAAATAAAGTATAATTTTTCCAATTAATATTTTTTTCATTTTTGGTTTTTTTTTTATATAATTAGAAAATAGCCAATTAATAATTCCCCCATTTTTGGGTTTTCTTTTTATAAAATTAGAGAAAAAGTTATTCGTATAAAAATCTTATCAATTGACTTAACACGTGTTAGATCGTGTTAATTAGTAATTTTAAAATATGAAACTTTATATAATAATATTTATTCTTTCTTTTTAATCACATTTGACTTTTCTTTTTTAGCTTCCTATTTATCTATTTTTTCTAAACTTGACAAATTGACTCTCATATATCTAGTAATTAGATTTACTCTTTTTCTTTTAATCTAAATCAGGAGAAATCCAATATTTTTTCCATTTTTGTTTTTTTTCCTTTTATTTAATTAGAAAATATCTTTTTATATGTGTCAAAATCTGATCGATTGACTTAACACGTGTCATGATCGTATTAATTAGTAACTGATCGATTGGCTTGACATTTGTCGCGATTATGTTAGTAAACAATTTTGACGCATCCAACTTTATATAATATGATGATAAGATACAATAACATCTGCGTCAATGTTTTTTTCGGAGTCAAATTGAATATTTATTATTAATTTTCTGGTGCTAGACTTTGTCAATGCAATACAAGAAAACATAGGTTTTAGGAGGGACATATTCGTGGCAAATTCGTCGTAAATTGGCAGTCGAAACGAATTTGCCACGAAATTAGTATCGTCGTTAACTAATCGTCACTAAAGCAAAATCGTCGTTAAATTTGGGAGTCTCATATTTCGTTGTAAAATTATCGTTAATGATTTCGTCGTGGATTCGTCGTAAACTTGCAAGGGTCTATAATCGTCGTAAATTCGTAACTATTTAGCGGGGAACCAAACGTCATTAATTCGTGGACAAAACTTTTCGTCGTAAATTCGAGGCAAACTTTTTCGTCCCTAATTCGTGGCAAGAGTATTTTCGTCCTAAAATCGAGGCAAAATATTCCGTCCCTAATTCATGGCAAAACCATTTTTTTGTCGTAATTTCGTAGTAAATTAGCGACGAATTAACGAGGATTATTATAAAAAAAATACAAATACAAATAATAAAAAATAAATATTTTTTTATTTATAATAAAAATAAACTAATCTATGTTAAAATCGAAATCTGGAAAGCTGCGAGCCTAGCAGCTGCTTGAGCCGCAAGGCGTTGTGATCCCTCTGTTGTTCTGTCAAATTTTCTTCGGTTGCATGGCTTGGCCCGGCCTGTTGTGCTGCTCGTCGTCTCCGCTTTTCTTGAAAAATTGCGGCGATCTTGGAATTTCCCACTGCCATTGATAGCGTAGTACTTCAAAAGTTTAGCTTTAACTTGTTCCTGATATTTGGTTTGAGTTTGTTGGAGACTGGCTATCTTGGCACGTAGGAAGACTGGATCATCTTCTGCGGACCATCGAGGGGCAAATGATGAATCATATGGGACATATTGTATAGATCCCATCCCTATAACTTTGCCCTTTTTTTAGGGGTAACCTACGTTTTTTTTAAAAACAATAAAAATAATTATCAATTAATAAAAATAAAAATAATTATTAAACGTACCTCTTCGTAAATCCGATCGATGTCGGGAGTGGTCAACCCCCCGGATTGAACAGAAGAACCGACAGGTGAAAGTTGAGACATTTGTGACTCACCTTCGATTGGTCATCGTTGTAGATCTGCTCGGCCTCCTCCGAGACAAAGAGCCCTGAAGCCTTCCTGCGATGTGTCTTTTCAAAAACTTGTGTCATCGGAGGCAAAAGACCTCCGTTTTCAGAAGCCTAAAAAATTTTAAATTTTGTTAGTAAATATTTAAAAAATTAGAAAAAAAAAATTGTAAATGTATATAATAATATACCATTTGTAAACGAACGCCCGCAAAAGGCGTTTGACCGGCCGTATGAGGCAATGCTGCAGGTAAACCGTCTGGACCAACAGTATTACGGGAAGTTGAACACTTTCCGGAAATGAAGACCGAGTGGGGGTCCCGCCAGTAGCGAACCAATCCGTCCCAAAACAATATTTTCGATGAATATGGGTTTTGCGTCGTCGCCTATAATCTCCCATTTTCTCTTCTAGTTTGAAACGATGCATGCGACACATCCCATCACCTTCTTCTTAAATGCTTCCCTCACGGTGGGGGTTTGAACAAAAATTTTAAACCAAGTGTATTTTGCTACAATAATTGTAAAAGAACAAAAATATAAAAAATTAATTATAAAGATAAAAATATAAAAAAGACACTTATTACCGCAAACATTTTAAACCAAGTTTCGAAGATTTCCGGCGAAAGTTGAGAGAAATTTGCGTGAGGCTCGGTGAAAAATGACTTGATGATATCGCTAACGGACCGTCCAACACAACTTTCGATCCCGAACATAAAAATTAAAATTAAAAAATTATTAAATCATAAAATGCAAACATAAATATTAAATATTAAAAAATGAAAAAGTACTTACCATTTTCCGTCTACATCGTAACATTGGTTCTTCCCGGTTGTGCAATCTAGTCATCCACCGTCAAATGTGCATATCGAAGACGAACGGACCGGAACTATGTCGGTGGAGCCGCACTTTGAGTCTAGGTCTGCAGAACCTCCGACTCCGTATCAGAAGCAGTACGGATGCTGAGTACTCGAATCCGGAACCGGAACTGTCCCGGACGAAGTCCCACCACCTTTATCAGGTAAAAACTGATAATAATGGTTACGACGAGAAGGCCACATCTGCAATAATTACTAAATATAATTAAATAATTATTAACTAAATTATTGAATCTAAAAAAAAATATTTCAAACTTAATTTATTTCATTCTATTCTTAAATTCTAAAATAATCCAATATCCTAACAAATATTATAAAGTTTATAAATATTCCAAACCTAACTAAATGAAAACATAAATAAAATTAAGATTGTACCTTTTCATTGTTGGTTTAGGGAGAGATCCAATAGAGAAAGATTTTTTTGAGAGAGAGTTTTTAGATTTGAGAGAAAGTGTGGAGGGGAAGGTGAAGCCTCGTGGGTATATGTAGATTTATAAACTTCGCAAATTTGTCGTAAATTACATAGTTGTAAATGCCTTGTAATTTTACGACGAAATTACGACGAATTCTTGGAAAACGTCGTAAATTCATCGTAAAATTGCAAGGCATTTACGACGACGAATTTACATCGATTTCCAAGGAATCGTCGTAAATTCGTTCCAAAATCACCCCTAACGTAAACCCTATACCATAAACTATTTCAAACGTTAAGAATCTCTTATGTTGTTCAAATTGAACGTTAATGTTGATATTCATATATTTATAAGTATACCACAAAAAAATTAAAAGATATATAAATTGAACTTCTGTAACATTCATTATAAAGAATCATACTCTTTAAGAAAAATTATCACTCTTAGTTTACGTTATCATTCGGATTTATAGAAAACTTAAGATTCTTAAGCATGGAGTTTAGAGTTTTAAGCGAACACAACACGTTTACATATAAATTTATATAACCAAATAGATTGAACCAGATAATGTACGTTTAGGTTTTAGGGTATGAGTTTACGACGAATTTGGGACGATTCGTCGTAAATGTTAAAGTTTGCGACAATTTTGGGACGATTCGTCCCAAAGTCACCCTATACCCTAAACAGTCACAAACGTTAAGAATCTCTTGTGTTGTTCAAATTGAACGATATTGTTGATATTCATATGTTTTAAGTATACCACAAAAAATTTAGAAGATATGTAAATTGAATTTCCGTAACATTCATTATAAAGAGTATACTCTTTAAGAAGAAGTATATCTTAGTATACGTTATCCTTCGGATTTATAGAAAAATTAAGATTCTTAAGCATGGAGTTTATAGTTTTAAGCAAACACAACACGTTTACAGATAAATTTATATAACCAAATAGATTGAACCAGATAATATACATTTAGGGTTTAGGGTATGAAATTACGACGAATTTGTGACGAATCGTCGTAATATATTTGTTTTTCTTTTTTTTTTGCAATTTATTTCATAAACAAGATAAGTTAATAAATTGAAATTCATATAGTATTATTTAAAATTCATCTACTATATTTAGTTCAAATTACAAAAAATATATAACTTAAATTACATGGATTTTATATATCACCATCAGATTCATCATTTTCTGATCCATCTGATTGATGAGAAGATGTCTGGGACACCTTCCACCGGGTATGTTCGACCTACACCTCCATCATCATATAGTCGAGGAGCCTTTTTTCGTGTCCGCACATTTGTTGCAAAATAATATTCCGTAAAGTGAGAAGTTTCTTCTCTTAAACTTCCTGCAACGATTGATCCTTCGGCCTTTGCTAGGTTTTTCGCTTTCCACTTTAAATGACCCATAAATCGCTCAAACGGATACATCCACTGAAAGTGAACAGGCCCCCCCAAGATCTGCTTCATAAGGAAGATGGATAGGTAGATGTTCCATAACATCAAAAAAAGCTGGTGGAAAGATCTTTTCCAAGTTGCACAACATGATAGATATATTTGCATCTAATTGTGCAATTACATCTTCTGTCAAAGTACGGGTACAAAGATAATGAAAAAATGACTCAATGCCTGCAATAACAACCATAAGTATAAAACTTTATCAATAATTAATTAATGTCATGAGTCTCTTATATAATTATACATATATATATATATATATAGATAATTAAAATGCAAGAAATTTACCTCCAATTGCTTCATGTACATTTGCAGGTAGAAGTTCAGCAAAGGCAAAAGGCAACAATCGTTCCATAATTACGTGATAGTCATGACTCTTCATCCCTGAAAACTTTTGCCCTTCCACACATTTAGATAGATTTGAAACATACACATCAGGTAACTTCACATCAGATGATGCCCAATTGAACAATGATGACCTTTCTATGGCACCCAATCGAAATATTGGAATTGGTGCTTTCCCATTGCTTGAAAGAAGCAACTCATTCCGTGAACAAAGGTCAAGCAAGTCTTTTCTTGATTTTACGCTGTCTTTAGTTCTCCCTTTTACGTTAAGCACTGTATGCATGATGTTATCAAAAAAGTTTTTCTCAATGTGCATAACATCGAGATTGTGACTAAGCAGATGATCTTTCCAATACGGAAGCTCCGAGAAAATGCTTTTCTTATGCCAATTGTGATGCTCCCCATATCCATCTGGCATATTCGGTGTAATGTGCCAATTTCTTCCTTGAAATATCATACGTACGAACCCCATTAAACCACAACTCCTTCAACTCCGCTATTAGAAGCTGCAAAAACACATCAAAGGACCGCTTCAGATGCTTGGGACCAGGGACTAATATACTCATGAATAGAAATTCTCTTTGCATGCACAAGGGAAGGTTGTAAAGCATTAAGATTACTGGCAATAAAGAATATTGCCTAGCAGACATGCCAAATGGACTAAATCCATCTGTGCAGATCCAGATATACATTTCGTTTCTCTCTAGCAAAGTCAGGGTGTACCGTCTTAAAATGTTTCCACGCTTTTGCATCTGACGGATTATTGACCTCCCAATCTGTCTGTAAATGATCAGCATGCCATCTCATGGATGCAACAGTCCTTTCCGAGTGATACAATCTTTTCAACCTATCAGTTATTGGAAGATACCACATCCTTTTGTATGACACCCTATTCCGACTAGCACCTTGCGGTTTATGTCGTGGCTTATGGCAAAAACGACATTCCTGCAACTTGTCATCATCTATCCAATAAAACATGCAATTGTCTACACATACGTCTATCATCTCAGAAGGTAACCCAAGACTAAAACCATCTTTTGTATCTCATAGTAAGTCTCAGCAGCTAAATTATCTTCTGGCAAAATCTCTTTAATCAAATCAGCCCAATCATCCATGCAAACCTCAGCTAAGTTACGATCAGTTTTAATGGTCATCATCCTAGCTGCCAACGACAATTTAGAGTGCCCATCTCTACATCCATCGTAGAGTGGTTGATTTGCAGCATCTAACATATCATAAAACCTTTTGGCATCTAAATTGGGTTCCTCGTCGTAAATATTACTATCATGACCACCAGCTAGAAATGTACCCGTGTTTTCATGAAATGCATCTGTAACCATGTCATGAATCCTATCATGATCACCATATTCACCTTGATCATCAACTTGATGCACATTATTTGACTCAACATCAATATTAACTTGGTTATTACCGCTACTACTAGCTGCATTCCCCCCCATGCCCTTCTCCGTGATTATACCAAATATAGTATTGCGGAAAAACCCTCTATTTAATAGATGTGACCACACTTTCGAGATATGAATAAATTTTATATTCATGCATTTTTGACAAGGACATTACATCATACCACTTTTAACGGTAATTTGCAAACTACCCGCGTGATACATGAATCCTTCTAGCCCATCTTGAAACTCTTTCGTCAACGATCCCTCCGAATCTTTACGATTATACATCCAATTTTGTAATTCGTATATTGACATTGTTTTTGGGTAAGCGGAAGTTTTTTTTTTGGTATATAAGAGTAAAGTTTTTTTTTAATAAAAATAAGAAGACATTGAAGAAGTGTTTAAGGAGTATTTTTTTTTGGCTGAAGAGAGAGAAGTGATTGTTTTTGTTTTTGAAGTTGTGAAAATGAATTGTTTCTTCTATTTATAGACTTTTTTTTACATCGAATTACTACCGACTTTAACAACGAATTAACAACGAAATTAAAACTTTACGACGAATTTGCAACGAACATTTTGTGGCGAAAAAACCAGTAAAACACGTTTCCAGTTAAGTTACTTCGATATTTTTTCTCGGTAATTCGTCGGTAATTAACGACGAAATTACAAGAAATACACGGCCACTAGATTTTACGTGGGTAAATCGTCGTAATTTACCGAGGAAGTTACGACGAAACTATTTTTTGTCGTAAATCCGTCCGTATATACGACACTTTTGAACCGAAATTATTTCCTCCCAATTTATGACGATTTACCGACGATTTAAATTTTCGTTGCTAATTCAACGTTAATTTACTACGATTTATTTTCGTCGTAAATTATCGTGGCAAACTTCCTGTTTTCTTGTAGTGATGTTTCCAAACAAGGCTACAATAGAATTTTAAATAACCCATTCAGTTTATGTATGCAATCCATATACAAAACTAATGTTAAGAGCATTACATCCATGCTACCATGTCAAGAATATGCAATAGATAATCGCAATTTGCAATAACTGTGACCAACTGACTTAAGAGATCAGTTATTGTACTACTTGTAACATAATTATAATCAGTATATGGAGGCACAGACCCAACCCACTAACCATGTAGATCCGCCCTTGATATGATACACACCATTGTAACGGAATTGGGAGTTACGCCTTCCTTTCTCATTATCTAGAGAAAAAAAAATCAAGAGCACCTTTGCGTAACCGCAAATCATGCTGGTCCATAAGCGAGAAACTACACTCCCTAACGTCGCCACTGTTGGGCTCTATTTTGATAGTTAATTATCGTCAAATAAAAAGTTTGTTACTTTATATAATATAAGCTCCTCATAAAGCTCAAATTAAACAAAGACCATACAACACAAATAAGAAACGAATCATAAAGTAACAGAGTGAAGTACCCAAAAAAAAAGTATTCATTAAGAGTAATAAAAAAAACGACATTGTCTACAAAAACCAAGTAAAAAAGAGATAGGAGCTATAAGAAAAAACCACATCCTTATTTTTAATCGGAAGACACAGACGCTCAAATCTCTCTTTTGTAAAATCAAAAGTGAGTAAAATCCAGTAAGTATTTCCCTTCAGTGACACCCCTTTTACCCCTCTGATTCTGCACCTGGGATTGTTGACATTAAGAACCCTCCATGAATTAGAGCAAAACTCATAGATTTCAAACGGATCTTTTGTTTCGTAACACCTCAAGATTTTGTAGCTATGGTAGCTTTTGTTCTTTTGGTATCCTAGATAGAACTTAGAGGCTCTTAGGTTATCTGTTTTTAGTTGGATCCACATCGTTTCCCCAAAATACGGATTCCAAACAACGAGTCTATTCAGTGGCGGAGCCAGGAATTTTTTTTTTGTTTTATCTATATTTCGTTTGTCATTGTGTCAAACACCTGTTTTTCAATAAAACATTTCAATAAAATAAACTACATAGTCGCTTGAAAATACATCACTAATACGAGTGAAAAAAAGAAGAGAAAGAAGAATAATAAATTACAAAAACTTTTACTTTATCTATCGATATACAGAAAATAAGAAATCACAACTTACAAATTGAAGTTCGGGATTTGGAGAAAGAAAGATATAGAAGAAACCTAGCATGTGTAGTGAATATGAGAGGAGAAAGATTTACTTTTTTTTTTATTAATAAAAATAATTAAGCTTAGTTAATTAATGTGTTTCTTTTTTATTTTAAAATTATTTGTGATGGTTATTGCGTTAAAATAACCATCACAAACCTAAGGCCTTAACTGTTTGTATTTTATAAAATAGTTTCTGGATTTTGTTTTTCAAAAAGCCATTTTATCACCAATCAAGATTTTGCACAAATTGATTCTCAAAAATTAAGGAAAACTAGTTTTTCAAAAAAACTACCCATTTACAAGTAAAAACCAGAATCTATATTTTTGGGGTTTCTCCTCCACTGAAACCTTTTTTATTTTTTCTTACATGTGTTTTTTTAATTTTTGTTAAAAATCTTGCTATTTATAATCATTAGATTTTTTGTGTAAAATAAAAATCTCATACTTCTATACATAAAAAACTCATAAATTTTTGGAAGTAATTAATTTTCTTATAAAAATAATATTTCATTATTAATAAATCTCACATATTTTTTTTAGCCATTTAAAACACATAAAACAAATCTCATCTCCATTTTTACAAACATCTCTACAATAATGTGCAATAATGAGCTTGTTTTATTTTAATTTTATGATATCAATGTATGTGCATTTTATTGATAATTTTTGTTATTACTTATAAAATTTATGAGTTATAATTTTTTATTAATAAAGTTTTATATATTTAATCTAGTAACAATAAACATATAAAAACTAAAATTTATAAGGATTACAACTTTAAAAGCAAAAATTGTATATAAAAACCAAAAACTAAAAAAATTACCATTCAAGTTTTATTAAAAACCAAAATCTACAGTAAAATCAAAAACCAAAACCTAAAAACCAAAACTTCAAAATCAAAAACTAAAAGCCAAAAACCAAAATCTAAAAACCAAAAGCTACTCAAACATTCATAGCCATAATATACTTATTGGATCAGGGTTAAATTTAAAATTTAGAGGGGTCAATAATTGTTTTGGACATGGGTTAATTAAAAATATTAAATAAAAGTATAGTTATTTTTGAAAATTCCACATGGGTCAATTAAAAATACTTAATCTATACTAATAAAAAGAGCAGTTTGGGGCTCCTGAGGGGTTCCACATCAGCAAAAAAATTAGCTCTAGAAAAACGCCACATCAGCACAGTTAAAATAAACAGTCCACCATACTAATTCTACGATTCTGTTTCTAAAAACTCTATACAGCCCACTAAAATTGACTCAATTTCTTTATTGGGATTAACCCAGCTGCTAATCAATAACCCAGTTCCACATGAGTTGGACGGTTCAGCTTTGTTCTCATCAACAAATAACAATAAATCACTTTGGAAGAAACTGAAACGCTTGATGTAAATCGAAATCGTCCCTTCTTCGCTTCAGTTACAAATGGTTCTATTTAACTGTTGGTTCTTCCCCGAATCTACAAATGGTAAAGACAAACAACGATGACTGGATTCCCATCGCGACTCCCCTGATGCGTAAGAATATGTATCCATCACTTCATCGTAATCAAGATAGTTTCTATAGACTTTTTTCCTTTGCTCATGATCCGTATTTAGTTGTTGTGGAGAAATATGCGTATTTGAGTTGTTCGACAGATTGCCGTTGAGACTTGAGAGCTTCATCGCTGGAAACAATTGCAGCTCGGACCACTGCAAACATGAAGTCCATCTTCTAATAAGGCAACAACCATCAGGTACAACTTCTGGAGAACCATTTTGAATTACTGCAAAAACAGTCTTCAGGTGACTCCATCTCTTACCTTATCCCATTGCTACCATCATTTTTGCTTCTCTTGCGGCAACCATCATAGATTTTTGTTTCCGTAAAATAATGGCTTCACCTAATCTTCAAGGGAAATGAAAGCAAAAACCTCAAGAATCGACATTTTAAGTTCCAGGTTGGATTATTAACATTAAACATTATGTTTAGTTAATTGTGACTTTTAAGTGGCTTACACTAAACTGTCTTTATAAGGTCAAATTTGAATCAGCTGAAAAAATATATCTAACCATATTTATCTTTGATGTTCTCCAATTTTTACAGATTTGGGTACAGCCAAAAATTCAAATGGTTTTCTATTACTTCAGGTTTTTAATGACTAAGCTGAATTTGGACTATGGATGTTATGATTCGCGGAGGTATGAGATCACTGCTGGTGGCTTTGGCCACGTGATAATTAGAGACGCAGTAAAATGGGTTTTATTGCTTAGAATAAACATATGTCTTCTTTGTAAAAATTGGTAAAATGAGGTTCTGGTGTTAATGTTGAAGATTGTTATGCTAAGTTCAAACAAAACAAAAAAAATTCTTTACATCTCATCTTCTATGAAATTCAGAGTCGCACAAATAACAAGCAACATGAATCTTAACAGTTTAGGAATGCTTGATGCAATTACTTCAGGTTCATATACTTTTCAAACCTTTTGGCCAGTTTTTTTAATGGTTGTATTTCGTGTGTATAAAAAGTTTTTGTTCACATTTGCAAATTGTTTTTGGTGTGTTTATTTCTCGGCTAATTTCATGCTTCTAACATTTGGGCTTTTTTCTAACAAAATTCAAAGTTTGGATTAAGGCTGATTACATGATATTATAGGCATGAGAAAAGGAAGACACTAGCAAAGAGGCTTAGCCACAAATGGCAACTTAACCATATAACAACAATACAAATCAGAAAGGACACAAGAAAAAAAGTATGATCCTTTAAAATACAATCAACAAATAGATTATTAACATTGTAAGGGCAAGAAGCTTAACCTGATGATCGGGATTCTGGAATACAAAATTATTCGGCGTTTCCACAAAGACAGTGCCACCGGTTGGATTCACTACATCGACTAAAATCTGCACAGCGCCAACATCAGCTATTTAAAACTGTGCGATGATAAGAGTTAAAACCCACAGAAAATTGACCCAAAGTGGCAAGAGCAATGATACGATGACGTAAGGATAATGAAAGATTCATTACCAAAAGCTATATGCAATGAGAAGTTTTTCCGTGATAATCTCTCATGTTTATGTTATGTCAGCACCAAACTGCAAAAAACAACCAAGATCGGGTCACTGCTTTGGCACGCCACGTGGCTTTTCTTTACTTCATCTGATGCATCAACATGGTGGTGCTGATTTGCATCAAGGGCATCAAGGGCTAATTTCATGCTTTTAAATTTGATCACATACTAATATTACTATTAACGAACCGGATGCTGCGAAATCCCACACTATGAGCATCTTTTAGTTTTTCTTAGAACAAAATTGTGTTCACACATTTTTAAAAGAGAGTGAAAAAAAAAAATCTAACTTCTAAAGATTAATTTATATATATAAAAAAATCTAAAATTTTATATAAAAAAATCTAACATATACATTGAATGAAAACTAATCAAATATACTATACGAAACTTATAGCTCAACTTAACACGTGCAAGTCAATGAATCAAATAGTTTTTGGTGAAAAAAGTATTTGTAAAATAATTGGTGATATATTATCTAAGGAATATTGACAAAATTTATTTTATCTAAATAAATTTTTAAAGTATAAGGTTCCCAAATTATATAAAGAACATACAATTTTACCGAATTCTCTAAAGAATATACAATTTTTATATAAAATAAATCATCTAAATAAAATAAAATAAGTGGTGGAAAATTATCTAAAACAAAGTTGACTAACAAAAATACATCGCAAAAAAAAATTGTATGGTTATACTAAATATTTCACATGAATAATTTATAAATTTTTTAATAATTCAAACTTTTAAATTAAGGGAATCAATTTATTATTTATCTATTTTTAAATTTTTACATTTGACGAACATATAATCAAATGAGCATAAATAAAAAATGAGTTACCTTTGATTTAATTTGAGTTAAGAGCATAAATAAAAAATGAGTTACCTATAGCTTTGATTAGTAACATGAGTTATCATTGATAGAATTTGCGTTAAGAGCATAAATCAAAAATATTACCAATGAAGAGCCAAATTCGATTTTTTTGATTTTGAATTTTAGTTATGATGATGTACAATTTTGAGTTATCCATTTGTTAAATTGCTAATTCCAATCAAATTTTTAAATCATGGAAATTGTGGTGGCTTAAAGTTTGAGTTACCATTTTAAAAAAAAAAATCAATGTTTTATTATTATTTTTGTAAATAATATTTTAAATAATTCTAAATTAATAGTCAAAAGAAGAAGGTAAATAAAAGTAATGTGATTAGGGATTGGAGAAAGTTTATTAGTATACGAATGCCACAATTTGTTGTCTTTTCGAGTTAGTGAAGCCGTCTGCAAGACTGCAACTGTTATGTTTTAACCACATTTTTGTTTTTAACTGTTTAAAAAGTTTTTAAATGTTATGTTTAAGAAGTTTTTAATCCATGAAAGCTACCAACTTATCATAAATTAGTAATTCCTACTCTTATTGACTACATATTGCATAATTTCTTTAAAGATCATAGTGATTGTTGTACGTGTTTATGTGTTTGCTCACCCAACAAGTACGTAAAACGTCCAAAGGGGATATCACAAGGCTATGAGCCTAGGAAAGAAGAAACCATCTATACGTGCCTGTAATACTAAGAGGAGAAATTAATTGGCATCCTGTTCTTTATTCAGAGAATTACGTGACAAAATACATCACGGACCCACGTTTATATCCACGACAAAATCAAAGAGAATTATACAAATCATAGAGCTTCATCAAATATTATTATAGTATTGGTGTATCTTAGGATACTTAATATTGTAAAAAAAAAAAACCCCATGATTTTTGGACCTACATTATAAATATATGATTGAAGCTTACAAATCTCGAAATTTGGTAAAGTAGAGACAACTTTTTTTTTTTGGAATTAACTGAATAAATAGCCTAATAATTTAATTATATTTTGTTATACATTACAAGTATGAAAGAAACATTACAAGAATAAGATCATAAAGGGATAAATAATAAAAAGTAACAATCTGGTGATCATATGTTTGATAAGTTATTCATTTCGTATAAACAAATTTAAAGTTGTTTTTCTCTAAACAAAATCATATTTATATAAATATTGATCATAATAGTATAAAAAATTTTACTAGAGTAAAACATAATTTGAATAATAATGTTTGAAACAGAATGACAAATGACAACAATGACACATAATCCAAATTTTTATTTAACTAATAGTTTCAACAGTTTCAAATTGGTGAAAATTTTAGGTTAAATCATCATATATTTTTTAATGTATTATTTCTTTTTTAAATTATAAAATATATTAAAATTAGTAAATTTATCTAACAAAAATATTAACAAACTATTTATAAAATAAACCGCGCGTAGCGCGGCCTATCCCCTAGTAAAACTATAGTAATAAGCTAGCTCCGCCACTGAGTCTATTGTCCGTCACAATGGAACACTTCGGCTATATCGACTTCTGCTGAACTAGAATGTGATGAATCATCCTTTAGCCTAAGTGTACCTTTAAACTCTATAGATGGAGGAGCAACGTTGAGATCGACACTTACTGAGCGAATCCTATATTCCTTCAACATTAGACGTATGCTTTGCAGATTTACTAAAGTGCTTCTCCATGAATCCTCGATCTTTGAATAAAGCCTTCCATCGTTTGCATGTAGATCGTAATCGTTTCAAAGCACGACTGGAACCCTAGAGAGTATTTCCTCTACCAAATCTGCCGGAAGATCAGACATCATCGTCATGTTTTTTTCTTCTCTTGCTGCTCTAGAAACCGAAATTAAGGTTTTGAGTTTTTTCACGGTTTGCCCTAAGCTAATCTTATCTTATATATATATGATATACTCATATATTTCGCATATTTAGCAAGCATTTAGAATAGATTTTCATGCATTCATCATTCATAATAGGCTAGTTATCATCATTTATCTCATTTTAAGTCTTAGAACATTTTTTGCATTAGCATTTGCATAGTTTCTTGCATATTTGCATGTTTTTCAGGCTGTTTAGGATACTTTGGGCTGAGATGAATGCTGGGCATTGACAAGAAGACCAAAGAAAAGCATAGGAGTTGGCGGAAATCAAAGGGGAAACTTGGACAAAAGAGAAAGTTAGCAGATCGACATCAAGATCGACTATCCCAAGTCGTTTCACCCGAGATCGAGAGACAGATCGAGCAAAATGACTCGATCCACGGCAGATCGAGTCCACGATCGACCAACCTGACTCGATCTTCCAAACCTGGCGCATCAACAGTTCCCCAACTTGTACTTGTCTTCTAGAAAGGGGGACCACCTTGGCAAGAAAGTCTCATAAGAGACAAGCAGCCCCTGTTTTATGGAAAGGGTGGAGAATTTCATAATATTTTCCCCTTAAGACAAGAGAGAAGACTTTGACACACATATCACTTATGACCACTTATCAGAATTCACTTTTGAGGGGAATAATTTGTAAGTGAGCGTGAGAGAGAGAGACCATAAGAGTTCTTGCTTTGTTCTTGAGTGTTCTTCCTTATTCTTGATAGTTCTTGCTTGTATTTTGCTTATTTCTTGCTTATTTCCCTTAGAAAAGACTCTTGTGTTTTTGTAATCAAATCAAGTATTTCATCTTCTAGTGTCAAATCTTTCTTCTTAGTTTTTATTTAGAAATTTGTGTTATATCTTATATTTTGTTATCTTCCACAAGTTTAAAATTTCAAATCTTTCTTCTTCTAAAATTCGCTTTTGTTCATCAGCTCTAAACTTATGTTTAAGAGAGGCTTGAACATGAGTTGTGAGTAATCCACCAAGGTTTGGGGTTGGGATGATCATGGTGGTTGAAAGCTAGAATTTTGGGTGTTTACTTGTTCTTAATTTAATTCTCTTCTTGGATTTGGGGGTTTTAAAGTATAGAGTTTCTCTTTGGAGATCTCTTTAATTTTAGGGATTTTCTTGTCCTAACAAGACTTAGGAAATCCCTTAAAACCAAATCCAAGAGACTAGCTCATCCTTTCCCAAACATCATGGATGCTTAGGGAGCTAGTTAAGCCATTTTTAAGATCCAAGCTTAATGTTCTTCACCCTTTCTTTCCACTAAACATCATAGGTTAGGAGAAAAGGGTGTAGAAAGGATTTACACCAAACATCATGGGTAAATCTAGTATGGTTTCTTAAGGCTTAGAGAAATCACTAAAAAGTGTAGAAAAATAGTTTTCAAAACCAAAGTTCAGATTTTCGACCACTCTAAATATGATTCCCAACCTTGAATCTATTTTTAATCTTTGAAAGCTAAAAACCAATTTTCTCATACCTAAGTTTTATTTATTTTCCTAAAATCCTTTTTATTAGCTTAATTATGCAATAGAGTTTTTTCTAAATTTGTAAAATTGTGTTTTTGTCGTTTTTAGTATTTTATAAATTACTTAGAGTTAAGTCTGATATTTATACCTGATTTCGTAGCTGTGTGACTTTTATAAATAGTTTTTATAATTTTTAGCTACTCACCATCAAATCTACCAAATAATCCGGTTTCAGGTTTTGAATTTGTAAAATTAGTAGAGCGGTTGTTTAATTGCTTAGAAGTCGTCTACTAGTTGTATAACCCTTCAGTAGGGATTTTAAAATAGTTTTTGTGTCTGTTTAATAACCCTAAATAGTTTTCACAGAATTGTTCCCCCATTTATCCGAATCTGCTTAGCTTTACTATAGGCTCTTGTATTCTTGGTACCTTTCACTATCCAATTTGGATTGATAACCTGAAGTATTGCAATGACATAAAACTATGCTTTAGGCTTTGTTTAACCTGCTAAAAAGCTAGTTATCAATATACAAAAATACGCTTTCATTTTCGGGGAAATTGGAATTAAAGGGCTTTTTTTTATAGTTTTGTGCTTCTATACTTATTTTTCTCTGTACAATATAGTACCTTAATTATCCCAAAATCATATATTGTAATATTTAATATATTTTTCACAATTATTTTTAATATCAATTTAAATACTAAAAAGGAAAATAAATTATTTAAGGAAATAGAAAATTTATATTATTCCAAAAACATAACAAACAAATATTTATAAAAACTTTTTTCATATGTTCTGTGCGTTTCAGATCATGTCTTCTGTGAATTCTCTATGATCTTCGAATTTTAGAACGTGTCTTTTACAGATTATCTATGAGAACTTGAGACGTATGTTTCAGATTGATCCCAGCAGTTTTGCTTATCCGTTTTCCTTTTGTATTGAAACTGGTATGATCTGTGATGATAGGATATTTTCCAGATTGTAGCAGACAGAAAGAAATGGCGATATCTTTTAGTACAGATGTCTGATGACGACGATCTCGTGCTTTCTGCAAACTTGAGACTTGTGGTTTTCAAGAGATAGGTTAATTGTTGCGTGGTTGTTCACTGTTCGCCGGAAAAACGTCTCACAAGGTGGCGGATGGATGATGAACTCCTTCTTCCCTCTCTCCATCTTCTTCTCCTTCTCTCTCTTTTCCCCTTCACGACAACTCTCTTCTCTCTTCCCTCACTTTTCCCTTTCTCACTTCTGCAACTTTTCTCACGTTAAACTCTCCTTCTCTGGTTTTTCTTCTCTTGTGCGGCTAGGACAAATGGAGGAGGGAGATGCTTACAACAAACGCATATTTGCGTTTTGGTCGAGCAAATTAAAGAGGTTGGGCTATTGGGATTCACCAAATAAAAAAAATAAAAAACTCTGGCCCAACATTAAAGATCCGATCGTTACAATTCTCCCCCACTTAACGGAAATTCGTCTCGAATTCTGTGACGAGAGTTACCCACTGCAATCCTTTTTAAACGACGACAAGATTCTCTGAAAAAGAAAACTAAATTCTAACCACTTACTCGCTTTAAATGATTTCCGCTCTCCAATCCATGTGACTGTTTTCCCTCACTTAGTTTCCAACCAAACCTCGGAGAGTCCTTCTCCTTGGTACCATATCACCAACAAGTCCAAACAAACAACACAACGATCCAACACCTTGACGGAGGTGGTTTAAAATTCTAGCAGACATTTTTCTCTTCTGGCTTGAGCCGAACAAAATACCATTTCTCTCCGTGAGATTGATCAACAGTGACACTTAGCAAAAAAATGAACATAGGAAACGACCAATGTTATAACTGCTTCATTGCAAAACCTTTAGCCGCATCACTCTTTCTTCAGGTGACTCTAACTTGAATTATATCATCTACTTCCAAATAGATTCTACTCAACATTTTTTTTTTAAATACCATCCAACTCTGGCGATGACCATCAGACAGACAGACAACCTTTCCTTACACCCTGCTGACGAAAGATGGTAACCATGCCTTTATGGCTTTCTGAATCAGCGGATGATGCCCCACTACGCTTCCGCTATACGCATTCTGATGTAAAACTGACTTCTAACTCGAGGTTCCCTACCTTGTCGATTAGTCGTAGCATTTTACCAACATTTCCTCCAGGGTTTCCATCTCCACTTACCACACGAAGTTTAATTTGCTACTAGATAACTTCAAACGCAATAATTCTTCTTCCTACTATCATTCTGCGACAACACACCCACCTTTACTGATTGAGTAAACTCTCTTAGCTTCTTCGAAAATGCACCAAGTACTTTACAATACCGCTAACCTTTCAATCCCACTCTTGTTAACACTCTCTCTGAAGTTCTTTTACTAGACGGCTTGCAATAAAAGTACAACAACCACTACACACGAGGTCTATTCCCGCATAACTTTTCAATCATGCATGTAACTCAGTACTCATGGTTTAAAGAATTTTTCCTATCCTCAAACCATTAAGCGTTCCTTTGCTTTTACTTATCTAACCATAAAACTTGCTCTTTAATATTTGGGTAAAACTAACAACGATTAATAAGCGATCCTTGCTTAGCCATCATTGTAGTGGAGACATCCAGACTGAACATTGCGCTACCGTGCCCACTGCGCCACTCTGCTTCTCAGAAAATTTGAATGGACTCTTCTTTCTCAGACCGCTACCTCTCTAATCCTTTCATTCTTTCGGGTCGTATATCCTTTACGACTATTACATATGCAAACATCTTTTCCCAGCAAAATGTCCACAAAAGGTGATACCCATAACTCTCATGGTTTTCTTTAGCCGACATATTCACGTATTGCATTACATTGACAAGAACTAGCAGATATACCCTTGCACCATATCTTATCTCCCTTTCTTTTAATATTCATGATATAGCTTCTCGTTCTTTTTAGGTTCAATCCTCCATAACATGTTCTTGAATATACCATATTAAGCACCCTCCGGAAGTCAATCTTGATACCCAACAAACATTCCAAACACAAAGTTTATTTCTCCACCATAAACAACTTCCGGTGATGTGTCATTTAAATGGAACTCTCCTCATCCTCGTCCAAAGCTACGATGTATTATAAAAAATGACCTTGAATATATACCATGAGGCCGTTATAAATGTCATGATCCATGATTCCTTTGGCTTTAACCACACATCCCTAACTCTTATAAGTAACCGTTCCAATTCAAACTTCACTCCATATTCTTGATACGCATAATAACGAGTTTACCCTTTTATCATTACATTTCCCTTTTGTAAATTTGAACCAAATCTACTTATTTGATGGCAGTTTTTTTGTTCATATGAGACAACAGACTTATTTTTTTTTATTAGAATAGCCTTTTCAATTTTTTTTCTTTAATAATAGACTGACAAACTTTCGTCTCTATGTTATGGTAGATTTTAGATGACAAACTAATAATCTCTATGGAAGATTTTAATACTATATTATTGATAGACTTAGATTTTAAACTTGAGCCTTTTGTTTATTCAGACATAAGAAATAAACTTTTAGATTATACAAATAAAAAAATTGCTATAAGCTTACTCTGCACTAGAATTTTATAAAAAATACGAATTTGTCAACGTAATACAATATAGATGCCTTTTAGTGTTATGTCATTTTTTATACTTCATATTTACTGTCTAAACTTGAAAATTTTGATGAAGCTTGATTCCTCTTTCACTTTTTTTTTTTACCGTCTCTCATTCTAATCAAAGAATACTATGATGTGACTGTGATTTACAAGTATTGGAGTAATACGATTATGTTAAGAGTAATTACATTTACCCAAACACTATTAAAAATGTGTCAGAACATTCACTTAATTTTTTAAGTTTTCTACTGCCATGAATTGTAATTACTCTTTCAATTTTCATTAACATTATAAAGGGTCAAACGTAGTTACGTTTGCCCAAACACTATTAAAAAGTGTCAGAACAATCAACTAATTTTTCAGTTTTCTATTGCCATGCATTGTAATTACTCTTTTATTTTTCATTAACATTATATTATTTTTTTGACGTCAGCAAAAAAAAATGGTAAAATATATTATGAATCTACGACCATAGTTTGCATAATCTTTATATTTTATGAAAGTTAAAAGGGGCATTTGATAAAAATGACTCAAAATTTATTTTTGTTTGCAATTATATACCCCTTATTTCATCATATACACAACTAATTCAAAGAGGGTATGGAATTGACAATTCTTTCCCTTATGACCAAACAAAAAAATCCAAACCCAAATCTTCTGAAGTCTGTCGTTGCATAAGAAATAAGTCTACTCTGTCAGACTTCTTATGAAGTCTGTATCATAATTATAACTCATAATTAAATTATAAAAATAAAAAAAAATTAAAATTTCAAAAAACATTTGGTTATATAAACAAAATATAAGTTATTGTAATGTTTATAAATTAAAAATTCATTCAAATGCATCAATTTAAATAAACATATATGATAAAGGTACAAACAAGGGATATAGCTAGTACTAAAACAAAGAAATCACAAATTACATACCATACCAAATAAGGAGATCTTTAGGGTTAGATTTAGGGTTAGATAATTATGTTATTTTAAATGATAAGTTTGGATAGAAGTGGTAAATTATTAATATAGTAAACGATTTTTACTTTAGTTTATAGTTTTATATAGTTCACTATTAAATAAAAATTATTGATTTAGGGTATACATTTTGCAGACTTCATATACCGTCTGTACGAAATATGAGACTTCAGAAGAAGTCTATTTAGCGTGAAGAGGTAAGTAGACTTCATAAGAAGTCTATTTAGAGTTTAGGGTTTCGGGTTAAGAAGACTTCATTGGAAGACTTCGTTTGCAGACTTCAAAAGAAGTTTAGAAGTCTACTCCGTAATTATTTCTTAAATTTTAATTATAAAAATCATAAAAAATAATTTGATAAAAAACATTATATACATAACCAAAACATAGACAATTGGCATCTATATAAAATAAGGTTTCATGAAAATGAATCAGTTTATAAATTTCATGAGTATACAGTTCAAAAGGGTTAGGGTTTGAGGTTTAAAGTTTAGGGTATACGAGAGTAATTGTTAGGATAAACATAAATTCTATATGAATCATAGTTAATGGTTCGTTTAATGATTTAGAGTTCATATCTTTGTTATTTTAACTGTAAATTGTGAATATGCTAACAAAATTAATGTTTCATATAAGTTTTCATTTAAAATATTCGATTTATGGTTTAGGGTTAAAAAGAACTCATTGGAAGACTTCGTTTGTAAACTTCAAAAAAAGTTTGAAATTCAAATTAAATATAGCGGGAATTTGAAATTATTTAACAAAATAGACGAAATTGAAATTTGCCGGTCTGAATTTGTTGGTAGATTGCACAATCGAACCGGATATGAAGACTTCTTTGGCAGACTTCGTATGCAGACTTCAAAAGAAATTTGAAATTCAAATTAAATCTAGCGGGAAGTTCAGAATTATATAACAAAATGGGCGAGAACTTGAGTTTACCAGACCGAATTTATTGGTCTGAAAATTATTAACCTAACCATATTTTTTTACTTCCTTATAAAGGAAATTTATTGAAACCCTAATTTTGTTTAAAAAAAAAAACACTCCACACCTTTTCTCTCTAAAAACGGCAGTCGACCCTTCTCCATTGTCTCCTTCAGATATACTACACATGGCCACCTTCGTCTTCAATCCTTTGTCTATTTCTAACAACGAAGTGCAGTGGCGGCTGTATTGGCATCATCCTCACCAAGCCATGAACAAAGACAAACTCACTACCAAGGAATGAAACCTCCTCTCTGTCGCCTACAGGAACGCCATCGAATCTCGCCTTGCCTCTTATCGTATCATCTCCTTCTCTCTCCTTCATATCTGCACACGACCTCCGTCGATCTCTCGCCGCCGTCTCCACGAAGGTTAGAGTAACGACCGGATCTTTAATGTAGGGCCAGAGTTTTTTTTTGTTTATTTGGTGAAGCCCAATAGCCCAGGCTCTTTAATTTTCTCGACCAAAACGCAAATATGCGTTTGTTGTAAGCATCTCCCTTCTCCATTTGCCTTAGCCGCACAAGAGAAGCAAAAGCAGAGAAGGAGAGTTTAACGTGAGAAAAGTTGCCGAATTGAGAAAGGGAAAAGTGAGGGAAGGGAGAAGAGAGTTGTCATGAAAAGGAAAAGAGAGAGAAGGAGAAGCAGATGGAGAGAGGGAAGAAGGAGTTCATCATCCATCTGCCACCTAGTGAGACGTTTTGCCGGCGAACCGTGAACAACCACCCAACATTAAACCTATCTCTGGAAAGCCCCAAGTCTCAAGTTTGCAGAAAGCACGAGACCGTCGTCATCGGACATCTGTACTAAAAGATATCGCCATTTCTTTCTGTCTGCTACAATCTGGAAAATATCCTATCATCACAGATCATACCAGTTTCAGTACAAAAGGAAAACGGATAAGCAAAACTGCTGGAATCAATCTGAAACTTGGTAAGCACATTTATGACTCCTAGATCTAGCTATAAGCGAAAGTGGATCCACGTTCTGAGTTATATGTTTAGAGTTATGAATGTTTTCCCCTGGCTGATCTATGCAGTGCGAAACTGTGACCAGATTGAAAGGAAGTTGTGCTGTAGATTCGTCAGTGATCCATCTGAGCTGATTTTTGGTAAGGAGACTCCTGACCCTTAGACCTAGCTTTCTGTCGAATATCTCTGTGATCCATCTTGTTTTTTGGGAGTTATGACTTAAATACTGAGACTATTTAGTGCAGCGAGCAGATCAGACGAGTCTAGCGGATTGAGTTATTTGATTAAGCAAACGACGTTCGGTTGACCTGAAACTTTGCAGATACTCTCAGGAGACATGGATATTTCTCTCGGAGGAAGGATAACCTCTTTGAGACCCATGAGCATAGGAAATCATGCTGTTAAAGTTGATGCTGTGAATCTGTCCAAGAGAGTGGAAAAGAGATGAGTTGGTATTCAGCATCAAAATGGCTAAGGTGAGGAGATGTGAATAGTGGATTCACAGTGCATTGTAATTCTTTTCCATATCTGTTATATGCTAAGTTGGAGATGGATTGTTGTGAGGTAGACATGCATTGTGATTGTGATGGAAAATGTGAAAAATATAATGATAGTGATATGTTAGCATGTTATGGTTGAGTGGTGTTGTGGATATTGTATAGTTGTTTGTGTGTACGCGGACTGAGGACGAGGACATGGCGTTCCCGTTAAAGTTCGTTGTTTCGATGCGGCTGACTGAGGACGAGGACATGGCGATCCCGTCGAAGCCTGTAAACCGGCTGACGAGCCAAAGGTGGCGTACGACCTTTCGAGGTGACGACCAGCCCTAGTGGTATGAGTTACGATGTGATAAGTGATGTGTTAAGTGATGTGATGTGTTAAGGGTTATTGGATGCTTGATTGTTGTTAGACATCCTAGGCTGTGTGTTGTTTGTGCCAGATCCTAATGGTATATGCGTATATTGTTGGGAATTATTATTGTGGTATGAATCATGTGGGCAGTGATGATCTTTTCTCACTGAGTAATTCGTTGCTCACCCCTCCTTTTCCCATTTTTAGTGTGTGCAGGTGTGTTGCCTGTGTTGCGAGACCTAGGGCACAAAAGTGACGGGAACGGGCCTTTCAATTTAATATCAGAGCCAGATTAGCCAAGCCGGTTCTGACCCGGAAGGCTGGTCATAGAGAAAGAAAAATATTTTCAAGAATGTTTAAAAAAAAATGTTTCCGGAAACGTTAAAAAGGATTTGGGAAAATGTTTTAAGGGAAATGATCTTTAGGTGTCTATGGTCTCGCGCTAGAGTTATGTTGTTTGGTTGTAAGTCTTTAGTTGATTGAGTTGGTATGTTATAAGTGATAAGTTGTTTTATTTGATTTAAAAAAGGAAGTTGTGTAGTTGTTCGGTTAGAAGAGTGTAGCCCCACACTTTATTCAATATTGGATCCACACCTAGTTTGTGAGTTTCGAATTGACAAGTGTTGAGCTTCCTGAGGCGTGTTGTTAAGAAGCCAAAGAAGAGTTGGAACCACGCGACGAATAGTGGTGAAATCTTGGAGACTTAGAAGACATTTGGTACAAGCTGAAAAAAATTGGTGGTGTACGAGGATCTTTTGGGAATGAAGTTGAAGCAAAAATGAGGTGATCATAGACAGAGAAGTGAGATGTTATGTCGAGATCAAAGAAAGTGTATAAGCTCATGGAAACCGTGGGAAAGGTAATCATCGGTGAAACGTCGGTCAAAGCAGAACGCGTCGGATGAAGTTCGAGGTGAAAAGCATGCCAAGTGGGAAATGTAATGATAAAAGGGTAAAGTCGTTATTATGCGTATCAAGGATATGGAGTGAATTTTGACTTGAAACAGTTACTTATAAGAGTCAGGGATGTGTGGTTAAAGCCAAAGGAATCATGGATCAGGACATTTATAACGGCCTCATGGTGTATATTCAAGGTCATTTTCTATAATACATCGTAGCTTTGGACGAGGATGAGGAGAGTTCCATTAAAATGACACATCACCGGAAGTTGTTTATGGTGGAGAACTTTGTGTTTGGAATGTTTTGTTGGGTATCAAGATTGACTTACGGAGGGTGCTTAATATGGTATATTCAAGAACATGTTATGGAGGATTTAACCTAAAAAGAACGAGAAGCTATAGCATGAATATTAAAAGAAAGGGAGATAAGATATGGGGCAGGGTATATCTGCTAGTTCTTGTCAATGTAATGCAATACATGAATAGGTGGGCTAAAGAAAACCATAAGAGTTATGGGTATCACCTTTTGTGGACATTTTGCTGGGAAAAGATGTTTGCATATGTAATAGTCGTAAAGGAAATACGACCCGAAAGAAGGAAAGGATTAGAGAGGTAGCGGTCTAAGAAAGAAGAGTCCATTCAAATTTTCTGAGAAGCAGAGTGGCGCAGTGGGCGCGGTAGCGCAATGTTCAGTCTGGATGTCTCCACTACAATGATGGCTAAGCAAGGATCGCTTATTAATCGTTGTTAGTTTTACCCAAATATTAAAGAGCAAGTTTTATGGTTAGATAAGTAAAAGCAAAGGAATGCTTAATGGTTTGAGGATATGGAAAATTCTTTAAACCATGAATACTGAGTTACATGCATGATTGAAAAGTTATGCGGGAATAGACCTCGTGTGTAGTGGTTGTTGTATTTTGATTGCAATTCGTCTAGTAAAAGAACTTCAGAGAGAGTGTTAACAAGAGTTGGATTGAAAGGTTAGAGGTATTGTAAAGTTTTTGGTGCATTTTCGAAGTAGCTAAGAGAGTTTACTCAATCAGTAAAGGTGGGCATGTTGTCGCAGAATGGTAGTAGGAATAAGAATTATTGCGTTTGAAGTTATCTAGTAGCAAATTAAACTTCTTGTGGTAAGTGGAGATGGAAACCCTGGAGGAAATGTTGGTAAAATGCTACGACTAATCGACAAGGTAGGGAACCTCGAGTTAGAAGTCAGTTTTACATCAGAATGAGCATAGCAGAAGCGTAGTGGGGCATCATCCGCTGATTCAGAAAGCCATAAAGGCATGGTTACCATATTTCTTCAGCAGGGTGTAAGGAAAGGTTGTCTGCCTGTCTGATGGTCATCGCCAGAGTTGGACGGTTTTAAAAAAAAAAATGTTGAGTAGAATCTATTTGGAAGTAGATGATATAATTCAAGTTAGAGTCACCTGAAGAAAGAGTGATGCGGCTAATGGTTCTACAATGAAGCAGTTATACATTGGTCGTTTCCTTTGTTCATTTTTTTGCTAAGTGTCATTGTTGATCAATCTCACGGAGAGAAATGGTATTTTGTTTGGCTCAAGCTAGAAGAGAAAAATGTCTGCTAGAATTTTAAACCACCTCCGTCAAGGTGTTGGATCGTTGTGTTGTTTGTTTGGACTTGTTGGTGATATGGTACCAAGGAGAAGGACTCTCCAAGGTTTAGTTGGAAACTAAGTGAGGCAAAACATGGATTGGAGAGCGGAAATCATTTAAAGCGAGTAAGTGGTTAGAATTCAGTTTTCTTTTTTAGAGAATCTTGTTGTCGTTTAAAAAGTATTGCAGTGGAGAACTCTCGTCACAGAATTCGGAAGGAATTTTCGTTAAGTGGGGGAGAATTGTAACGATCGGATCTTTAATGTTGGGCCAGAGTTTTTTTTTGTTTATTTGGTGAAGCACAATAGCCCAACCTCTTTAATTTGCTCGACCAAAACGCAAATATGCGTTTGTTGTAAGCATCTCCCTCTTCCATTTGCCCTAGCCGCACAAGAGAAGCAAAACCATAGAAGGAGAGTTTAACGTGAGAAAAGTTGAATAAGTGAGAAAGGGAAAAGTGAGGGAAGAGAGAAGAGAGTTGTCGTGAAAAGGAAAAGAGAGAGAAGGAGAAGAAGATGGAGAGAGGGAAGAAGGAGTTCATCATCCATCTGCCACCTAGTGAGACGTTTTGCCGGCGAACCGTGAACAACCACGCAACGATACACCTATCTCTGGAAAGCCCCAAGTCTCAAGTTTGCAGAAAGCATGAGACCGTCGTCATCGGACATCTGTACTAAAATATATCGCCATTTCTTTCTGTCTGCTACAATCTGGAAAATATCCTATCATCACAGATCATACCAGTTTCAGTACAAAAGGAAAACGAATAAGCAAAAGTGCTGGGATCAATCTGAAACTTGGTAAGCACATTCATGACTCCTAGATCTAGCTTTATGCGAAAGCGGATCCACGTTCTGATTTATATGTTTAGAGTTATGAATGTTTTCCCATGCCTGATCTATGCAGTGCGAAACTGTGACCAGATTGAAAGGAAGTTGTGCTGCAGATTCGTCAGTGATCCATCCGAGCTGATTTTTGAAAAGGAGACTCCTGACCCTTAGACCTAGCTGTCTGTCGAATATCTCTGTGATCCATCTTGTTGTTTGGGAGTTATGACTTAAATACTGAGACTATTCTGTGCAGCGAGCAGATCAGACCCTTCCGTGCTCAGATTCTGGTCAATGTTTTTAAGTTTTGGTCAAATGCAAAACTAACCTCTGCCGTAAAAGTGTGCAGACTTCATGTGAAGTCCGACGGCACCAGACTTCACATGAAGTCTACTCTATGAAACTCAAATATTGGTCAAATGCAGAACTAACCTCGTTTTAGTGCAGATTTCACCTGAAGCCTGCATGTATATTTTTTTTGTTTTCAAAGGAAAGTTCGTAGAATTCACATGAAGTCTACACCGACAAAACCTTAAACTGGTCAATTGCATAAGTAACTTCTTCCTTTTGACTATTAGACATCAGGCGAAGTCTGCTTTCGAGAAGCAGATCTGAAAAGTTACGAAAAACGAATAAAAAGTTACCTAAATCTAGTTTGAGCTCGTAATAAGCTTCGTGGAGAGCTCAGAACTTCGTCTTTCACCTCTAGCAACTAAGCCCAGGCGATTGAGCTCGTTCTAATGGAAGAAACACCAAAAAATGGCAAGATTTAAGAATGCAAGATTTGTAAAATGAAAAATGAGAGAGTTTTTGGTATGAATATGGAGAGGAAATAGAAGATAATGAAGTTATGTGGTAAAAGATAGAGCATTTAGTGCTTGAAAATAAGTTGTTGAAGCATTTAGAGGTTGAATTTGGTTGTTAATGTGGTTGGAAATATTGAAGAATATGGCATTTTTGAAATTATGAGAGTTCTTGTGGATATTTATGTCTTTCTCTATATCCATGTTATTTTGCAAAAAAAAAAAAAAAAAAATATATATATATATATATATATATATAACTAATGGCATTTTTCTGAATAAGTGATGGTGTGAATGATAGAATTGAGAGGAAATGACAAATGTTGGAGAGAGAAGAAAGGGAGGTCATTTTTAGGTTTGACCACAAATAATAAGTCATTTGTGAAAGAAGCCCAAGTTAAAATACATATATACGAAGTTTAAAATTCCACGTAGCATAAATGGAAATAAAAATTCTCTAATTAACAGATATTCTTAGGTCGAAATATATTATTTGGTCGTCATATATTTATTTTCTTTTTGTTTGCTTTTTAAATTTGTAAATATTAGAAATATTAAACTTAAGGATAAATATAATTAAATTAATGAAATGTATAATTGGTCAAGCATTTATTTTAAAGGTTAAGATTGACCGACATATAATGAAAGTGTCATTTTCTATAATACATCGTAGCTTTGGACGAGGATGAGGAGAGTTCCATTAATATGACACATCACCGGAAGTTGTTTATGGTGGAGAAAGAAACTTTGTGTTTGGAATGTTTGTTGGGTATCACGATTGACTTCCGGAGGGTGCTTAATATGGTATATTCAAGAACATGTTATGGAGGATTGAACCTAAAAAGAACGAGAAGCTATAGCATGAATATTAAAAGAAAGGGAGATAAGATATGGTGCAAGGGTATATCTGCTAGTTCTTGTCAATGTAATGCAATACGTGAATATGTGGGCTAAAGAAAACCATGAGGGTTATGGGTATCACCTTTTGTGGACATGTTGCTGGGAAAAGATGTTTGCATATGTAATAGTCGTAAAGGAAATACGACCCGAAAGAAGGAAATGATTAGAGAGGTAGCGGTCTGAGAAAGAATATTCCATTCAAATTTTCTAAGAAGCAGAGTGGCGCAGTGGGCGCGGTAGCGCAATGTTCAGTCTGGATGTCTCCACTACAATGATGTCTAAGTAAGGATCGCTTATTAATCGTTGTTAGTTTTACCCAAATATTAAAGAGCAAGTTTTATGGTTAGATAAGTAAAAGCAAAGGAATGCTTAATGGTTTGAGGATATGGAAAATTCTTTAAACCATGAGTACTGAGTTACATGCATGATTGAAAAGTTATACGGGAATAGACCTCGTGTGTAGTGGTTGTTGTACTTTGATTGCAATCTGTCTAGTAAAAGAACTTCAGAGAGAGTGTTAACAAGAGTTGGATTGAAAGGTTAGCGGTATTATAAAGTTCTTGGTGCATTTTCAAAGTAGCTAAGAGAGTTTACTCAATCAGTAAAGGTGGGCATGTTGTCGCAGAATGGTAGTAGGAATAAGAATTATTGCGTTTGAAGTTATCTAGTAGCAAATTAAACTTCTTGTGGTAAGTGGAGATGGAAACCCTGGAGGAAATGTTGGTAAAATGCTACGACTAATCGACAAGGTAGGGAACCTCGAGTTAGAAGTCAGTTTTACATCAGAATGAGCATAGCAGAAGCGTAGTGGGGCATCATCCGCTGATTCAGAAAGCCATAAAGGCATGGTTACCATATTTCTTCAGCAGGGTGTAAGGAAAGGTTGTCTGCCTGTCTGATGGTCATCGCCAGAGTTGGACGGTTTTAAAAAAAAAAATGTTGAGTAGAATCTATTTGGAAGTAGATGATATAATTCAAGTTAGAGTCACCTGAAGAAAGAGTGATGCGGCTAATGGTTCTACAATGAAGCAGTTATACATTGGTCGTTTCCTTTGTTCATTTTTTTGCTAAGTGTCATTGTTGATCAATCTCACGGAGAGAAATGGTATTTTGTTTGGCTCAAGCTAGAAGAGAAAAATGTCTGCTAGAATTTTAAACCACCTCCGTCAAGGTGTTGGATCGTTGTGTTGTTTGTTTGGACTTGTTGGTGATATGGTACCAAGGAGAAGGACTCTCCAAGGTTTAGTTGGAAACTAAGTGAGGCAAAACATGGATTGGAGAGCGGAAATCATTTAAAGCGAGTAAGTGGTTAGAATTCAGTTTTCTTTTTTAGAGAATCTTGTTGTCGTTTAAAAAGTATTGCAGTGGAGAACTCTCGTCACAGAATTCGGGACGAAATCCCATTAAGTGGAGGAAAATTGTAACGATCGGATCTTTAATGTTGGGCCAGAATTTTTTTTGTTTATTTGGTGAAGCCCAATAGCCCAACCTCTTTAATTTGCTCGACCAAAACGCAAATATGCGTTTGTTGTAAGCATCTCCTTCCTCCCTTTTTAGAGGCAATTAATTAATTAAAAAAAGTTCAACGAGAAGAAAAAATATATTTACAACTAGAAGAAGACGACCTCAAATTGTTAAAATCAGAAAGCGTACAGATGTTAGTAAAAGGTTATTCAGATTTGATAGCAGACTTTGTAAAATTTCAGAATTCAAAGATGTGGTTCGTTCAAGTTGGGATTCTGAGAATGTGCATAATATCTATTATTATGTCTCAAAAGAAGATGATAATATCTATATTTGAGTTTCCGATGTGGTTCGTGCATTTAGAAGAAGATGAAATTTTTTATTATTTTTTTCTTAACTAAACAAAACAACGTAGTTTTGTTTATTTTTAAACTCTCAATAACGTAAAACGACGTCGTTTTGTATTTCTGTTCTAACAAGGATCTGACGTGGCATATGAGTCATCTCCGTTAATGGATTAACAGAGTTGACTAACAGAAATTCGATCAATGTTGGTTTCGGTCAAAGTAAACAAAGTTTGTGTATGAAAATTCTAATTTTTACAAGTTTGTGTATTAGCACACCAAAATTGTTCAACCTCTAATCCACTACACTTCAATAAGTTTGGGTATTAATTGGCCATTTCCCGTCCTTTTATTAACAATTTCTCTCAAAAGGAAGTTCACAAATATTTTCATCATTTTTCCTTTACTATTTCTTACTTTCTTTTCTTTCTTATTAAATATTTTGTTCGGGGTTTTTAAAAAAAAGAATACAAACAAATATAAGTGACGCGTAATTTAATAAAAAAAACTCAATTTTTTTATTTTCTCAATTTTTTTTAGTTTCTCTAATATTCTAAAGTTTTGTCTGATCACTATAGGATTTCTAAAAAAAAAATTGTAAAATTTTCTCAGATCTTAAATCTTTTTAAAATTCCTAATTTTTTTGTTTGTATATATTGTATATTGAATCATTTGAAATGAATTGCAATGAAATTTTATTAGTAAATTATTATGGAAAAAAACTACAGCAAAGATTTTAAAATCCGTACGTATGAATTCTTGAAAAATAGAATCAACTTTCTAATCTTGAATATTGTAAAACCCAGAAAATTAACTTTAAATCCATGATTATATATAAAAGGGAATGTCCCATTATTCAGTTTTAACTTATTAATTGATAAATATTGAGCAGGGTTCATTTTTCAACTAAAGGATTCAATTAGGTTTAGACTAAATACAAATATCTCTGTTTGCTCCTAAGTAATTTAGAAGAGCAGAAGGTGCATGCAATCCGATTAAGGGGATTTGAAGTTCAAATCGGTGATCTTCCTAATATTATTTTTTTGCTGCTATTGCCATCGTCTTTAACATCCACATCGTTAATGTTGGTGTCAGTGGGATGATCCACAATGTTATTGCTGTTGGAATTGTATGAGTATTGCAGTTGTTGATGGTGGTCGAGTCGACAAGTCCATGCTTCCACAGCTTAACATAAATATTTTCCAGCACAAATACTGTTATTGTGTATAATTTGTTATGTCTACGTGTGTGTGTGCATATAGTTCTGATAGGGATTTAGACAAGAAGAGTGGTGAGCAATGGAGTAACTCTTTCTTGTGAGATTTTGAAAACGCTTCACATGCTAGGGATATGACCATCCGCGAGAACCCTACAATAAAAAATCATAAAATGTAATTTGAGAAAAAAATTCCACTAGCATAATCATTAAGACAAAGTATGACAGTGTGTGTGCATTCAAATATAAGAAAAGTAGTTTGTTACGTTACCTTTGCTTTCTTACGAATGAGTTCCAAAGATGCATGAATTTCCCTTCGGCTTTATTTACAAAATCATCAAGCAGTTGCAGCTTTTTTAAGTTCCAAAAGCCATTACTACATTACATCGTATACCATTTATCCCTTTGTTTATATAATGAGTGTAGAAAGAAATCATGGAATACCTAGCGATCTACGCAATCTGGAACATCATCATCCACTTCATCTGTTGGAACTCGCTTTTGACGAAGTAGTGTTGACCACTTTTCCGGTGTGGGTTTTACGGCCGGGGACGTTTGTTGGAATGACCGGATGTTGGGCACGATGTAATTGTTCGTTGTCATGAACACTAGTGGCGGATCTAAGTAGGAAAAAGTGTGGCATGTGCCACATCTTACTTTTTGTTTTTCTTGAAGAATTAGTATTAAATTTTATTTTGTGCCTTTAGATATTTTTTTTTTCCAATAAGTGCCCCATATCTGGATCCGCTTACACTACAAGCTAGTATTCACTTGTCAAAATCAAAGTTGTTTTGAATGAGAAACATAAATCTATTATTGCTTGTAGAACATAAAATGTAACATATGTGAAATATCCCATTTGGAAACATGAGGTAAAATTTCTCTGGTATGTAAAGTGGAGAAATTATAACAAAGTTCAAAAACCGTGGATACACTTTGGTGTATGTAAAGAGGAGATACTAAAATTGGGATTAGACTTCGGGCTTCGGTATTTGGCAAATAGGCCAACGGATCAAAAAATTATTCTTTTTGCTAAATTTTTTTTGAATTTTGTTGTTGGCAAAGTCAACAAAAATATCTCTTCCAATTGATGTTGTTAACGTGAGTTAAGTTGCAATTAAGTGCAAATTCACTTTTGATTTTTGTAACATAAAATATTTAACTCACATCAATAGTCATAATGAGAATTTATTTTCAAATCTCTTTTTATTACTTTGTATGTTGCCATATGTTCAAAATGTGTTGGTGTTGGCTATAAATACAAGCATCTTCTTCATATTCTACATACCAATAGAAATAACAATCTCCTACTTTTTTTTTATTTGTTGTATCTGAGAGTACATATACATTATACGGTTCATCAGTTTCTGTTTTCGACTTCTGTCGGAAAAGCAGTTGTATCCTAGAATTCTTGAACGTATTCGAACCGGTATACTATGAGCGTTTAAAAAATCAAGGAGAGAGATTTTAATCTTGACTCTGCTTCAATTTGTTTCCGATCCGATTACGGTATTGTAGCGTTAATATTTTGATTCTTATTGTTTGTATTTTTGCTTCACATATAAGATTTGCCTATTGTTTAAACCTGGTGCCTACACATCTTCGTTATCTCGATCAGACATTACTTGCTCAAGTGACATTGGCTTAGTCACTGAAACATGTAGCTTTTGGTTAGAGACAGTAAGATATAGACAACATGAAGACATTATTTGCGTGGATACAAACAAAAGCATAAATACAAAGATGAATGACATTACTTGCTCAAGTGACATTGGCTTAGTCACTGAAACATGTAGCTTTTGGTTAGAGACAGTAAGATATAGACAACATGAAGACATTATTTGCGTGGATACAAACAAAAGCATAAATACAAAGATGAATGAGAACAATCAAGCCCGTAAATTGGGATTTGGGATCTGGGACCAAATATATAAATTAATAAGGTATATGCTGATGGATCAGAGGCTACAAGGTTTAATAATCATGACAATCAATTATTGTAATTTAGCATTTCTGTTGCTACAAGTTGCTCTTCATGTTATATTCAACTGTTTATTGAATTGCCATATTAACTAAGAACATTTCTTCTAGCCACATTCTTCTTCAGAAACGCGAGTTCTATCATTCTCACAATCTTTAGGTGAATTATATTAAGGGTGTGTGTAACTATATATAGAAAGGATCTAAATGTACATAACTAAGACCTAAACTACTCATGTATCTCTGTATAAATATGTACCCATCTCATTCTAATAAGATATACATTCTGCATCTATATGGTATCAGAGCCCTACGGTTCTAAAACCTAAAAACTCTCCCCTCTTTTCTAAATCTTTTGGCCGCCACCATGGATCACACCATTGAATCTCAAGCCACAATGACTGACACCATCACCCTAAACACTACCACGCTTCTCCATGTCAACATGATCAACGTCTCCAAACTCACCACCACCAATTACTTGTGGAGCTTGCAAGTCCACGCTTCGCTCGATGGACACACACTTGCAGGAGATCTTGATGAATCTACTGCTGTCCCACCAGCAACACTGACTGTCGCTGGCACTGTCACCCCAAATCCGGCGTATACGTTGTGGAAACACCAAGATCAATTGATCTATAGCGCACTTCTTGGTGCGATCTCAACACCTCTCCAACCATTGGTGTCTCGTGCCAACGTCTCCTCCAAGATCTGGTCTACGCTTGCATCTACATATGGAAAATGGAGTCGTGGCCACATCAAGCAGCTGAAGACACAACTCAAAAACTGGAGTAAAGGAGCAGACAGTTGATGAGTACCTGTGAGGCCTCACAACTAGACTGGATCAACTCGCCATCCTTGGCAAAGCAATTGATCACGAAGATCAGATTGAGGTCATTCTCGAAGGCTTGCCGGAGGAATACAAGTCTGTCGTTGATCAGATCTAGGAAAAAGACACACCACCTACAATCACTGAAGTCCACGAACGTCTTCTTAACCATGAGGCTAAACATCTCTCGGCCCCTGCTACTTCCTCATTCGTCATTCCTGCATCTGCCAATGATGTCTAACACAGACAAAACAACAACAACAATCACAACAAAAACAATCAGAACCACAACTACAAAAGAAACAACAACAATAACTGGCAGCCTCAACAATACAACAACAAGCCAGACACACGCACTCCCAGACCTTACCACGGGAAGTGTCAAATCTGCGGCGTTCAGGGACACAATCAGCTACCACTGTTCACACCTTGGCAACCACGAGCTAACCTAGTCGTTGGATCTCCTTACGCCGCCAACAAATGGCTTCTTGACAGTGGTGCAATTCACCACATCACCTCCGACTTAAAAAATCTCGCTCCCCACCAACCCTACAATGGCGGAGATGAAGTGATGATTGCTGATGGCTCCAACCTTGCAATCACTCATACGGGTTCCACCTTCTTTCCCTCTAATTCTCGAGATCTACTATTGAATAAAATCTTGTGTGTGCCTGATATCAACAAGAACTTGATCTCAATCTACCGCCTATGCAATACTAACAAAGTTTCGGTGGAATTATTTCCTCCTTCATTCCAGGTGAAGGATCTGAGCACGGAGGTCCCATTACTCCAAGACTGCACTAAAAACGAGCTATATGAGTGGCCAGTGTCTCCAACTCAAGCTGTTTCGTTGTTTGCATCACCAACCTCCAAAACATCTTTGACATCTAAGCATTCTCGCTTGGGTCACCCATCTATCTCCATTTTAAACACTGCTATTTCAAAGTTTCTTTACATGTTTCTGCTTCTTCTCATAAACATTTATCTTGTTCTGATTGCCTGATTAATAAGAGCCACAAACTACCTTTTTCACAAACATCTATTGTCTCTGACAAACCTCTTCAATACATATATACAGACGTCTGGTCCTCACCAATCCTCTCAATTGACAACCACAAATATTACCTTGTTCTTGTTGATCACTTCACCCGATACACCTGGCTATATCCCCGCAAACGAAAATCCGATGTCAAAGCTGTCTTTGTTGCATTCAAATCATTGGTAGAGAATCGTTTTCAGCAGAAAATTGGCACATTATACTATGATAATGGGGGTGAGTTCATAGCTCTACAAGAATTCCTCACATCCAATGGAATCAGCCACCTCACATCTCTACTGCATACACCCGAGCACAATGGCATGTCGAAGCGTAAACACCATCACATTGTAGATACATGACTTACTCTCACGTCCATGACGTCCATTCCGAAGAACTACTGTCCCTACGCATTTTATATTTGATCAATCGCCTGCCAACCCCGGTTCTTTCTCTTGACTCGCCATTCCAGAGGCTGTTTGGTGTCACTCCAAACTATGCAAAGTTTCGCGTGTTTGGCTCTCTATGCTTCCCCTGTCTGAGACCATACACTCGACATAAGCTAGAGGATCGATCACTACCTTGCATTTTCATGGGTTATTCGTTGACCTAAAGTGGGTATCACTGTCTCCACTTGCCATCAGGACGGGTATATACATCATGCCATGTCTAATTTGTGGAACATATCTTCCCCTTCACACCAGAAACCAATTTGGCGGTTACAAATGACGACGACGGATCGCTTCCTTCACCAACGCTACAAGTGCCGCTTATTTCGGCGACCCTTCCGTGCTCAGATCCTCACCATAAGCAAATCTTGGATCAGCCTCCGCCATCACCATCAGACAACATTTCTCAAGTATTACTGATATAAGAATCAGATTCCACTAATCCTTAGAACACATGAATCAATTCTTTCAAGCTTGAAGATGGAGTTAATGTAGAAGATGATGAGTAACAAGGTTGTGCTTGATTCCACAAACACGATTTTAGACTCTATAATCTAAGGGCTCTTCCTCACATGGACTTATAGATTCTACACTAAAATTAGAAGCTTCTAGATTCCACAAAGGCTTGTAAATTCGCAGGAACAAGAGTTGGTTTCAATGAGAATTTCTTTAGGAAACAAACAAAGGGTTTTTCTTAATATTTGTTGGTGAATATGAAATGAGAATACAATGAGCTTATATAGTGCTCAGAAATGAAAGGATCAAACGGTAATAAGAATTAAAAGAAAGCATGGAATGTGGCTTAAGTGATGAGATTATGTCTCATAGCCGTTGGGATGAATGGGGGAAAGAAGCTTGATTTGTGGTGACGAAATGGGGTGAATCTTTGACTTGTATGGACGTTCAGGATGTGGTGGCTTGAATGGAGGGTCGAGATCTTCAAGAATAAGTTGTTGCTGGTCTTGCTTTCCAAAGAAAGCAAAAAATTTAGGCTCGTTTAAGGAAATTTCCTTCATGGTGGTTTCTTCTCGGTTTTGGCTGGTTTGAGCTCGGTTATTGACTTGATTTGCTGGCCCTGAATGTCTTGATATACTCCTTGGTGGTCGAATGAAATGGTGAGTCGAATATAATGCCATGTTTCTCCTAGTTTCCTTGAAAACAGGTACAAGTCCTCCTTGCTCCTCATGTATAAGCATGTTTAGATCCAAGTCAGCTTCTGTATAGCCTCCTTTATCCAAGCTAGTATGTATTAGATTAGGTATAATTCAATTGATGATCTGTGTCATTCTATTGATGAGAATATAAAGAGAATTCTGTACAAGAGAGGCGTTAGAGGCTATTAACTTAGTTGCCTAATTTACATAGAAGAATATATGTATTCCATATTCTAATACCCTCCCGCAGTCAAAACGTGAGGTTCTCGAACGCGAAGACTGGACTTGAATTCGGTGAAGAGAGCGGAAGGGAGACCTTTTGTGAAAATGTCTGCATATTGTTGAGAGGACGGGACATGAAGAACACGAACTTGACCTAGTGCTACCTTTTCTCGCACCAAAAGTATATCTATCTCCACATGTTTGGTTCGCTGGTGTTGAATGGGGTTTGTAGACAAGTAAACGGCACTCACATTATCACAGTAGACGAGTGTGGCAGTTGTAATCGGACAATGGATCTCTAGTAGTAGATTGCGAACCCATATCGTTTCTGCGACTGCATTTGCCACACCACGGTACTCGGCTTCGGCACTTGAACGTGAGACCCTTGGTTGGCGTTTTGATGACCATGAGATGAGATTATCACCAAGGTACAAACAATATCCTGATGTTGATCGCCTTGTGTTGGGACATCCTGTCCAATCGGCATCGGTGTATGCCGTGAGAGTCGACGTTTTCGATGGAGTGATGTGGAGGCTTCGGTCATCGTACCTTTGAGATAGCGGAGTATGCGTTTTAAAGCATTTAAGTGAGGTTCGCGTGGTGCGTGCATGTATAGGCAGATTTGTTGAACGGCGTATGCTATGTCCGGCCGAGTGAACGTAAGGTATTGTAGGGCACCGGCTAGGCTTCGATAGAGCGTGGGATCGTCGACAGGTTGACCGATGTCTGCGCACAATTTGGCCGAAGTATCAACAGGAGTGCGATAGGGTTTGCAATTTGACATATTTGCTCTGTGAAGAATGTCAGCGGTGTAGTTCCATTGATCCAAAAACAAACCTTTTTTGTCCCTGCGAACAGAAATGCCAAGAAAAGAGTGAAGATAACCAAGATCAGACATTGGAAAAATTCGGATTTCAGAGAGGATATAATAGACCTGAGGAGTGATGTTGTGGAGGCGGTGAGAATGATGTCGTCGACATATAACAGCATATAAGCAATGTCGGATCCTCGTCGCATAATGAATAAGGATGTGTCACTTTTGTTGTGCGTGAAACCAATGTTGGTCGCATATTGGGCAAACCTTTGATACCACGCGCGTGGTGATTGTTTGAGGCCGTACATAGATTTCTTGAGAAGACACACATGGTTGGGTTTGGAGGGGTCTACGAAACATGCTGGCTGGTGCATATAAACCTTTTCCTCAAGGTTGCCATGTAGGAACGCGTTTTTGACGTCGAGCTGATGTAACGGCCAATCGCGGGAGACAGCAACATCAAGAACGATGCGAATCGTTGTTGGTTTAATAACGGGACTGAATGTTTCTTCGCAGTCGATGCCAACCTGTTGTGATTTTCCGTTTGCAACCAGACGAGCTTTGTATCGAGCAAGAGTTCCATCTGCACGAAACTTATGAGTAAACAACCACATAGAACGCACAATGTTAGTATTCAAAGGTCTAGGAACAAGATCCCATGAGTGTGCGGCGATTTGTGAATCATATTCTGATCGCATCGCTCCATTCCAATTTGGATCGTTGTATGCGTCAAGATGTGACCGAGGGAGAGGGGAGACTATGTCGGAGTGAAGAGAGAAGATCTTCTTTGGTTTGTGAATGCCGTTGCGGCTGCGAGTCTGAACTCGTATGGGTGGTGGGGCAGCTGCAGCTTGACTGGTCGATGGAAGAGAAGAGGGAAGCGCATCAGAAATTGTAGGTGCTGGTACCGATCGTTGACCAGGCAGACCCAAGACAGGGTCCGATGGAGTTGGTGGTGAAGATGAAGGTTCTGTTGGAGAAGGTGAAGACGTATCCAAAGGAGGTGATGGTGATGGCATCAGGCTTGAATGGAGACGAGATAAAGACGGTGGATATGGAGGTGATGATGCAGAGTTTAGAGGCAGAGGGGGAGCAATAGGACCTGCATATGGGAAAATCTTTTCGTCGAAAACGACATGCCGTGAGATAATAATGCGACGGGAAGTAAGATCAAGACACCGAAACCCACGATGGTTTGGCGGATAGCCAAGGAAAACGCATTTGGTGGATCGTGGTGAGAGTTTGTGGGTAGAAGTAGGAAGGAGATTAGGATAACATAAACAACCAAAAACCCGAAGGTGCGTATAAGAAAATGTTTTATTAAAGAGGCGAGTGAATGGAATTTGATTATCTATTGATGTAGAAGGGAGAATATTAAAAAGATGAGCAGCCATGTTCAAAGCCTCAACCCAATACGTATTGGGGAGGTTTGCTTGAAACAGGAGAGCTCGCACAAGATTATTTATCGTGCGCAAAGTTCGTTATGCTCGCCCATTTTGTTGGGAAGTATGAGGGCAAGAAAATTGTGGTTGAATCCCATGAGTAGAAAAGAAATCCAGCATTTGACGATTATTAAACTCACCCCCATTATCACATTGAAACGCTTTGATTGAGTTTTGAAATTGTGTTTTTATAAAATTAAAAAAATGTAAGAACTTTGAAAACACTTCACTCTTTTGTCGAAGAGGATAGATCCAAACAAAATGCGAAAACTGATCAAGAAAAATAATATAATATTTCATTCCACTAATACTTGAAACCGGAGAAGTCCAAATATTGGAATGTATGATTTCAAAAGGAGAAGAAACAAGTGTTTGAGAAGAATAAAAAGGTTGCCGTATGTGTTTCCCTATTTGACACGCATGACATAAGGAAGACACATCGGTTTTGGAACAATTTATAAAACCAGAAGCAGATAAAAAATGTAGAATAGAGTCGCCGGGATGGCCGAGACGTTGATGCCAAATTGATGAAGAAGTGGAGGTGACAAAAGCGTGTGGAGATGCGGTAGAAGGAGAAGGGGAAATGGCGTAAAGAGGACCACTACTATCACATCGGATGAGAGGTGCTCGGGCATGGAGATCCTTAACAACAAAACCAAACGGATCAAACTCCACAGAACAAGTATTATCAGTAGTAAATTGGCGTACAGAAACCAAATTTTTCAAAATCTTTGGACAAAGTAAAACATTTTTAAGAAAGAGAGGACGAGAAGAAGTAGAAATAGATGTATGGCCAATAGCAGTTGCAGGAATAAGAGCGCCATTTCCCACGGTGATTAAAGGCAAAGTAGGTTGAGAAGATATAGAAGAGATGTTACCGGGCTGTGCAGTTAGATGGGCAGTCGCTCTAGTATCCATATACCATCCGGCATCAGCGGGATCAGATAAGGTCATGGTATTGAACGCATTCGCTAACGTCGTTGGAATCATCTCAGTTGGCGGAGCCGTCGACGGAGGAGTGGAGGAGTTGTGTGTCGTTATATATGCTGACCGAGGGCTGTGGCCAAGGATTCCAGAAGAGGGCGGCGTCGTCGGTATCGGAGGTCGAGACTGATAATTGTGCCATGGAGGAGGTGTCGGCCAATTGATGGGCCATTGAGGCTGATACTGCCATGGAGAAGTCATGGGCCATGATGGATTATTGGGCCAAGCCCAAGATGGAGAAGGCCCAGAATTCCAATTACCTCCTTGCCAATTTGGGTTTCCACGACCTTTACAAGTTCGACCACCACGGTTGCCTCGAGTGCTACGATTCCCACGGTTCTGTTGAAAGTGTTGTTCGGTGGAGCTGGATCTTGTATTGGAGTCGTACGATGGAGTAGACGAGGCAATCAATATCTGGGGCGACGAGGCGTTATCGTGATGAGACACTTCAGCCTGACGTTTGGTGTTGAGCCGGTCTTCTTCATCTTTGAGCATGGAACGAGCCGTACTGAAAGTACACGCTGGAGATCGATGCTTGATAACATTGATAATGTTATCAAACTTGGAGTTAAGACCGTTGAGAAGATGCATGACGAGTTGTTTGTCGGTGATTGGAGAGTCAACATTGGTGAGGAGATCTGAGAGAGTTTTTAATTTTTGACAATACTCATGGACCGGTAGGTCGCCAATATGAAGTTGACGGAGTTCATTCTCAAGTTGGATTGCGCGAGCTTCCTTGTTGTCGCGGAAAAGATTTTCAATCGATTTCCACAGATCGGACGCGGAACACTTGGTTTTGAGCACCGATTTGAGGAGAGATTCGGAGATGGTGCCGTAGATCCACATCTTGACGGTGCCATCTGTCTGAGACCAAAACGGTATCAGCTGGTCCGGTTGGTGTCGATGTTCCATCGAGGTGACCAAGGACAGAGAAGCTATGGCAGTGTGTTTCGAAGAGCTCACGCCAGATATCGTAATTCATCTGGTTCATATCCAGAGTAATCGAAATATGAGCCTTGATTTGCGTAAGGCTAAGGGATCGATCCGTTGAGGGAGTAGGAGTTGCCGCAGCCATGGTGAAGAAAGGGAGAAGGATAACACACGAAACAAAAGAAGAGAAGTGGGAAAGAAAGGAGAGACAAAACGAAACAAAAGCAAAAGAATACGAATGACAGGGAGATCGAAAGAAGAGGAAGCAGAAAAAAAGAAGGAAAGCAGCGGGAGTCTAGGTAGGCTCTGATACCATATTAGATTAGGTATAATTCAATTGATGATCTGTGTCATTCTATTGATGAGAATATAAAGAGAATTTTGTACAAGAGAGGCGTTAGAGGCTATTAACTTAGTTGCCTAATTTACATAGAAGAATATATGTATTCCATATTCTAATAATATGTATTCCATATTCTAATAGTATGTATGGTACTGATGTCCACATCATACTCTCCCCCTTGAGAAGGTTTTGTCCTCAGAACAATAGCATCTGCAACACAAGAAAGTAAGTTAGTTTCTTTTAAAGTTTTGGGGTTTAGAAACTTACCTTGAGGTTTCTTGTTTTCTTTGGATTGTAGGTGTTCCAAAAGTGACGTGAGTGAAATGTTTTTGGCTTTAGCAAGCTCCAGTGTTGGTTTCAACTTCTGTAAGGGCGGTTTCTCCTTGTAGTACATCATGTTTTCAGCCTTGTACATCACATTTCTCTCCTTGTGCAACACGTTTTTGTGTTCTTGCTCTTTTAAACCTGTGTAAAACACTTTTGGCAAAGACAAATGCATCATATCTGGGGAATTAAAATTTAAAAAGTTTTGTATTGCAAAGTAGCTAGCCTTAGCTTTAGAATCTCTGTTAGCTCTAATTTGCATAACTCTAATATCCTTTTGAGATAAAGGAGCAAGAATAAACTTACAATGGTTTATGGTGAAGGAGTATTCAGTTTTTCTACCATTGTGGGATACTTCTCTGTCATATTGACATGGCCTTCCAAGTAAAACATGGCCAGCTTGCATTGGGACAACCTCACACAAGATTTCATCCTTGTATTTCCCAATAGCGAGTGGTATGTTAACTTGTTTAGACATTTTAAGCTCCTCTTTGTCATTTAACCACTTGAGCTTGTATGGTCTAGGATATTGTACAGTGGGGAGGCCAAGTTTTTCTACTAAAGAAACACTTGCAATATTAGCACAAGAACCACTATCAATAATCAGATGACATACCTTGTCTTTGATAATGCATCTAGAATGAAAGAGATTGTCTCTTTGCTCTTGATCTTCTTGAACATGTTGTGCATTCAAGGCTCTTTGTATGACTAAAAGCTCTCCTTCTTCAGCAAATATGGTGATTTCCTCTTCTGAGTTCTCAGCCATCTCCTCATCTTGAGAAGCATAACCATCAGGGGTGGTGATCATGACCCTCTTGTTTGGACATTCTCTTGACACATGACCCCTGCCTTGACATTTATAGCATATAATATCATGATGCCTTTGAGAATTACTTGACTTACCTTGCTCTTGGCGTGCATCATGGGATTTTAAATCTTGATTCTACTGCTATTCCTTTGCCCTTGTCTACAAAGGGTATTGGCGTTTGCTGTTGCAGTTGTTGTTGTTGGCTCCAAGTATTGTTGTTACTTGAGCGGTTTCTAGAAGAGGTTTTCTTCTTGATTTGAAGCTCTGTTTGAATGGCCAAATGTACAAGTTCTGGTAAGGAATGGTATGGCTGCATCTCTACTTTTCTTTGAATCCTTTCTTGTAACCCATCCATGAATTGAGACATGAGGGACTCCTCTGTTTCTTCTAACTCCAGGCGGCTTCTTAGAACATCAAATTCCTCATAATACTCTTCCACACTTCTTGGTCCCTGATACAAAGATCTAAACTTCTTTAGCATATTTCTATGATAATGTGGGGGAACATACCTCTTTTGCACCTCAAATTTCATGTCTGCCCATCTTGTGATTTGAGGATATCTCAATCTCTTTTTCTCAGCAACCTCTCTGCCCCACCAAGCTAAAGCATGGTCAGCGAGGCTAGCAATGGCAAGTGACATCTTCTTGGGATCATTGTATGAGTAGTATTCAAAACGATGTTCCATTCTCCTCTCCCATTTCAGGTAAGCAGTTGGATATATCTTCCCTGCAAAGGTTGGGGCAGTCTGCTTCACTTCTGGTGGTAAGTTTCTTTCTCCATTCATATGCCTATTTCTGTCAGCATTGTTTCAAAGCAGTTGGATCTATCTTCCCTGCAAAGGTTGGGGCAGTCTGCTTCACTTCTGGTGTTATAGATTCTACACGAAAATTAGAAGTTTCTTTATTACACAAAAGACTTGTAAATTCGCTGGAACAAGAGTTGGTTTCAAAGAGAATTTCTTTAGGAAACAAACAAAGGTTGTTTCTTAATATTTCATGGGAATATGAAATGAGAATACAATGAGCTTATATTGTGCTCAGAAATGAAAAGATCAAACGGTAATAAGAATTAAAAGAACGCATAAAATGTGGCTTAAGTGATGAGATTATGTCTCCTAGCCGTTGGGATGAATGGGGGAAAGAAGCTTGATTTGTGGTGAAGAAATGGGGTGAATCTTTGACTTGTATGGACGTTCAGGATGTAGTGGCTTGAATGGAGGGTCGAGATCTTCAAGAATAAGTGGTTGCTGGTCTTGCTTTCCAAAGAAAGCAAAGAATTTAGGCTCGTTTAAGGAAAGTTCCTTCATGGTGGTTTCTTCTCGGTTTTGGCTGGTTTGAGCTCGGTTATTGACTTGATTTGCTGGCCCTGAATGTCTTGATATACTCCTTGGTTGTCGAATGAAATGGTGAGTCGAATATAATGCCATGTTTCTCCTAGTTTCTTTGAAAACAGGTACAAGTCCTCCTTGCTCCTCATGTATAAGCATGTTTAGCTCCAAGTGAGCTTATGTATAGCCTCCTTCGTCCAAGCTAGTATGTATGATACTGATGTCCACATAAATTACCTTCTAACCCTAATCTCAATTCACAACTAGAGCCCGCTGCTCAATCTGAAAATGGGCCTGCAATCACGGTCCAGCCTAACCAAGTTCCCACTGAGCCCACTGCTGAACCTCAAAATGGGTTGCAACCCACGACCCAGCAAACCCAGCCAAATTTTCAGCACGCAAATCCAACAGAACATGCTCCCCCTCGTTCCCAAGCCATCGTTACCTATTAACGCCGTTACACCACCACCCGTCAAAATCAATCCCAAAATCCACCCGCTCAACCACCGCCAAATCTCCACAAAATGCAAACTCGAGCCAAAAACAATATAACAAAACCTATCGACAAGCTAACTCTAAATTTCTCCACTACCAAATCAATAAACCGTGAACCACTAATGGTATCTCAACGTTTAAAGGATAAATTTTGGCGCAGAGCTATGTCCGGCGAATATGATGCTCAGATTGGGAATTACTCATGGGATTTTGTCCCTGCAGCTCCTCATCCGAATGTCGTCGGCTGCAAGTGGGTTTTCACCCTCAAGTATCATCCAAATGGGGATCTCGAAAGACACAAAGCTAGGCTCGTCGCGAAGGCCTTTCTTCAAAAATATGGTGTGAATTACTCCGAAACCGTCATAAAATCAACTACTATTCGTCTTGTTCTCGATGTCTTAGTTACCAAAGCATGGCCAATCAAACAATTGGATGTGAACAATGCCTTTCTCCAAAGGGAACTCACTGAGAAAGTTTACATGACACATCCACCGAGGTTCGTTGACAAGGACCGACCAACACACGTTTGTCGCCTATGGAAAGCAATCTATGGCCTCAATCAGGCACCACATGCCTGTTATAATGCGCTGAAACAACATCTGCTTGAGACTGGCTTCACCAACTCACTCGCCGATGCTTCTCTGTTCATTCATAATCAGAAATCCTCCATCACATATGTACTTGTGTATGTCGACGACATACTTGTCACAGGGAGAAATTCGGCGGTTGTATCACAGGTACTTCAAACATTCTCTGAACGGTTCTCAATCAAAGATCCTGTTGATCTTCATTACTTTCTCGGGATTGAAGCTACACAATCTTCCAATGGTTTGCATCTTATGCAAAGAAAATATATTGTTGATCTCCTTGCCAAAAACAACATGACGGATGCCAAACCAGTAGCCACTCCTCTTCCGACATCTCTGAAGCTTACTCTCCACGGTGGTGTTTCTCTTCCTGATGCCACTCAATATCGTTCTGTCGTACGAAGTCTTTAATATTTTGCTTTCACAAGACCCGATATATCATACGGTGTCAACAGGCTATCCTAATTCATGCACAAACCTACGATGGATCATTGGCAGGGAGCTAAACGTGTTCTTCGCTACCTCGCAGGAACTCTCACGCATGGGATTTTCATCAATGCCAAATCGCCACTCACACTACACGCCTTCTCTGATGCAGACTGGACAGGGGACACTGATGATTATATCTCGACAAATGCCTACATTGTCTACATTTGCAACAATCCCATATTGTGGTAAGCAATGAAGCAGAAAGGAGTCGCTCGCTCCTCCACTGAAGCGGAATACCGGTCGGTCGCAAACACATAATCCAAGGTTCGTTGGATCTGTTCACGTCTCACCAAACTTGGGAATCAACTATCCTCTCCACCAACAATCTACTGCGACAACATCGGAGCAACTTACTTATGTGCTAATCCGTTGTTTCACTCTCGGATGAAGCACATCGCCATCGACTATCACTTCATACAGAACCAGATTCAAGCAGGGATTCTACGTGTCTCTCATGTCTCGACAAAAGACCAACTTGTTAATGCCCTCACTAAACCACTACCTCGACAGCAGTTCCAAACAGCATGTTCCAAGATTGGAATTACTAAAGTCCCTCCATCTTGAGGGGGCATATTAAGAATGTGTAACTATATATGGAAAGGATCTAAATGTACATAACTAAGACCTAGGCTACTCATGTATCTATGTATATATATGTACCCATCTCATTCTAATAAGATATACATTCAACATCTATTAATTAAGCTCGTTCACCCAATTTATGTGCAATCAAAGAATAGGCAAAACAAGTCGGTGAAGGAGCTTCACTCCAAGAACCCGATTTTATTTTTTTCCAAAAAGCTAAAAAAATATAATTTCGCATTTTCCGCTAAAAATATAATTTTGCATTTTTCCGCTAAAAACAAAATTTGGTGTTTTCGTGTCAAAACCCGATTTCATGTTTTTCTGTCCAAAATATAATTTTGTATTTTTCCGCCAAAAATATGATTTTTTGCGCTTTTCTACAAAAAAAAAATAAGTCCTGCCAAAATATGTTCTTGTGTTTTTTTGTAAAAAAACGATTTAATATTTTATAAGAGTTATCCTAAAAAAAAGACTTATCGCAAAAATGTGATTATGTTAAAAATATAATTTCATGTATTTCATAAATACATGATTCCATTTTTGCGGCCAAAATGGGAATTCGTAATTTTTAAATTTGCAAGAAAAAATTGAAATAACTTTTTTTTAAAACTGTATTTTAGTTAGAAAAAATAGTAAAATTAATTATTAAAATTTAAAATTTAAACGAATTATTAAAAGATAAGATGAAAATAACATAAATAGGTCTAACAAGGTTCCCATTTATTTGTAGGTAAAACCCTTTTAATAAATGGGGATAACATGGTCTCATTTAAACTCATTAAACATAAATGAGTATAAATGAGCATTTTTTTATACTAAGGACCTAAATGCTTTAAACACAGCGGTTGCGATAACGGATGCAGGAGTTTGTGAAAGCGGGTGGTTGCAATTAATAGCGTTATTAAGCAGTTTATACTATTGACATAGCAGTTGAAAACAAGTGCATTTGCGGGATACTTATGACTGGTTGACTTGCGGATGCAATAGCCGTTAAACAATAAATTAACAATATAAATATATTATATAATTATAAAAACCATGAAAACTATATTATTATAAGAAAATATAAAATTATTGGTTAAACATAATTAATTATAAAAATTAGAAAAATAGTATGAGTATAATACTTACGTTTATTTTAAATTTTGTTAGTTTTGATGAAAGTTATGATTTCAACTAAAAACAATTGTGTGGAGATATTAGATGAAAATAATCTTAGTTGTTAGATATACTAAGAGAGAACATGTGTTATACACGAGTCTTGTTTCAAATAATCATGTTTTTATACTCTTAATTTGATTATCAATTATCAAATTTTTGGTGATGATCTTTGTAATCTATTACATACATTATCTTATGAATTTTTTTTTTTCAATCTTCATACTCTTTTTTTTTTGGTCGCATACAAGAGACAATTGTCTCCCTTGTTTTATTCAAAATGAAAAAACGAACTACAAACTTATATGACGAGACCTTGCAATCCCTAGTGCATCATCCGACATAATCGACATAACATCCTCAGGTGTCTCGGTAAAGAAATGAAAACCAAGAGGTAAAGAAAAAGCATGGTTAGCTAATCCGTCTGTAAGACGATTAGCTTCCCTGTAAACATGAGTTATTCGGACTAACCAGTCCCTTGATAAAAAGTCATAGCACGGTCGTGCTAGGAATGAAAGCGGATGCGAGTCATTGATTCCCTTCTTCAAAAACCCCACCACAATCTCATAATCCACTTCTATCTCTAACTGTGTAACCCGACGATCCCACGCTATGTAAAGACCGTAGTACACACCCCATAATTCTGCTAAAGGAGCTGAGCAGATACCAATATTGAGGGTGAAGCCTCCACACCAGTTTCCCCTTGCATCTCTCAACACTCCCCCTGCCGTAGCTAGACCAGGATTCCCGTGTGAAGCTCCGTCAGTGTTTAACTTCACCCATTCTCCCGTTGGTGGCAACCACGAGATTTGTCTCTCTACTCGCTCCCTTACATGCCCGTTACCTCTTACCGAGGAGTGAGCCAGCGAAATCTCCTTTGCTAACTCCCGAACAAAACGTACCCGATCACGGCATTTTCCTATCTCTCCAAAGACATTCACACAACGCCATTTCCATCCCCACCATAAAGCTATTGCAAATAATGTGGACCAAGCCGTCCCTTGTACTTCTGCATTTTCAGATAGATTTGCATACATCCATTCTAATAAGGATTGTGCAAAGAACAGCCGTCGCTTACTCATGGGAACCAAACGATTCCAAATACCCTCCATTGTCGGACAGTCTCGTAAAACATGGATGATAGATTCTTCAGCCCCTTTGTAAACCTGACAAATGCTCGTGTCACTTAAGTGCCTTCGCTGTCTTTCCAGATTTGTCATGATCACTTGGTGTACAACTAACCAGATGAATACCCTTACTCGCTCTGGTACAACCACGCTCCACACTCACTTGAACAAACTCTTCATGTTTTGTCTTGGTACATGATCTCGACATAGGAAGTCATACGCACACTTTACTGTAAAGACACCATCTTTACTTCCCCCCCCCCCCATGAAATTCTGTCTCTAGCTCCTGTGATATCATCCAAGACCACCACCTTTAGCCGTAAACGAGTATTCATTGAGAGATATGGCTCTAACTGCAAGAATAGCCAACCAACCCCATTTCTCCATAGATCTCGGACACCAATATCTACCATCTCATCAGGTATGTCCTCTAGTGCCAACTCTGCAAGCGGTACGTTTGAGAGCCATTTATCTTTCCAAAAGCGGATTTGACGGGGCCATCGCCAAGTACCCAGCTCATCCTTGGTACCACCACTTCTCTTATTCCCATCCCCACGCTTCGCCATGTCGACAACCAATTACTCTTAACCAGCATCCAAGAAGCATCTTGTATGCTTTTAACTCGATACTTGCTTCTCAGCAAAACTGCCCATAAGCTCGTTTGATCATGTAATACACGCCACCCCAGTTTTGCAAGTAACGCTTTGTTAATGTCTTGCGCCAATCGAATCCCTAAACCGCCTTCTCCCTTCGGTCAACACACCTTTTTCCATGAAACAAGATGCTGCTTCCTTTGTTCTGTCGTGCTTCCCCAGATGAAGGATCTCGAGATTTTGTCCAGCTTCTTGAGGATCGACTTTGGTAAGGAAATCGTACTCATAGTATGAACCGGGATTGAAGACAAGACTGACTTTGTGAGCGTTATTCTACCTGCAAGACTCAAGAATCTTCCCTTCCAACCCGCAAGCCTTGAAGAAACCTTCTCAAGGACCTCCCCAAACATCTCTTTGTTGATTCTCTTCTATAGAACTGGCATGCCGAGACACTTACCGAGTTCCCGAGTCGACTGAATACCACTTGCATCACTTATTAGTTTACCCAGGTCTCTACTTACATTCTCGGAAAATAAAATTTTGAACTTGGCTAGACTGACTTTCTGTCCTGATGCAGCACAAAATCTTTCCAAAACTTTCTGTATCACTCTAAGCTGAGCTATCGAGGCTTCCGCAAAGAGGATCAGGTCGTCAACAAAGCAAACATGAGATAGTTTAGGTCCACCACGGGATAAACTAATCGGCTTCCATTCTTTCCTCGCAATGGATAATTCAATTTGATGACACAATCTCTCCAAACACATGACAAACAAATACGGCGATAGCGGGTCTCCTTGTCTTAGACCACGTTGTGGTTTGAAAGCTTCCGTCTTCTCTCCATTCCACAACAGGCTCATCGATGGGTTGGTGACACACTGCATAATCCAGCCAATCCAATTTTCAGGGAGTCTTGCTGACCTCAAGGTATCCTCAAGGAAATCCCAACGAATCCGATCATACGCCTTCTCCAAGTCTAATTTCAACAGCATTCATCATTTCCTTCCCTTCTTACGTCGCATTGAGTGAACCGCTTCCTGAACAACAACGATGTTATCCAAGGCAAGTCTCCCCGGGATAAAGCTTGCTTGCGATGGTCCTATGAGTTTAGGCATTAGTTGCTTTAGTCGTATTACCATAGCTTTAGTAATTGTTTGGAACAAAACATTACATAAGCTGATTAGCCTGAACTGCATAATTTTCTCCGGTTTTTGAACCTTTGAAATCAAGACCACAAGCGCATCATTCGCTTCCCGTGGCAGAATACCAGAGGAGAAGAAATCCAAGACGAAACGACTCACTAAGCTCCCCACAACATCCCAACAATCCTGGTAAAAGACCGGTTGAAAGCCATCTGGTCCCTGTGCTTTGTACTTACCCATAGATCGAATCGAGTGCTCTACCTCTTGAGTTACAAACGGCTTTTTCAGTTTGATTAACTCGTCCCTAGTAAGATTTACAAAACCTTCTGAAGGTAGTGTATCCACTATCGTCTCAACATCATCCATGGAATATAGTCGCATGTAATACGCAACAACCAAAGCCTCCAGTTCTTGAGGTTGTGACACCCATCTTTCCTCATCGTCTTTGAGCATTTCTATTCTATTTCGTCTCCTCCTAACAATAGTTGACGTGTGATAATACTTGGTATTTCTGTCCCCAAGCACAATCCACTTCTCTCTTGACTTCTGGTACCAAAGCACCTCTTCCTGTTCAAGAACAACATCAAACTCTTTTAGCAGCCCAGCCTCTCTCACCAATAGCTCATCGGTTTGGTGACTGTCGAGTTCCTCTTGTATTGCTTGGATATCCTTAACCAGAGCTTCCTTCCGCCTCTGCACATCTCCAAAAACCTCTCTATTCCATTTTTTAAGTTTGACTTGCAGCTCCTTTAATGCCTCCGATGTGGTAAGTCTCCCATTCCAAGACGATACGAGCATTTCTTTAAATCCACTGTGCTTCAACCAAGCAGCCTCAAAACGAAAAGGACGTCTCTGAGGATTACTTCCCACTCCTGGCTCAAATTGTACATACAAAGATGCGTGATCCGACGACAAAAAAGGTAGATGAGTAACTGAAGCCTCATGCCATTTTAGCCGCATCTGCGCACAACACAACACTCTATCCAATCTCTTAGCGATATATGTACTCTCCACACGTCCTCGCTTCCATGTGAAACTACTTCCTCTAAATCCCATATCTATCAAGGCTAGTTCACTCATCCATTCCCCAAACGCTAATGAATCTGGTGATAGCCTACCGTTTCCTCCTGTCCACTCATCCATTCGGACAATCGTATTAAAATCACCCCCAACTATCAGAGGTTCCCCTACACTTTGGATTACCCTCTTAAGCTCTTCCCATAAGCCACTCCTACGACTCACCATAGGAGCTGCATATACTGCAATGAGATGGACACTATCTGTTCCAGTCCCCACCTGAGCATGAATAAACTGATTCGAGGCCTCTATAATATTTAGCGTCCCAACTTCAGATCTCCAGAGGAGCCACAACCCCCCACTTTGGCCAACCGCATCCACTCTAAAGGAGTTATCAAAACCTAGACCCTGACATATTCGTCTTGCTCGATCTCCACCCGCGTGCGTTTCAAAGAGAATTCCAGAATAAGCAATTCATCATAAACTTGGAAATTTGTATCAAAAGAATCACCGGGGCCTCCTATTATGCGAGTTCCCGATTCGTCACATCCTCTGAAACCCTCATAAGCGTGGAGCTATCACTCCGACGGCATTCCGCATTCAAAGCATCTAAGGGACTTTCCATCTCCTCGTCCCGAAGCTACAAAATTGTACCCATCTCTTTCTCGCGAGTCTGCACCAATTTTCCACCCCCGCATTACCCTCATCGTTGCCGGAGAACAACCCACCAGGCTGGCCGGTACTCTCTCTCTCCACCCTGAGCCTCTTGCCGGATTCTGATAAGATGATTTCCCCTCTCGTCGATCCAAACACGAGCCCCCTCACAGGCTTATTCGTATGTTGTTTGGGCTTCTGGCGATTACCCTCCATTGGCTTTTTAAACCCGGCCCGTTTGTCGTACAGCCCACCTTTAGCCTCAAGGTTGTTTTTCTCCATCCCACCTAAAATGAGCTTATCTTTTTCTTGAGCAATAATACTCTTTCCTTGTTTCCTATTCAACACAATCTCCTCATTTTCCTTATTTGCCTCAACTGAATCTGTTACTTCCCTTGACTCCATCAGATTCGTATCAATCTCCAAGTTACCAAAACGGTTGGGTATCGCAATATTTTCGAAATTCTCTGGCCGCTTGATTTCCCGAAGATTTCGTTCAGATCCCTTACTCGATCCTCCGGCAGCAAACACCACTTGGCTCGGCGGCGTTTCCATTCCTCTCTGTGGTCTCCTGGCCAGAGTAAACCCATCCTCCGACTGCATAGGATCTCGTGAACCATCCTTGGCAGATTTTTGTTTCTCAATCACCATTGTCTCCAAATTTTCTCTAGGACATGAGTGTACCAAGTGTCCGTACATTCCACAGGCTGAACAGATGTTCGTGAGTCCTTCGTATGACACAAAGTATCGGTCTTCATTGATTAACACTATGCCTTTTAGGGGTTTTGCCAAGTTCACTTCCACACAAACCCTAGCAAATCTTCCCCGTTCAAAGTTCAGTGTTGTTAAATTAACCCGAATTGGATTACCTAGCCCCGAGCTATCCCTAACAAGATAGCTTTGTGATAGAAGTTCACTGGAATGTTCGTCAACTGGACCCATACCGAGGTGGTTACGATCTCTTCTCGCAGCGGATCAAAATCGGGAGACCATGCTTTCACCATGAGATAGCTTCCAAACACTCGCCACGGACCTCCTGACAGTGCCGCCAAGTATTCCTCCTCCATCTCGAACCGAACCATAAAGAACTGTCGAGGCAAGTCCATCACGTGCATCGCGCCCTTAGGTTTCCACAACTCCCTTAACTTCCTGCTCAAAGCGGGTATAGCCACGCTCCTCCCCAACACTTTGACAATCATGCACTACTTCCACATCTCATTCATCGCATCTAAAACCTCTCGCTCGATCGTTATAACGGGTTCACAATCCTCCCCATTCGGGAATTCCACACTCATCCTCGTGGCAATAAAAGCATCGTCTAAAAGACTCTCTGGGATTGGCATGCCCCCTCCGGATGTCTTCCTCAATCTAGTCGCCCATGATTCCGTTAAGTCTGGTGGATCTTCCGGTGGTTTTTCTCTGATATCGGTCATGGTGGCGTCGTGCCCTTCAGCTCCCAAAACCCTAGGATCCATGAGAACATTTACAAAAATAAATATCTTCATACTCTTTTCATACATCTAAATCTCAATATTTTTATAATTTATAATTTTCTAAATTTACCATTTTAAGTTACTTTTATATAGATTTTTTCATTGATTTTGGGGGTATTACTTTTATATTTCAACTCTTTGAAACTTTTTAATTATTTGGTCTTATAATTTGCTGTTTTTTTTTCACTTTCACTTAATTTAACTATTCTTGTTTATTTGAAAATGATTATTAAATCACTCGGAAAAAATTAAAAAACACATATAGTATTTATATGTTTATGATGCTATTAAATTAAATTTTAATTTCATTTACTTTATATTTATGTTCTAATAATTTTTTTAATAGTTACAGTTAATTTAAATTGTTTTTTACAGTTAATAGTTTGACACATTAAATTTTTACTGATTTAAAATTGCTGATTTTCATTTTTGAACCAATAATAAGACGCTGATATGTCATCGCATGAAGAGCCTATATATATATATATGAGGAAGATAAAATTTATCAAAATAATTTAGGTTTATAGATCTTATATATATCTTGATTTGAAATAAATTTTAAGTTTTCTTTTTAATTTTTAGTTTTTTAATTATTTATCCGCAACTGAAAACTCTAATGGGAAAGAACTTTTGATTTTAATGGGAAAACATTTTGCGCGGTTGTCGTCCAACACTGACAACTAACAGTTAGCGGGAGAACTAATTAAACATGCAAAATTTAGGCCCATTTTAACATCTAGCTCTGGCCCATATGTTCATGAAATGCAACGCCACATCACAAAACGGCTTTTTGACCAATCCCGTGTTAAAAGTCTGGATTTATGCAACGCAATGGCATCGAATTATGTGCGCCAAGGTTGATGAAAGAGGAAGGCTCAGATCAATCAAAACGAGTTTCAGAGTGCATTAGTTTTCTTGGGCGGCAAATGTGATTCTTTCCCGCCCAATTATAGCTTTTCTATGCCTTACAGTGTTAAGTGTTAAAGAAGAGAATTTTTTTACCTCTCTCTCACACACACACACATTCTTTGAGGCTTCAATGGGGACAGAGTACGAGCGCAAAAGACAGGAGAACATTAGACGGAACAATGAGATGATGGCGGCTCTCAAAGTCCACGCCAAAGCTTCTCTTCTCTCCGCCGCAACCAAACCAATCAAGAAGAAGAAGAATCAGCAGAAGAAGAAGAAGAAGGAATCCGAAACGCCCGTCGTCACACGTCAGTCTCTACGCACCAGAGGCTTGAACCCAGATTCCGATGGCTTACCCGATGGTTTCTCAGATTGTCCTAAAGGTACCGCCTTTCCTAATTACGTATCGCTCCGTGTATTGGCTCCTCTGCCTTTAAACGATGGGCATACCCAATTCGTTGATACTATCTCGGGTATTGCAAGAAAGCCTCCTGTAATGGTTAAGAATGAGGATGGTGATGATGATGATGATTCTCATATGGTTCCTCCTCCTCCTGGACGTTTTGATCTTGGATCGTTGTGTTTAGAACAGCGTAACGTAAGACGTGTTGTGCCGGAGAGGATTATTGTTGTAAAGTTCTTACCTTGTGAGGATGTGAAGCTGATTGCTGCTGGAGACAAAGATGGGAATGTTGGGTTTTGGAATTTGGATCAAGAGGATGATGATGGTATCTCTCTGTTCCAGCCTCACACTGCTTTAGTTACATCTCTTGTGTTTCAACAAAACTCTTTCTCAAAGGTAAACTCTTTCTTCTTCTTTTTTCTCTCAAAGGTAAAGTTTTTCTCTTTCTTTTGGTAGGAGAAACAAAAAGTCAAGAGCTTTGGTTCATGGCAGGTTATTAGCAGTAGCTACACTGCTTTAGTTTCATCTTGTTTTTTCAACAAAACTCTTTCTCAAAGGTAAAGTCTTTCTTTTTTTTCTTGTCAAAGGTCAAGTTTTTCTCAAAGTCAAGCTCTTTTTTTTATCATGGCAGGTTATTAGCAGCAGCTATGATGGTCTAATAAGGTTGATGGATGTTGAAAAGATGGTTTTTGATCTGGTTTATTCGCGGGACGAGCACGAGCGTATATTCTGCCTCTCGCAGAGACCGAACGATGAGCAAAGCTTATACTTTGGTGAAGGAGAAGGAATGTTGAATATATGGGACCTTCGAGCAGGAAAGTCGTCGTTTTGCCAATGGGGTTTACATAAATACAGGATATACTCCATTGACTTCAACCCTCGAAATCCTAATGTCATGGCTACAAGCTCACAAGATGGCACTGCTTGTCTTTGGGACTTGAGAAGCATGGGAGGTGGAGCCAAGAAACCAAATACATTGGCTACTGTTAATCATGCTAAGTCTGTGCACTCTGCTTATTTCTCACCTTCTGGCCTTTCACTTGCAACTACAAGGTATCTTGTTTTGTTCTTTGTTTCACTTCACTCATCAAGAAAACCCATTGATGCCTTGATTGTTTCCTTATAGCCGTGACAACTATGTTGGTATTCTAAGTGGAGCCAATTTTGAGGATAGTTCCATGATATATCATAATAATAACACCGATAGGTATATCTCCAGTTTCAGGTATGCTCCAAGCATCTTCTAGTACCAATAATGAGCTCTCAATATTGCTTTTTTTTTCACTTTAGTCAGAAAATGAACTGTGTTTGGTTGCAGGGGAGTATGGGGATGGGATGATTCATACATCTTTGTGGGGAATCTGTCAAGAGGAATCGGCAATAATCAGACAAAAGGAATTGATGTGATCTCTACGAAACTAAAGGGAACATTGACGAAACTGCAGAGCCCTCTTATGAAAGCTGTTCCATGTAGACTCCATTGCCATCCTCTTAACGTTGGGATGCTTGCAGGATCCACAGTTGGAGGACATGTCTATATTTGGACAACAAAGTAGCACGAGGTGATGTGTTGTTTTGTTCTGTCGTAGAGAAATGTATTTGTTCTGCTCCTTCTGTTCTTTTCTTTTAATAGATTGATCTTCTTGGGTCTTGGCTGGAGCATTTCTCCTACGTTTCTTTGTGTTCCACAACAATCTCTTTTATTGTCTCGTCGATTTTTTTGCTAGTCTCTCTTTCATCTCCATTAGCTCTTCGTTAGAATTGGTTCCTCCTTCTTCTAACATGATCCATGAAGATTTCATGAAGGTAATGTATATATAAATATGAGATTTGGTTAAATCATGTTGTGTAATCTTGGTTGTGATTTCCAGATGACAATGCCATGGCAGTTTCGTATTGTTATTTGTTTTCAGCGATGTGAAACTTCTTTGTTTTACTTTTTTGAGGAGCAAAGATTTGTAGAGAGTGTGCTTACTACGTTTTAGTAATTTGACAAATATCATGTTTATTCCACACTTGTATTAAAGTTCTTTCTAAGCCACTTGTAGAATAATAAACTAGCTCAATGAACAAAATGATGCATCCATCATATACAAAATTCTTCTTGAACTTGTGATTAAAAAATGAAAAGTGGCACGTCTCACACCAGCATCGTGTAGACATGTCTCCAGAACTTTACACAGACGCCTTTTGCGGGTGGTAGTGGTGATTGGCGTTTGGTAAAAATCAACGCAAAATGCTTTTTACCACTTCGTACCGCTTTTTGTCCTTCAAAACCAAAAGCTCCGGCTAGAGTTTGCGGTTTCGGGAGATTACGGGTGGATAATTTAAAAAAACTGAAAATTTATTAAAATCAAGATATATATATAATATTTTTTTTTAAAAAAATTGAATATTATAATTACAAATAAATAAATTCGACACTTTTTAACTAATATTCATTAACAATCTTTCATAATTTTATATGTATGAGATCTATAAATTCTAATTATTTTGATAAATTTTCTCTCCACCTCTAATTTGTATATATCTAACAATTAAAATTATTTTCATCTAATATCTCCATACCAAAAAAATTTCTCTATTAAAATCATAACTTTTATCCAAAAAAAAAAAAAAGAAATAAACGTAAATGTTATACACATTCTATTTTATAATTAATTTAATTAATGATTTTATAGTTTTTTTTATAATAATATGATTTTTTATATTTTTTATACTTATAATAAAATACGTTTATATTGTTAATTTATTGTTTAACCGCTACTGCATCCGCAAGTATCCCGTAAACGCACTCGTTTCCAACCACTATGATAGTCATACAAACCGCTTAGTAACACAGTTAATCGCAATCGTTCGCTTCTGCAAACTCGCACAGCCGCAACCACAACCGCTGCGTTTAAAGCAGTTAGGCTGGAGTCCAAAAAAGGGTAAAAGGATTAGTATAGCTGGATTTAGAGAAAACTTTGCTATATAAACCCATGACCCTATTTCTTACAACACAAACTAAAACAAAAACTTACCAACGTAGTTAGGCGTTGGTAGAAAAAAGCAAAATCACAATGAGAACTTCTTCTAGGATGAGGCCTTCAGCCCATCTCATTTACGCTCTAGGCGTTATCATCATGGCAACAATGGTTGCTGCGTATGAGCCACTCATGTATAGCTTGCCACCACTCCCGTCATTTTTACCATCTTCGAAAGTAGAATACAAGTCTCCTCTACCACCATATGTTTATACTTCTTCACCACCACCACCACTATACTGCTCTCCATCGCCTAAGATCGACTATAAATCTCTTTCACCACCGTATGTCTACAGTTCTCCATCACCACCACCATCTTACTCACCATCTCCAAAGGTTGAGAACAAGTCTCATCCACCACCATATGTCTACAATTTTCCACCACCAACACTATACTACTTACCATCTCCCAAAGTCGAGTACAACACTCCTCCCCCACCGTATGTTTACATTTCTCAGCCAACACCTCCGTACTACTCCCCATCACCAAAGGTATACTACAAGTCCTCTCCACCACCATACGTTTACAGTTCTCCACCACCACCACCGACTATTCCCCATCACCGAAAGTTGAGTACAAGTCCCCTCCACCATCGTATGTCTACAACTCCCCACCACCACCACCACCACTATACTACTCACATTCTCCGAAGGTTGAGTACAAGTCTTCTCCACCACCGTATGTTTACAGCTCTCCACCACCACCTCTGTACTACTCCCAATCACCAAAGGTAAACTACAAGTCCCCTCCACCATCATATGTCTACAGTTTCTCCACCACCACCATACTACTCTCCATCACCTGAGGTAGATTACAAATCTCCTCCACCACTGTATGTGTACAGCTCTTCACCACCACCACACTATTCTTCATCACCTAACGTAGGTTACAAATCTCCACCACCACCGTATGTTTACAGTTCTCCACCATCACCACCATATTATTCACCATCTCCTAAAGTTGAGTACAAGTCTCCTCCACCATTGTATGTCTACAGTTCTGCACCNCAAATCTCCACCACCACCGTATGTTTACAGTTCTCCACCATCACCACCATATTATTCACCATCTCCTAAAGTTGAGTACAAGTCTCCTCCACCATTGTATGTCTACAGTTCTGCACCACCACTATACTACTCCCCATCCCTTAAGGTTGTATACAAGTCTCCTCCTCCACTGTATGTCTACAGCTCCCTACCCCCACCATATTACTCCCCATCTCAAAATGTTGTATACAAATCTCCTCCACCACCGTATGTCTACAATTCTCCACCACCACCATACTACTCCCCATAAGTCTCCTCCTCCACCGTATGTCTACAGCTCTCCACCACCACTATACTACTCCCCATCTCTGAAGGTTGTATACAAATATCCTCCACCACCGTATGTTTACAGCTCTCCACCATCATCATACTACTCACCTTCTCCTAATGTACATTACAAATCTCCTCCACCATCGTATGTTTACAGTTCTCCAACCCCCACCATACTACTCACCATCTCCTAAAATTCAGTACAAATCGCCACCATATCCCCATGTATGCGTCTGTCCACCACCTCCTCCATGTTATTCTCATTCTCAAAAGATTGTATACAAATCTCCCCGAAACCATATGTCTCCAGTTCTCCACCACCACCATACTACTCTCCATCACCTAATGTATACTACAAGTCTCCTCTACCACCATACTACTCACCTTCCCCTTAAGTATACTACAAGTCTCATCTACCGTATGTCTACAATTCTCCACCACCACCAACATACTATTCCCCATCCCCTGAGATAGACTACAAGTCTCCTCCACCACCATATGTCTACAGTTTCCCACCACCACCACCTTATTACTCTCCTTCAACGGTTGAGTACAATCTCCACCACCACCTTCATTTTACTAAACACAGTAATTGCGATTCTTAAAAAAGCTACCAAGTTTTATTTTATCTTTTTTTTTTCTTGATACAATATGTATCCAATCAATTTCAATTTTCTTGTGAGTTTCGATCTTATAATTTGGGTAAAATACCTTCATATAGTTTCAAGAAGATTGGTTGCAGTCTATTTGTAGTCCTTTGCAAATTGTGATTATGTATTGCGTATTCTTGACATGGTAGCTTGGATGTAATGCTCTTAACATGAGTTTTGTATATGGATTGCATACATAAACTGAATGGGTTATTTAAAATTATATTGTAGCCTTGTTTGGAAACATTGACAAAGTCTAGCGCCAGAAAATTAATAATAAATATTTGTTTTAAAATAAATAAATATAGAAATTTTATACCCGCAAAACGAAGGGTTACTGATAAGAGAGAATATAAGAGATGTTTGGTATTTGATGTTTTCGAATGTGTGTTTTACAAATGATCGAAACGAATATATATATAGAAATGAAAAAGTAAATTACTGTGCGCGCATAGTGACGGTGGGCTCCATTGATTTGTTTAATTTTGATGCCGCATAGTTTGCACGCCTCCTTTGATGACCATGACTTTTACAACACTCCCCCTTGGAGACCAGTGTCACTATCGTATTTTCTGGAGTTGTGTGTTGCCTCGTTAAAAACCTTTCCATGGAAAAATCCCAGTGGGATAAAAACCATGACAAAGGGAAAAAGAGTACAACAACAGCAAACTCCCCCTGGAAATAATAGACCTCATCTTCTCTTCACAAGTCTCGTAGATGCCGCATTCCAATACTATGAATATGCTTCCTGAATGTTGTAGTGGGAAGCGCCTTTGTAAATAGATCAGCTGCATTATCACATGAACGAACATATTTAATATCCACTTCTTGACTTTTCTCGAGCTCTTTTGTGTAGGAGAAGAATCTTGGAGGGATATGTTTCGTTCGATCACTCTTGATATAACCTTCCTTGAGTTGGGCAACACACGCAGCATTATCTTCAAATATTATTGTTGGCTCCTTATTTGTGTTGATCCCTCTTGTTTCTTGTATGTGATGAATTATAGATCTGAGCCATACGCATTCCCTGCATGCTTCATGTAATGCAATTGTTTCTGCATAATTTGAAGATGTTGTAACCAAAGTCTGCTTTTGGGAACGCCAAGATGTGAAAACATACCCAGTTTGCGATCGAGCTTTATGCGGATCTGATAAGTATCCTGCATCTGCAAAACCAACTAGACCAACCTCGGAGTTTCGAGAATAGAATAAGCCAAAATCAGTCGTACCTTGTAGATAACGGAATATATGTTTTATTCCGCTCCAATGTCGGCGTGTTGGTGATGAACTGTATCTTGCAAGTAAATTAGTAGCGAAAGCTATATCTGGTCTAGTACAATTTGCAAGATACATAAGAGCACCAATAGCACTCATATAAGGCACTTCAGGGCCTAATATTTCTTCCTCACTTTCACAAGGCCGAAATGGATCCTTGTCAATGTCAAGTGATCTATTAACCATTGGAGTACTTAAAGGAGTCGCTTTATCCATACTAAAGCGTTTTAACACTCTTTTGATGTAATTTGATTGATGCACAAATATTCCATCTTGGAAATGCTCTATTTGAAGCCCAAGACAAAACTTTGTCTTTCCAAGATCTTTCATTTCGAATTCTTCTTTCAAATGAGTTTTTGCATCATCAATCTCCTTTTGAGTTCCAATTATGTTCAGGTCATCAACATATACAGCAATGATCGCAAAACTTGATGCGGATTTCTTAATAAACACACAAGGGCATATCGCATTGTTGATGTAACCCTTACTCAACAAGTATTCACTTAAGCGATTATACCACATGCGCACAGATTGTTTTAATCCGTAAAGTGATCGCTGTAATTTGATAGAACAAATCTCTTTAGATTTTGACCTTAATTCTTCTGGCATTTTTAATCCTTCAGGGATTTTCATATATATGTCATTATCAAGTGAACCATATAAATATGCTGTCACAACATCCATCAGATACATGTCTAGATTCTTGGATTCTGCAAGACTCATTAAGTATTTGAATGTGATTGCATCCATTACCGGAGAATATGTTTCTTCATAATCAATTCCCGGTCTTTGAGAAAAACATTGTGCCACAAGTCGGGCTTTATATCTTGTAACCTCATTTTTCTCATTTTTTTTTCTTACAAATACCCATTTGTATCCGACTGGCATTACATGTTCTGGTGTTGTGACAATAGGTCCAAAAGCATTTCTTTTATTGAGGGAGGATAATTCCGTTTCTATGGCCATTTTCCATTTCTCCCAATCATGTCTTTTCTGACATTCTGATATGGACCTTGGCTCTAGATCATCACTTTCATGATCGAGCTCTTTAGATACAGAAAAAGAGAATATTCCATCATTATCTTCTATTTCATCTCTAATCCATAATTCTCCATTTTGTGCGTAATTGATGGAAATCTCATATTTTTCTTTTTCATTTTTATCTTGAGGACTTTCTTCCATATGCAGTTCTTCTGGAACCATCTCATGTATGTCCTCTTGGTTCTTTTCGTTACTTGGTTCCTCTAGAACCATTTTACTTTGTTCTCCCACATTCTTTTTCTTTCGGGGATTTTTATTTTTAGATCCCATCGGTCTCCCCCTCTTTAACTGAACCCTAGGTTCATTTGATATGTTTCCATCAATGTGTTCTTCAGGAACACTAATTTTGGATGGAACATTTACAGCGGGGATGTATGATTTTGTCACCCTTTTTGTATCTGTGAAGCCGTCTGGTAACTGGTTTGCCAACCTTTGCATATGTACAATTTTCTGAACTTCCGTCTCACGTTGATTGGTAGGAGGATCAAGATAAGCCAAAGTTTTTGTACACCATGTGATGTTATCTTTTGGTGATTCTCTCAATCCTCCCCCTAACGCGGGGAATTCACTTTCATTAAAATGGCAATCAGCAAAACGTGCCGTAAACATATCGCCAGTTACTGGTTCCAGATATCTAATGATACTTGGTGACGTATAACCGATGTATATTCCCAATCTTCGTTGTGGCCCCATTTTTGTTCTCTGCGGTGGGGCTATCGGAACATAAACCGCACAACCAAAAACACGAAGATGGGAAATATTTGGCTCCTGACCAGATATTAACTGTAATGGAGAATACTCATTATATGCACTTGGCCGTATCTGGATCAGGGCCGCGGCATGCAAAATAGCATGTCCCCATACATTGATTGGGAGTTTTGTTCTCAATATTAACGGTCTTGCAATCCATTGTAACCGTTTAATCAATGACTCAGCCATGCCATTTTGTGTATGAACATGTGGAACCGGATGTTCAACATCGATTCCTAAAGACATACAATAATCATTAAACACTTGAGAAGTGAATTCACCAGCGTTATCCAATCTTACTTTCTTTATGGCATAATCAGGAAATTGTGCTCTTAGCCTGATTATTTGGGCAATGAATTTAGCGAAAGCCGTATTTCGTGTTGTCAATAGACACACATGTGACCATCTACTGGATGCGTCAATCAAAACCATAAAGTATCGAAACGGCCCGCATTGTGGATGGATCGGTCCACATATATCACCATGTATTCTTTCTAAAAATTCTGGTGATTCATTCCCAACTTTTGCTGGTGATGGCCGAGTTATGAGCTTTCCTTGAGAACAAGCATTACATAATAATTTGCCCGTTTGTAATATTTTCTCATTTTTCAATGAATGGCCTTTAGAATTTTGCACAATTTTTCTCATCATGATTGAACCAGGATGGCCTAATCTTTCATGCCAAACTTTGAAAGTATCAGTAAACTTCGGGTTTACTGTAACATATGATTCAATCATATTTATTTTTGTGCAATATAATCCAGAGGATAACATTTGCAATTCTTCCAATATTTGTTTCCTCTCTGATGTAATGCAAAGATATTCAATGCCATCTTTATTCATAGTCTCTACATGATATCCATTTCCGCGAATATCTTTAAAACTTAACAAATTTCTGTAGGACTTTGGGGAATATAATGCATCATTTATTTCAAACTTTGTTCCCCTTGGCATTGAAAAACTGACTCTTCCGGAGCCCATAATAATTTTTGCATTACCAGATATTGTATTCACGCTTCCGGCGGAATCTTTCATTTTGAGACTGGAGAAATACTTTTTATCTTTGATTATCGTGTGCGTAGTAGCACTGTCTGCCAGACATATATCTCCATCCTTTATCTCAAATTCTGGCATTTTCTGAATTTAAAATATTCATAAAAGATGTATTAATAATCATTGAATACAACATAAACTTATATTGTAAAACTTATTTCACAAGAAAACTTATTTTATAATAAAACTAATTTTACAATGAAAACATTAAAAACAGCAAAACATCAAACTTTTATTTTCTTGTTTTATTCAGAGAGGAACTTCATATTACATCGATTTTGTTGATTTTTCAGGATCAACGAGGAAATCCGAAACATCGAGATGAGTATCATCATTTAGACCATGAAAAGAAGGTCCGTGTTCACCATAAATGAAATTAGTTTCATTTCCCTTTTCTTTTGCCTTCTGTGATTCCCGATACAGATCGTCTAAATGTTTTGGCGTACGACACGTACGTGCCCAATGATTTTTCATGCCGCATCTGTGGCAAACAATTTCCTTTTTTCTTTTAAATTCACGGCCATCATCCCTTTCTTGAAAATTCTTGTTTTCTCTTTTACGGTTGAAATCATAGGGATGATATCCTCGTCCACGACCATATCCATATCCACGTCCACGACCACGGTATCGACCGCGTCCACGTCCACGTCGTTGCCAATTATTATAGCTAGACGATGCAACATTCGCTTCTGGGAATGGTGCAGATCCAGTTGGACGGCTCTGATGGTTCATCATCACGAGTTCGTTATTTTGCTCGGCAACAAGGAGTACATGCATCAACTCCGAATAACGAGCATATCTATTTGTCCGGTACTGTTGTTGCAGGACTACATTACTCGGGTGGAATGTGGAGAGAGTTTTTTCGATCATATCATAGTCACTTATGCTTTCTCCACATAACACCATCTTGGATGTGATTCCAAACAGCGCAGAATTATATTCACTAACGCTTTTGTAGTCCTGGAACCGGAGATGTAACCACTCGTGCCTGGCTTTTGGTAAGATCACATATTTTTGGTGATCAAACCTTTCTTTTAGAGATTGCCAGAGATCTGCAGGATCTTCTTTTATGATATATTCATCTTTTAAACCATCGTGGATATGGTGACGTAAAAATATCATGGCTTTTGCCTTTTTCTCATCTGATGTCGTTTTTGACTTATCGATGGCATCAAGAAGCCCGTTTCCTCTTAGATGCGTTTTCGCACCTACTGCCCACGTCATATAATTTTTTCCAGTAATATCGAGGGCAGCAATCTCGAGCTTTGCCAAATTTGACATTATCTCTGAATAAAACAAGAACTTTAACAATTTAGTTTTAATCATAAAATATTTATAGATTAAATTTGAGCATGGTAATAATATAATAATTGCATAATTAAATATTAATCAAAGTACATATTTATTTTATTAAAATATGCGAGGTACTGGAATAAAGAAATCGATTACAAGGAATACAGACGCATAAAACAGCAAAATAGAAATTATTACAGATTCTTCTGGAGAAAATTCTCCGATGAGTTAAGCATAAAAAGTGGCTAGAATATAACCAAGTACAAAGAGTAAAAATAGAAAAAACATGTTTTTCTTCTTTTCTTATGAAAACTAAAAATTTCTTTGTAGAGTATTTTGTTTTTGGGAAAGATGAAATATTGAGTGTGATGAGTGAAATATAAGAGTTTTTATAGATGAAGAAAATACTGTTTACTAACCGTTAGCTAGCCGTTGGGAGTGTAAAAAACTTTTAAAAATTTCTTAGTTACCGTTAGGTGATAAAGTCTTTAAATAAAAATCAATCATAAATTTTAAATAGACATATATTTAACGGTAATATTGTGGTGATGAGATCATCCACATTTAAGCAATAAATAAATTATAAGGCGGCTTAGCCGTCCAATATAATATAAATAAGTATGGGTGTGAATTTTAATCTCCCACTCCATAAATATGATCTGAGGAGACATAATCTACCATATGATCATTTCGATCGTGAAGGCATAACCTTTCATAACGATCGGCTCGGAGATGGCATAGCCTATCATCCCGGCATGGTAAATAAATGAAAAATGAAAATAAGTAAAACACAAAATAGATCTTACCTTTTCGGTATATAGGAGACTATCGTGCTGATAACGTATTTTAAAATAAATAAAGAGAGAAATTTTATACCCGCAAAACGAGGAGTTACTGATAAGAGAGAATATAAGAGATGTTTGGTATTTGATGTTTTCGAATGTGTGTTTTACAAATGATCGAAACGAATATATATATATAAATGAAAAAGTAAATTACTGTGCGCGCATAGTGACGGTAGGCTCCACTGATTTGATTAATTTTGACGCCGCATAGTTTGCACGCCTCCTTTGATGACCATGACTTTTACAACAATATTCAATTTGACTCCAAAAAATACATTGACGATGGTGTTATTTTATCTTATTATATAAAGTTTAATGTTTAAAAGTTACAAATTAACATGATTGTGATATGTGTTAAGTCAATCGATTAGTTACTAATTAACACGATCGTGACACATGTTAAGTCAGTCGATCAGATTTTGACACCTACAAAAAGACATTTTCTAATTAAATAAAAGGAAAAAAAAACAAAAATGGAAAAAAATTTGGGTTTCTCTGGTTTTAGATTAAAAAAAAGAGTCAATCTAATTACTAGAAATATGAGAGTCAGTTTGTCAAGTTTTTTTAAAATAGATAAATAGGTAGCTAAAAAGGAAAAGTCAAATGTGATTAAAAGAAAGAGTAAATCTTATTATATAAAGTTTTATGTTTCAAAATTATTAATTAACACTATCGTAACACATGTTAAGTCAATTGATCAGATTTTTATGCGTATAACTTTTTTCTTATTAAATGAAAAGAAAAACCAAAAATGGAAAAAATATTAATTGGACAAAATAATAATTTATTTTCCTTTCTTTTAGATTTTAAAAAGAAAAGTCAAATATGATTAAAAAAGAAAGAGTAAATCTAATTTCTAAAAATATAAGAGTCATTCGCCAAGTAAAAATAATTAAAATATGAACAAAAAACTAAATATTTGAAAATTGTGATAAAATTTAATTGGAAAATAAATAATAATATAAATAATATAAATAATCAAAATAAATAAATAACTTTGACTTTATTATGTTTCTCTGTAGGTGGGTAATTTTAAATTTTGTATTTTCAATCTTATTTTATTTACTTTCATAGATAATCTAATTTCGTTATCTAGTTTTTTTAGTATTTTTAAAAACAGATTATAATATATCAATTTATAAATTACACGTATACATTGAGCCTAATCTAGTAAGAGATATAACGTAATAATGTTTGCCCAAACACCGGTCAAAACGTGTCAGAATACTTACCTAATTTTCTTATTTTATGTGGATTGCAATTACTTTTTAATTTGCAAAAAGATATTACTTTCTCTCTCTTCTCTCTCAACTCTCTCTCTCTCGAAGTTTTCAGAGAGACAAAACGTTTTCTTTTTATTTTGTTTCCTATGGTTATAATTGAAGCTCTTTCCGATTGAGTATCAGATTTCTTTGTTTTATGCTTTCCGAGTTATTTCAGATCTCGTCTCCGGCTATGTCTGGTTTTGTTTCTGGCTTTATCCGGCTTTTGTTTCTTCTAATTTGTTTTCAGATCTATTTTTGCATGTTTAATGTTGATTGTTTTTTTGACCAGATCTATTTTTTATTTACCTAATTTTTCTATTTTCTATTGATGTGGGTTGCAATTACCTTTTAATTTGCAAAAACCTATGACTTTCTCTCTCTTCTTTCTCTCCTCTCTCTCTCAAATTTTTCAAAGAGAAAGCGTTTTGTTTTTATTTTGTTCCCTACGGTTATAATTGAAGCTTTTTCCGACTGAGTATCAGATTTTTTTGTTTTATGCTTTCGGAGTTATTTCAGATCTCGTCTCCGGCTAAGTCTGGTTTTGTTTCTGGCTTTGTTCATCTTCTGTTTTCTAATTTTTTGTTAGTACTTTCTTTTTCTTCTCCCGTTTTTTTTTTCCTTTACCAACTTTTGTTTTATCCTTTTTCATTTTTCATTTTTCATTTTTTTAAATTTTATTTTACGTGAATCTCAATATATTAACTTTCCATAGTAATAGTGAATCTACTCAATATTAATAATTGACTAAAAAATTAGGGTTATAGCATGCATATCTAATTTTATATTATTTGAAACATTGGTGCGAGAGCAATCTATTGCGATTCACTGTCTCCAAAATTCAAGAAACATATGTGCTTCACGACAGGCGCATGCAGACAACAGCTCCTAGATTCAAAAGAGTGGTTCTTGCTACTGTCACTAGAGGAGATCATCGTGTTTTCACAATCTTCCGGGACGTGAGGATCATGTATTGTAATGAAAAAATGTGGACGGTAATCGAAAAGTTGGATCAATTCACTGACATTGTAGTTCACGGAGGGCTAACTTACGCCTTGGATTTGGATGTAATAGTTTGGTGGATCAGTTTCTCTGTCGGTGTCTTCAGGTATGGACCTTCACTCGATGAAAGCATCACTAATGGCTGGTGCAGAGACTTAAGCTTTGTGGAATGTGGTGAGAGCTTTACATTGTTGATCGTGGTGGAGAGCTTCAAGTAGACAATCAACAATGTAAAGCTCTCCACCACATTCCACAAAGCTTAAGTCTTTGCACTAGCCATTAGTGATGCTTTCATCGAGTAAATGTCCATAACTAAAGACACCGAGAGAGGAACTGATCCACCAAACTATCCCATCCGAATCCAAGACGTAAGTCAGCACTCTGTGAACTACAACGTATGTGAATTGATCCATCTTCTTTTCGATTACCGTCCACATTTCTCCATTGCAGTACCTGATCCTCCCGTCCCGACAGATTCTGAAAACACGATAATCTCCTTCAGCAACAGTAACAAGAACCACTTTTTGAATGCATGAGTTGTTGTATGCATGCACCTGTCGTGAACCACATAGGCTTCTTGGATCTTAGAGACAGTAAATCGCAATAGATTGATGCTATCGCACCAACATTTCAACAAATAGAAAATTAGATATGCATGCTATAAACCTAATTTTTCAGTCAATTATTATTATTGAGTAGATTCACTGTTAATGAAAAGTAAATACATTGAAAGAAATAATAACAAGCTACATTTCAGATCTTACCTAAAAGAAAGTATTTAATTTGTGTTAACAATGATAAAATTATCATAACAAATTATATAAAATGATACTAATAAAAATAATAATGACAAGCTACACTAATTTGTAACGTGTATAGATTCGTGATAATAATTCATGTAACCCCACACTACACCACAAGAATGGGTAAACATAGCTACAATTTTTTATGTGGGGATAACATATTTTTGTAGCAAAAAAAATTATTGTAACGAATTGCTACGAATAATTTTCGCGAGTATAGAGGCGTAGCTATTTGAATTTTGTAGCAATCTGTAACAAAATTGATACAAATTACTAACAAATCAATTTTGTCGTCGTAATTAGATACGATATAGTTTGTAGCAAATTGCTATAATTTTGTTTTAAATAATGGGTGGCAGTTTTATACAAATAGTTTCAAAGTTTTGTAGCAAATATGCTACAATTTGTCATAATTTAATTGCAGCAATTAGCCAATTTGTTACAATGTTGCTACAATCAAAAAGTGGAAAAAATCCACAAAGCTATGAATATTACGTAGCTATTTAAAAATAATAATTAAAAAAAAATAAAAAACCAAATTAAATTACAATAAATAAAAATGTCATTAAATTTTATTATTCTAAAAATTATACATTTAAAAGCTATAAAAATTATACATTAAGCAGATTAGCTTACACTACTAAGAGCATCTACTTTCTCGTCCCATTTAGCAGGATCCCTTGGCCTGTCTGCAATTTTCCAAAGTTTACACAAGGAAAAATCAATTACCAACTTCCATAAAAGAAGAGCTTCAAGGAGTGAGAAGTAAGTCAAAAACGTGATTTTAAACACAAATATGTTGATTATTCTGGTATCTCAATCTGTCTAAAGTAGTAGCAGAGAAAGCTTGTTGTTAAATAGAGCGATACATTTAACAAAGATTCATCCACAAAAAAAAGGGCAACACGGAACATTCTCATGCATTCACAATGGCAGTCAGAGAAATCTCAAAATCAAATAACTAAGTATGATCTCAAGCTATAAACACTTATGGTAAGCCATTTACCATTAAGTAAGGACTCAAATTCTCACCAAATATCAGAAATTAAAGCACCATTTCAAAATGAATCTCTAAGTCGTTTAATCAACGCTTAATACACACATATACACAACCCAATGCATATAAGGGAAGACATCAAACTCATATATATTGATAATTCTGGTATCTCAATCTGTCTTGAGTAACAAGCAGAGAAAGTTTATTGTTTAAGAGATACATTTCAGATAGATTCATACTCATAAAGAAGGCAATACATAATTCTAACACATTCACATGTATTCAGACTTCACAGTCACATTCAGAGAAATCTAAAACGAAACAATTATCAAACACATTCACATATATGATCTCAAGCTAATATCCCTAATGGAAGCCATTTCTGATTTCCTACTAATTAGAGATTAAAATTCTCACCTAATCCCAAAAAACACCAATTCGTATGAATCTATAGTATTTTGATCAACAAACACGAAAATGTCATTTCATACTAACATTCGTACTCTAAATGGTTGCGCAAGTGATTACAAAATCAATCCAAAACCAGATACGAAGACTTTGTTACCTGTCTCGGCGGCTGATGCAGAAGTGATTTTGAAGGCCATCGTCATAGATCTGGCTGATGGAGATTATCCAGTGGGGTTATTTAGAGGAGCATCGCCGCTCGATTTGCCGGCCTCGTCTGATAATCTTTCACACCCATCGACGCTTGTCCACCCCGGAGGAGTTATCGGAGGATCAATTGAAATTGAAATTCACAATTAACACCAAGAGTTACCATTAATTCGGCGTTCGCCAACATCCTGAAAGAGAGCGTTTCCTAAACCACAAAACACCTCCATGAGTAAGCAAGCATCAAGAGCAAATCTGAAGCGAGAACAAAAAAAAAAACGAGGAACGTAGTTTCATTCGTTGAGCTTACCACACAAACCATGGGAGTAAGGACAAGCGTAATTGCAGTTTCGAAGAACCATAATCGAGAATCAGGGGAGGGGAAGCCGTAACCTAGAAGATGGTGGATCCGGTGAAGATGGCGACTCCCTCGCGGCTCCTCCGACGAAGTGCAGCTCCGGTGGTGTCTGGTGGCATCACGATAGTTGACGGAGGCACCGGTGGTGACTCGACGACGACATCACACGGTGGATCTCTCTCCTCCACTTAGCTTCCTCTCTTCTCTCTCTCCTCCGTCTTCCTCTTGTCACGATCTCTCCCTCTCTCCCTTTCTTCTTTCTCTCTTCTTCTCTTTCTCTTCCTCTCACGGTCCCTTCTCTCTTTCATTCCTTTGCGGCTAGGTTTAGAAAATGAGAAAGATGAAGACACTTAACACGCACATACTGTATGCGTTTAATAAAGAAGAGAAATGAGCCAACTTAGGCCATAAAAGTTTTTAAAAAATAAATATAATTTTAGATACATAATATATGTTGCTATTTGATACAATTTGGAGACAATTTTAGTTTTGTCCCAAATTGTCACAAATTAGACACAATTATTTTGTAGTTTTTTAAAACATTTTTGCGACAAAAAAATATTCTCGCAAATTGTAGTAAATTATCTACAAAATGTTATAACCAAATTTTGTAACTAACTTTGTTACAAAAAAATTTGTCATTTTTTGAACCAATTTTGGCACAACAAAAACTTTAACGCAAATTGTAGCTAATTATCTACAAAACGTTACAAACATAATTGTAACTAATTTTGCTACGAATTTTTTGTGATGTTTTGAAACAGATTGCTACTATTAAAATGTTATCGCAAATTTGTAGCAAGTTTTCTACAAAAAGTTTCAAATTTGCTATAATTTAGCATTTAACTTTCTTTGTAACAAATAATCGCTATATGTAACAAAAATTAGCTACAAACTTTTTTTGTAACAAAAAATGTAGCTATGTGAACTCATTCTTGTAGTGCCATAATTAAATTTTTTATTAAGTAACTTTCATATTAATGGTTTAAAAAACTCATTTCTAATTTTAGTGAGACAAAATGTAAATCTAGAACAGCCGAATTGTGTAAATCTTAGAACCGCCGAACTATGTAATATATCTCTTAGAAACCATTTTTCGAAGTCAAAACGAAGTAAGTAACCAACATTAATCGAACACAATGATATCTAAAAATATGTAAAGAAGCCATTAAAATTGAGCAAAACATCATGAAAGCGACAAGATACACAAATGATTCGAATCATTTGAAAAGTAGAGTCAACTTCATCAACGATTTTAATGGTTGTTGCACTGGCGAAAAGAGGAAAGTCTTTTCCTTTAATTACAAAAATGTAACTCAATTTTGGGAAAAATATGTTTTTATGAAAGAGAGAAAGAGGTTGACGAAGGAGATGATGGTTCTGATTCTCCGGTAGAAAGAGAAATAAGGCCGATGAAGAAAAATGTGAAAATCAGGGTAATGATTTAGTCATGATTAACAAAATTGTAAAGGATAAAGTGTAATTACGTTTACCCAAACACTATTAAAAAATGTGTCAAAATATTTACCTAATTTTTCAGTTTTCTATTGCCATGAATTGTAATTACTCTTTCATTTTTCATTATTATAAAAGATCAAAATTTACCCAAAAAACTATTAAAAAGTTCAGAAGAGATCTAATTTTTCAGTTTTCTATTTCCATGCATTGAAATTATTCTTTTATTTATTATTAACATTATAATTTTTATTGAAGTCAACAAAAAAAATTGGTAAAATATATTATGAATCTATGACCTATAGATTGCATAATCTTTATATTTTACGAAAATTTATAATACATATACGCGAAGTTTAAAATTCTGCGTATCATAAATGGATATACAAAATAATAATTAACAGATATTCTTTGGTTGACATATATTATTTGGTCGTGATATATTTACTTTCTTTTTGTTTTTAAATTTTTTTTTTGTAAATATTGGAAATATTAAACTTAAGGATAAAATATGATTATATTAATGAAATGTATAATTGATCAAACATTTATTTTAAAGGTTTAGATTCACCCACATATAATGAAAGTTTCATTTCTCCTTTTTATTAACAAATTATCCCAAAAGGAACTCCACAATTATTTTGATCTTTTTTCCTTTACTATTTTTTATTTTATTATTATATTGTGTTCGGGGTTTAAAAAAAAAAAGAATCTAAACAAAAATAAGTGATGTGTAATTTTTTTTTAAATCATAAAATAATTTTTAGAAGATCTCAATTTTTTTTAGGTTCTCAAATGTTCTAAAATTTTGTCTAATCAGGATAAGATTTCTAACAATAATTTTGTAAAATTTTCTCAAATCTTAAATCTTTTTAAAATTCCTATTTTTTTTTGTATATATCCAAATACTTCAAATCATTGATTAATATGTGAGTACATTTACCCAAACACTATTACCCAAAGAGAAAAAAAAATTGTAAATTGTAAAATGTAATTACGTTTACCCAAAAACTATCAAAAATGTGTCAGAACATTCGCCTAATTTTTCAGTTTTCTATTGCCATGAATTGTAATTACTCTTTCATTTTCCATGAACATTATAAAGGGGTTAACAAACAAAAAAACATTGTAAAGGGGAAAATTGCATAAAAAACCTTCAAAGTGGCAGCCACTGACACTTTAAACTTCGAGAGTATTTTACTAGCACAATAAACCTTCAAATTAAATATACTAACACATAAAACCTTAAAATTGGTTTTTTTATTGCACGCCGTTAGAATATTTAACAGTTTACTGTTCATTTCCGTTAAAAATGATTAAATTTATTTATTTTAATTAAAAATTATATTAAAAATTATTTTATTATTTATTATAATTAAAAATAAATAAAATATCTAAAATATTTTTTAAAAAGTTGACAAAAGTTACTTAAATTATTTAATTTTTTTTTAAAAACTAATTTTTTTATATTTCCTCAATTAATATACTTGATAAAAATGTTTATTTTCTGTTAATAACGATAATATAACTTTAAATTTATGTTTAACTAGTAAAATTACTATTAATTATTTAATTTTATTTATCTCAACTAAAAAAATTTAAAAATATTTTTAAAATTAATAAATATAATTGTTCTTTGCATATTTGAAGTTTAAAAAACTAAGATTATTTTGCACACTTATGTAATAAATAAAGTTATCGTTTGCATATTTGTCATCTTTACTTCATGTTATATTATCGTTACTAACAGAAAATAAACATTTTTATCAAATAGATTAATCGAGGAAATATAAAAACAATTAGTTTTAAAAAAAATTTTAAATAATTTTAGTAACTTTTGTCAACTTTTTGAAAAGTATTTTAGATATTTTATTTATTTTTAATTATAATAAATAATAAAATAATATTTAATATAATTTTTTATTAAAATAAATAAATTTAATCATTTTTAACGGAAATGAACAGTAAACCGTTAAATATTATAACGGCGCGCAATAAAAAACCAGTTTTAAGGTTTTATGTGTTAATATATTTAATTTGAAGGTTTATTGTGCTAGTAAAATACTCTGTAGGTTTAAAATGTCAATGGCTGCCACTTTAAATGGTTTTTATGCGATTTTCCCCATTATAAAGGGTCAAAAGGTTTGCCCAAAACACTGTTAAAAAGCAGGAGAGTCACTTAATTTTTCAGTTTTCTATTTACATGCATTGTAATTACTTTTTTTTTTTATTAACATTATAATTTTTATTAAGGTCAACAAAAAAATGTAAAATAAATTATGAATCTATGACCTATAGATTGCATAATCTTTATATTTTACAAAATTAAGAATACATATATACGAAGTTTAAAATTATGTGTAGCATAAATGGATATAAAAATCTTCTAACTAACGGATATTCTTTCGTCAACATATATTATTTGGTCGTCATATATTTACTTTTTTTGTTTTTTATTTTTTTGTAAATATTGGAAATAATAAACTTAAGGATAAAATATGATTCACTTAATAAAATGTATAATTGATCAAACATTTATTTTAAAGGTTTAGATTCACCAACATATAATGAAAGTATCATTTGTCTTTTTTATTAACAAATTCTCCCAAAAAGGAACTCCAAAATTATTTTTATCTTTTTTCCTTAACTATTTCTTTTTTTATTATATTGTGTTCGGAGTTTTAAAAAAAGAGAATAAAAAAAATAAGTGGCGCATAGTTTTTATAAAATCATAAAATAATAAACAAATCAGATTTTTTTAATTTTTCAAATGTTCTAAAGTTTTTTTCTAATCACTATAGGATTTCTAACAATATTTTTGTAAAATTTTCTCAAATCTTAAATCTTTTTAAAATTCCTAATTTTTTTTTTGTATATATCCATATACTCCAAATCATTGATTAATTTCTAAAACCTTAAAAATTAACTTTAAATCCATGATTAAATAAAAAAGGGACATTATTCATTTTTAACTTAATTGATAAATATTGAACAGGGGTTCAATTTTTCAACTAAAGGATTCAATCAGGTTTAGACTAAATATAAATATCTATGTTTTGCTCCTATGTAATTTAGAAGAGCAGAAGGTGCATGCAATCCGATTAATGGCATTTGCGGAGATTTTCATATTACTTTTTTTTTTGTTATTATTTTTTTTTGGTATGCGACTGGAGACGAAGTTTCCCTATTTTATTCATAGCATGAAAAACCAATTACACACACTCGTCTTAGAGACGCAGCTCGAGATATATTCTCACGCAAAATCAAGTCTAAGTTCGGAGGAACCGAAATCAAAGCATGAAAACCCAACGAAAAGGACAAAGCATAATTGGCTAAGCCATCTGCAAGCTTATTAGCTTTCCTAAACACATGTGAAAATTGGACCGTCCAATCCTTTGAAAGAAAGTCGTGGCACAATTATATCAGGAACGACAAGTGATGTGAGCTACTAATCTCTTTTGTGAGAAAACCTACCACCATTTCCGAATCCACTTCAACTTCTAGCCTCGCAGGTCTCTTCTCCCATGCTATGTATAAACCATAATAAACCCCCCCCAAAGTTCTGCCAAAGGAGTCGAGCACCGTCCTATATTCAAAGCAAAACCTCCGCACCAACTCCCATCTCTATCCCGTAGGACCCCACCTGTCGTAGCTTGTCCCGGATTGCCCCGAGAGGCTCCATCAGTATTAGATTTTAGCCATCGCACTGTTGGAGCAACCCAACTTACCAATCGCTCCACCCGAGTCCTTACACCTGCCTTCTCTCAATGTGCCACTCTTGCCACTGCCACCTCTCTGGCTAAATCTTTAATGAAAGCTACCCTGTCTCTACACTTTCAATTCTCCCCAAAAAAATTCTGACACCTCCATTCCCACCTTCACCAAACAGCCATAGCAAACATTGTTGACCAAGGGGACCCGTCAACTGCTGTTGACCAAGGGGACCCGTCAACTGCTCCATCCTCCCCTAAATTCTCATACATCCATTCCAAGATAGACTTAAGGAAGAACTCACCACGTTTTCTTTGGGGAACAATACGCGTCCAGATTCCTGCCATTGCGGGAAAATTTCGAAGGATATGGATAATAGTCTCTATCCCTCCTTTACATACCTGACAGATATCCGAGTTACATAGATGTCTCCTCTGTCTCTCGGTATTTGTCATAATTGCTTGATTGCCAACTAACCAAAGAAACACACGTACCCTTTCAGGTACCTCCACCTTCCATACATGGTGATAGAAAGCTTCCATATTCGGGCGTGGTGCATTCTCCTGCGTTAACATGGCATATGATGATTTTACCGTGAATGCACCATCCGAATTCTTTCCTCAAGACAAACGATCTCTCGCGCCAGTTACATTATCTAGCACTACTGCCAACCGTTCCAGTCTTGTCTCCTCTGATACGTATGAAGCAATTCTCTCCATCGCCCATCCTGACCCATTCCTCCACATGTCTCGAACAGAAAGTGTAGTATTGCTATTGCCATCGTCTTTAACATCCAAATCGTTAATGTTGTTGTCAGTGGGGGATGATCCACAATGTTATTGTTGTTGGACTTGTCTGAGTTATTACAATTCTCGAGTATGTGGTATTGCAGTTGTTGATGGTGGTCGAGTCGAAAAGTCCATGCTTCCACAATTTAATCATAAATAATCTCAAGCTTCACAGAAACGAAACACAAATACTATTATTGTGTATAATTTGTTATGTCTACGTGTGTGTATATAGTTGATATATCATGGTTTTTACCCGTTTTTAGACCATGATATAAGTGTTTTATAGAGTCTTTTGGTGTTTTTAGAGTCCAAATAGAGTCTTTACAGGATGGAGAGCAAATGGAGCTAAAAAGGAGATTCTGATGCTTTTTGGAGAGATTTGGAGAAGCAGCCGAAGTGATGAAGTCAGAAGAGTAAACTTATACGCTGAGTGTCGATCGACACCCAGGGTGTCGATCGACACCAAGTCACAACCGCCCAAGTTCGCGACTCCCATTGGAAAAAGGAAAGAAGTCAAGTTTTGAAGAATTACAAGTCTGCCCCTGGATGAAAAATCCTCTTCTATAAATAGATTTCAGGCATTGTTTAGCCAATTACACTTTCATAATTTAGAGTTTTTGAGACTTAGAGAGAGATTGATCATGAGCTTTTGGGGAGACAATTCTATCTCATCCGAGCCAGATTTCGAACCCCTGTATCATTCTCTATTCTTTTTATGCAATTTATTTTAGCCATGATTTGTGTTTTCATCTCTATGTCTGAGTAATTTGCTAATTAGGTTAGGGTGATTTAGGGTTTGATAATGAGTCTGTAGAATGATTAAGTTGTTAGGAAAATCACTTGGATCTTCATCTTAATTTGTGCTTATATTGATTTCTGATTTGATCACTTAGAAATCAAACCTTAGGTTGTTTAATAGATGCGAGAGCATTATTGATAATCTGACCTAATCATAGATGATCAAAATATTTATTCGCAAAGAGATTTGGTTTAAGTGTTTTGTGAACAATATCGAACCTGAACATTAATGCTTGTCTGAATTGTTAGAACTCGCAAAGAGATTTGGTTTTCTGGAATTTAGGCATAGATAACTTCTGCAACGAGAGTTGATTAGTTTTAAATTAGCGTTTCGAGTTCTAGAAGGTTCTTAATAATTTCCTAACAATTTAACTTCTACATTCTCTGAATCAACCTGATAATCATCATTGCCTAGCGCCTTCGTCTCCTGAACTTACAACCGCTTTAATCACATTTACTTAATTCGCATAGTTTAATTTACTTTAATACATACTTGACTTAGCATAATATGAAATTAGAAACTCTAGCGTAGCATCTACTTCCCTTGGGATTCGATACCCCTTATACTTCAACTGCGTTTGATGTGCACTTGCAGTAGTTTTATTAGGGTAAAACTAGACCCCTATCAAGTTTTTGGCGCCGTTGCCGGGGAAGTAATAGCTGCCTACGGAATCTAGTATTAGGATTTTGACTAGGTTTTTGTTTTTTTAATTTTCGGTTATTGATTTAGTTTCAAATTTTTGTTTTTGAGGTGCATGCTTAATCGCAGTCCTAGAAGCAACAAGGACAAGGAACTAATTCCATTGAACCAGGAACTAGGCCGTTTCGAACGTACGAACCGCAAGGCTGCACGAGCGTCGATCGACACCGAGAGCATCGATCGACGCACAGAGTCAGCGTCGATCGACACCGAGAACATCGATCGACACCGAGAACATCGATCGACACATCGCGCAGACAGAGATGGCTGATCTTATGGTTGTGGTACGCGACGCGGAAGGCAACCTGTTCGACCTTCAGGGCAATAGAAGGAATGCCGAAGGACAGAGACTTGATGAGGCTGGCGCCGTCATAGTCGAACCAGCAAGACAACTTGCACCTGCAGAAGCTGGACGTGGAAGAACATTAGGCGAGTACAACCGCCCAGACCAGTTCTATGCCAATAGAGCTGCGATCCGTCCTCCTGCATTTCAGAGGAATGACTTCGAGCTGAAGCATGCCTACTTCTCATTGGTGGCTCAACATCCCTTCCATGGTCTTCCCACTGAGCATCCTATGGATCATATCGAGAGATTCGAAGACTTGGCTTCCAGCATCAAATCCAATGGAGTTACATATGATTATCTCTTCTGCAAGCTTTTCCCTTACTCGCTTACAGGAGATGCATCATATTGGCTGAAGCAATTGGACCCAGGATCTTTGACTAATTGGGAAGACACAAAGAATGCATTCCTGTGCAAGTTCTTTGATGATGCGAGATCAGAAGAGCTAAGGACGAAGATCACTACATTCTCGCAAGGACCCACTGAAGCATTCAAAGCTTCTTGGGTAAGATTCAAGGCATACTAGAGAGACTGCCCACATCATGGTTTCAGCGAACCGCAGCTCCTTGGTATCTTCTACCGTGGGATTGACTGGAGGTACGAGATGGCCTTAGACGCAGCAAGCAATGGAAATTTCAACACCAGAGTTCCTGCGGACGCAACAGTGCTTATAGAGAATTTGGCCTCTAGTAACAACACTAAAAACGCAGACTTCGAAAGGAGACAACACGCAGGAATAAATGGAGGAAGCCAAATTGCTGAAGTCAACAGGAAGCTGACAACGTGCAGAATCTCTTGGTGGGAAAGAAGCAGGTCCATTTTGCTAATGAGGTGGAGTCATTCGAACCTGATGAAGGCTGTGAAGAAGAGGATGTAAACTACATCAACGGAGGTGGTTTTCAGGGCCAAAGGTTTGGGAACCAGCAGAGGAACAGGAATTTCAGCGGAAATTATCAGAAGAATTCCTACACAGGAAATAACAACTCTTCTGGTTACACTCAGAGACCCCCATTCCAGAACAGCAACAACAACTACACAAGGAACTATGGTTCATCTTCCTACCAGAAGCCCCCTGCACAAGACAATAAAATGGAGTCTATGCTTGAGCAAATTCTGGAAGGACAGCAGAAGATAACAGTGGATTTCAATGGGAAGATTGATTCACTGTACAACGACCTGAATGGGAAGATAGAGAGCTTGGCCTCTCATGAGAAGAAGCTAGATGTTCAAGTTGCCCAAACTGCAGGAGCTGTAAACAGGCCAGAAGGATTCCTTCTAGGGAAGATAGATATCAATCCCAAACGCCATGTGAATGCTGTCACATTGAGGAGTGGAAAGACCCTTCAAACCGTGCATAAGAAAGGACTTAGCACTGCAGAATTCAAGGAGCTAGAAGATGAAGAAGATGCTGCGGAACCACTTTGTGTCGATCGACACCAAGTGAGATGCACGACGAATCAGCCGAGCTCGACGCGAAGGATTCATCTCCAAAGGCCAGTGTCGATCGACACCCAACGCGAACTGCACCAGAACAACCCACAACACCGAAGGCTGTAGCAGAAAGGGTTTACAAACCAAAGATTCCTTTCCCCCTGTTACCAAAGAAGTCTAAGAAGGAGCTACTGAACGCTAGATGCAAGGCTATCATGGATAGACTAGTGGTTAAAATTCCTTTGATGGATACCATTAGAACTACTCCAATGATAAAGAGATATCTGAAGTGGATGATGACCAACAACATAGATATGGAGAAAGGAGTAATGATGATATCAGAGCAAGTTAGTGTTGTCATTCAGAACAGGCTACCAGAAAAGCTCTCCGATCCAGGAAGCTTTGTCCTTGATTGCTCCATCTTCTCAGACAAGTTTGGGAGATCTCTATGCGATTTAGGTTCAAGTGTCAACTTGATGCCTCTTTCAGTTGCTCTCAGGCTGGATATGACAGATTTCAAAGCCACCAGAATCTCCTTAGTCCTTGATGATCGTTCTATCAGGATCCCTGAAAGTGTCTTAGAAGATGTTCCTATCAAAGTGGGAGATTGTTTAATACCCAAAGACTTTGTGGTATTAGCTTATGATGAGGAACCCAAAGACCCTCTCATACTTGGTAGACCATTCTTGGCTACAGCTGGAGCCATCATTGACGTGAGGAAAGGAAGGATCGCACTGAACATTGGTGATTTGGTGATGAATTTCGACATGGAGAAGCTGATGAAGAGACCCACGATTGATGGATAGACCTTCTATGTCGATTCACTCACCAACCTTGCTGAAGAAATTTTCCAAGAGGACCATCCTACAGACCCTTTGGAGCGAGCACTGACCACTTCTGCAAAGGACATTGAGGACCTAGACGAAGCTGTTGCTGGCTACACCAAAATGCTGGACGCAAGCGAGCAAGTGCTGCAACTAATCGCACAGGAGGATCTGTGTCGATCGACACCAGCTGGCGTCGATCGACACCATGCGACATCAGACAAAGATGCAAAACTTGGCGATTGGAGTGAGATCAAAGCACCTAAAGTTGAGCTTAAACAGCTCCCTGCCGGGCTAAGGTACGCATTTCTTGGTCCTAATTCGACTTATCCTGTTATAGTAAATGCTTCCTTAAACAACGCAGAGCTCACTTTATTGCTAAGCAAGTTGCGCAAGTATCGCAAAGCTCTTGGCTATTCTCTTGATGATATTTCAGGTATCTCACCAGACTTGTGCATGCATCGAATCCACCTTGAGGATGAGGCAAAGTCATCAATTGAGCATCAAAGGAGGCTGAATCCGAACCTGAAGAAAGTTGTCAAGAAGGAGATCATGAAGTTGTTGGACGCGGGGATCATCTATCCCATTTCAGATAGTGCTTGGGTTAGCCCTGTTCACGTGGTCCCTAAGAAAGGAGGAGTCACAGTGGTGAAGAATGAGAAGAATGAGCTGATCCCTACAAGGACTGTGACTGGTCACAGGATGTGCATAAATTACAGGAAGCTGAATGCCGCGACCAGAAAGGATCACTTTCCTTTGCCCTTCATTGATCAGATGCTGGAGAGATTGGCGAATCATCCCTACTACTGCTTCCTTGATGGCTATTCAGGATTCTTCCAGATTCCTATCCATCTGGATGATCAGGAGAAGACCCCTTTTACATGTCCCTATGGCACATTTGCATATCGCAGAATGCCTTTTGGACTTTGTAATGCCCCTGCGACTTTCCAGAGGTGTATGATGTCCATCTTCACAGACATGATTGAGAAGTTCATGGAGGTCTTTATGGATGACTTTTCTGTTTATGGGTCATCTTTTAAAGACTGATTGGAGAACTTGTGCGCAGTGCTTCAGAGATGAGAGGAGAAACACTTAGTCCTAAACTGGGAAAAGTGTCATTTCATGGTCACAAATGGGATTGTACTTGGACATCGAGTTTCAGCAGATGGAATCGCAGTGGATCGCGCCAAGATTGAAGTCATGACGACTTTGCAAGCACCTGATTCTGTGAAATCAGTGAGGAGTTTTCTGGGTCATGTTGGGTTCTACAAAAGATTTATCAAAGATTTCAGCAAGATCGCAAGACCACTCACATCTCTTCTTTGCAAAGACGTGAGTTTGAGTTCACAGAAGAGTGCCGTTCAGCCTTTAAGTAAATCAAGCAAGCCTTGGTGAGTGCTCCAATTATTTAACCACCGGACTGGGATCTACCTTTCGAGGTGATGTGTGACGCTAGCGACTTCGCAGTAGGAGCAATTCTGGGACAGAAGAAAGACAAGAAGCTCCACGCCATTTATTATGCCAGCAGGACTTTGGATGATGCTCAGAAGAACTACGCAACTACAGAGAAAGAATTGCTAGCTGTGGTCTTTGCCTTTGAGAAATTTCGCCAGTATCTTGTTGGCTCAAAGGTGATTGTCCACATTGATCATTCTGCATTGAAGTACTTGATGCAGAAGAAGGATGCCAAGCCAAGGTTGCTAAGATGGATTCTACTTCTTCAAGAGTTTGACATAGAAGTCAAGGACAAGAAAGGAGTTGAAAACTGAGTAGCTGATCATCTTTCAAGGATTAGGATTGAAGATGACGTGCCAATAGACGACTTTCTGCTTGAAGAGAATGTTTATCTCGTTGAAAGTCGTTTCCAAGCTGAGAATTCAGAGCCTACGAGCCTAGTGTCGATCGACACTAGGGGAGTGTCGATCGACACTCCGTCCGAAACGAAGATCGACAACTCTTGTGCCCGAGTGTCGATCGACACCCTACGCGATCTGCACTTCGCAGGATCTTGGATGAGTTGTTTCGGCAGCCAATCTTTGCCATTAATGCTGCGAATCGACCATGGTACGCTGACATTGTGAATTCACTTGCTGCTGACATTGAGTCCAAGCATCTCAAGAACTATGAGAAGAAGAAGTTCATGAGAGAACTTAGGAGATACTATTGGGATGAGCCTCACTTGTACAAGCATTGTTCAGACAATGTTTACAGGAGGTGTATTGCAGAGAGTGAAGTTCGTGATGTCCTGTTCCATTGTCATGGTTCTGAGTATGCTGGACACTTTGCTACCTTCAAGACGGTGTCCAAAGTTCTTCAAGCAGGCTTTTGGTGGCCTACTATGTTCAAGGATGCGCAGCTGTTCATCACGCAATGTGATGTCTGTCAAAGGAGGGGAAAGATCAGCAAGCGACATGAGATGCCACAGAACTTCATCCTTGAAGTTGAAGTCTTCGATTGTTCGGGTATTGACTTTATGGGCCCTTTTCCTCCATCATATGGAATGCAGTACATCTTGGTGGCTGTGGATTATGTGTCTAAATGGGTGGAAGCAGTTGCTTCTAAGACCAATGATGCTGTTGTGGTTCTTAAACTCTTCCAGACCATCATTTTCCCTAGATTCGGAGTACCTCAGATTGTCATAAGTGATGGTGGTTCTCAATTTATCAACAAAGTATTCGACAAGCTGCAGAAGAAACATGGTGTTCAACATCGTGTAGCCACTCCGTATCATCCTCAAACGAGTGGACAAGTCGAAGTCTCCAACGGACAGATAAAGCAAATCATGGAGAAGACAGTGGGCAAAACAAGGAAAGATTGGGCCGTGAAACTAGATGATGCACTTTGGGCCTACAGGACTGCCTACAAGACGCCACTTGGGCCTACACCATTCCAGCTACTTTATGGCAAAGCTTGCCATCTACCAGTGGAATTGAAATACAAGGCGCATTGGGCTATCAAGAAGATGAACTTTGACTTGAAGCCAGCTGCAGAAAGGCGCCTAGTGCAACTCAATGAGCTCGACGAACTGCGCTATCACGCTTATGAGAACTCGAAGCTCTACAAGGAGAGGACAAAGGCATATCATGACAAAAAGATTGTCTCCAGAAATTTCGAACCAAATGACGAGGTACTTCTATACAACTCTCGTTTACAATTGTTTCCTAGTAAATTGCGTTCACGTTGGTCAGGTCCTTTCACCATCAAAGAGGTCAGACCATATGGAGCAATCGTCTTGACAAACTCAAAAGGAGAGGAGTTCATTGTGAATGGGAAGAAGGTGAAACACTATTGGGCTCAAGCCAAGATTCCAGACAGACACATTCTGTCTCTGGATAATGCACACACCGCTAAACGCATGAACAGTCAAGCTATTGACGTTAAACGAGCGCTGAGTGGGAGGCAACCCACTAATAGGTACTTAGTTTATTTTTCATTTTGATTTTGGTTTTACTAATTATTTTGGCTTTTATAAAAAAAAAAAAAAAAAAGAGGAGGCTCGATCATGCTTAGTGTCGATCGATCGACACCCACCACGGGACCAGGTAAGTCTTTAAAACCCAAGCCTTGTTCTTTCTATTCATCCTTCTTTCAAACCCAAAAATTTTCCCCAAATTCCCAACTTTTTCAAAACTTCACCGAATTGAGTGATTCAAAGCTCTAATCCGTGCGGATATTCATCATTTCTCATAATCCATAGTCCATTCATTCGATCTGCAAAGGTATGTTCTTCAAATCTCCCAATTTTATTTTCGACCCTTAGGTGAAAAATTTCGAATTCGGCCTATTTAGCTTGATTTCTTGCTTGAATGATGCTTGTTTAGGTTGTATTTCATGATTTAGATCATTACCCAACTGTTTTTTCATCCTCTAATTTGCATAATTTTGAAAATTGATGATGCATGTTGCGAATTTGGATTTTTCTTTGGGTTTTATGGTTTATACTTGGTCGAATCATGATATTGGAATTGTTAGAGTTGCTATTTGATGTTGAATTGAGGTTGAAATCATCAGTTTTTGGTCGACTGCGATTCCACGCAGGGTGTCGATCGACACCCTTTGTGTCGATCGACACCCGACCACCAGCGACACTATGATTGTCATTTGTGAGATTTTGGATTGATTTTGGGTTTTCTCTTTGATTGCAGATGCCTCCTAGGACTAAGAGACCAAGGGAAACTGACGCGTCTGTTTCTGGAACCGCAAGAGACAAAGCAATTCCGTCTCTTCCACCTTGGCCCAAACGCGAGGGTGCAAGGATTCAGGTTGAGCGCGATTGGGAAGATTCTCCAGCAAAGGAAGTTACCAAGGATCTGTGCACTCTACGCGGCATCGACGAGGCATTGGATGATTACGACACGCTATTCTACAACGCGTGGCTGAGAGTGGAGATCACACCGACTCGCTTTGCTTGCGAGAAGACGATGTCCGCATTGGGCATCAAGGATGACATCCTGCACTTGATGGGACGAGTTGGGATGGGCACCATTGCAACGCGGCAGTACGACTTGTACCCTGACCTTGTCCGCCAGTTCATCGCTACAACACGCGTCTACTACCACAACGAGATTATCCAGAATGCTCTGGAAGGCACTTTGACCTTCCTCATCCACGGGATTCGCTACAGGATTCCCCTTTCAGAGCTGTGTGGCATCTATGGCTTCAGCGATGAGCATGCCACCGGGGTTTCTCTTCAGACGCAGCTTCCGGATACTCAGGACTTCTGGTCTCATTTCGGTAATGGGAGGTATGACTCTAAGACCTCTACTCAGACGGATATTCGCCATCCGACCCTGCGTTACTTGGTTCGACTGTTTGCTAATACACTTCTGTGTAAGCACGAGCCAGGGAAGATGCGCGTGTCTAAGTTAGTGCTGCTGTATCGCGCCTTGTGGTCTGAGATTTACGAGGATTTCGACGCGCCAGAGAGCACGAACCTAGGCGCAGTCTTCGCTCATCACTTGGTTTCCTTGAAGACGAAGCCCTTCATTGGCACGAAGGCCAAGCCTGAGACTATAGGAAGTCTTCTCACACCTATCTTCCACCACTGCGGGATTGACACATCCAGCTGCAGCATTGACACCTCGCGAGCCTTGGTTGACATGGATTACTTGAAGAGGACTCATTGGGTACGGCCAAAGAGATTATGGGTTTTTAGCGACGAGCAGAGGGTCTTGCGCATGGTGCAGCTGCCTGACAGAGACCTTACTCACATTACGGGTAATCCAGACCGCCTCACCTTTCATCCTAGTCCGAACAGATTGAGGACTGCTCCCGTAGCCAGAGGCAGAGGCGCCTCCCGCAGAGCTGCAGCTTCACACGCAGAGGATGGACCAGCTGCGGATCCACGACCTTCATCTTCGAGGCACCGCAGAGCACCATTGCATGTTGGTCTTCCAGACACTCCTGAGATTCCTATGGAGCCGGCTGTATTTCAGAGATATGTGGTTCAGAACTTCCAGGCCATCTGGAGTGCCATTGCAGCTGTTTCGAGCTGCAGCTGCGTTCGTCCTCCCACACCACCACGATCTTCTCCACCGCATCTAGATGACGACGAGTGATCTCTACTTTCCTGCTTAGTCCTTTGAGTCATTTTTCTTTTATCTTGAGTCTGCATTTTGCTTCAGTACTTTGTTTCTAAACTTATTTTTATTGGATTATCTCGTGCTTCTAATGGTTTGTTTGAGTTTTCTAACAGCTTGGAAAATTCTAACAACAATCTGACTTAACAACATTCATGTTCGAGTGGCTGAACTCTGTCTACGGACAGAGTGTCGATCGACACCATCTGTGTCGATCGACACCATCATCAAACACAGCAACGATCGACACCATCTGTGTCGATCGACGCTGTGCACGCAGGTCAAGGTAATCCGATTTTTCCCTTTGGTTTGTCAGGGTTTAACACATATTTTTCTATCCAATCTCATTCTTAGTAACACTGGGGACAGTGTTATTCAAGTCTGGGGGAGGTATTTGCTAACATTGTGTTTTGTTTTGAGAGTTAGTTGAGTCTGTCAAAAATTTGGTTTATTGAGTCAAAATTAGTTGAAATTTTCGATTTTTCTTGGAACTAACCACAAAATGTTGACACTTGAAGGACCATTGATGTAGTAGTTAATTTCAGGTCTTACTAAGTAGAAAGCTGCGAGTGGATCAATCTAACAGAGAGAGTTCAGATTTCTTTATAAGAACTAGGTATGCATTGAATTTGATTCCTCTTTCAGCTATGAGCAAGATAAGCTAGTTGCAGTCTCTCCTTGATCTTCCCTTAAGAAAAGAAAAGATGAAAGAAGTCTGACCAAGGAATAGTGCAAAGAACCTCATGAGCCTGTCTCCTCACAAGCAACAATATTAGTGAGAGCTCATGAACCTGTCTCCTCACAAGGAACACAAGTAAGAGCAGCATTATTCCAATGCTTCAAAAGAATAAGAAAAATCAATGAAAAGATCTTAGAACACCCTGAAAATGGGCGGAAGTTGACTAAGGGAAGAGAAAATAGGAGAGCTGTACAAAGAATGTCTTGTTCAAAGCATTAAGGAAGGGAAAAGAATCAGCAAAGTTCTTTGGCATCACCACTATTAGAGTTCGAAATTTTACCAAAGAAAGGATCTGGATTCAAACTGGGAGATTGCTAAACTCGTGGTAAGTACACTGAACATTTCCTAAAGTTAGCTTTATAGCATGTGGATTCAAGAGTGTTAATGATTTGTGGCGTTCTAAAGGATAGTTGGAAGTTTCTATTTTCAAACCTCTACTTCATTCTAAGTTTCTGTTTTGCTTGAGGGCAAGCAAAAGCTAAGTCTGGGGGAGTTGATATATCATGGTTTTTACCCGTTTTTAGACCATGATATAAGTGTTTTTATAGAGTCTTTTGGTGTTTTTAGAGTCTAAATAGAGTCTTTACAGGATGGAGAGCAAATGGGGCTAAAAAAGGAGATTCTGATGCTTTTTGGAGAGATTTGGAGAAGTAGCCGAAGTGATGAAGTCAGAAGAGTAAACTTACACGCTGAGTGTCGATCGACACCCTGAGTGTCGATCGACACCAAGTCACAACCGCCCAAGTTCGCGACTCCCATTGGAAAAAGGAAAGAAGTCAAGTTTTGAAGAATTACAAGTCTGCCCCTGGACGAAAAATCCTCTTCTATANAAAGTTAGCTTTATAGCATGTGGATTCAAGAGTGTTAATGATTTGTGGCGTTCTAAAGGATAGTTGGAAGTTTCTATTTTCAAACCTCTACTTCATTCTAAGTTTCTGTTTTGCTTGAGGGCAAGCAAAAGCTAAGTCTGGGGGAGTTGATATATCATGGTTTTTACCCGTTTTTAGACCATGATATAAGTGTTTTTATAGAGTCTTTTGGTGTTTTTAGAGTCTAAATAGAGTCTTTACAGGATGGAGAGCAAATGGGGCTAAAAAAGGAGATTCTGATGCTTTTTGGAGAGATTTGGAGAAGTAGCCGAAGTGATGAAGTCAGAAGAGTAAACTTACACGCTGAGTGTCGATCGACACCCTGAGTGTCGATCGACACCAAGTCACAACCGCCCAAGTTCGCGACTCCCATTGGAAAAAGGAAAGAAGTCAAGTTTTGAAGAATTACAAGTCTGCCCCTGGACGAAAAATCCTCTTCTATAAATTGATTTCAGACATTGTTTAGCCAATTACACTTTCATAATTTATAGTTTTTGAGACTTAGAGAGAGATTGATCCTGAGCTTTTGGGGAGACAATTCTATCTCATCCGAGCCAGATTTCGAACCCCTGTATCATTCTCTATTCTTTTTATGCAATTTATTTCAGCCATGATTTGTGTTTTTATCTCTATGTCTGAGTAGTTTGCTAATTAGGTTAGGGTGATTTAGGGTTTGATAATGAGTCTGTAGAATGATTAAGTTGTTAGGAAAATCACTTGGATCTTCATCTTAATTTGTGCTTATATTGATTTCTGATTTGATCACTTAGAAATCAAACCTTAGGTTGTTTAATAGATGCGAGAGCATTATTGATAATCTGACCTAATCATAGATGATCAAAATATTTATTCGCAAAGAGATTTGGTTTAAGTGTTTTGTGAACAATATCGAACCTGAACATTAATGCTTGTCTGAATTGTTAGAACTCGCAAAGAGATTTGGTTTTCTGGAATTTAGGCATAGATAACTTCTGCAACGAGAGTTGATTAGTTTTAAATTAGCGTTTCGAGTTCTAGACGGTTCTTAATAATTTCCTGACAATTTAACTTCTTCATTCTCTGAATCAACCTGATAATCATCTTTGCCTAGCGCCTTCGTCTCCTGAACTTACAACCGCTTTAATCACATTTACTTAATTCGCATAGTTTAATTTACTTTAATACATACTTGACTTAGCATAATCTGAATTTAGAAACTCTAGCGTAGCATCTACTTTCCTTGGGATTCGATACCCCTTATACTTCAACTGTGTTTGCTGTGCACTTGCAGTAGTTTTATTAGGGTAAAACTAGACCCCTATCAATAATTCTGAGAGGGATTTAGACCAAAAGAGTGGTGAGCAATGGAGGAACTTTTTCTTGTGAGATTTTGAAAACGCTTCACATGCCCAAGGGATATGACCATCCGCGAGAACCCTACAAAAAAAATCATAAATGTGATTTTGAGAAAAAAAATTTCCAGAGGCATAATCATTAAGACAAAGTATGATTGTGTTTGTGCATTCGAATATAAGAAAAGTAGTTAGTTACGTTTCCTTTGCTTTCTTACGAATGAGTTCCAAAGATGCATGAATTTCTCTTCGACTTTATTCACATCCACAAAATCATCAAGAATCTGTAGCTATTTTAATCATTACATCATATACCATTTATCCCTTTGTTTATATAATGAGTGTAGAAAGAAATCATAGAATACCTAGCGATCTACGAAATCTCATCATCCACTTCATCTGTTGGAACTCATTTTTGACAAAGTGGTGTTAACCACTTTTCCAGTGGGTTTTACGGCGGGGACGTTTGTTGGAATAACCGGATGTTGGGCACGATGTAATCGTTCGTTGCCATGAACACTACAAGCTAATGTATTCACTAGTCAAAATCGAAGTTGTTTCTAATTAGAAACATAAATCTATAGTGGATTGCTGGTAAGCCTTAAAATGTAATGTGAAATATCCTACTTAGAAACATGACGTGAAATTCCTCTTATATGTAAAGTGAAGAAATTATAACGAAGTTCAAAAAACGTGGATACACTTTAGTGTGTAAAGAGGAGATACTCAAACCGGGATTAGACATCGGGCTTCAATATTTGGCAAATGGGCCAACGGATCAAAAAATTATTCTTTTCGGTAAATTCTTTTTGAATTTTGTTGTTGGCAAAGTCAACAAAAATATCTCTTCCAATTGATGTTGTTAACGTGAGTTAAGTTGCAGTTAAGTGCAAATTGAATTTTAATTTTTGTAACATAAAATATCTTAACTCACATCAATAGTCATAATGAGAATTTATTCTCAAATCTCCATATATTGCTTTTTATGTTGCCATACGTTCAAAGTGTGTTGGTGTTGGCTATAAAACCAAGCATCTTCTTCTCATTCTACATACCGATAAAAATTACAATCTCCTACTTTTTGTTGTTGTTGTTGTGTCTGAGAGTACATATATGGTTTGCCAGTTTCTATTTTCGAGTTTTGTCGGAAAAGCAGTTGTATTCTAGAATTCTTGAACGTATTCGAACCGGTATACTATGAGCATTTAAAGAATTAAAGAGAGAGATTTTAATCCCGACTCTGCTTCAATTTTTTTTGATCTGATTACGGTATCGTAACGTTAATATTTTGATTCTTATTGTTTGTATTTTTGCTTCACATATCAAAATTTGCCCATTGTTTAAATTTGGTGCCTACATCATCTTCACTATCTCGATCAGTCATTACTTGTTAAAGCGACATTGGCTTAGTCACAGAAACATGCAGGTTTTGGTTAAAGACAGTAAGATAGAGACAACATGAAGACGTTATTTGCGTGGATACAAACAAAAACATAAATACAAATATGAATGAGAACAACCAGGCCCGTAAATCTGGATTTGGGATATGGGACCAAGTATATATATTAATAAGGTATATGTTGATGGATCAGAGACTAAAAGGTTTGTTAATCATGATAGTCAATTATCTTAGTTTAGCATTCCTATTGCTACAAGTTGTTCTTCATGTTATATTCAACCGTTTATTGAAAATTGTCATGTTAACTAAGAATATTTCTTTTCCAGCCACCTACTTATTCAAAAACGCGAGTTCTATTATTCTCACAATTTTCAGGTGAATCAAGCACCTTCACTGGCTTCTTTTTGTATATTTTTTTGATTGCACAATCAAAGAATATATGCAAAATAAGTCGGTGAAGGAGCTTGATTTACCTGACGATTGTGAGAATGATAGAATTGGCGTTTCTGAAGAAGTTGGTGGCTAGAAGAAATGTTCTTCATTAATATGGCAGTTCAATAAACATTTGAATATAACATGAAGAACAATTTGTAAAAACATGAATGATAAACTACGATAATGGACTGTCATGATGAACAAATCTTTTAGCATCTGATCCCTCAGCATATATCTTATTAATGTATATACTTGTCCCAGATCCCAGATCCTAATTTACGGGCTTGATTGTTCTCATTCATATTTGTTTTTATCATTTTGTTTGTATCAACGCAAAATTATGTTATCTTCATGTTGTCTCTATCTTACTATCTCCAACCAAAAACTGCATGTTACTTTGACTAAGCTGGAGGGCAACCATATCACGCTTAGTTGACAGTTTTATAAGAAGTCATCGTCGAGCGATGGCCAACAAAAGAACAAAGAGAATTAATGTTTTTGACAACTGTAATTTTTCAGATGAGCTAAAATGCTAAGTTGTAAGAATAACATGTGACATTGTTATTACTTTAAAACTAGTTCACGATAAACTACATATATTTTTTCTTTCCATTTAGTAAGTATATGTAGTTTTTTCAACGTGAAGTTGGCCTCAAGCTCCAGAACTTGTAACTCAAAGCCTACACGAGTTTTCGAACATGGAGAAATTTGCTTGGATCATTAAATAAGCAAGCCTGAAGTTTGATACAATGCTTTTTTCTTTAACAAGCGCCAATACATGTCTGTTAAAAGAAAAGAAAAGATTATATGATAACATTTAGTTTATGACAATCACAATTTCATAAACGATTATGATATTCAATATACATAAATAATTTTAGAAGTTTATATTCAAATTTGGTTTGGTAAAGTGTCATTAGAATAAATTTGGATGCAAGTTCTCTTGTACGGTTAAGTATGCTCTAACTCAATTTTAATACATTTTGCACTTATAGTTTTGGGCAACTTTCTGATAAATTCATTTGATGGAATGACCAGATTATGAGAGCGATTGATACATCACCGCGATCACTATAATATAGTGTATTTATATGTCAAAATTGAAGTTGATTCGAAAGGAAAAATACATATCTAAAGTTTGGTGTTTCGAACACAAATTTAGATCTAAGGGAATTTGTCCCACACTGAAAATGTGAAGTGAGACTCACTAGTCAAGTGTCATCGGGTTCTGGTGAGGCATGTTGGTGAGGTTGGTAAACAAAATCAAATATTATGATTATTTATATAGAGATTTACAATTCTGGTGATGCAACAGAGATTATTAAACTTATAAGTTGTTGAGAAAAATTCTTATATAATCCCCTTACAAGTGATTAATTGTAAACATTCTTCCATATTAAAAAAGTATGAATGTTTTTCTGAATTGCGTTACCCACCATTTACGAACCCTTGCTTTTTGTACCTAATAGTTAATCAAGGCGATTTACCATTTAGTTGGATTTTGTCTAGGTTAAGCTTTGGACTATTTTAGAGAAGACTTGCACAAAGGTCCTCAGTCCTTGTAAAATTCTAAACAAAGAGGTACATCTTGGTGTTTTGCAAGTTATTTGTTATTAGAGATCAATATTTCTTAACACTCTATCCAGTGGTCTGGAGGAAAATCTAATATCATGGTTCCAATAAAGTTAACTCTGGATACACTCCATAAACTTACTTTGATCTATGCAATTTATTGTATAGACTGTATTTTATTTTAATTTTTTTTTGTATGAATGTTAAGGTATTTGATTTTAAGTTGGATGGAGACTCAGAGAATGCGGGGGCCTAAAAGAGTAGATGGGAAATATATAGCCTCATGTTGGATCATGAGAAAAGGTGTAGTCAACTTTGTTGATGGGATCATGTATAAGGTATATGTATGGCCATATGGGTGCTTTCATGAAAACAATCTATTGATTTTCTTATGTCTGGTCATTGTGCCTATATCTTTTTGAGATGTTTGTGAATCATGATATTTATAGTGAAATTATTGCTCTTACAAAAATAAAATTTCAACGTTCGATTATTTTCCAATCCTTTATTAGATGTTAGGATGAACTGCTACACCATTGAATTAGATGTTAGGATGAACTGCTACACCATTGAACTTTTTTTGTTTGTTTATATTTAAAAGATTTAAAAGCTCCTCTTTTATATTGAATGTGAATCAAATGAATGTTTATGAAAAGTAAAAAAAAAAAAACCAAGGCAATAAATGTCATTTGTTCTTCAAAATTTTAAGCAAGTAAAGTCATTTGGGAGGGAACCCTTTTAGTAATAATACGAGAAAATGACAAATTGAAACATCAACCAAATCATATTGAATTAATTGTATTGGTTTTTGTTCAATCTTTGTTTGTATACGAATTAGAACTGGAATGGTTTGTTTGAATTTCTAGATATTTCCATAAAAAAAGTGTTTCTCAGATATATTTAAGTTTTATGGTATTGTGTTTTTGTTAGAAGCTAGGATGTCAGTTTTATTGGGTAAAAAGCTATTGTATGTGAGTAAATTAGGTTAAAAACTACAAAAATATAACAATAATATGCAACATGAACGAAACGACAATAGTCTAAAAATGATGAAAGTTGGTATGGTGCACCAATAGTAAATGCACCATTCACAAAAATTACCAAGATTTGAATTCACAGCTTTGCATATCAACGATATTAATTATCTATACTCAAAAAATCAATTAGAGAGAAACTATTAGATTATGATGTGTTAGTATGAAAGTGATATAAACATTAAAAAAAAAAAAAAAATAGACTAAAAAAAGTCTTGCAGTGTACATAGTAACATCTAATGATTCTCTAACAATCTGCAAAATTTACAAACCCTAATTTGCACACATAAGTTGAGATTGGGATCAGATGAAGAAACAACTAGTTGCGTGCGATCGATAACAAGGGTACCATTTTGTTCACCATGTTAATAATACTATGAAGCAAAACAACACTACTTTGCTTCTTTTCCTTTTCTTATTTTTTTAATATATAATATACTTCCCTTTTCTTCTTCTTGCTACTACGACTGTTTACACTGAGGCTTTTGAAAAACAATTTCAACAGTTGAATTTGTTTAATGAGGTAGTTGGATGCTGAGTGATGTTGAAAAAAAAAAGTTGTAAAATTATAACATGTTGAATCATGAGAAGAACAAACCACTAATGCCATGTGGCGAGTTTTAGAGTGATCACGTGCGCACAAAAAACTGTCTCACACGCATGTTGTTTAGATTGGGACACATGTCACGTTTTAATTGGTTGCTGAGATTTCTTACAATTTTATCATATCCTAGTTATTTGAGGTCAATTATTTCATAGTAAAATAACTTTTAATTTGTTTTTTATATCAAAATTCATTATTTTTTATATTCTATAAATAAATACTTGTTTATTTAATTTGGACACTAAAAAAATTGTTTTACTATAATTTTTTATTAGCCTAAAAAACTATTGTTTAGAGGTTTAAACATATTTTCAGTGAAATAGATCGCAACAATAACTCTTTTAACACCCAAATTTTTTCTAGTAACCCTTTTAACAAAATCAGTCTCCCAACCATCTCAAAATATACCAAATTATGGTTTTGCACCAAATTTCTTCATGTCGTCAGCTGTTCTAAAGTATCATCTATTTTATGGATCAGTAATGTCTTATTCATCTCAAGCACCCCTTATTCTTCTACACCAACATCTAATGAAGATGTTTCGAATGTTGAAGCAATTGAATTTCCCGAATTTTCTACACAACTGGTTCTTGGTCGCATGAGGTGTTAATGAAGTCACCCCAAATGTAGGGGATCCAACTCGTGCTCGCCGGAGAAGCCTTAAATGGACTACTAAACAAAATTTGGTGCTACTTAGTGGGTAGACTAAATATGGAACATATAGTGTTGTTGGTAGAAACCCAAAAAGTGAATTTTATTGGGGTAAAGATGAGTATTGTAATGAGCATTGCTTATTTGATCCTCCGCGTAATGGAGCTTCGTGTAGAAATCATTACAACTACATGAACAAAATATTAGAAAAATGGGTTGACACTTACGATAGCGCTAATCGTATGCAACAAAGCGGGTGGTCGGAGAATGATGTTTTAGTGAAAGCACATCAACTATATTCAAGTGGTAAGAATGGTCATTTTAGTTTAATGTCAAAATGGATCGCTATCCGTGATCAACCACGTCATGCTAGTCAGGTAGGAGGGACAACTGGTTCTGCAAGCAGTGGATCTAAGAGAACCGACGAGAGTGATGCAAGCAACTCCAACTCTTTAGGATCTTGTGCTCGTCCAATGGGGAGGGACGCATCAAAAAAAAAAAGGCAAAAAGAAAAGCAAGGGCGCAGCCTTGGAAGTGGTTACCGAAGAGTGAAATGAATCCAAACAATTCAAGGAGCAAGAGTTAGAATGAGTGGAAAAAGTTAGAAATGAGGCAAGAGGAGGCAACCCAATTGATGAAAGAAAGGACTCAGACTGAAAATACTTCAAAATATGATTGTTGAAGATGAACAAGAAACATATGCTCAACATTGGACCGGTTATGATCAATATGAGGCAAGTGGGTCTAGTACACAGCAAAAATTATCGACTGAGGTGCTACCTGCATTTGTAAATCAAGTGCGTGCTAGATCCAAGTTGCGTGATTCAAATGTACATCACTAATTGCAATCAGATCTACTCAAACACATATGGACAAATTTTGGAATGTTCCATGATTAAAGAAAAAATTAAATCTTTATGTGTGTGATTTAAGAGGTTTATTGTTTGTGAGTTGAATCTATTGTACTAATTAAGTTGTGTGTGTTTTATTACTTGTGTCGTATGCTTATCACTGTATTGTATTGCATTTCAATTTTTCATAATTTTATTTGTTTTACTAATGATTATTTAACTCGTCATTTTTTTAATTTAATTTCAAATGATAATTGTTAATAAGATGTAATCATACAAAAAAAAATTATCAACGAAAATGAGAATATGAGATAAAAATGGTGGGATTAGGGTGTTGAATTTTATTAAACAAAAATATTGTAGAGTATAAAATTTTAAAAAGGTGTTGAATTATTAGGTAAGAAATGTAAAGTAGTGTGTTGATAACGTAAACCATTGTACATAGTTTACTACTAGTGCTAGTGGTAGTTACTGAAGCAGGACTCTCGGCGACATTACCGGGTTGCTCGGCCTTCTACAACTACTCTGTCATGCAAGTCTTGCTCTGTCATTGTTTCATCCATGTTTACATTTGGCATTCCTTGATTTTATATAAAAAAATATTATGAAAAAAACAACCCAATTTTTTGAAAATTTTGTGAAAGAACTTTTTTTTGTTTTTGCTGTCTTCTAAAACTCAGGGCCGGCTCGGTTTCCTCTTTGCTCTGATGAACCACTTGTTCCTCCTTTTGCACCTGTCACGTTCACATGGAAGCTCCCGTCTTGTGGCCTGTGGGTGTTTGCTGTACATCTCATTCCCTTCCAACAAAATTCAAAATAAAAAACATTTGAAACAAAAACCAAGCAAAGCAAATCTCTTATGAAATGCCAAAAGCAAGAGCCGATATATATTGGTATTTGGGTACATATACAAATCGATGAAATGAAAAAAAAAATATTCATCACCGCATATGCATTCTTAAGTTAATTTCTTAATTAAAAGCTTCAGCTGCTAGCTCTCTTATTTCCCTTATCTGGATGGACCAGTATCGGCTATTAAACCATTCGCAACTCTTATAAACTCATATATCGGGATGGATCCTAACATTTTCATCTAGTTATGACAAAAGTAAATGTAACGCAAATTTACTCTTTGGTGCCAAATTGATTTTGTAGAGGTCGACAAATCTAGAATATTGTACTAAGATTTAGATAAATGAAAATTGATCTTGAGAGATAAAAAAAAAAACTAAATGTAACGCAGTTATAGCATTATTCGTTTATTAAGGCGGTAACAAGTTTTTTAAAGATTAGTTTGATATTTATTTTATTTTATTTTTTCAAAAACTAGGATTTAGGACCACCTTTTCAAAATTTTAACATGCCGAAATTATGTACGTCGTAAATCACCAAACAGCGAAGGATTAACTGTATTCTACGCTTAATAATGATTACTCAATTTTTTTTATACACTACAGTCTACAGCTTATTTTACTTGCAATGATATATAAAACAAAAGACCCCAAAACACAAAATACTTCAACAAAAAAAGTTCTTTGGTTCCCTATGCAATGAAAAGTGAAGAGATTTAATTATCACGGAATTTTCCAATCTTAACTTTTTGACTTTCATATCCCTAATCATCTACTAATCATCCTTTCACATCATTATTAAAATCACCACGTACCAAGTTCTCCTCTCAAAGCTCCTTAAGCCATAGTATATTTTTGGTTTTCAAATCACATAAACAAATTTCAAAATGCCAATCCTAACTCCTGTCATGAAACTCGTGGTTTTTAGACAAAGTCTTCGACCACATTCCGCCGTTGCATTCCTCGTCGAGTTCCTCTGCTTCGTCTTAGAGCTACTCGACAAAGAGAGAGATCTAGCCAAAATATTCGGCATCGTATGTGCTTGCGACACATTAATCTTCACATTGCTCGATCTTATCCAAAATCTAATCCAAGAAGAAGTGAAAATACGAAGATACGGTCAAGTGTTTTGGCTTTACACAAACGATGGACGTCTCTATTGGCACACGTTAAACTTGTATCTATTGATATTGTGCATTGTCCACGTCATCGGTTCTGCGATCTCTTATAGTTCTCGTAGACATTATTTGGTCATGCTCCCGCTTTTTGCTGCTGGCCTTGAACTGGTTCCTCAAGAAGCATATCGGTTTCTTGGAAATGATCAACAAACCCTTCAAGATTATGTTGGGCCAGATCAAGAAGATTCTATTGGGCCTATCCACGGCCCATTAGATTGTATTCAGCTGGAGCAAGGCGAACTTGTTCGTCAAGAGGCGGCATATCGAGTTCTTGGAAATGATCAGACCCTTCAAGACTATGTTGAACCGGATAAAGAGGATTGTATTGGTCCTATTCACAGCCCATTAGATGGTATTGAGCTTGAACAAGGTGATGGAGTTGGTATAGAGGTGGATCAAGAAGCTGGTGATAATATTGGGCCTGACGGTGGCCCATAAAATATTAAGGCCTACTATGGAATAAAAAGCTGAAACGACATCGCGTGTCAGGTTATATAGATGTGTACGTACGTGTATTGTACTTTGTCTTATTATCGTCGTACGATTATAATCAGAAGACATTCGAGACTTGTACGGGGAAGTGGTAATGTAAGAGAATATTTATGAATAAAAAATACGTATTTTTTTAAATCGAATCGTATCGTCTCTTCGATGTCTATGGAGTCAAAAAAACTAAAGACTGTGAAGGATTTTTCGACACGTGGAAACACGAAGGAAATTTAGAGCCGTCCGATTGAAATGGTGATTTTGTAATTTTGACTATTTCACGTGTCTTTTTCTCACTCCCAAAAAAGTTTTTTTTTGTTGGCTTTCACTTTTTATTTATTTTCTCTTTTTTTGTTGTAATATTCGAATAGAGAAAAATCCAGACAAAAGCTTAAGCAAAGCTTTCTCTCCGTCTCTTCTTTCTCCGTCTCTTTCTCTCCGCCATGACAAGCTCTTCATCTCCTTCACACAAGGTCTCTCTTGATTCTCAGTTTTGTCCCTATCTTCTTCGATTTTGGATGTCAATTTTTGAATTTTGATTTTTTTTTGTAAAAATTGTGATGATGATGATGCGTAGGCGTTAAGCAAGATCGCGTGTAATAGGCTACAGAAGGAGTTATCAGAGTGGCAAGTAAATCCACCGACTGGGTTTAAGCACAAAGTCACTGATAAACTTCAAAAGTATTATCACAAAATTCTCAATCAATATCCTTCGTCTTCGATTCCGAAAATTTTGATGGATTGTGTACTTTTTGTGTGATTGTAAGATGGATAATTGAGGTAACAGGAGCACCAGGTACGCTCTACGCGAACGAAACTTATAAGCTTCAGGTTGATTTTCCTGAACATTACCCTATGGAAGCTCCTCAGGCAAGTTTTTCTCATTTCTTTTTGGATTAGAAATTGGAATTTTGTGTTCTTATGGGTCTGAATTGTGAAATTTTGGTCGAAGAATTTTTTTTTTTTTTGCGCATGTTTCTCCAAATTTCTTAATTGTGTGATTAAGGGTTTCATAATCTAATGTGACTTTACTAACTAAACTAGTTGAATCGTAATGTATTTGTTCAGACAATTAGATTGAGATAGTGACAGTCTTTAATTGTGTGATTAAAACTAGTCTTTACCTAAAGGGAACTAATTGTGATATATATGCCTTCTTCTTCAAAATTTCTTAATTGTGTGATTAAGGGCTTCATAATCTAATGTGGCTTTACTAACTAAACTAGTTGAATCAGAATGTTTTTGTTCAGAAAATTAGATTGAGTTAGTGACGTTTTTCTACTTTCTTTGTGTGCTATGATGTTGTTGAACAGGTAGTTTTTGTTCCACCTGCGCCGTTACATCCACATATTTACAGCAATGGACATATTTGTTTAGGTATTTTATTCAGTTTCTTCACTCTTTACTCTCTTCACATATGCTCTTGTTTTTGGTTCCTCTGAAAATGTGTGTGTGTGTGTGTGTGTCTCTCTCTCTCTCTCTTTCTGCTCTGTGTGATTTTGTTGGAACATTACTTTTTGTCTGGTTAGTCTTATATATGATTGTATATGTAAAATGAGGAAATCAATTCTGATGCATACATATATATATATATATATATAGGTTGCTCACAAAGTGTAATGTGGTGAAAAGAGAAGCAATAATTTATGCCTTAAGAGTGCTAAATTACAATATCACCAATATTGTTCAGTCTATATACATTCTATGGCTTAAAAGTTATTTAATATCAGTGGTGCATCACATGAAAGTAGTGTTTCTGAATTGCTGCATTCAACTCTCTTTTGGTCCATTAACTTGTACAAACCTTCTTTTGTTCGTCGGATGAAGCAGAATCCATATTCCTTGCACATTATATATGAATTTATAAATCTGTCGTCATTTCTACCTAAATCTTGTCGAACGATATGTTATAATCAAGAAAACGCCTCATAATACTGAGCTCTTAGGGAAAACTCCAAGAAGATTATAATGGTAGTAATGTAACATTCTCTCCTATTTTTTTTTTTTTTTTGCAGATATTCTGTATGACTCGTGGTCTCCAGCAATGACGGTGAGTTCAGTGTGCATCAGCATTCTCTCGATGCTATCGAGTTCACCCGAAAAGGTTTCCACATTTTCTCTCTTATCATTACAAAGCCAATGCTCTCTGACCTAACCACACAACTCTTAACTATCTTCAATTGTCTTATATCTGTCTTAGCTACGCCCTACTGATAATGACCGATATGTGAAGAACTGTAAGAACGGGAGATCTCCTAAAGAGACAAGGTGGTGGTTCCATGACGACAAGGTATGAAGATGATATGACCAAGAATCATAATAAAAGAAGACAAATCGAAGAGGTTTTATCTAATTTCTCCAACCTGATGTACTAATTGGATTTCCTCATTGCCTCCACTTTCTTTTTGTTTTTGTATGGATTTATCATGTATAAAAGACATTGGAAATGTCTAACACTTGAATTAACACCTTCTGCTTTTATTCTTTCTAACATGTTTTTGCAATGTATGTTCGTTTATATACAACTTTTGGTGCAAAGGGACCGGATCCGAGTCGCTCAATTGATGGCTAATTTTCTTCAATGAAATAATAATATTAGTCAGGCTCCACGTAACATATGATGATCCTTTGATCCACATTGAACGTCAGAGAGATCTTTCTTTCCTCGATTGGGAAAGTAAAGTATTGAGATAGTAAAGTATTGAGACAGTAAAGTATTGAGATAGTAAAGTATTGAGACAGTAAAGCAAGGGTAAGAAACAAAAGATATGGCGAAAAATCGTTCCTTATGTGGACGTAATAATTAAAGTAAAAGTGTAAAACGCGGCTTACTTTTGTGAACCGATTTTTCCCCATAAAAAAGTAAACTTTAAAATGTTTGTAATTAAGTCAACAAATAGGAAACTTCTTTCAAAGTTGCATCAGAAAAGTCTGAGAAATAATGGTGAAATTGCTACTCACCAAAATCTGCCAAGTTATATGGTCCAACATTCTTCACCAATTTAGTAACACTCTCCTTTCATTTTCTCTTCAGAAGATCAATCACACCTCTCTTTCTTAAAAATAGTTTGTTCCTCTCAGTCTCTCGCTTTCTTTATGGCTCTCTTATCATCATCTTCTTCTTCTTCTCTTCTCACACTTGGGTGTACGATGTTTTCCCGAGCTTCAGCGGGGAAGACGTCCGGGTTACTTTCCTCAGCCACTTTCTAAAGGAGCTTGATCGGAAACTGATCATTGCTTTCAAAGACAATGAGATCGAGAGAAGCCGGTCGCTCCATCCCGAGCTTAAACAGGCGATTAAAGATTCGAGAATTGCAGTGGTCGTGTTCTCCAAAAACTATGCCTCTTCAAGCTGGTGCCTTAACGAGTTGCTCGAGATAGTGAAATGCAAGGAAGAGTGTGGTCAGATGGTGATACCGGTTTTCTACGGTTTGGATCCTTCACATGTGAGGAAACAAACCGGTGACTTTGGAAAGATCTTTGAAGCGACATGCCACAACAAAAAAGAGGAAGTGAAAACTCAATGGAGGGAAGCTTTGACCAATGTCGCTAATATCCTCGGATATCATTCAATGACTTGGTACAATTATATGAACCATTCTTTTCGCATATCTTGATTCTTGAATAAAGGTTGTTTTGTGTTTGTTAAATTGTCTTTCTTTCTTGTTAGGGGTAACGAAGCAAAAATGATTGAAGAAATTGCCAATAACGTTTCGGATAAACTAATTTTAACTCCATCGGAGGATTTCGAGGACTTTGTCGGCATGAACGATCATATCGCAAAAATGAGTGTATTGTTGGAGTTGGAATCTGAGGAAATGAGGATGGTTGGTTTATGGGGTTCCTCAGGGATTGGCAAGACTACAATTGCAAGAGTTCTATTTAACCGACTCTCTCGTCACTTTCAAAGTAGCATTTTCATTGACAAGGCTTTCGTATCTAAGAGTATAGAAATTTTTAATAGAGCCAATCCAGACAACTACAACATGAAGTTGCATTTGCAAAGAAATTTCCTCTATGAAATCTTAGGTAAAACACACATAAATATAAATCATTTGAGTGCAGTAGGCGAGAGGCTAAAGCATCAAAAAGTTATTATTTTCATTGATGATTTGGATGATCAAGTGGTTTGGAAGTGGGAGCAGAATCGTTGTGGTTACAAATGATAAACATTTTTTAAGAGCCCATGGGATTGAACACATTTACGAGGTTTGTCTTCCCTCTAAAGACCTTGCGCGAGAGATATTATGTCGATCAGCTTTCAGGAAAATCTCTCCACCTGAAGGTTTTAAGAATCTTGTAATTGAAGTTGCAAGACTTGCGGGTAGTCTTCCTTTGGGTCTTAGTGTTTTGGGCTCATCTCTACGAGGTAGGGACAAGGAGTATTGGATGGAGTTGTTGCCAAGGCTTCAGAATGGTCTAGATGGCAAAATTGAAAAAACACTAAGAGTCAGCTATGATGGGTTAAGTAGCCAAGGAGATAAATCGATATTTCGCTACATCGCATGTCTTTTCAATGGTACGGAAGTCGCATACCTCAAGTTGTTGCTAGCATATAGTGGCTTGGGCATTAATATTGGGCTGAAAAACTTAGCTGATAAATCCCTCATTGATGTCAGTTGCGGTGATGTGCGGATGCATCGTCTGCTACAAGAAATGGGTAGAAGTATTGTTCGCACACAGTCTGTTGACGAACCAGGAAAACGAGAATTTCTAATGGATTCAAAAGATATTTGTGATGTTCTCAAGGAAAACATTGTAAGTTTTGTTTTATTCGTGATCCTTCCATTACTCTATATAAGGTTAAAAGCATGTCATTTATAACCAATGAATTATAGATGTTTGTTGATTACCCATATAATCTTGTCTCTTTCTTATTGATATTAATATAACTTTCAGGGTACTAAAAAGATTTTAGGTATATCATTCAATATTGATGACATTGAGGAGTTTCATGTGCATGAGAGTGCCTTCAAAGGATGCGTAATCTTCGTTTCCTAGAAATTAAGGAATCTCATTGGAAGGCAACAAAACTAGGCAAATTGCATTTACCCGAAAACTTTGACTATTTTCCCCCTAAACTCAAAATATTTTGTTGGTCCAAATATCCAATGAGATGTATGCCTTCTAAGTTTCGTCCAGAAAACCTCGTCAAGCTTGAAATGGTGAATAGCAAGCTTGAGAAGCTTTGGGAAGGGGTTATGGTAAGTTTTGAGGATAATTGTTATGTTATTAGTAGTGAGATCAGAATTCCTTCTTTTTATGACAATGTGTTTTGTTTGTTTTGTCGAGTACAGACGCTTACTTGTCTCAAAGAGATGAATTTGTCAGGATCTCACAATCTGATAGAAATCCCAGATCTTTCAAAGGCCATCAATCTCGAGATACTTTGTCTTAGGGATTGTTGTAGTTTAGTGGAGCTTACTTTCTCTATTCCACATCCCAATAAACTTAAGCGTGAGAGATTGCAAATATCTGGAGACAATGCCAATTGGCATTAGCCTCAAATCTCTGGAATACCTCAATCTCAATGGGTGCTCACGGTTGAAGACTTTTCCGGAAATCTCAACCAACATCTTATGTCTATTTCTAGACGAAACAAACATTGAAGAATTTCCTCCTAATTTGCGTCTCGAGAACCTCCGTGCGCTTAACATCGAAAACCTAAAGAGTACAAAACTATGGGAAGGAGTGCAGGTATGTAATTCCAAACTTATGATTTCTCCAACCTCTTTTATAGTATTATATCGATGCATAGCTTAGTGATTTGCTCTGTTTTTAACAAGAAGATTTGATTTGCTTTGTAAAGCTATCAGCTATGGTTATTCAAGGATTTTCGGATTGAATCGAAAAAATAAAAAGTAACAGATTGAAGCGAAACTAACATATACTAGAGTAGTATCCCCGCGCAGGGTGAAGTAATTATTGATATTTTTGACATTTTTATGTGTTTTTTTTATGTGTTTAGTGATGATATGTCTTAAATGATTATTATTTTTTAACCAGTTGAGTGTATTAAACTGACATTCTCAAAAATACACAAAATAAGTTTTTATTTTAAAAAATACCATCACTAATTTTTTTTTCTTCCAAAACTTCCATAAAATAACATTTTTCCAAAAAATACAACAAAACTAAAACTAAACTCTAAACCTTCAAAACTATACTCTAAACCCTCAAAACTATACACTAACCCCGAAATACTAAACCCAAACTCAAATATTTAAATTATAAACCATTAAAAATTATTTTTAAAGTTTATGCTATTTTGGAAAAAAGTTATTTAATGGTAATTTTGAAAAAAAATCTTAGTTATTGTATTTTTGGAACAAAAACTTATTTTAATAATATTTTAGGGTATTTCTCTATATTAAATTACCTTTTTCTATTTTTTATAGAGCTAGTTGACTATAATAAATAAATAATTTTTTTTTTGTATTATCCAATTTTTTTAAAAGGCGATTTTAAAATTTTATTTATAACAAAATTTGTAAGTTATTAATGGTAAACTTTAAATTTTTGAGGTTAAAATCAGTTTGATATTAAAAACATATACTCAAATGAAATAATCTTGGGTGAAAGAAGAATCAAAACTCTTTGAAAAAGGGAATAGTAGGCAAAAATTGAATTTATAATTAATTATTCTAAAATAGTTAGTTGTTATCTAAATTAGTGTTTGAATATAGAAATAATAATAGGAAAATATAGAATTAATTAAATAAATGTTGAGAAAAATTATGATAAACACAAATGATATCTAATGCTTGATTACTACTTTTACGAACACTTTTTATAAGAAACAAATGTCGCTAGGTCCATCGAATTTCATACACATTTTTGTATTTGTTTTTTTTAATAAATACGGATGATTCAACCTTTTACCATCCGACTAATTTTTTAGGGTGAATATAACCCTCGAGTAGATCATTTAACGAGTTTTCTAATGAGCATAAAGCACGACACCATTTTAACTGAACAAGTTAGAGTGGTTAGATGATTCCACAATTAAGTGGAATTATCAGTAGCATAGACCAAAAGGATAATTTTTGTCCAAACGAGAACCATTGACCCACCACCACTTACTTTCTTTGTATCATTGTTGTTATTAATAGATTATTATTATAAAAGTCAATAATTATCCACATCTTTTAACCGACTCCTAAATTGACTTCGATTACTTTAATATTATCCTTTCTCTATAAATATGTAATGAAATAATTGGAAGAGACAATCATATCACTACAAAAAAAAATTAATATTGTTACAATTTTTTATGTCATAATATATAAATATTTCGTCACAAAATTTATATTATGATGAAAATATCACAAATTATGAAAAGTCACAATAAAGTCGTCACAAATTCATTTTAGTCACAAAAAACGTCACACCATTTTATAACGTCTAACAAAAGTAACAATCTGTCACTACTTATGACGACATTTAAAAAATTACAAAATCGACACAATTTATGACGAAAAGTACTGTCACAAAATTTTTTCATATATTTGTCACGAGTTATTACTATATTTAAGTCACATATACGTAAGAAATTATGACCACAATAATGTAACAGATCAAGTCACAATTTGTGACTAAATTATAGTAAGAAAATAACACAATCCCTGACAGGCAATACCGTCACAATTAAGCAACAAATTGTGACAAAAATATCAAATTTTTATGTTACAAATTATTAACAAAATTAAGTTACTAGGAATTGCAACCACAATAATGTCACAAACCCCATCACAATTATTCACCGTTTGGTTTATATGAGTGACACTTTTTTTTACTGAATTTGTCATAATTTTTATAAAATTGTAAATGTCGAAAACCATTAAAATTTAGTCATAATCAGTTACTAAATATTTTTAATTAATTGTAATCAAACGTTTTAAAAAATAAATAACTATACAATAAAACACTAAAAATAAAATGTAATAAACAATCGATAATATTATTTAACAAACCAACATCCAAAATGAATGAATATTGTAATAAATACATTAATGAGCAAGGCTTGTAGTCTTGGTTTTGTTTCCTCCCGGAGCTTCACGTGAATTTCTATGATTCATAGCTCCTGTCACATATGGCAATAGAAGTTATTAGTAAAGAGGATGATGAACAACATTATCCAGAAGTTTATTGGCATTATAGAATGAAGAGTTTCTGACCTTGCATCTTTGAGCAACATCTTGGGTTGCAAGCATAGCAGCATAAGGAGAGGACTCATCGCGGTCAGCCTTGACCTTCATCCCACCTGCAAAAAGTGTGTATTTGAAGATTCAACTCGCATAATCATTCTAATGTACTAAAAAAGTGTGAGAGATTTTAGTCATGCTTTCTAGAGTTGGATAACATCGACACAGTCAAAGAATACATGCACAGAAAATCGGAAATAGATACATTACCATAAAAATCAGTTTATGGCTATTGTTTGACTTGTTTTGTTGGTTCCGTAAAACTCAAACCCTTTACTTGATTTCGAAGCCTATAACATGGAATACAAATGGAAAATTAGTGGGGAAGTTAGAGAACATGTGTAACGACCGGGTTTGGTAAAAATGGGCCATAATTTTTGGTTAATTATTCAAGCCCATTAGGCCCAACTCCCCTCTCTAATTATCAAGTGTGCGTGTAATTGTGTATTGACATACACATCTCCCTCCTCGTGTAACCTAGCCGCCGAGAGAGAAAAGAAAAACCAGAGGAGAGAAGAGTGAAGAGAAGGAGAAGAGAAAGAGAGAAAGGGAGGGAGAGGGAGATCGTGAGGGAGAAGAGAAAGAGAGAAAGGGAGAGAGAGGGAGATCGTGAGGGAGAAGAAAGAAGAGTAGGAGAGTGAGGAAGAGAGAATGCACCGAGGAGTGGAGTTGCCGTCTCTGTTCGCCGACGCCACCGCCGTCTCCGTCTAGTGCGGCACGTCGATCGGGGACGTCTGCTATCACCGAAGGATGGAGCCGCCCACTTACTGTGATCCGCCGTCATTCATTTCGTCGCCATCGTTGCACCCGAGAGGAGGAGAAAACATGGAGAGAAGTGCACCACCTCCGTCAGCCACCACCGGCGATCTGCTGCTGCGAGCCATCACTGTCATCTGTGAATCAATCTATGGTAAGAGATACATGTTTCACTCGTCATCTTCTTCCCGAGAATATCCATAACATGGAATCACCATTGTTGTTGTACCTTCAGCCACAAGTTTCCTCCTTATCACGTGGAGTTGTTGTCGTTGGTGTGGTGTTTGTCATTGCATTGGTAAGCGAGATCTCTTTGTTATGTTCACGTATTGGATTTGTGAACGTAATGTTGTTTCTATGGGTTACTTGAGGACTAAGCAACCTTTGATCCACCGTGGCTATAGGTTAAGATGTTTGCGAATCCGTGCCAGTCTCCTCTGTCGTGAGCTATCTTATGTTCGTCATCGTCCCCAAGTCGTGTCTTCTGCCGTTTTTCTCCACAACAGTAGCAGCTCCGTTACGTCAACGTTCCGTTTTCACGTCATCGGTCCATCTTCCGTTCTGTGTCATTAAAGCTAAGGTGAGGGCGGGATTCATGGGTATTTATCAATACTAATCATTTAGTGTTAGTAAATACTAGATCTAGGTAATTGTGATGATTGTGTTGATTGTGATATGTGATGATGTGTGATGATGAATGTTAGTGATAATGTTAGTTGACTTGATGATGGTATATGGTGGAAAGTATGTGATGATTGTGTGTAGTCGGACTGAGGACTAGGACATGGCGATCCCGTCGAATCCCGTAAACCGGTTGACGAGGCAAAGGTGGTGGAAGACCTTTCGAGGTGTCCGACCAGCCTAGTGTGTCAGGTGTGAGTGTCATATGTGATNTTCTTGGATTGCTTGGAATAAACAAGTCATGATTTAAATTTCAATATGTAATGATTATGGCTAAGTCCTTTTGAGTAAATGCTTGTGTACTGCATCCTAGAACTGAGAACAAGGACCTTTGAATTGATACATTTGAAAAACACTTTTGGATTTGAGCCCCCATTTTTAATCATCTCTTCTTGGCTTGAATTTTGTTTGCTTGAGGGCAAGCAAAAGGCAAGTTTGGGGGAGTTGATATACTCATGTTTTCTATATATTTATCATACATTTATAATAAGATCGGAACAATAAACATTCAGACATCTTTTAAAGGATGCTCTCTACCCTATTTTGGTCTAGATCTGAGATTCAGGACATTCGTCGTTCTCAAGACCCTGCGATCAAAACACTAGTTAGCTACGCTAGACTCATGCAATAAGAATGAATATGGTGAGACAGAAAACCCTAATCTTCGGCCTAAACAATCGGTTTAAAAACTGTTAATGAAATTCCCCATAGATCCTGTAACGACCCGGGCCCGACCCATTTGAATAAGTTTAAATGGATTGATTTGGCTACCTATGTCATCAAAGTGCACTTACCTTTTCCGGTCACTTACCCTAAGAAAACTCCAGAGTTAAGCGTGCTTATGCTGAAGTAGGATTAGGATGGGTGACCTTCCGGGAAGTCGTCTGAGGAACCGTGTGAGTGAGGTCAAAACACGGGAAACGGCCATGTGGTGATTGCAGGGACAAGTAAATCAATCGGTCGGGCCACAGAAAAAATAACGCACCGACCGTCAGACAGGGGCGGGGCCCACGAGCCCGACGAAGGGATGGGTGACTCGCCGGTAGGGGCGGTCGGGGTGTTACAAGTTTGGTATCAGAGCGTAAGGTGCTACTCCGGTTCTGACCCAGAGAGCCGATTCTTGGGAATTGGTCGGATTTAAAAAAAAAAAGTTTTCAAAACGCTTTTAAAAATAAAATGTTTCCGGAAACGTTCAAAAGGATTTGGAAAAATATTTTAAGAGAAAACGATCTTTAGGTGTCTATGGTCTTGCGCTAGAGCTATGTTGTTTGGTTGTAAGTCTTAAGTTGATTGAGTTGGTAGATTAAAAGTGTTAAGTTGTTTTATTAAAAAAAAAAAAATTAGTTGCCTAGTGTTCTGTTAGAAGAGCGTAGCCCCACACTTCGTTCAAAATCGGATCCACACCTAGTTTGTGAGAGTCGAATTGACAAGTGTTGAGCTTCCTGAGACGTGTTGTTAAGAATGCAAAGAAGAGTTTGAACCGTACGAGCATCATTGGTGAAATCTTGGAGACTTAAAAAACATTTGGTACAAGCTGAAAAAAAATTGGTGGTGTACGAGGATCTTCTAGGAATGAAATTGAAGAAAAATGAGGTGATCATAGAAAGAGAAGTGAGATGTTAAGTCAAGACCAAAGAAAGTGTATAAGTTCATGAAAACCGTGGGAAAGGTAACAATTGGTGAAACGTCGGTCAAAGCAGAACGCGTTGGATGAAGTTCGAGGTGAAAAGCATGCCAAGTGGGAAACGTAATGATGAAAAGGTAAAGTCGTTATTATGCGTATCAAGGATATGGAGTGAAGTTTGACTTGGAAAAATTACTTGTAAGAGTCAGGGATGTGTGGTTAAAGCCAAAGGAATCGTGGATCAAGGACATGTATAATGGCCTCATGGTGTATATTCAAGGTCATTTCACTACAAGAAAACATACATTTCGCGACTCCAAAAACAGTTGCTAAATAGTCGCAAAACAAAGATTTCCGACTAAGTTGCGACTAAAATAGGTAGTATCTAATCTTTCGTCGCTATTTTCTATAGTCGCTAATTAGTCGCAAATTTGCGACTAATTAGTGACTACTAATAAGTCGAGTGTAAACGGTCGCGAATTAGTCGCTAATTTAGCAACTAAATTGTGACTGTTTGACGACCAAATTGCAACTGATTATAGAAGTTGTGAAGTCGTAAATTATGTAGATGCTAATTAATCGCTAAAGTTTGCGACTATTTTGCGACTGAATAGCGACTAATTGAGTCGCTGATGCATCCGTATTGCGACCAATTAGCGACTGATTTGCGACTCCTTTTGCGACCAATTAGCGACTAATATCTGAAAAAAAAACAATTTGGTAAACGCATTTTGGCTATTATTGGTTTTGGTATTTTGTTTTTAATAATGAATTTTGAATCTAAAAAAAACACATAAATTACTAATAAAGTACTTCATAAAAGGTAGTTTTACAAAAAACAATCTAAACAATAAAAGACAATACAAATAATATAGTTGAGTTTGAAATTATAGAAACCTAAGAAGAGGAGTGAGTTGGAGCAGATTGGGCAGCGCGGAAGTCAAGGTATCCCGGGTCAGTTTTGCGAAGATATTGCTCCATCAAGCTCAAGTCCTGCTGCTCAGCCGCTTGATGGGCTAGCTCAGTTTCAAGCCGTGCGTTATGAGCAGCTTGTGCTTCTATTTGGCGCTGAGCTTCTTCAAGCTGTTGTTGGAGCGAGTGATAGGACGACGAAGAGCTACCTGGGTACTTGCGCTTGCCGCTGACGTGAGACTCTCCAAGACTTCCAAGACCATAAGCATCGCCTCTTTCATTAACGATAGTTGACTGTGAAACAAAAAAGAAAGTCGGACAGTTAGCAAATGTGTAAAGAATGAAAACGCAAATGCTTAATGAAAGATCAGATGCATAGTTACCTGTAGAAAGAGGTCGTTGTACTCATCCGTGGTTAGCTCTTGAGGTCGCGAAGTCCCATCTGAAGTTTCTGCCTCGAACTCGGACAGCTTTGCTTGCAGGTTCTTCTCATACGTCTCTGCAATTGTCTACGCCTTCTTATCAACATAAGTCCCATCTGGTCTTGTGTGGGTCTTCAGGAAAACTTCACCAATACTAACTGGTCTACCAAACTGTTCTTCCTAAAAATGTAACAAAAAGAAACAGCTAAGTCAAAAATATAAACTTATAAAAGCAGTAGTTAGAGGAATGTGAATTACCATTTCTTGGTGGATTTGTTGAAAAGACTTTTGCCCTGTGAAGTTCTTGTGAGGACCAAGACCCCCACGGTCAGAATTCCTAGCAGCAGATGTTGTCTGACTCCTCTGTATAGCACCCTCAGTGTCCCAGTAGGTGCACATTTCAGTCCAAAGAGTCTCGCTGATCTAGGTAGGTTGCACACCAAGTGTGTGAGCTTTGCTGACCATATCTTTCATCCTCCTCTTACAAATCGCCTCAAAATGTCTTTGTACTGTCCCTGTTAATATGGGATCCCAGGTGTGCTCTTTCTACAATACAAGAAGCGCAGATCGATGTTAGTAAAGAGAAGAGGAAAAAATAGTACATATAAATGTAACAGACAAGAGTACTTACCGCAAATTCTATGAAGTATCGCTCCGCTCGCGGCGGAGGCACACAACTCCAACTGTAGTATGCATCATCAAATTTGTTTGTGAAGATCTTTGTAATCTTCCGGACCAAAACAGACTTGTCACGACCAAACCTACACACATAGAGAAAACAAGCAGAGTAAGTTATTGAACTAACAAGCAGAATCAGAAGAAAAAAAAGAAAGCGTTAAACTATGAAACTTAGGAAAAAGAAAAAACTTTAAACTATACAAATGTAAGACTGAGTTCATATTTCTTAGTCATTACTCTCACAGCCCTATCAAACAATCAAACACCTTCCAATAATAATCTGAATATAAGAAACAAAGATGATCAAAAGACTAATTAATTTTTGAGATCAAAACAATCAAGCGACTTCCATTTGACACAATTTAAGTTAACATCAATCATTTGACACAATAAAAACAATTGCAAACCATTTGACACAATTTACACCTTCTATAGAAATTTAAACCTCTGAGTAAAACAAAAAGCTTTAACACTTAGGAAACTTACCACGTGGTATCTGGTGGCTGAGGTTTTTTGGAGAGAGGACAGTTGTCCACTGATGACGATTTGGCGTCCGTAGCAGCGTCTCAAGATAGCGGAGTTGTTATTCCTGGAGATTGGGTTCAATATATGCATCGTTGTCAATCTTGTCTTCCAAATCGTCGTTGGAATTCATAGCTTCAGACGCCTGATTACTTTGTGTTTCAGAGTTGTGCAGCGGAGTATTCGGATTGGAAGAGCTTTGCCGTTGAGGTTGAGGGTGTGGAGAGGTTTGTGGTTGAGACATCTGACCTGCAAACATGATAAAAAAGGATTGAACCGCAAACCACAAAATCCATAGAAACACTAAAACTGAAGAACTCGGATATGATTAAGCAAAAATAATCTAGCTTAAAGTGAAAATAGCAGTTTTTGCAACCATTACTTCAATCTCAGTTTCTCATATAAAGAGCGACAATTTGGTAACTTCCAGAAAACTCATCTCAGGTTAACTTGATACAGAGAAACGAAGAGCTTACCTTGAGGATTCGAAGAGGGACGCGTGGAGTTGTTTCCGAAAAGCTGGGTTGGCGGTGGGAAGTGGCGGACGTGAAGCTCAGTTTGGGTGAGAGGGACAAGCCGTGGCGCAGAGAGGTCTGCCGCCAGAGTGAAATTATACTGCTGCGGTAGCTCTGACGGCGTAATCGGCGTAGATGTGGAAGGGTTCGACCGACTTCCGGAGGCGACAGATGCACCTCGCCCTCGACCTCTTCCTCTTCCTCCAGCCATCGCACCTCTTGCTCTCTTCCCTATTCCGCCGGCCATCGGAGAGAGACGAACCTGTAATCTGTGAGAACGACTTGAGGAAGGAGAGAGAGAGAGAGAGAGAGAGAGAGAGAGAGAGAGAGAGAGAGAGAGAGAGAGAGAGAGAGAGAGAGATAAATAGAGAGAGATGAACCTTGGTATGGTCGGATTGAAGTACAATCGACAATCGGCGGAGAAGAACAAGTAAAAACGTGAATTTGACTGAGAAAAATAAGAAGAATCCTGAAATGGATGAGAAAGAAATCGAAACTAGAAAGGAGAAAAAGCGACAAAACTTGAGAATTGCAAAGCAAGTGAGAATCGATTGAGAGAAAGACACATGAAGAACAACAAATTGAGAAGAGAAAGAGAGTTTATGTGTCTCACACTTAGGCGGCTAGGAGAAGAAGAGAAGAAGAGAGCAAGGGGAATTTAGGGTTGTAATATCACGGCCACCACTTTTTTTTTTTTTTTGCTATTTTTGTTTAGTTTTAATTTGTTTTTAGTTGAAATTTGGGGTTTATTATGTTTTCATACTAAGAAAATCAAGTTCTGAATTTTAGTTTAAATTGTTAATAATTTAAATAGGTTTAAATTGTTAATAATTTAAATAGGTTTAAATTGTGGGCTTAATTTAGATTGTTATTATGAAAATCGATATAAGTTTGCTTAATTAAGAGAAAAAAAAAATCAAGAATCTTACATAATTAATTTAGTGATTTAAACACATTATTACGGTTCTTCATCATCTCTATCGTCATCAGAAGACGATAAATTACACTGAAATTCGTCTTCTCCTTTAGCATCTCCGACTTCATAATCGAGATTGATTGGGTTTACTCTTTGTATCAAATTGTCGACTTCGAGATCTTCAATTGTTGTCATCATTACAGGATCATCATTTTCTTGCTGTAAATGAGTCGGTTCTGTGTCGACATATTCTCCATTAATTTTTCCGCCTCGTAATGTGAACCGGTTGCTTGGTTTCCTTCTGGTAAATACTCCGTAAACATTTCGAACATCGAATCCACTAACTTTTCACTCATATTATGATCTGCCTTATTTTGCATGAGCCGAGCAGCTAAGGATAACTGCGAGTGACCTTCACGACAA